>OW799234.1:101316737-102547657 GCA_941918925.1 Phyto melanocephala | reverse complement strand
ACAGGAGAAATTGTTTTACATTTTTTTTTAAATATTTTTTTTCTGTTTAATTGATCCAAAATGAGATTGAAAACTGGGCTTGACCATTAGAATATAGTCTATTTTTAAAAGTGTAAACTCTAAACTGGCATTTGAATCAAAATGGCGGATAATTTTTTGTTTCTTAATACGGATATCAAATTTAAAGAGCATGACTAGTAGAAAGCAGTAAATCATAAACTAATTCAAAAGCAAAGATGACCTCCGAAACCAGTGAAATATAGGCTACGTTACGATGAGGTCAGTACACCTATGTATATGATGGTGAAGAGTAGCTGCAGTTGCGGCACCGCCAAATATAGAAATTTTTAAAATAAAAAGCATTGATCTTGATTTAAATAAAAAATGGCATAGGAGGACTAAGAAATACTTTATTTAATTAAATTATTTAATGGAGGTAAAAATAAATAAGTAAAAAACTAGTAAACACCCATTGCTGTGTTCTAATTTTTTAAAATAAAGTTAATTAGAAATTTGAGCTTTTATAAATTTTACTCAAAACCATTGATTAAAAAAAAAAAGAACTTGAGTATTAAATAAATGTTAAGAACGTTGCTAACAAAGCAAAGCTAGCGCATGTATTGTAAGTTAGTTTGTTAGTTAGTTAGTTAGTTAGTTAGTTATATTATTATTATTATATTTCATCAGAAGTGTAATTTGTAAAAAATTATTAAATTATGTTTAAAAAATGTATTATGAGGCTAATATTTTCATTGTAATTACATAAAACAGTTTTAATTTGGTTGTTGAGTTTAAGCTGGTCTGCTGCTTATACCAGATCATCAGTAGACCTCTTACTCAAATTCTTGAAAAAGTTTCAAATGATATAAGTTTTATTTTTAAATTCTCATTAGCAAAATGGAAATTCAAAAATAAAACAAAAAACTGTAAAAAAAACTTATTCAAAAAACCAACCAACATTTTTGTTCCTTTTTGAAGTATTTTCTTTTTCTAATCCATTTCACGTTTGGCTAACCAAAAAAAAAAAAAATATTCAAACATTAGTTGGGAGCCTAAACCGAAAAACTTAGTAAATTATTTATAAAACATAAAACCCTAGATGTTGGCACACAGTTTTGATGTTCACTTTTAATGTATGTATGGATGTATATTTGTGATGTTTATAATAAATTAAAACAAATTTCTAAACTTTCCTGTAGCAGGTATTAAACATGTAATTTATGTAAATTTGTAGCAAATTAATGAACTTGTAATTGATGCGAGATTATTCAGTTTCACGTTTAAAAAATATGATTTATGAAGGCGCAGAAATGTATAGAAATATTAAGATGTAGCCTAAGGTCTTAATTTTGTTAATGAATTTTTTGCAGCTGATGTAAGTATGTACCTTTTTTAATTGCCTTTCTTCTGACAGGAAAGAGCAAAGCTATTTTGAATTTATAAAACCAATTAATCAAAATTTTACCAACAAGTAGGAGAAACCTAATATTAACTTAGCATAAATGAAAATAAATTAGTTACTTAGAGTGATGTTATGAATAGTGAAATATTAAATTTTGTTGAAAAATTTAAGCAATTAAAATTTTAATGAGATGTTTAACAATATTTGAATTTTTTAAGGATAAACTAAATTAAAAAAAATTAACGTAATAAAGATGGAAAATGTTATGTTAGGAAAAATAAAATATAAATTAATTTTTATTAATAATAACTTGACCAAAATATATTGATCAATAATGTGTCAGGTATGCACAATTAGGTACATGTACATATATTATCACTGTTTTTGGTCCAAATCAAGCGCGGATCCAGGTGGAGCGAAAAAAAGGATATTGAACAACACAACTCCGTACAGCAAGTTTTTTTTCTTTTATAAGCAACAGTTTTGGTGGCCACAAAACAAACATTTTATATACACCAAAGCCCCGATTTGCGTCGTCAATGGGGACGAGAGAAATTTAACGCAAATCGAAACTACACAAATCGAATCATTTTTTTATACAAATGCTCTGGTTTTGAATTAATTGGGAGAAAAATTAAAAAATTAAGGGACAAATTTTATATTTATATAAAAACAAGTCTTATGAATACGTTTTTAATTGTTTAATTTTTAAACTAACTTTTTGAAAGTTAGCAATAAAAAAATAATAAATTTACATAAAAATAAAAGAAAATTAATAAAATTAATTATTATATACGTACGTACTTATGTATTACAAATTCACATACTAGGTACATATATATACATAGATAGAGTGAGTGTATCACTTGCATAATAGAACAGTACATACAAATAGGGAATTTCCCTTTTTGCATGCAAATTAAAAATTTCATTTGTATGTGCATACTTGCCTATGCCTTTATTAAAAAAAAAATCCAACCGTTTTTAGCGACGCAAATCGAAATCAAAGTGACGCAAATTGAGTCGATGCAAATTGAAATAAAAACGACGCAAGTTGAGTCGATGCAAATCGAAATCACAACGACGCAAGTCGGATTATACCAATTTTTAAAAAGCGACGTAAATCGAAAACGCGCAATTCGGATAGACTTAAATCGAGGCTTCGGTGTATATAGATAAAAATTTGAATTGTAAAATTTTTCAGGAAAGTAAAAAAAAGGATTTTGATTTAGTTTTGTCCTTTTTTATACCCGCCACCAAAAAAATGGTGGGGGTATATTCATTTTGTCATTCCGTTTGTAACACATCGAAATATCCATTTTAGACCCCATAAAGTATATATATTCTGAATCAGGGTTTGATTTGATGACGATCTAGCTATGTCCGTCCGTCTGTCCGTCTGTCCGTCTGTCCGTCTGTCCGTCTGTTGAAAGCACGATAGAGGTCGCACCGAAAAAGCTAGGGGGCTCAAATTTTGCCAGAATCTTTCTTATAGACAAGGTTTGTTTGGTATTGAAAATGGGCTAAATCGGAATATTAGGAAGAGAGTTATAGCTCGAAAAGCAAGAGTAGGTCGAAAAAACCGTGTCCCTTGAACATCGAATAAAATGGAATTGTGTCCAAACGCATTAACGTAGACTCATGAAACTTCGAATATATATTTCCTGAGTAAAAACAATATTTTTCCCCAAAAATTGTCTAAATCTATGCATTAGGAGAGGAGTTATCGATCAAAATGTACGAAAATTTATACCACACAGTGTATTTTTCGGTATATTTAAAAACAAAAACGTCATAAAAGCAACAAAATTGAATGTACGACTCTGAAGTTTTGCACACTCTGCTTTTTGGTGAGTGGCTTTTTTGTAACGGAAAATCAATGTGCCACGCCCACTTTTACGCCCACCTCCCATATAACGTATTAACTAAAATTCATATAATTTCTCTATTAATAAAGATTTTGGAATAATAAAGGGCTATATTGAAACACCTAAGTTGTACTCATTCGCAAAAATAACTTTGACACGCCTACTATAACGCCCACTTTTCACGTTATCTACCGTTAATGAAATTTAAAAGCTCATAAAACCGCTAAAATTAGAGGTATGATGATCAAATTTGCTACCTATATTCCCCTAGAAAATATCATTACTGTGCCAGAAAATTAAGATGCCACGCCCACTTTTACGCCCACCTCCCATATAACGTTTTACCTAAAATTCATATAATTTCTCTATTAATAAAGATTTTGGAAGTATAAAGGGCTATATTGAAACACCTAAGTTGTACTGATTCGTAAAAATAACTTTGACACGCCTACTATAACGCCCACTTTTCACGTTATCTACCGTTAATGAAATTTAAAAGCTCATAAAACCGCCAAAATTAGAGGTATGATGATCAAATTTGCTACGTATATTCCCCTAGGCAATATCATTACTGTGCCAGAAAATTAAGATGCCACGCCCACTTTTACGCCCACCTCCCATATAACGTTTTACCTACAATTCATATAATTTCTCTATTAATTAAGATTTTACTATATCGCCCACTTTTCACGTTATCTACCGTTAATGAAATTTAAAACCTCATAAAACCGCCAAAAATAGAGGTATGATAATCAAATTTGCTACATATATCCTTCTTATCAATGTAATTGTTGTGCTAAAAAGTTTAGGTGACATGCCCACTTTAACGCCTACCTCCCATATAACGGTTTATCTTAAATTCATGTAATTTCTCTATTAACAAAGTTTTTGGGAAAATAAAGTACCATATTGAAATATCTAAGTTGTATTTATTAGCGGAAACTTGATTGACACTCCTACTTTAACTCCCACTTTTACTAAAAGACTACATTTACAAAAGCATTTTAGTAGCATATCGAAGTTATAAAGGGTGGTTAAATTTTAAGGACCGATGTTGAATTTAAATAAAACACAAATTATTTAGCATATTATTATTATTTCTTTTTGTAATTATAATATTTGTATGGTTCAATTATGTATTTAACAAAATATCGGCCAAATGGCCCCCCCCCCATCCTTGGCGCCACTCCTTTCTCTAATGATACAAATTTTCAATGACAATGTTGATGCTCAATTGTTGGGTATGATGATGAGGCGAGGTTGACTGCTCTTTTGCCACACTATCGCAAAAACCAGCAATGGTACCCATTCAATGAACTAAGAAGGCATTCACAGATTTTCTAACATTTTATACAGACCTGTTTTGCAGAAATTTAAATATTTTTTACAACTCTCCCGACTGTGGACGAATTTGAACGATTATATTGATCAAAAGAATTACGAAGTGCACAAAATACATTTTGATCTGAACGTCCACTTTTATAAAAAATCTGCTCATTTGCGTATCTTTTCACGGATCAAATTGAGTAAGTTTGAGATTGAGAAATGTCAAATGAAATGCAGAAAACAAATTTAAAGACTAGGTGTAGTTCACCTTCAACATGGGCCCTTAAAATTTAACCATCCTCTACAAAGACAATGATACATATTTTATTATAAAGAGATTATTCCATAACGATTAACAAGATAATAAATATTGTGCTTTAAATGTACACAAAATTGGTGGTGGGTATAAAAGATTCGGCACAGCCGAATATAGTGCTCTTACTTGTTTTATTTGATATCTCCTAAAGTATTTTACTTAGGAAATCGTCTTAAAAAGGACTAAGAATTTCTTATCTCAATGGAAGATGTTTTGTCAAAAGTTCACATAATTTTTATTTTTCTAATTTTAGACCAAGTTACGTATAAGTATTTTAAATTATAAAAAATAGTTCGACAATAAATAAAAATTAAAATTATTTTAAATCACTTTTATTGTTTGATGTAGGTTAGGTTGAAGAAGAGGGACACTAAAAGCCCAAACCCATGACAGGTATACAGGTATGCCCAATTGGCATGTTGCGCACTTTAAAGGGACGAAACTCCCTAATAAAAAATTCCATTACTTTATCGACTAGATCAAAAATTAAGTGGATGTAAATCCAATTAGAATTCCTTAAACATTTCAAGTTCGCAAGGTTAAAATAGTTTTAATTCTCGGATCTAATACGCTGTAACATAGAATATTGACAAAAGTAATATTCCAAAGTCTCATCCACTTCCTAACATGCTCTAGACTGTCCCATGCAAACTAGATGAGTTCTCTTCTCCGTGTGACCTGTTATTACACTAGTTAATCTCTTCTATCAATTAATCTGGTCTACTTAATTTCAGAATTTTCTTCTATTTCTCAGGATTTGGGTTACCCCATAGTATGTTCGTCAGCTTACTGACACTAGTATTATGAAATTTTCTGACGTAATCCTTCATCGCCCAAGCTTTAAGTTTATTTTTGAACCGCTGAAACGGTTTAACATTTTCCAAGGTTATAATTAATATTCAAAAATGATCTCATTTTGGATAATTTATCGGATTCCTCGTTTCCGATTATGCCCTGATGACTTGGTATCCATATTATTTCGCATGCGAGTTTATCTTGCTCTTAGATTGCAGAACATTCTGAGATTAAACGTTATCGTTCATTAGTGTAATAATAACTGACTGGCTATCCGTAAAAATACGAATCGGAGCTTCGTTATAAGTATATTTTATTAATTTAATGAATACCGTAATTGCCATAATCTCAGCCTGGAAAACAATATTGTGATCTGGTTGACGGAAGTATTTACCTCTATTTCGGCTCATGTCATATAAACCCATTCCATTTCGGTTACCAATCTTCGATCCGTTCATTTAAAGATTAATGCCTTGGGTTTTTCTTACGCTAATAACTTCATCCCATTCTGCGTCTTCTGGTGATGCAGTTAATGCTCTCATATCTCACATGTTACCTTTGCGATATTTCCCATCGGTAAGATATCGGTTATTCTTAAGTATCTGGCTTTATATTCTCTTACCAGCGATTGCCATTAATCTTGTAGCAGCCATGGTAAATGTTTGATGTGACTCGTAGTTCTTGCGGTATTTGTAACTAAGCAATTCATTATATGAACATATATACATATGTTTGTACATTTGTGCATATACATACATATATTGATTAATTTTAAACATGTGTATGCTTTTTTTTGTTAATAATTACATATGTATAATATATAAAAACAAATTACAAATCATTCATTAGAAATGGAATTAACTTAGTTAACTTTTTTGTTTTATTTTTATCATTATCATTAATTCTTTTTAGACATTTACAATTCAATTAAATGTCAACAAAATATGTGTAAGTATTTATAACAAGTAAGAGCACCATATTCGGCTGTGCCGAATTTCTGATACCCACCACCAATTTTGTGTGCTTTTATAGCACAAAGTTGATTATTTTGTTTTTAACAGTAATAGCTATAGAATATCTTTATATTATTTTGTTTTTACTTTCTTTGTGTAATTTGGATGTGCTATTATTTTTTTTCCTAAATTTATTCTTACAATAAAACCTTAAGTGCAGTGATACAATGTTATATTTTTACGGAAACTGAAGAGCATATTTTGGTAGCCAAAGGTTGTTAAAAAATAATATTAGCTCTATGTGGGACTGTCACCTCCTACTTTTAAAATAATTTAATAAATGCTTGAATTCAACTTAAATAATCCATTATAGATTTATTTTTTTTTCAAATGTTTGCCAATATAGTGAAAAAAGATTTCGAAAATTGGGTTTATCGAATTTGTTCCTGCAGAAGAAGTCGTAGAGGCCACTTTAATAACGTTTTATTTATAACTTAACCGTATTGATTATACTTTACATTAAAAAAAAGTTTTTTGAATTACCTTAACAATAAGTGTGTTCTTTTAGGAAATCATATCACTCTCATTGGAAAACCTTTACATATAATTTTGTTGATTTTACGTTTCATTATTAGTAAATTATGGAAGAAACAAGCGTTAAAGTGGGCGTGTCAAAGTAGTTTTTACTAATAAACTTAAGTTAGATATTTCAATATAGAGTCCCATAGATAAATTATATAAATTTAGCATAAAGCGTTGTTTTGGAGGTGGGCGTAAAAGTGGGCGCATCACTTTATTTTTCCGTTATTACAAATTGAAAATTTCAGAATCCTACATTGAGTTTTGTTAATTTTATTACGTTTTTAATTTAAAATAGATCGTTAAAGACACTGTGCGTTATAAATTTTCGTACATTTTGATCTATAGTTCCTTTCGTAGTATAAAGAGTTGAGTATATTTTAGAGAAATGTATTTTTTTTATCAGGAAATATATTTGCGAAATTTTATTGCTCTACATCCACGCGTTTGGCGCGATTGCATTTTATTCGATGTAAGAAACACATTTTCTTACATTTCGAACTAAGGTTGGTTGGTTCGCGCAAACTGTCAAGTGGAAACGTGATAACACCGTTTTGATAATACCACACATCTCGTTTGTGAGAGATCCCCTTAAACAAAAGGTCCAAGAGGAGATGGAGTACTAGACCACCCTGTCGCATCGATGTATCTCGATAGGTCATTTAGCCTAATTGCAAATACATTCCCTAAGTAGTCTAGTATGTGATTGCCCAGGAATCTGTGCCTCTTCGTTGACAGGGTAGGGCATTCGCAAAGAAGATAAAAAACTGAGTCCTCTTTTACCCTATTGTTACAGCTACGACAATGGATGTTAATGGGGAGTCGTTCCTCATACTTTCTTAGCATCCAGTGCCCTATTAACACCGCAAGCAACTTTGAATTATTACGAGCTATAACTCTCTTTCCAAAATATTGATTTACTTCATTCTAATACCAAACATTCCTTAAGTATTAGAAATATTCTGGCAAAATTTAATATCCCTAACTTTTTCGAGCTCTAACGTTACTTTAACAGACGGACGGAAGGACATAGCTAGATCGTCCTAAAATGAAACAACAACTTTGAAAGTTAATACTTTTATGGGTCTAAAATGGATATTTCGATGTGGTACAAATGGATTGACAAAATGAAAATACCCCCACATAATATTTTTGGTAGTGGGTATAAAAAGATTAAATTTCTCTTATAACTTTTATTTTAACAAATAAAAAAATTTCCTTTTTCGGATGGTGTTTTACATGTTTGTGCTTTAAAAAAAAAAGCTATCAGACAAAAGACCTTAATGTAAAAATTAATTTACTAATGCTGCCTAACTCTTTAAATCCACCTTTTTAATATGTGTTATATAACGAGAACCTTACACTTTCTCCTTTTTTATATTCAAGAAAGATTAATTAAGTTTTAACATCCATTTATAATTTGGCATGCATTACAATCGTATAAGAAAACTTTTCTATTGACAAAATAAAAAAAGAAAAATTAAAATAATTAATCACTTTGATATTATGTTTTTAATTACAGCGTATTCATTTAATATTAAAACAAAGAAAAGAATTCCAAACAAAGGAAACAAAACAGGATGTAAGTAAATAAAAGAATAAAAAGAACAAAATCTAAATAAAATATAATTCTTCGGCAATATTTAAAAAAATTATTTAAAGTTAAAATACGAACATGATATTTTATCTCACATAATTGTAAATAAATTACATGGGAACATGCTATAAAAGTGGAATCAATTTTGATGACCAACACTTATCTTTTACGGCACCGCACAAATAACAGTACAACGGTGTCAAATCGCAGCTCCGAGGTGGCCAAACGACATCAGCTTTGCGGCTGATAATGCGATCTTCAATAACAGGGCGCAAAACATCGAGTGTAGCTTCGGCACACATAACACATAACTCCTTATAAATACATTTTTAAAATAAATAAAAAAGATCAATTGAACATATAACTGTTATATGTAAAGGGTGTGAGAATGTATTTATTAACTGTTTGCTTAATTTTTTTGTGCAAATATATTATTATCACCTGTAATCCATAAGAAACAAACTTCAACGAGCAACTGTCTGATGCGGATATTTGTTAGAGGGCGTGATTGGGCTTTATTTTTTTTAAGATGAAGACGAAATAGCAGTGACTGTGAATGACATTGGTAACAATAACATGATAACGGAGTTCTCGTGGCCTCAACAGGACGGCATGGATCTGGACGACATGTGAATCTGCCAAACGGAGCCAGCTACGAAATACCGCGCAAGAAACAATCTATTTATTGCAACTATATTTCCAGAAAAATTTTTCTTAAGATCATGCGATTTAATGCCAAGAGCTTTTTTTTGGGGTTTGTGAAATATAGGGTGTTTGCGAATACCCCAGAAATAATTAATTCGCTCAGATCCGAGATCCACCGCATCATTTGGACGATACAGTCACGTCTGTAAAAAAGTCATCGAAAATTTCATGAAAAGATTAATGGCCTGTCATCAGGGTAGTTGGGGCCATTTGATGATTGTTTTATGCCATACTTGATAGGAATATGTCTCCTTTAAAATCTAATCAAAAATCACAACTATCTCATAAAATACATGTCTTAATTTAAAATAAAAAAAGGGTTCTCTCTCTTCACATACTTGGTTTGTTTGCTTAATTTGGTAAAATTCAGGAAATCATTTCCTACTCTTCATATGTTGTTCAGTGTAATTCAATTCATATGTTCATAAAAGGCAGTTTGTTAGAGAACACATATTCGTTGAATGTTATTGTATATTTTTTTTGCTTTTCCGATATTTATATTATTAACAGTAAAGTATTCAATGATATAAACCCCTTTTTCTCTGCCCCTTATCGTTTAGGTGGGTGTTGTTATGTTTTTCACTCCCCTCAATTACTTATAAAGGATACAAATTAAAAAGAAGACGTGTTTTTCATTATACGAGTATGTTGTTTTTATGTTTGTTTTCATTATGGAAAACATGTTGTTAAACAATAACAAGTACAGCAATAATGAGAATTAGGCAAAAAATCTAACAGGGGAAAATGTAAACAAACCTTGTTTGAATTGTAAGAATTTGATACGTGTACGTACATAAAAAAATCCTTCACAGCGTTGAAGGATGAGAGAAGAGGATGTGTGAGTTTAAAGACAAGAAAACACCCAGCAATTTTTGTGCTTGCTTATGTTTTATTAATATTTATAACTAATGCAATTAACATTCAATTGTTACTATGTGTTTGAAGAGAGAATACAATAAGAAATTAGTTTTAAAATCATAGCCGATGCTGTGCATTTTGCGAAACAAATCTTGTGCTCCACAAGTCTGTCCGTATTCCAATCGTCGAATTAAATATATATTTGAAATTTTAGACAAATCGAACTATATTTAGAGGTCACTAGAAATTTACGATTTTTCGGCATTCATGTCAAAATTATATAAAAATTTTATTTCTGTAAAAAAATATTAGTGATTTTCAGAAAATTTACATTTTCGCAAAACTCTTTTTTTAAGAGTTATTTAATAAGTTCAATTTGTTTTATTTTATACGTTATTTTTATTTATTAAATGTTGCTTTAGAAGCGGCATGTATGTAAGTTGTTTGCTCGCTAGTTATTTTATCCATCGCGATAAAGTCATATTGGACACAGAGAAACAGCTTCGATAAAAACTTTTACTTTTATAACAGACAAATTTGGCGATCAATTAATTAATGTTTTAAAATCTTTATTTAAAAATTTTATTTCATTTATTTTTCTCCTTTTTCATTAATGCTAACTTTTTCAGTGCTCTTTTTTAAATGACAAAAATTAAACATTTTAAGCACATCCATTGCTTGATCTTGCTGTAAAACAATTTTATATTCGCTTTCATGAGAGCTTATCATGAATTAAGAACCAGCTTAAGAAGACATGACTTATATTCAAAAAGATATTCGTTTACAAAAACAATGTATTTTTCGCACTACACACACCATAAAACATGACTAAAATGCAAAAACTAACACTCAAATTTGTGTGCGCTAAATGAAATTAAAGTGGATTTCCATAGTTTGTTATTCTTTAAGCAAAGTATAAATATATATTGTATTAATTATATATAATAAATATTTATAATATATATTTATTTTATATTTTAAAAATAAGTATAAAGATGACGGTTTTATTTGTTTTTAAAAACTAAAGCAAGTTAAAGTTGTAAGTAAGAGTAGGACAACAATAGACAATAACGGTGTTTAAAAAATACACTGTAAAACATACGTTCACTTATAGCACCCATACACAACACCATAATTATTGTGCAATCAAGTGACTGTGCCAGCTGATTGACCGTGTATGGGGTTGTGGTGTGATTGTACCAGCTGATGGTGCTTTATCAAAAATAGTATGATATTTTTTTGATTGTACCAGCATGATTTAGTCGTGTGTGGCAAAATTAGCTCATAAAAGTTAAATCGTCAAGGCATAAACATAAAAAAATACAACATTTTAAATATAAATGCCAATTCATAGCCATTTCTTCATCCAAACACGTTTCTTTGCTCCTAATTCGTTTTCGTTTTAGGATAATAGTAATAATAAGTGCAGCACAAATTTTTTCGTTACAAACTTTTCCACACAATTTTTGGATAAAAAATGAATTTTGTACCACCATGCTGGTGTAGTGTGTGCTTAAAGCTTAATTGCACAAACACTTGATTGCACAATTTTATGGTGTTGTGTATGGGCCCTATTACAGAAATTAATTCTAATACTTAACTTGATTTACGAATTCTAAAATTAAAAATTTCTAGCGGCCTCTAAATATGGTTCTTTTGTTGAATGGAACGGGGCAGTCTTGTGAAGACAAACATCTGAAAATCCCATATATTTTTCAGTCAGTCTAATATACATCCATATACATAAGTATATTACGTAAATAAAAATCAATAAAATATTTATTAGGCTTGCCATTAACTTTTTATGGATTTTTTCATGTATTTCAATGTGGTCTTAAATGTTGGCCTATTGTTTGCAGCATTTCGGACGGTATCTTCCAAATGACAGCTGAAATATGTTTTTCCAAGGTTGGAACTGTGGTTGGTCACGTATTCGCACTAAAATAGTCTATTGGGGTTAAATTGCATAGTATTGGCGGCCAAAAGTCTCATAAAATAATAAGAATGACAGCTGACCAAACTCGCCTCTCAATAAGTACAATAGGGTTGATGTATTTAAATGAAATTCAAATGAAAACAAAAACACATTTCTACAACAACACGAGTTTTGATGAGCACATAGAGTTTTTTGATTTTTGTAATAGTGTTTTTAGGGTTGTCACGATATGAAAAAAAAAAATAAAAAAATGTCTTAAAAACGAATGTATAATTTTTTTTTTGAAAATTCGGCACTATGAAAATACGCAAGGGGCTAACAAAATGGCGTATCAGCCATGTCGACAAAATCCGAAATAAATTAAATTAATTAAAATAATAAAATTGTTAACACCATTCGTTTTGTTTTTCTTATTCCCTTTACAAATCCAAACAGTAAAAATTCACTTTATTTCAAGCAGAGCCAGTTTGAAAGAAAATTATATAAATCAGAAACCGAAAAAAACCCGAAACGAAAAAAAAAAACTAAATCAGATTTGTTCTCTTAATCCTTTCATAAAAAAAAACGACACTCCTTAGCCAACATTACCAGAAACTTATGCGAAGTTTATATTTATGGAAAAAGTAATCTCTTCACCATATTATGCACGATTTTCTTCTTTTGGTTAAATAACTGATAGAAGAATGTTTTAATTTATATCAAAATTATACTTTTCATGCTGCACTGAGCACTTTGCTTGAAAATGACAACTTTGACTGCCCCTAAATCAGCTGATATTTGTTTTAAAAACAAACCAAATATGCAGTTATTTGCTTTGATATGTTCTTAATCGAATGTCATTAACAAAAATATTATTATTGTTAGTGCAAAAAAAAAAACAATTTATGGCCAAGATTTCGGGTAAAATTACTCTCTGTGGGTTGGTTGTACTAAATATGTGTATAGATTGTGCCTTTACTTTGGGAGTATATGCCAAAACTGTTGGGAAATATAAAAATAGCTGCTAGAGTACATATCTGTGCATATTGTATACAAGTTAAAGCGTAAGAGTAAATTTACAATCTCAATGTAATAAAGGTAATAAATGTATACATAATACTCGTACATTTACATAAATATAAAATATAATGTGCGATTATGTGCATTAGACAGACTCATGGAAATACAATTTTGTATGATAATTGTAATTTTATAAATTATTTTCTTTCAACTGCTTATTGTAAAGCTTATATTGTAACTCTTCACTATATGAAAAATAAGGTATATTTTGTGGAGTATTTTAGTAAGTTAAAACTTTTTTAAAAATTATGTTTTAATGCAGAATTTCATTTGACTTGAAACGTGTGTTGACTTGTGCTACCAAACGAGACGATCACGTATCCCCTTTGCTCCTGTTTCGTTTCAAAAGAAGATTGACCAATGTCCATTATCTGTATTCTATTACTAAAGATATGTAAATTGAAGGTAACGATGTAACGGGCACAAAACTCAAAACTTTTTCTTCAGTGTTTTACTTATTTACCTACAGTTTCGTTGTAGCCTAATGAAATGAGTGTGTATGTGAATTTGTCTGTTTTCTAAAACTATAAAATCGTATATTATGTTTCAAAACACCGTGCAAAACAATAACATCGCTTTAGCATGTTTTTTTAAAAAACAATGCAATTTTTTCGTTTTCTTTTAAAATAATAAGAAGTGTTTGCTCATCTTAATCTAATGACGTGCCTTACGACATTTACTTTTATTAGCTGGCAATCAGTAGTGAGATTGTCTACACTTTTTATTGTTTGCACTATCGATTTTGCGATTCATTTAATACTTTTTAAGGCCATGACTGACTATCAGATTTAGTCGTTCGATATGTCAAAAATTGTATGTGTGTTCAGAAAGTGTAATAGTTTGGACACAAAGTGCACATGTGTGATAGATTTTTTGACAAGTGTGTCCGATTTGATAATCTTTTGAAAATTTTCATAAAATAATAGTTTCTGTGCGATCAGAGTTGCTTTTTGTAAGCAAGTATGACAGTGTGGCATTCAATAACACATTTTGTTGCGATTTTTTCATGTAGGACAGAAAACTATCAGATTTTTATTTGACATAATCGCACGACTTTGTAGGATAGTCAGTCATGGCCTTTAACGATACTCGACAACTGTTACATTTAAGTGGCATCCTTGTCATACAAAGTGTCAAAATAAATTCACCACCAACATCCCTCACACAGTTAGTGGCTCCATACCCGCGACTTAAACAAGTGTTTTTTTTTTCGATAAAATAAACAGCAACAAAATTATTGTCGTTTAGATAGCAATAACAACTGTCGTTAAAATATGTTACTGAATACCGAAATCGATATACATAATTGTTGTTAATTTTTTTTAACGATACGATTTTCGTTAAAATAAGTTACTGAATCGCACTACACCTGTGTGCAATTCGCTGATATTTTTGAAAATTTTCATGTTGAGATGCAGAAATGATTTAAATTTTTAACTAGTTACGTTTTGGACCAGTCATAAAACTAGTTGTAACAAGACTGTAGCATTGATTAAAAAAAATAATCCCCATTGTAAAATTTAAGAGTACTTTGTTTTTCAAAAAAATAAATAAATTTTAATTAAATCAATTTAAGTTGGTGCTGTTTTTGTTTTAAAATTATTAAATTAAATATTTTATTGTGAATATTACTAAGAACCCTTCATTTCGTAAGTAGTAGTTTTGTTAGCAATTGCAGTGCTTAGGCTAACTGAAATGCCAAAAAAAAAAAAATTTTTTTTAAATCTATCATAGAATATCAACAAATACAGAATGACATCTATATTTAACGAAAAATATTGTGAAAAGACATTTAGTTCAAAACACCAATCCATATAGAAATTTTCTAAGAAGGAATGCAGCAATAACCTTGATAAGTATATGATTTGGATTATATATGATTGACGGGTACCCCGCTAACAGGGAAGACTATTATAACCCGAGATTAACCCAATAGGCATAACGTGGTCTGAGGTGGCACTAATGGCATAGAACAAATCCCGATTGAAGAATTGCATTTTGGTTCTTTGTTCCAACTTGGAGCAATAGCAAGCACGTACTTTACGTAATATAAAGGTCAGATTTTATACACTCATTGCATTAAATTAGACTGTATTTTGGTAGTACATGAACAAGATTGCTTCTGGCACTTTACATATTCTCAGAAAAAAAAAATCTAATAGCGTTAATAGGGTAGTATTTCATTTGCAGTAGAGTTTTAGAATTCGAAACCTTATAGAAAGGTGAAGTGAACTTTTGGGGAGAAGAGGCGAAGTTTAGTTTTTGTATGGATTTATGGTGACTTCTATACCCTTTGCAATATGAGCCACCCGTGATAGATATGGTTCTTCCTAAGTAGCAAAACGATTATAAAAGGTGTCTTAGTAACAACGAATTTTTAATTTTCAAACAAAAACACGTATTTATTGAGAAAGTAAAGATTTTTTTTATTTAATTGTAAAGAAGATATGTTCTGATTTAGTGTGAAATAAAATTTACCTCAAATAAACCCCACGGTGAGTGATTTTTGTGCAAGTTCGTTGCATAGTGTTTTCTGACATTTTAAGTGGTTGAAAACGATGCCGAATTGATGTTTTTTGGTTTTCGCCGACAACAGCAATGTTCTAAAATAATCTACCATTACATCGGCACATGGGGGTATCACTGTTCATAACTGACCCAGATTGTTAAAATTTTTTGACCTCTCTTCGAATAATTGATACATTGGGAAAATTCTTCTAAGTTTGCGAGCAGTCTCAGCATGACTTCCCAAATTTATACAATAAGTATTCACATTAAAAGCGCGTTGTTTTTTCGTAAAGTGATTTTTTTTAAATTAAAATTAACGTATTTAACAGTTGATAAACTTAATAGTTGCCACTTGTACAAAAAAATACCTTTTATATCTTTGAGCTCTACATTGTTGACTATAAATTTCGAGAGATTTGAGGTATTTATACGTAGTTCTTTGGTTTTATCGATGCTAATAGAAAGGACAACATCAGATGCACACTTATGTATCTCATTCATTTTGTCCGATATGTCGGTGAAGTAGTGTGCAAGCAGACAAATTCTTACCTCAATGCGGGATGAATGCTGTATAATTGAGACCTGTGCAAAAGCAGCGGGGATAGAATATAGCCTTGCCATACCCCTGTGTTTAAACCGATCAGGTTGCTTAACATGCGCCATGAAGTGCTCGTGTTGTTAAATTGCTGTAACGGCTCTGTTAAGGTCTATTTATATTAAATTGGTGAAAAGGTTGTTCTGAGCTTTATTGCACTGTAAAGTTCTCTGTTTATATAAAAAAAATTCATTCCTAAAATCTTTAGCTTTGAACTGACTGCGATTTTGGTTTCGTTTAAATCAAACAACAGATCGGTGTAAAAAGTTAAAATTTGTGAACCAAAAAAAATATAAAATTTGATTTGATAAAAGAAAATAATAATAATGGAATTCGTTAAGGCAGTGAAAACATTTTTGATGTAAACTTCTTTTTAATAAAAATTATAAAAAAGGTTTACTAATTTTCTATCAAAAATTTTATTTACAAACGTTTTGAAAAACTTTGATAATTTTTAAGAAAACAGCAAGTAAATATTTTTATTCAATAATCATAAAATTGCACGTTAAACTTATATTCTTGCACAAATTGCACGGTACTGTATTGTAAGCATGTTATTCCTTTAAAAGCACAATTATTATATAATTAACATGTAAGGGAGTATGTATTTTTTCTTCTAAAATAAACAAAATAATTAAACATGTTGATATTAAATGTAAATTTTTAAGAAGTTGAAAAAACTCAATAAGGAACATGTATCTTTCATTTAAGGTTATTTTGAATACATTAATTTATTTGTATTAACAAAACGACATTTGAATTAAATTAAAGATATTTAGATGCTTTAGAGTATTTAGTATTTCTTTAAAATTTATAATTTATTCATTTTTCCTTGCCTTAGAGTTATAGAAAATAAATTAAAAAGAAACAAGCGGCCTACATTATTAACCTAATTATGAATTTATACATAATTTTTTTTATAATTTCGCTAAAAAATTAAACGATTTGTACACTGCACATATAGTTTTAGAACAATTTCCGACAATGAACAATCTAAATGGGTATATGTTATTTTAGTGCCGAAAAAAGTGTAACTAGCAACACAATTATTTTAGAGAAAGGTTTTTTCTTAACTTATAAAAACTATTACACTTCTAAGAAATAAGTGCAGGTATTGAAAGTTTTAGTAAATAAATATGTCAATAAGAAAAACAAGTAAAATCACTAGCATCTGCTGTGGTGAATTTTCGATACCCACCACCAATTTTGTGTAATAAAATAAGGAAGGAAAACGCAATAAATTTCGAATACTATATTTGACCCAGGGTACACTTATACAAGGTGGCGGTGCCAGCCCAGCTGACAATTTTTTTGTCAAACTACATATTAAAAAAATGATTTCAACTCCGGAAATTGTCAAACTTCATACATAAAAAAAAGAGAGCCGAAAATCGCTCTCCTTTACGCTATCACCTTATGTAATTACACCATGATTTGACCCATGTTTAAAATTATTGTACGCCATTTTGTACTAACGATGGATTTAAAAATTTTTGTACTGTACCATAATTTTCTAGTCATTTGATACCGGTACTCTCCATTGTCTTAAAGCTTAAAGAAAACGATTTTCCAAACATTTTTACGAATACCTCTAGAGATATATTGGGTAGCATTATTGATTCCGCACGGAACAGAGAATTCAATGGAAAAAAATATTAATCGATATGCACGTTGCAATTATTTATTCCTGCGGTATAAGCTTTCCATGAAATCGATTTAACATTCCTGTTTCAACTAACT
Source organism: Phyto melanocephala (assembly GCA_941918925.1). NCBI lineage: Eukaryota > Metazoa > Arthropoda > Insecta > Diptera > Rhinophoridae > Phyto > Phyto melanocephala. Next base: position 102,529,420 of record OW799234.1, on the reverse strand, counting down.
TAACAAACAACAAAAATTATAATTTTTGATTGTAAAAACACTACGTGAAATATATATAAAATATGTATCTAAACGCGGAAAATATAAATCTATTTTATCTGAGCTAGAGTCTGCAAGTTCAGGAAGTGGTTGTCAAGGAGCACTTTCTGCAAAAGATAAACCCGGAACAATTTAGTGTCAATGCCAATTCTTCCCAGAATTTTTCAAGAGCGCGTTTCTGTCCTGATTTATTTTCATTAAATTTACCATTGCTTCTATTTGTAATTTGGTAGTGTATTTCTCTCTTTTATTGCTATAAACATATTTTTCATGAATAAAACGAAAAAAACGTTGGCCTTTCGTTATAAAATTTGAACGTAAGCAAAATGAAGGAAAGTATCTATATTGCGGAATCAATAATATGGCAATGCCATCACGGTAAAGTTGATACGGCAACAACGGAAAGATACCGCAGCAACGGAATGAATGACTTCAAATTCTGCTTCCGCACAAAATCTGCTTTCCGCAATTGCGGAACGGAATCACAAATTAAACCCATTATATTTTTATATACCTTAGGGCTGAAAATGTTTGATTTTATTGTAAAAATATGGAATTAAACAGAGGCAGTCGTGCTTATTGGCGATCATGCTGGATTTCAATAGAAATTCATTTCCAGATATTTGCAAAAGAAAAAAACATGTGTGGGGTTATAAAAGTTGACTTTAACCAAGACACGGGGACACGAACATTGCCCAATCGAAGTTTCTAGTCATAAGCTTTAAAAAAATATATACTTTGTGGGATCGGAAATAAATAACGTAGAAACTACAGACGAAATGGCAAAGCTATACATTTATACCCTTGGGCATCACAGGCAAATAACACACACGGGTAATAAACACTCTTAGGTATGCTTTGAATTCTGAATTACTCTGTATTTAGCTATTAGTTAGTTGGTAAAAGATAACCTAAAGTGTGTTATTTTCGCAGTTGACTAATATTTTGCGATTTGTTTTCTAAATACATTCATTCATATATTTCTGATTGATTATAATGCGTGTAATCCTGCGGTTATATGGCCGAAATCATATTTAAAACAAAATTTTGTTTGTTAAAGACTTATTTGACAAATGCTATACAGAAACTTGTCAAAAGATAAATATAAATCTAAAATATTTTTTTTTTCTGAAAATGGTACTAAATGCTTATGTACGCTTTTCTACTTAATTTTCTTTATTTTATTGTGATTAAAAAATACAAGCTTTCGAAAAAAAACACCCGATATATACAATAAACATTAGTTAGTGTACGTCGATATTGCCATGATATTGCATTCCATTTTTATGATGGTCATATGTTACATTAGATGTAGTATTAACGGTTAAAAGCATAAAATCTGTATGAGTACACAAACGAATGTTCGTAAAGATGGAGGTAAAAAAAAAAAATAAAAACGCGTATCGAATTTATATACTTCACATACAACCGAGTGCAAGTGTTAATTTGTTTAAGTGAGTTTGTTAAGTGAGTTTGTAACATAAATAGGATTTTGTATTTTTCGATAAATTTATTTTCCAGGAAATGGAATTCGCAAATAATTCAAACATAAAACCCGGGAAACTGCTTAAAAAATACTGCCATATAATGCATCCGAAAGTTTACTTCAAATTAACACGAATAACTAATTTTTGTTTATGGATTGTATGCACATATAAATACTTACATTTCTAATAACACATTTAGTAAATACCCTCGATACATTTTCTGCATATACACACAGTTTAAAAAAAAATGTTTTTGGGAGGTAACATAAACAAAACACATGCATAACTACAACGCTTGACTCTCTTTGTTTTGGATTAGCTGTAAGGTCACAAACTCCGAACACTGAAGCTATTTCTAGCAAATTTTTAATCTCATCAAACCGATTGCTTTGGTCGGAAATGGTTAGTATTTAACACCCTTCTTTGTAATCAGTTTCATTAATTACTATATTTTTTATTCTAAAGTTTGTTAGAGACTTCTGAAGCTCATAAATTGCCAGGTTTTTTAAGGTTGATCCAGCTTTCGTGAGCGTTCAGTAACTTCCTCGTTACTTCATTGGAAAGCATATGTATTTCAGATATGTTGACGCCACATATAATACAATGAATTTATTTATTTTATTTATTTATTTATTTAAATTTCGGCAACCAAGCCTCTAGGCGAAAAATTTGCTTTAAGCAACTAATAAACGGCATGTTTTTGAATCTGACTAGATAAATTTGTGACTCATATATAATTCTTTATGTCTGTAAAAATTTTTATTTAATACTCAATCGCAGCTGACTGTTTGTGAGTAGCCGAGATTTCGGCCATCAGCAAATGTCAGGTAGTTTTTTGTCAAAACAAAAAGAGCGCGCTCTTAATGAAATGTAATAACAAATTTTCAAAATTTTTATGTTGCACAATATAAAAGTATATTTTTATTTTAGTGGCACGCAAAACATTAAGTATCTTGAAACAAAATATATATGACTTATACTAATTTCATAGTTAAGGGCGCATTTATAAAAAATGTAATTTTGTGGCCAACACAAACTTTATTTTTTTTTTTTTCAAATAATAAAAAAAACCTTAAAAATGAATCGCTCCAAGGGTTTGCTTACAATAAAATCATTTTGTTTTAGAATTGCAAAATCAAAAAAAATCCTTGAAAACTTAATTGAATTCTATTATTTTTTTTTAAACTAAACGTTTGTGGAAAAAAGTCGAATATCAAAGATAAATATGTTTTAGAAATAAGGGATGCTACACGTGTATTGCCAAATGCTATAAAACTCACACATATTTATTTACAACATTAAATACTTGCTGATTAAGTACACATACAGTATCGTGCATTTCAGTAGAATAAAATTATGATAATTTTGCAATATATTCTCATAAGCCATTATGAGATAGTTATTTAAATGAGATGCCAAGTTAAGCCTGCATTAAATTTACTTTACATTTAAACAGGCATAAAGCATGGAAATGCGATCATTTAGTTTAAGAAAACAAAAACAAGTAAGAGTGACATATTTGGCCGTGCAAAATTTTACCGAATTATTTTTTTTCATCATGTTAATGCTTAATGCCTAAACAGACCTAATTGTAACGTAACCTAGATTTCTAATTTAACGTGAAATGTAATTTTACTGACTGAAGCCTACGATGAGCTTTTTTTTCAGATGACATTTTGAATATTAAATAAGTTAATAGTTTACCGTATTCTACTGGTCAAGTTGTTTTATTTTATAACCATTTGGTTAAAAAAGATATTTCGGACGCCACATTGAATTTTATTTTTTCATAGATACTGCTTTTGATTTGCACATTACTGTATAATTATCTTGCAGTCTTTTAGTTTTATGATTTTGCTAAAAGCCTTTTTAAGTATTTGTTTTATTTTGCTGCTGTTGTACTTCAGGTAACTTACCGGCCCTCATCCTCGGTACTGCTGTCACGTGTATGTGAATTTTGACGACTGCGCCCCAAACGTATTATGTTGCGAACAGCTCTCATAGTTATACGCTTCTCTTTAACTTGTGGCACTGGACTACCACCTGGTGTGGCGGCATCACTTAAATTTCCTGCCGATGAACCACCACCTGCTGCAGCTGCTGCACTGCTTACTTTTCTTGTTGGCGATTTGCCATATTTATCGAACTTTAATTCAGCATATTGACGACCGACAGCTGATGTCGATGAAGTTGTAGCATTTGGATTAGCAGCCGACATGACGCGCCTTAATAGATGTCGTTTCTTTGATGTACCATACGATTCATTGGCACTAGAGGCTGCACTACTGCCATATGCTATATTGCCACTTGATTCTATAAAAGAATAAAAAAAAAATTAATAAATCTGTAATTAAATTGTAATTTTGTAAGCGTGTGTTTTTTACATAAATACTCTAAAATTTCAACAGAATTTTCATATTGATTTCACTATACGAATATCCCGAAAAAATCCTCTTATAATAATAATGTAAAAACTGGGTGTGTATATTTAATATTTTTATACCCTTCACACAGTGAAAAAGGGTATATATAGGTTTGTCATTCCGTGTGAAATTTCTACAATTTTTATTTCCGACCCCATAAAGTATATATTTTCTGAAAGCTTATGAATGGGGGAGTCGATTAAGCTCTGTCAGTCTGTCCGTGTGTATGTTGAAATCAACTTTTTGAAGCCCCCAGACATCGCTTGGACCCGGGTGAGGTATTAAAATATCAGAAATATTCGGGAGTATTGAAAATCAGAAATATCGGTACATAAATACCTGAGATATGAGCAAAAACCCACGACCACCTCGATTTTTTTTTCACAAAAACAACATTACAACAACAACATACATACATACATACAAACGTGTATCTATACTGGTTAGAGTAACCGTGGCATTGAGTCCCAGCTGAGCCAAAAAAAAAATTTTGTTATATTTTTTTTAAATTTTTTTTTTATTTTTTTTTATTTTTTATTTAATATATTATTTATATTTTTATTATTTTTTTTAAATTTTTTTTTATATTTTTTTTTAAATTTTTTTTGATATTTTTTTGTTTTATATTTATTATTTATTTTTTTATTTTTTTTTAAATTTTTTTTTTAAATTTTTTTAAAAAATTTTTTTTAAAATTTTTTTTTTTTTTTACATACATACGTAAACTTATAATTATACAATGGGATGTTTTTATATATGTGTGTTTTTTATATGTTTGTACATACATACGTGTTTCATATGGGATGAATGGTGATACAAACTACTGTTATTGCATGACTACACGTTGTGTAGGTATATAAGATTCGGCACGGCCGAATATAGCGCTCTTACTTGTTTTTTTTAGAAAAGAAAATTTAATTTTTAGAATTTTTGTCAAACTGTCTTTCCGTCTGTCTGCCTCAACTCAATGGTACATAAACACTTGAATGTATTTTGATCATATTTGAAGAGAAGTTACCTAAGTTAATATATGTGATGGTTTTTACCAAGTGATAAAACTTTATTTCTAAAGAGAAAACAGAAAACAAAAACGAAAACGAAAGTACGCTATTTTACCGATTGCAATAATACTAAAAAGTTTGTGAGACATAAAAGCATTTTAGCAACAATCATCGACTGCCGAACTGAAATTAGACTTTAACAGATAGTTTTACAATCACAGCTAGTTTAGGATAGCCGCACATCTTTATACTGAATGGCAAAATATATACGAACGTCATTCTTTTTAGGGCAAGAGGGCAGAAGATAAGCGCTGGCAGCTGTATAGCAATAGATATTGTTTAGATGGGTTAAGCGTTTAGCAGTGACCATTTTTGTAGAGTCAGTGCCTTTTTTGTAAACCTTAAAATAAATTCATTAGGTTAGGTTGAAAAAAAGGGACACTAAAAGCCCAAACCCATAACAGGTATACACGTATGCCCAATTGAGATGATGTGCGCTCTAAAGTAACGAAACTCCCTAATAAAATCCATTATATCAAAGCCGTCAATATATCCAGTCCCTTCAATGCAATTTCTTAAGGATTTTCGATTTGAATTTTTTAGGTATTCCAAGTTATGCATAGTATCCAAGATCAAACTCACGCGTCTGATATGCCCAAACGCAGGACATTGACAAAGGTAATGTTCCAAAGTCTCATTCCAACAAAGTAATTTCCTCTCATGCTCTGCAAGTCTTTTTATCCGACAGTCTCATGGAAGCTAGATAAGTTCTCATATCCGTGTGACCTATTATTACACCAGTTAATCTCTTTAGTGCTAGTCTACTCAATTTCAGAATTTCCGTCTATTTCTCAGTGTTTGGGTCACCCCATAGTATGTTCGTCAGCTTAATGACATTAGTATTTTGCCATTGTCTGACGTGTTTCTCCATCGCCCAAGCTTTATGTTCGTTTTTGAACTGCTGAAAGGGTAAAGTATATTCCAAAGTTATGGCATTCAAAATCGATTTCATTTTGAATAATTTGTCCATATTATCTCTAGACGTTCACAGTTCGCATGCGAGGGTATCACGCTCGTTATCAGTTTCCTTTTTTCATTTAATGACATCCGTAGTTGCCATAATCACAACCTGGAAAACAGTATTGTGATCTGGTAGATGGAAGTATTTACCACTGTATCGACTTTTGTTACCCTAATTACTTCATCCCATTTCCCCTCTTTCGGTATTATGATGATGAGTTAATGTTTTTATAGCTCTATGATATTTCTTCTTGGTAAGATATCGGGACACCTGTATTTTTCTCTTTCTTATAAAAAACCATATTTCAGTCATTACTTTGCCCAGTGATAAGCTTTATTCAGATCTTCTCTTGCTCTCCTGCATAAAAGGTCGGGATTCTTCCCCCCAATATTGTATTGTATTAAATAAAACCAAAATTAAATCAACAAGTTGCGGAATAGTACGTATTATTTAAGGTTTTTGCAAATTCTAATTTGAAAAAGATATTTTTCTTTGCCATTTTAGCTTTGTCTTAGGAAATCTGTTGTGGTTGTTTTATACACAATATACATACATACATATATAGTCGCCCTTTTTTATGTTCTCTATTTCTATCAGAGCAATTTACGTTCAAATTATTTTTTTTAATTTAATTTATGAGCTTTTTGAAAAATGTAAACACATTCATATGTATTATTTTTACCATCCTTCAGTTTGCCTGTCTCCAATAATACATATATCATTTAAGCTAGACTAAGTAGAAAATTGTTCATATAAATAATAAAGAAATATATTTTATAAAGACATACTGCAAATTAGTATTCTTATATATTTGTATGTATATGTTTGTATGGAGATGCCATTAAAAGGCCACAGCAAATACAGTTAATGAGGTGCCCGGCCAAAACTTGGCAACGACTTGTTGAACAACATACATACCTTTTAATGACTACTGCATATCGACTGCAGTTCTAAAAAGTGTTTAAGTAATTATTTGTATTTTTTCAGATACATATTAGCCTAGATAGACAATCAATATCTTATTGTGAAATTTGTAAATAGCGTTTCAAATATTGTAATTTTTTATTATTCTTATTTCGTTTAACACACTTTAATCATAGGGTGTTTTTTTAGCCGCATGATAACTTATAATATATCCTAGCAAAAAATTAGTATAATGTGAATAACATTGAAAACTAACATTATTATCTCATGAAACATGGTTATCTTTTAGGGTGATCGATTATTCGACTTTTTTAAGAAACCGGTTTTCAAATAGTTTGAAATTTAGAATTTTAAAAAAACCGGTTGCTATTTTGAAAATTAAGAAAAAACCGGTTAACCGGTTCGAATATATAAAATATAATATTTAAAGAAAAATTTAAAAAATATTGTTTTAAAAAAGATTATAATAAAAATTATATCTAAATATGAAATTTTTACAGTTTATATACGTATGGCTGCACAATAACGCAATAACTGACATGAATGCAGTTGACTAATTTGGTTTTAATTAGTTGAATTTAAGGACAAAAGGTACAAGGTTAAATAAATAAATACAATAAATTAATACACAAATAAAACAGACTTTTTATAAGGCTGTTATAAATTTTTGTATCTCTTTCTGTACATTTTTTAAATGTTAAATAGATCTTTTAAACTAATATGCACTAACGTATTTTGTTTGAAATGATTTCTGTAATTTGAAATACGTTTTAAAGGCTAGGGAGAAAAAGTTTTAAGTTTAATTTTAAAAATTCTTTCTTATACCCCTGATAGACACAGACATACAAATATAGGCATAAACTAGTTTGTTCAATGCTTTAATTGAAATTTAAAACACTCAATGCCATTAATTAAAATTAGGATCTGGAAAAAGAGATTATTGGTTTTTCTTTATTGTAACTACATTTTTCACCTAAAAGTGATCGATCAGCTTAGTTTATGCTTCAATTACCTTTAACTTTTAACGTTAGGTTTATATCCTATAAAAAAATAATATTTAAGCTTAATTATATTTCTTATTTTGCATTTGTTTTTTAAACAACAAATAGATTTCTTACAATATTATAGAAGAATATTTAATAGTTTTTATTTTCTGATTTTTGGAAACTTTTCGCGTACTCAATATGCCATGGTACGATTAGTTACAAAGATATATGAAAATAAACTTAAAAATATAAAAAACCGGCTTTTTAGGATAAAAAAACCAGTGTATTCGATATTTGAAAAATCAACATTTAGAAAAAACCGCCAGCAAAAAGAGGAAAAAACCGGGTTTTCCACCGGTTGTAAAACCGAGTCGATCACCCTAGTATCTTTTCATCCATGCACTATATATGGGTTGCTTCCATGAGCATATTAAGATGAAGTGAATTTTCAAATGGCAAGTTAATTTTAAAATCGTGCATGTTTCACCTTAATTGAACCACTTCATCATGGGTTAAAGTTAGGGTAGCCAGATTTGAAATTCGAAAAAACAGTAAACTCACGTTAAAAAAGCAGTAAATAAAGAAAATAACAGTACATTTTTTAAAGACATGGTTTCTTCATTAGCTCTTGCAAGATAGTTGAAGTGGCTTTTTCAAATCTCTTTAAATTTATTTTTACGTCGATTACCAATTTGCTTCCTCCGTTTGGAATACGGCGTGCAAGCTATTTCTTCTACATCTGCAGTTGAGCTATCTGATAAATATTCGTCGGAAATGATTTTTTCTCCATTCATTTCTAAAAATAATTTTTTTAAATCAACTATAAACTTATAAGAGTGTATCAAATTTATCTTACCGTAATGCTTAAATGGTACTCAAAATTTTGTAAAGTTGAAGTTTTTCCAATCATGATCCTACTGTTTTTTTCAAAAATGTGAATACACAAAAAACAGTAACAACTTTGTTAACAAGCGATGTGCTTTATTAACTATTACAGAGTGTTTCAAATTATCTTAGGTTTTTTCACACTGATAAAAATTTGTTTACGAAATATTAAAATAGAGAAATGTTATTGTTTTATAAAAAATATTCATAAAAACAGTACAAAGTGTGAAAAACAGTACATTTGCGTACTGTTTTGGGTATTGTGCATAAAAAAAGTACAATTAAGAAAAACCAGTACATTTACTGCTAAAAACAGTACGCCTGGCACCCCTTGTTGAACTCATGCATTCACTATTTCTTTTGCATTTAATTTTTAGCTGGGATGACAGAAATATTGTTGGAATTAATTTTTCTTTATTATTATCTGGTATATTTTAGACTCCTTTTTCTAAACAATCTCGTAGTATGGCTTCAATGGTGGCTTGAATATTGACTTTCAATATTTTAAAAGTTGGCTTTGCCAATAACTTAACATGGTGCAATAAAAAGTAATTCAGAGACGTTAAGTCGCACACACAATGTGACCAGTGAACAGAATCACGTCTGAAAATAAAGTTGTCATCAAATTAATTTTTCAATAAGTCTAAAGTAAAGCGTGCTTTATGGTAAGTCGCGCCATCTTTTTGGAACCAAATTTTTTTGATATTAAGTTGAAAATTTTTTTAACAAAATTTTAGTCAGCATGGTTCTTTAACACCCGCCATTCATTGTAATGGCAGCTCCATGCACCAAGAAATTAAATTTAATGAATAAAAAGATAATTTTTAAACGGCTTAAGGATTGACTTCACTCCAAATATGTCGATTTTGCTTATTAACATAGCCATTTAACTAGGCATGAGCTTCACGTAGCATTGATGAAGTGCTCTTTAAACTTTGCGAATAGATTTATTTTATTATACCCTTCACCTGTGGCGCACAAGGGTATATATAGCTTTGTCATTCCGTTTGTAATTTCTACAATTTTCATTTCCGACCCCATAAAGTATATATTTTCTGAAAGCTTATGAATAGAGGAGTCGATTAAGCCCTGACCGTCTGTCCGTCTGCCCGTCTGTCCGTGTGTTGGTTGAAATCAACTTTTAGAAGCAACTATATGTTCCTCAGATCTGTATATGGTATCAATCTCTTGGAAATATCCAGGAATGAATCGCTATTGAAATTCAGCGCAATCGCCCCATAACTTTCTGAGATATGAGCAAAAAACCACGACCACCTCGTTTTTTTCACAATTACAACAACAACATACATACATACATACATACATGTAAAAAACATACCAAACAAAAAAAATTACAAAAAAAAAATATTAAAAATAAGAAAAAAATAATAAAAAAAAACTACAAAAAAAAAATTTTAAAAAAATTAAAAAAAAAATTTAAAAAAATTTTTTAAAAATTTTTCTAAAAAAATTTTTTAAAAAAATTTAAAAAAATATATAAAAAAATAATAAAATATAAATAATATATTAAATAAAATAAAATTTTTTTGGCTCAGCTGGGATTCGATGCCACATTTATTCTAACGTGTACGTATGCACGTATTTTATATGGGATGAATGGTGATACAAACAATTGTTATTGCATGACTACACGTTGTGAAGGGTATATAAGATTCGGCACGGCCGAATATAGCACTGTTACTTGTTATTATTTAGATAGTTCTTATGCAGTTAAAGAAAAACCCTATATAAGTAATAAAGTTTCTGACTGAAGCGTCAAAGCAGTTAATAAAAAAACTATTGTCTTATAGATTATCGCTGATTTTTTAATTCCATTTAAATAAATCGCAGATTTACCGAACCTTATTTTTGGTCTTAAAAACTAAACACTTTCTGAAGGGTTTCTGAGGGTTATTAAGATTATTAAATAAAACAAGTACTTATATAAGTCGCTATTTGCAAGCTTGCGAAATAAGTACTTGTTTTGAATCCTTATTTGGTAAGTATTTACTGAGTACGTGTTTGTAAACTAACGTGGTAATAACTTGCATCAAATTACATCGCTATGTCAAAGTAATGGGCTTAGAAGCCAAATTTTAAGTAGTAAATCACAGTTTTATTTGCACTTTCAACTCAATTTAAGTAATGCGTATTTTTGCTGGGTACATAAGAAATGAAAATTTAACCCAAAACAAATTCATAACAAACTGAATTTGTTAATTGCATGTACAATCCCAGCAAAAAATCGTATACATAATGAGTTAAAAACAGGGATGGCAACAGTGGTACAGTTGTAATTTTCTTGGTACTATTTAAACTCGAAAAGTACACCATTTACGGATTTAGTACAATTAAGGAATCTTCCAGTTTAAGTAATTTTACATGGCAACTTATCACTGTTTTTGAAATGTCTTTTCAAGCTATTTGGTAAAATTTTAAATTTTCTGATGCCATCCCTGGTGGAAGGTACGAAAATACAGCTCTTCACTAAATACAATATGGCATCTAAACCCATTATTTTAACACAACAATGCCACTGGAGTTGAGTACTTACTACGTTCGCTTACCAACAGGAGCAAAAAAAAAATTTATTACAGTTTTCGAATATTCTAGTGATCAAATTTTTGACAAAACATTTGACTCTTTTTGTAGTTTTTTGAATCGTGATGGTTATTAAAAGTTCTAATTCATTATGTTGGCATTTATGTTTTAATTTAATGCTTTCCTTTTCAGGCAAATAATATACATACGTTAAAAAAAATTTAATTTTCATACTGAATTATTTTATAGTTCGATACAAATAAAATATTGTTACAGATTTATTTTTAAATAGCTTAATTTACATTATAATTTTATTTTAGTTGTAATAGTTTAAGTTAAAGTAATTTTGTTTGTATTAGTTTATTTCGCTGGTTGTTCCAACATGATGTGAGTTATTATGTGCAGCATACTTTTAGGCACTTTTATTATTCCTGCATATTACTTAACATTAACATTATGTCTTAATTTAAATGTAACGGTTTTCGAAGGAACTAGTGTGTACATACGAGAACTTTGTTGAATGTTACCGAACACCACTATGTTACTATAAATAGCCGAACAACACAGCTAACATGATCAGTTTAACAGTAGGGCTTGTAAAGCGCGTATCAAAGTGAGTTTGATAATAAAAGTGTATACTAATAAGTAAATTAAGTAAAGTGTTATAAAACAATATCTGAGTGTGTTTAAGTAAATAAAGTGCTCTTCATTTTATAACGAATTTCAAGTGTTTTTAATTGCAATAAAAGAACTCAAAGTCTATTTAAAAGAAGTAAGCCAACGTTTATAAAAGGTATAAACGTAACAATATTATATTACAGTAAGATCCTGCAAATGAATTTTCATATCCCTGTTAGAAAATTTGTTAAATTTCTTGCTTGTTTTTTGAAACTGGAAATAAAAATCTAATTTTAGATTTATGCAAAAATGCTAACCGGAATATAGCTTTTGTTTTTGTGTTGTTATAATTTTAACATATACATATAGTAAGTATGTATGCATTTGTTTTTTACTTATAAAGTATTACGGTCTTATTCATAAAAATTAATACAAAATCATAAGAGGCTTATAAGTCAAACTTCCATAGAAAAACAGCTTTATGAAACTAAAATAATTTTTTGGAATAAAGCATTTAGTTTTAAAATTCAAATTTACCAGCAATTTTTGTCTTTGTAGTATTTATTTTCTGATAAACAAAAAACAATTGTTATGTATACATTTGCCTTATTTCAATCACTTACCAACTTTCATAAAAAAAGATGAAAGAAATTAATGAAATATTTCAGCCAGCCTTTCCTTCCTATCGATTATGAGCGATTGACAAATGACAATCTAAAAGACTTCAGTTAACTCATGAATACCTCAATCATCATTCTTGAAATGTTACTACTTTTCTTTGAAATGTGTTAAACTCAATGTGAATCATTCAAAGTTTTTTTAGTGTCTTATAACAATTTTCACAATAGTATTTTATATTGAGTTCATTTCTAAGCTAATGTTGGACAAGGAAGTACTTGCATATACATATATCATTATCAAAAATCAATAAGCCAGACGAGCTATATTTAGTAGTCATTGAAAAGGATGTTGGTTAGTAATATCAAGTCAGTATCTAAGTTTTGCTGGGATTAAGTGCATTTTTTTTTCTGTAGAGAAAAATTTAATTAAATTAATTGAATTTTTGTACATAAAAGGAATATTCTACTGATGAAACAATGGTAGCTATACGACTTACTATTGATTTTTATTGGTAATGCATTTTGCTCTTATTTTGGTTTTAAAAAAATGTACGGAGACACAAACACAAATTTAAAAGTACGTCTTAAATATGTAAATACATAATGATTGCTGTCAGTAGAAAACATTCTAAGGCCAAAAATAATTAACAAAACTAATTAAGATTATTTTAGAATATTTAACGATTAACACAATTTTTAACACAGCAAAAGTTATTGCTTAAATATTTAAAATTAATTGGCTGATTAATTTATAAATAAATTTCAATTACATTTTTAACTAATTTAAATAACATTTTTATTTGAGAAATTTCTGTTGAAAAGAATATAGAATGAAAAAGAATATCGAAAAATGTACTTTTTGTCAAAATTTTAAGGATATGCTTAATAAAATTGTGATTGTATAAAATAGGGAGCTGAAAAATAAAATAATGGTTGCAAATCTGCAGGATAAAGTTCTGTTATGAATATACATACTAAAAAATATACTTCGTTCTTAACTTACAAGAGCAAAGCTCATATATCTTGTAGCTCGATAAATTCTGATGGATTTGCCCTAAATAGATAATGAATTATTTAAATTCCCTTCCTTCATTTGATCAAAATTTTATACTAATAAAAATTTCTTTGTATCGAGGCGGGGATGACAATGTTTTTTAAAATTAGCGCGTTTAGTTATAACACAAATTCGTACGTATTCTTGTTCCTTCCGTTAAATTTTTGCTTTAAATAAGCAAAATGTAATTGAAAATGTATGTATGTATTTATGTGCTTATTAATGTATGCCAATATTTAATATACAAAAAAGGTTTAACTTTTTTTTTGGTTACTTTATTTAAAACAGGATCAATTATTTTTAAAACTAATACAATAAATGTATTACTTAAAATAGTTACAATTCGCAATTATAGGTGTGATTAAACTATATAAGTATATACATTTATTGTACGCTATTTTGTAATTGAGGCCTTTATTGATTTTAAATTCTTGAAGTGTGTTATATTTTGCTGCTAGTCAAGCCCTTTTACTCCGTATCCATATTAAACCTCTCAGTTGTCATGAAACTGAAAAATATCGATTCTCGTTTGAAAAACATTGAAGCAGCTGTATTTAATGCTTATATCTCAGTAAGTTTCCCACAGATTTGTTATTATTATTTTTTTTAAATAAATTTCAAGACAACAGCTTAAAATTGACGTATCCAAAAATTAGATAAGAGTTTCGGGAACTCGATATAATTAAAATAAATATTTGTAATAATTTTTCCTATAACTTTGTCGGATAGTGACTGATTTGTCGAATAGCCTTAGAGTCATAACATAGTAACCAACGTGTCTATAAATTATCAACAATTTTTTTAAGTTTAATGTATTTTAATACTTAAGTCTTTTTATGAGATACCATGTTGAGGCTGTCGGTTGTCTTGAGTATTGACTATTTCAGAAAGTTTCATATGAGCATGTACAACATATGGAAGCTTTAAAAGTTGACTCCAGCAGACGAATATCGCTCATAAGAGTTCAGAAAATATACACTTTATGTATGAAAATACTTAAATATAATTTTTAACGTTGGCTTCAGCTTGCACGTTGTAAATCTACCAAATAAAACTTAAATATCCTTCACACTTTAAAGAAAATTAGTTTAAATCAATTTTAAGAATTAAATTTAATTAACAGCAAAAAAAGTTTAGGGCAAATGTATAAATAATATGTTTTCCAACAAAATGGTAATTTAGAATATTAACTGTTACTTAATGAAAAAACATTTGTTGAGATGTTTACTAGTACTGAGTTAACTTTTCTTTTCCTCTTTAATATGCAAATGTGTATATTTCTTTGAAGTTTATGTCCTTTATAGCATGCTAATGAGGCAAACTGGGCCATATGTATGTAGAAATGTTTATGTTTTTGCAATATGCTACTTTAAAATTAAAAGGTTCAAAAGGCTAAATTGTTAAAAAAATCTGCCTTGAATCAAGTTTATTTAAGTGTTCTCATCTTTTTTCAAAATTTATGAATTGGCACTAGCACCGCGACTAGAAGATAAGTACTTTGTAAAGTCAAAACATTATTTAATTAACTGCCTGTTCAACGATGTCGAAACAAAACCCAAGCGAAATTTCATTCGTATAAATATATTGAAAACAACAACAAAAACTAAAAATTTGTTTTTAACGTATTTGTACGAATGAAATTTCGCTTGGGTTTTCTTTCGACATCGTTGAACAGGCAGTAAATTCTAACCCCAGTTGTACTATTGGTACTATTTTCGTATGTGTTTATAGTGTTGTATGCTTGTTGGTTGTAATTTCCATCGAAATATTTTGTATAACAATGCAATTTCAATTCATATGTTTTTAAAGTGTTGTAATGATTGATTCATAGAGGGATGGGAAACGAAAATTTTTTGTAGTAAACAAAAATAATTTTTGTAGTCTTTTTTTTTGCTCCTGTGAATTATAATTGTATATCTTTTTCAATCAAATATTTTCTACATTATTTACAAGGTGTATAAACGGTTTATTAAACTGATTTTCTATGGAAATTTTACTTGTAAACCCCTTTTAATTTTTATGAATTAGACCGAAAGTGTTTACCAGCTTTTGCCTCTTACAAGGTTTAAATTCCTTAAAACGGCTAGACATCTCGTCGTTCGTAAATTATTGTGTTCTATATGTATAGGTTTTATGTGTCACATCGAACACAATATATTACGAACGATGATCTGTTAACTTTTTTTAAGTAGCTAAACAGATATAAGGCAATTTTTTTCGCCCTTCGTTATGGATCCTAGTTTTATGTCTCTAGCATTAGGCGTTTGGGCTATATGTTATCAAACTTTTTTTATACAAAAGATGAAGTCTATTTCGGTATAAAAATCACTATTCATTAATGGATTAATTCACGACCACATTTCCTCGGATAATATTTATTCAAATCGAAACTGCACCATTAATACAGACGAAGCCATCGGTTCGATTTTTATAAAGGACTCAAACTTATGGCGAACGCTACAGTCAAAGTATTTTTAAAAGTTTATTGCTTATGTCCTTGCAAATTATTTAGAGGAGAAATGACTTCAAGAAGACAGAGCAACATTCTAATCTTTGGAAAAAACCAGCACTTTGTTGAGCCAAACTTTTGGTAACCGAATTATCTCAATAAATGAACCTGTAAATTGGCCACCTCGTTTGTGTGATTTCACACAAATAACAGCAATAATTAATCATTTAGAAGTCAATATACGACTAAAAACAATCTAAAAACACATACATACATATATGTGCACAGAAAGACTTGAATACTCACAGATTGTGAGAACCACAATTGTGTTTATTTTTTACTACAAAAGCGCGCGTTGCTACGACCCTTAATGAATAAAAAAGCATTCTTAATTTAAATTGAATATCAAGTGCAAAAAGCTAAAAATTATTACTTTTTTATGGACGTGGCCCTGTCCGCTTTTCTAATCACGGAATTATATAGTCATGACAGCTAAATATGTGTACAAAGTTTCAGAAAAATCTGTTCAGTAAAAGTACCTCAAAATTATAACTTTTTTATGAGCGTGGCCCCGCCCACTTTTCTAATCACGAAATTATATAGTCATGACAGCTCAATATGTGTGCAAATTATACCTTTAAAAAAAATGATAAATAATTTTTTATGGGCGTAGCCTCGCCCACTTTTTGCCACCCATAAACACTTCCTGGAATGTGTACAACAACTTGACAAAGTTTGAGTCCGATCGGGTTTAAAGTTTCGGAGTCTATAGCTAACACACACACACAGAGTTTCACTTTTATATATATAGATTGAGTTTGATTGTAATGGTAGAATTTTACGGTTGCGTATACAGTATTTCGATTCGATATATAAATATTTAGTTATCACTAAGAAATTATGATTCTTGCAAAAGAAGCTGTATAACCACAAATGAAAATTTCGATTGTTAAATCTAAAGCCGAATATTCAATTCAATTTTATCTGTTTTGAGAAATTAAAGTGCCGCTCCTAAGCAATAGGAGGTTTTGAAAACATAAACCTTATTATTCCGTTACCCATGTCCATATTAAACTTTTGGGCCAACTTGAATAGAAATGACATAGTTTTAAACACCAAACTATTTTAATTCTGCTTTGTAAATGTATAAACTCCTTGTACAAAATATTTCTACAAATATTTATGCAATTTTTCTACTCGTCTGTAAAAAATTGCTAATCAAGTCTTAGTGTTACAATCATTTATTTGTATTAATTTCTAAAGCTTTTATTCAACAATTAATTAAAATACAATTAACTTACGGTTATGGCATTAAATCAAAAAAAAAAAAAATCTCTTTTAACTTTTAGCTTCTAAGCACTTTTCTTTTTTGTAGAATATTTAATTAATAACACGCACAACATAAAGGGGCAAATAAAAAATAATTAACATTTTGTTTCAGATTATGCACAAACAAATAACTTATGAGATTTAAAGGGTTGTTGAAGTGACAGTTTTTTAATTAAAAGGTTGCTAATGAATGAAAATAGGCTGAGAGTTTTGTCTGCCTTTGAAGAATTAAAGTAAGATAATTAGCAAATCTTAAACTGTGCCTTTGTCCTCAACATGTCCTTAAAAGGATTTTTTATACTTCTTATATATATTAGATTAAAGCCTGTAACATACGAATATGTATATATTAAGCACTTTTATGGTAGTAAATTTATGATGACTTTATAAAAACATTAAATAAATTTTAATTATTAAAAGACAACAATGTCAGCTTTATAGAAATATACTACTTCAGAGGAATAGTGGTAAAACCAACAAATACATACCTTTTTACAAAAATATTTTCAATTTGGCAAAGGTCATGAAACAAAAAAAAATTTTATCAGTTTGTACAATGTACATTAGACTGTACCGGAATAGCAAAGATCGCTGTTCATCTTTGAATGAAAAGTATTTTGGTAGGCTAATGTTAAATTTTTTTTAATTATTATTTTGCCGAGTAGATTTATTTGTTCATTAAAGTAGATTAACCAGCATCAAGCGCAAATCCAGGATATAAGGTCAAACTCAACGCCTTTTCAAGTTCAAATTGAGAAAATATTAAATAACTTTGAGAAAATAGAAATTAAAATTAAGAAATGCAAATTGATATTGAGAGAAAACAAATTGAAATTGAGAAATAAAAATAAATATTGAGACAAAGCAAATTGAAGTTAAGAAATGCAAATTAATATTGTGAAAACACTAGGGGTACTCACGATTGAAACTGTGCAAATTTGCTCTGCATATTATGGCAGATCGTGAACGTCCTTTTTTAATCCGAAATACATATTTATTTCAGCCGGTGTTGTCAGAGTAACCAGCAACTTCTTACTGAATTTCTTGAATATTTTTTTTTAAAGGATCTATTTTTTTAGTTTTATTGTAACTAAAAGAAATTTCTTGTTATTTTAGTTTTCTTTATAAAAATTAATGGCGATCGAAATGTCAAAAACAGCAGTTGTCACTTTTTTGCTTCTGAGCCAATTTTGCTCAAGCTTTTTATAGTGCAAGTGAAGTAAAGTGAAGCTAGTTGCAAATGCATACATTTTGTTGTTGTGTTAAAAAAATAGTGTTAATGTTAAGAAACAACAAATTGAACAGAAGTACAAATTCAGTTTTCAAAACTATGTATGCATTAACACGTACTTATACTTACATATACACAGAGAAAACAATATCGGTGGTTATCACGAAAATTGTTGCCAATCGGAAGATTTACGTAGGTGCGATAATATATAGAATTTAATAGTTGTAGCTAAAAATTTTTGTTTTGGACTGTGTAAATGTGATAACTGCAATACGTAGACATTTTTTTGACAACAAAATAAAAATTCGATTGGCAGAGAATTCGATTATCATAATGAATTTGTTTTCTGTGTGTGTGTAGAAATATGTTTGCAAATAACAAGTATATGTAAAAAGAGTAAAATAATATGCCCGATATTACTTACGAAAGACTTAACTGTGCTTCGTCAAGAACAGCCATGATGGTCATTAACCCGAAATCATTTTTAAATGTTAATGCCATGTATTGATCTTAAAAAAATATGGTAAATGAGTACATTATTAAAATAAAATTATAAACATCTCATCATAAAATCGTTTCTTTTTCCTAAAAACAAATTTAATTTTCTCAATTTGAATTTGTATTTTTTTTAACAATAATTTGTATTTTATATTTATTAATTTCAATTTGTTTCTTCTTTTCATCAATTTGCAATTCTTAATTTCAATTTTTTCTCTATATTTATTTGGTTTTCATAATTTAAATTTGTTTTTTCTCAACATCAATTTGTCATTCTTAATTTCAATTTATTTTTTCGAATATCTCGAGAGGCATACTTCATCTACAAATAGTAATAAACGTGTCTCGTGTTAAGGGTATAAAAAGTATGTTGTGAATAAGTAATTACACCCATGCATTTCTATATGTTCTTTAGTGAAACAAAACTAAAAAACCCAAAAAAACAACAACAAATTTGAAAATACAAATAAATGCGGAAATTATTAGTAAATACTTTGCAGGAAGCCTGGGGTCAAGTGTCTCCAAGTCATAACGTCTACACTTTTTAATGATAAACATAACAAATTAAAAAATTTGACTTTATAGAAATTTTACATTATAAACTATAGTTTATTTTTAAATTAAAAAATATTTTAATTTTGCAAGGTGACAGGGTCAATAGTTAATCAGTATTGTTTCATTACAGACATTTCCTGTAGGGTAGCTATTTGAGTACTCTCAAATAATTAGTAAACATTCCAGCGATTTTAAACTTAATTCATACTCGAATATTTAACACATCTTACTCGGTTTGATTTATTTGAATGTAAATAGTAGTTATATTTACGTGTGTATTAAAATGCCTTTTGAGTACAGCCATGCAGACGTTTAGCAGAAACATCTAGACAAAAAACTTCGCTATAACACACTTTAAGATCCAACTATAAACTTCAAAGATATAATTTAAAATTATAAAAGGTGACACATATATTTGAGAAAAAAAATTTATTTTGAAATCGTGTTGCAAAAATACTCTTTTTCTTCTAAGGTGGTTAGCTTTAATATACATAATTCTATGAAACACACATACTTGTGAAACTAAAAAGTTTATATCGCCCCAACTTGAAGTATTTCCTCTTGTTCAAAGAAAAAGTATTTCCTAAAAATGAGTGAAATCTTTTAAACATCTGTTTACACTTTAATATGGATACTTTCTAATTTCTTGGGATTCTGTTTGTTTCTGATAAATATGTGATTAATGGAAACATTTAGAGAAGTGAGTTCCATAGGAAAATATTGATTGTTAAGTCAATTTTTATACAATTTTCTTAATGCATTACTTAGTTTACACAATTGCTAAAATCAAAACAACAATATTATTTATGAAAGATTTAGAATAATATTATTGTTTTAATTAAATATTTACAACAACAATTTGAAAAGATTTGTTTTCGCTCCAAATATAGAGCAGCAAACAACATGCCAATTTAAACATACGTTTGTACTTGTCACGGGTTTTGGGCTTTTAGTTCCCCTCTTTTTAACGTCAACTAAATATAGAGCAACAGGGATTGTTCGTAATCATTCACTCGTTAAATGGATTATTTTGCTTAGAAATACATATTGAAAAATTATAGACTAATTGAAGGTCATGTTAGTTGGCTTAGGTTTTGTTACACACAAGTTTTAATGCTAATACACATACATACGTAAATATAATAACAGTCAAACAGACTGTCACCATAGTATTTCCATAAATATTAAAAATACATATTATTATATGCTTCACCTGTAGTACCAAGCGTATACTATATATAGATGTGTCAGTCCCTTTGAAATTTCTACAATATTGAATTTACAAAAAATATATTCTCTGAATGCTTATGACTAGGGGAGTCGATAAAGCCGCATCCGTCTGTACGTCTGTCCGTGTGTTTGTTGAAATCAAATTTTAGGTGTCTGCACATGTTAATCTAATCGGTATGTGGTATGAAACGCTATTGAAATCTAGTGCGATCGCCCAATAACTTTCTGAGGTACGAGGAAACAAACACGTCTGCCTCTGTTTTTTCCCCATTTTTTGACCTCAAAAATCAAGATTTTTCAGCTTCATGTTAAGATATTAACACGTTTGTTACTTTTTATAGGTATGATATGCCTCTAGGGTTACTAACCGACAAAGTTATAGACAAAAATAATTTTGAAAAATATATATTTTTTTTATTTATAATATAAAATTGGGAGCTTCACAATTAATTTTTTTAAATTCTTAAGACACCTGAATACAAACCGTAGTCGCGAAAATTATTGCTGAGAGAAACAGACAAATCAATTTAAAACTATCTGAGATATAAACAAGAAAATACAAATGTTTCGGTATTTTTCTAAAAATTAACAAACGAAAATCGAATTTTTCAGCTTTTGGCAACAAAAGGTAATGATATGGCTATCAAATATAAAACACTATAAAAAATGTAAAATCCAAGATGGTCGCTACTGCAAAATGGCATACAATTAATTTATATATTTGTCAAATCTAGTAATTAAAAATGTACCCACTTAAACCCTCTCAATATTTATATTAAATGAAAGGAGTCAACCAGAGGAATAAATTAAAAACTAAATCCAAGATGGCGTCTAAATATAGTAATTACGGCTATGACTCTTCAGCTTCTACAATATGGGTATCAAATGAAAGGGCTTGACCAATGGAATACAGTAAACTATGAAAAAGTTTAAATCCAATATGGCGCTCTAAACATAATGGCGGATAGTATTATTTGTTTCAACCTCACCAATATGCGTATCAAATAAAAGGGCTTAACTAGAAGAATACAACTAACTATGTAAAAATTCAAAATTAAAATTGGCGTTGGAAATAATAAAGCAAAATTAAATCTAGGCTAAGCTACGATGTGATCAGTGTACCTACGTATTATCGGATTCGGCACGACCGTAAAAGCATATTCCGGACTTATTTTGTAATATATGTACACACATATACAACTATTTATGGTTTTCATGGGCCAAATAACCGTTTTAAATGAAATTTTGCGCTCGGTAGTGAACTTTTTAAACTAAACACAGTTTCTATCATCATATGTTTTAGCGATACTTGCTTTAGTTGCTGTAGTTTTAATAAAATTTTATTATTACATTCTTTTTAATATTATAGGTAAAAAAGAGAGGTATATACGTGGTTCTTTCTTTACATATAACTCTCAAGAGTATGATCGACATTTGCGTCTTCAAAAATTATATAAGAGGTAAGAGGTAAATTTTTATTTTAAATGCAACTTATTTAAAAAAATGTATATATTTTACCAACATTATTGAGATTTATGGACCTATTAAGCTAGATATTTTCAAAAAGGATGTATTTTACATATCTATAGACTCCGAAACCGTAAAGCCGATCGGACTTAAACTTTGGCAAGTTATTGTACACATTCCAGGGAGTGTTTATTGGTGGTAAAAAATGGGCGGGGCCACGCACTTAAAAACTTAGTTACCATTTTTAGCTACTCGCACTGGACCGATTTTTCTAAAACTTTGCGCACATATTGAGCTGTCATGACTTTACAATTTTGTGGTTAGAAAAGTGGGCAGTGTCACGCCCACAAAAAAAGTTGTAATTTTTAGCTTTTTGCACTTGATATTCAATTAAAATTCAGAATGTATTTTTATTCTTTAAGGGGCGTAGCAACGCGCGCCGGGCTTGGCTAGTGTTATATACATGTTAAAAGCAGAAGTAATAGTGGGTTTTTGCTTATATCTCAGTAATTTATATGGTAATTTTGTTACTTTTTAACACTAAAAGTTACAAGACTATCACTGACAATTTTGTGGTTCAACGGTGACCAAACCTTCTTTAGGAAATTGACCATGAAATCAATATTTTCTGCAAATGCTGTCATTAGATTAGTAGGAGTTGCAAAAACTAAAGTGTTTAAAATTAATGAAAGCATATCTTTTAAATTTATACCATATAAGAGTCTGAAATGTAAGTGGTGGCTTCAAAAAGTTGATTTCAACATACAGACGGTCTGACGAACCTAGCTAAATCAGTTCCTATATCTATAAGACACATAAAACCTATACATATAGAACACAGTAATTTACGAACGACGATATATTGGCAAAATATGTTTCAAATAGCACCAGTACAAGAAAAATTCAAGAGCCCTTCAATTTGATCTGAGAATGAAAAACTTTTGGTTGTTACTAACTATAGCAGACTACCGACTACGATCTTGTAAAACCACTTACTTTTTTTTTATTTCATTCATTCGTTCACTTGAACAGTGTCATTACATAAAAAATGTATTGAGTTTAATAGTTTTTGCGATACTACATTTAAAGAAAAAATAAAACCAAATATAAATAATTTTTTTGAACAAAATAAATTTTATAAGGATTTTTTGCGGAGCAGCAACTTTTTAGGCTTAAACATTATATGCCGTAAATCATGAGGCAATGATTATACCCTCAAAGTGAATGTTTGGTGCGATATTTGTAGTAACCTACGGTCTACACCAGCCATCGATTTGTTTGAACAACGAAAAATTTTTTGTGCGCACATGAATTTGCCTAGTGTGGACCGCTGTTGTCGATGTTTTGTTCTTATTCAAACAGCGTTGTCAGAACATTTGTTCGAACAACGATGTCTGATATTAAAAGGCATTTTGAATATGAAAGAAAGAGACGACTTATAAAAACAGCAACAAAATACTCTTTATACGTTTTCTCCAGTTCTGACAGTTGCTCTGCCGACGTTTTGTTCTAGTCTAAACAAATCGATGGCTCGTCAAGACGTAAAGTAAGAACAAAGCAATTGTTCAAAATGTCGTAAAACAAGCATCAACTTGGGAGTTGGTCATTTGAGCGATTTTTTTTTTCAAGTATTCATTCTTTTTACACCTTTAAATAAAAATGTTATGTAAGTTTTTCTTTAAATGGCAAAAAACTTGAATTATAGCATTACTTTTGCGACACCTTGCATAACACGTCATTGATTTTTATTAAAAATTTTATTAATACGTTCTAATAGGCTATTTCGAACTTCCTTGTTCATAAAAACCTTTTTTTTCATTTTAATAAAACTTACCACATGGCTACTGTGCATATGCAAGTCATACAAAAATATAAATGAGATAATAGCATTTACTTCTGGTGCTTAAAGTAAAAGACATAAGCCATGAAGTAGCCATACATTTTCTCGCACCCACTTCTAAATACATTCGATACATGCGATATGTAAGTATGTAAATTTGCTTGATCTGGTAAATGCAATCACAAGTGTAAAAATTTATTTAATATTTCGAAAAAAAAAAAAATAGTTTGACAGATTGAATATATTTTTTATTTTTTGTTTTATTTTCGTTTTATTAAATACCTTGAGATTTTCTTGTCTCTAATACACTTTTTTGTTTTATTGTCGTTTTTTGAACTAAAACATCATGTATATTTGTTTGTATTTTATTTACATAACTACTAATATTTTCATAAATAATCTATACATTTAAAGGACATGTTGTATACATCAGTTTCTATGCTCAGGGACAAAACCTATAGATTTTAGTTTAGTCACTTAGCAGTATAAAATATTAATATGTCATCCCAAGAAAAACTTTTAACATACAAACGTACATATGAATTCACATACATACATACACACATACATACATATGTGTATCTGACTTGTAATTATTCGTAAAAATATACAAATTTAACAAGAGCTCACGAATTTTCTTACGCTGATAGAGGCTGTATTATAGTCGGTCTTAACCTAAAAAATTATTCTTAGTTGTTTCCTTATTTTTGTAGATACATTAATGATAATATGTCGGAGTATGTACGTATGTTAATTAATGTATACAAATAAAATTCTTTTAACAAAGACATAACTAAGCATTTATTTAATAAATATGTAGATATATACTCAAGTAACGTATTAACTTAAATCGACTGTGGTTAGTTTTTTTATTTTTAAAATCGAAAAATTATTAACAAGTATAAAGCAAAACTTTTAGTAGTAAGGAAACTTTAAAAGAAACATTATTTATTTGTGGAACAAAAAATATTTAACTTCAGCAGAATTAGGTTATATATAATTGGACCACAAAAGTTAAAAAAATATACAAAAAAATATAAGAATTAAAAACAACTGAAAGTGTATATTATTTAGTTACCTTAAACCCAAAAGCTAAAGCCTAGGAAAAAAATCACTAATATATGGTCGAGCAGAGAATTGGTTATTTATCATAAAAGTGTTTTTTTACTGGCTTTTGCGTTTAATGCAAATTAATAAATGAAATAACCTTTAAAATAATATTGAATATTAATGGGATTGCAATAAAGATAATTCGCTGTTGACAGTCTAAGTCTGACATGTTTTTATCTGCTGCTGTTACCAAATCACCATAATATCGCTTCCAAATTATGCATATTTAATGATTTTTACAAATCTGAGTATATCCATCGTTCAACGTTTATACATACATATAAAATGATGAAATTTAATTTTTAAACAGTTTTTAAGTTTTTGCACACTACTCACCATTTCGAGTATAAACATTAATAGTGTCATTGGCTTGCCGCCATTAATATTTTTTCCGTTGATATGGGTATTGTCTTTATATACTCAAAAAAAAAAGTTAAAATACAAGATGACTTCCTAAACAAAATGGCGGATAATTATACTCTCAAGTCCATCAGTATGAGTATAAAATGAAAGGGCTTTACTAGTACAATACAACCCAAACATTTTAAAATTAAAAATAAAGGATAATGTCGAAAACAATAAAGCAAAGTTGGGTATAACATTAAATCGGAATCAACGATGTTGCTACTATACCTATGTACATAATGGTCATATAAAGTTTGACATTTTGGTAGAAGACGAATTAAGCCGAATTCGTTACTGCGTATTCGTTGTTAAATGTAGAATGACTCCAAGAATTGTTTACTTATTTGCAAGTATTTGACTAAATAATTTTATAGAGGAGCAGACAACACCAAAACAAAAACAAAAAAAAAAAAGAAAACGCTAGGTTGCCAATAATGTTACCGATGCCCAATAAAATTTGCAGGAAACACAAAGGCAGTCTAAACATATGAGTAATTTCGTACAGCATTCGAAAAATGAACAAACAGCTCAAATGAATAAATTGTGGATGTGACGTGCGTTTGCCAAATTTTGTCTTGGGATATGATTTACGTAGACTTCAATGGCAATAAGCCGAAATTGTTTTAGATGATAACATATGCAAGGATAGTAAAAATTAACAAATTACACTCTTTTGAAATTAAAATTTTAATAAAAAATTTTAAATTGTACAAAGATATTATATGAAGGTACATACTTATGTATAAAAAATAAAAGTTTCATAAGCCGACTGTCAATATGGGGATACGAACGCAGTTTTAAAAGATAATTTAAATTAATTTAAAATTAAGCTGACATAATAAGAACAAATTTTCGAAGCCCATAGTGACATATTTTCATTGAATTTTGAAGTTTTCAATTAAATATATATCGCTATTTAGCCACTAGATTTTACATGCGGTCTTAAAATAATATATTTTTCCGTTGCTTACCCGAGGTCTCCACGTAGCAATATTTATTGCCACAATTTTCAAATTTGATTGCGTCCATAGAAATTACAATGTGTAGACCGCAAATCGCCATATGTAGCAATTTATTGCGCAATCATTTCTTTGCTGCTTGCTTAAGCAATTATTGCCGCATTGAGCTGTCAAATCATTCCACTTTCTTTGAATCTTTTGTTTTTATTTGCATAAAAAAGGCAAATTATAATAATTTAGGGTGAGGTATTCCAAAAACCCATTAAAAGGTAAATAAAAATATTAAATTTTATAAACCAATTACTTGTGTCGTGTTCACCACCTAATGAAAATAGACATACTTTAGCAATAAAGTGCCGTTATTCCGCCGACGTTTGTGCTTATGCTATGTGGAGACCCAGCGTTATAAATGACATCACTCAGTAAATATTAAACTAAATAATTTTAATTCTATAGAAAAGTCTTGTTTCACTCACTTGATTATTTTGTGAAAGAATCTTGGTTTTGCAATTATTTTTTTATTTTTTAATTATATATTTAAAATTATAAAGTCTTGTATCTGTTAATTCTTTTATGGTGCACAATCATACATACATATGTATAATGATAACTCGTAGAAAACAAAATAGTTTTTATTTAAGTAGATATTTGTTTTTTTTATTTATAAATTATTGAAATTTTCAATATTAATTTTTTATTACCAAAAACACGGTACTTTTTTTCTATAAATGTTCGCGACTTGAAAACTTAATTGATTTTTTACTCTTAATTAATTTTTTTAATATAATTTATTACTTTAATTTAAGAGGCCTAAAAGCAATTTTCAATATAACTTAGTCATACATACACATATGAAATATTTTCTTTTTAATTTCACTTATAGACCACCTAAAGATGGGTTCTATTTGATGTTGCTGAAAAACATAATCAAATGTATAATGTTTGCTTTGTGATTGTTTATTTTAGTTATTTATAACATTTGAACAATTTAACAATATTTTTCTTAGAAAGTTTACGTGATTTTTTTTAGAAGAAAAGCAGTTAAGTGCCTTTTATGCTTGAATGCTTAACATTTTCTAAAAATTTTTTTTTTCCACCCTAACATACATACATATGCATTAAATTTATATTTGCCTTTAATTTGTTTACTTTATTTTTATTTTTTTTTAATTCGTGGAAGATACTTTTCTAGCTTTATGGTTACTTTTTTTTATTTAGGCTGTTAACTTTTTCATTATAAAACTTTTCGTTGGTTTTTGTTAGTTTAGATTTCTAAAAAAAATTTTTTTGTTACTCTTTCACTTTGACCTAAAATATTACATTTTATATTTTTAATTTCCATAACACTATTTTAAAATTAATTTCTCAGAATTCCACGTTAAAACAAAATTAATGTAGATTAAAAAAAATTTATTTTATTAATAAATGGTTCACCTTTAGTTAGACTGCGCTCCAGGTTCGCTATGTTCTGTTCGATGTCAAGTAGCATCTGTTGATCATCGTCCAAGCTTTTACTGCTGCAACTTATGCTTTGCTGCTGTATGGAGTGTATCAAATTTGTTGGCTCAAAATTACCAGCAGCATCATCGGGAGACACATATTTCGCTTCAAATGTAACTATAACCTGTAAGTAAATAAAAAAAAAGAACAAACACATACATGAACATACAAAAACACAGTTACTAATTTACACTTCAAAGAGAGAAACGAAGTTAAGTGTGCATGAAAAAAGGCTAAAAAGCAGATTTCATAAAAAAGAGCAACACAAAAAGGCTGTTAAATGTATAAAAGAGAATTTTTATGCCTTTTGGCCACCGTAGGTATAATGGAGTTGTATGAATTTTGTACTTGATTGTAAATAAAAGCAACAGTTTGTTAATTTTTATTCAGTGCGCACAACAAGTGTTTGTTTTCTCTTTACTCCTGTACTCTTTTATAACTTTTATATGTATTCTCTTAGATATCCTGCTTATTTTTCTTAACTGTTAATAGGTAGTTGAACAAAAACATATGCTTCAAGGAATGTGTAAATATTGTAGTAAGTACATGTCACGTTTTAATTTTACCGGGATAAGGTCATTGTTAAACGTGGTGATGAAGATACTACAATTTCCTTGACTCTCCATTAACGGATACGTTTACAAGTACTTTAAAACAATGTTGCCAATATCAACAATATTAAACAAATAAAAAAAGTAAACAATTTAGATGAGAATGGATAAAATAAACTAACAAATTTATTGATTTTATTTCAATTAAAACGTTTCATATAACAATTTTTTGTTGCGAAAGTAACAGAGACGTTCTGTGTGAGTTTTTTTACACATACTTTTTGTGGCGACTTCAAGTAAAGCGTAGTAGCTTTTGGTAAAATATAATAAAAATCACGGAAGTATTAGAGGTAGTCGCGGTATTTCAAACGATTTTTTTTAAATTTTGTTAAAAACTAGTTCGTAGCTAGAATTAGTTTTATAAATTCAATCGAATAGAACTGAGCAGTATTATAA
This sequence comes from Phyto melanocephala, assembly GCA_941918925.1. NCBI lineage: Eukaryota > Metazoa > Arthropoda > Insecta > Diptera > Rhinophoridae > Phyto > Phyto melanocephala. The sequence continues at coordinate 102,500,241 of OW799234.1, read as the reverse complement.
GCAAAATCTCTTAAGTACCAGATATTACTCAGATGCAAATCAAGTATTTTTAAGCATATCAACGTCAATTTAAATTTTATTTTTACCTGCTCGCACTTTATAGATTTCCTAGTGAAATAAAGTCTAGTTATTCGAAACTTTAATATTAGATTTTTAATTAGAAGCATGTTTATATGCGCTTCGATAATAGCTTTGCTTTTAAACCGTAGTGGAAGAGTTAAAATTAATCAATTATTCTTCCCTTGCCTCGAAGCAGGTTTGTAAAACTACAAACGTCATGAGTAAGCTTTTAATTTACATATTAAAAGAGGTCTTACAATTTACAATAAAAATGTTTACCGAATATTTATCATAGTAGGTAATAGTAAAAGTAAAAAAAAATAGTAAAAGCTACATTGACACGCCTACTATAACGCCGAGTTTTCACGTTATCTACTGTTAAAGAAATTTAAATGCTCATAAAACCGAAAAAAATAGAGGTGTGATGATGAAATTTGCTACAGATATCCTCCTAGTCAATGTCATTGTTATGCCAGAAAATTTAGGTGACACGCCCACTTTAACGCCTACCACCCATATAACGCTTTACCCTAAGTTCATATAATTTCTTTATGGACAAAGTTGTGGAAGAATAAATGACTATATTAAAATATCTCAGTTTTATTTATTAGCAAAAACTATATTGACACGCCTACTTTAACGCCCACTTTCATTGAAAGACTGAATTAACGAAAATATTTTACTAGCATATCAAAGTTATACAAAAAAAGTGATATTTGTTTTAGTATAAAGAGATTATTCCATAGCCATTCCTGTAATAACAAAATAATAAATTTTGTGGTATAAAAGTACATCAAATTTGTGGTGGGTACAAAAGATTCGGCACTGCCGTGTAGTGCTCTTACTTGTTTTTTTTTTAATTCTGAGAATCAGAAACATATTGAAAAAGTTTTTTCCAAAAAATTTTTCTAGGAGAAAAACTTTAACTTTTCAATTTGTTGTATATCAAACAAAAAACTTAAATTTTGTGAAAATGAACTAGATTACTTAATTGTTGATAAATTCGAAAGGAATCAAATTACTTTGTTGCTATTACATGTGGCTTTGCGATAAAGTAATAAATTTGAACACCTTTTTGCCGTTTCCGATTTTTCACGATTTTTTTAAAACAAAAAAAATTGCTAATTTGGGGTAAAAATTATATTTTTTTCTTTAATTTTTTATTATAACTCCGAAACTAATCATCCGATTAAAGCGCAATATATAAACGGATTAAAGGCAATGTAAATCATAATTTTTTAAAGTTTATTTTAAGAACATCGGACTAAAGGTTTTCGAGTTATTATTGATTATGTGGAGCAGCGTCTAAAAAAATCTTGAATTAAAAAAAAAAAAAAATTAATTATCAATAGAATTTAAAAATTTAATTATTTTTGTACTTAGGTATCTATGATGCATCAAATCTATATATATAGTGGTTATCAAAGCCTTTTTTTGCTGTAGACCTGTGTTATAGAAGTCCATAATACTGTAACAGATTTATTTTTAAATAGCTTAATTTACATTATAATTTATTTTAGTTGTAGTAGTTTAAGTTACTGTAGATTTATTTTTATTAGTTTATTTCGCTGGTTGTTCGAACATGATGTTTGTTATTATGTGTAGCATACTTTTAGGCACTTCTATTATTCCTGCCTATTACTTAACGTCTTAATTTAAATGTAACGGTTTTTGAATGTACTAGAATGTACATACGAGAACTTTGTCGAATGTTACCGAACACCACTATGTTACTTTAAATAGCCGAACAACACAGCTAACATGATCAGGATTACAATAGAGCTTGTAAAGTGTGTATCAAAGTGAGTTTGACAATAAAAGTGTATAACCATAAGTGTAATAAGTTAAGTGATATAAAAACAACAGATAGTATTTAAATAAATAAAGTGCTCTTAATTTTATAACTAATTTCAACTGCTTTTGATTGCAATAAAAGAACTCAATGTATATTTAAAGGAAATAATCCAACATTTATAAAAAGCATAAACGTAACAATACGTTAATGCTTTAATATGTTTATTTAGATTTTTAATAAATGTTATTTTTTATACACGACTTTATATATGTAATCTCTGTAGACCCTTTTGATTATTAATATGTGCTGTTTCCCCGAATGTTATTAATATGGAAACCATGCTAAAAATATAATACAGCACTTTGACTAGAGTTATTACGAGACATAAAAAATTATAACATTGAAGTTTAAATGAAATACAGTTTCAATTTAAATGCTTAAGGCTAACTATTGCATATTCACAAATTCTCTCAAGAATACAACTTAAATGTTCTCTTTAGTACTCTTAAACAAACAGCAACTATATGCGTTCATACAAACACTTATACAAAAATTCTAAATTTAACAAAAGTCACAATTAGCCATTAAATAATAACAAAAACCTTAAACAATGCTGTTAGTACAATGTTGAAATGACAACAGTGGCAACAGCTCTTTGCCAACAAACATCAAAAGTTACTAGTTCAAGTATTGAGATAAATTACTTTTTTTTAACAAACTACCACTTTTCTTTTAAACGCATTTTATTGTATTTTGCAATCTTGCATTTTAGAAACAGTAGATGCGGTCTACAGAGTTAAACAAAACTACGGCGACAGCATGTCATGGCATTTAAAACATGGCTAAAAAGCCTACTTGTCTACCATTTAGAAGGATAAAAAAAAGAACAAAACACTAAAATAAACAAATTGGCTATGACAATGGCAATTTGCTGACTAACGTAAGGCATGAACTAACTATTGTCCTTAAACAAAACGAAGGTGGCATTCGTATGAGAAGCATGCTGCAGGGATTTGCTTTAACCTTAAAAAAAGTGAGAGACGATAGGAAAAATTATTTTTATTAAAATTAATAGTAACAGGCAAGAGGAAAAAGGACTAAGATAAAAAGTGCTGGATTAATTATTTATAGAAAATGTTTAACAGCTTTTTTTTAATAAGTTATATTTATCCTTTTTACTCTTAAAAAGAGTGTAATTTTGTATTTTTGAAGTTATCAGCTTAGACGGATGTGTATTCTATTTAAAAAAACTCACTTTTATAAAACAATTTTTTTTTTATTTAAAAAAGGAAAATTTTACAAAATTATAGTTTATAGCAAATAAAATTTTTTTTGTCAATGTTCCTGTCGTGACAGGGGTGTAAATGGTTTTGCTATTTCGTTTGTTAACTCTACAAAATTCGTTTCCGTCCTCATAAAGTATATCGTTAGTCCCTAACTCAAATAAGTAAGTTTATAAGAGAAGTCAAAAACGTTTTAGAAACTGTATTATCATAATGTAACTTCTTTTGTAAATTTGTTTATAAAACTGTTATTTTTGACACTAATGCATAAATTTTTTTTCCGAGGTGTATTTGTGTGAAATGTATTGGAATCACAAAAAAACACAATTTCTTAAAAAATACGAGTTAGGACTTTTCTACCTGTGACCATCCATATGTTTTTTAAAAGCTTACGAATAGGGTAGTCGATTCTCCATGTATGCTCCTACCTATCCGTTCTTATGCTGGCTAAAAAAAAGCCCCCACATGTTGTTCAGACTTATTATACAATCTTTTGGAAGTATAAGTATAATGAACCGCTATTGAAAGTTAGCCCTATAACTTTCTGAGATATATGTAAATTAGCAGGACTCCCTTTGTTTTCTACCATATTTTTAAGACAAACATTTTAGTTTTTAGTCCTCGGATAATTATACCTTTCACCTGTGGTGCACAATTTTGGATAAAACGTGCTCTAACCGAGAAAGTTATAGGCAAACATTTTTTTTTTTTAAATATATAATCCAAAAATTTGCAAACGAAAATCAATTTTTTTTAGCTTCTAGACAACCGAGAGAGCCAATATTGGTGTCATCTGAAAGGACTTGACTAGCGCAATATTACCACCATAAAAAAAATTGAAATTTATGTTGGCCGCTACTACAAAATGTCGGACAATAAATTTATATATGGGTCAAATCTGGCATTTTAATATGTAACTTCTTGAACCACCTCAATATTGGTATCAAATGAAAGGTCTTGACCAGTATAGCACTCTTACTTGTTTACAGATACGTTTGTTATTGCGAAGATATAGGCAAAAATTATTTGAAAAAATACATTTTTTAAATATGTCAAGTTTCAAGCTCGTAGTTAATTTTTGGACTTGCTAAAGACACCAAACTACAAGCCGTAGTCTTCAAAACTATTGCTCTAAAAAACAAACAAAGTGCTTTAAAAATAACTGAGTTATAAACACCGAAATTCGGTGTTTTTTTCTAAGATTGACAATTGGAAATTGTTTTCCGCTTCTAGAAAATGCGTATCAAAATATAATACATTATGCAAAATCCATCTACAAAATGACGTACAATAAAAAATATAGTCAAATATAATGTACCACTCGAACTCCCTGAAATTTGGGTTAAACAGTAGAATACAGCGAACTATGAAAAAATGTTGAATCGAAGAAAACGCCGAAGCTAAATTTCGTAAATTTTTAAACCTTATCAATATGGGTAGCAATCAATTGAAAGGGCTTGAATGGTGGAGACTATACTTATGTAGGTCCTACGGGTATACTCGGACTCCGCACGTCCGAGTATCACTATTACTTTTTTAGAAATTAGTTTAATTTTGCAAAACTGTTAATACAATTTTGTATATTTTTTTAATGAAGTTTCTTAAGATTTATATTTGCAGAAAATCATCAATAGTTTTTCCATTAACAACCCTCGCATACAATAGCACATATAAAAGTGCTCTAACGAATTGCCATTGCTGGTTTATGCTACAGTTTTGAGTGTGGATGACATTTTCATGAAATAATGGAAAAAAAAACTCAAAAGGAAAATGCCTGTAAACTAAAAAATTAAAATCATGTTCTTGTCTGCCATTTCCTCATCTGACTTTTTTCCCCAAAAAAAGAAATTTATAAACTGACATAGGCACCTAAACAAATTATTAAAAATTTATAAAACACAAACATGAATTGATAACAACTTTTTTTTTATGTAATAAAAATGACAGCTAATTGCCACGGGTCAACTTACCTTTATTTTAAAGATAAGCCGCCTAGTTGGTACATAAGTTTACCGTTGGTGGAAGTTAAAAGAACTTTTGAAGTTAATAGAATTTTAAATGTTGCACAATGGGACCAAAGACAAAAGTTATATAAATGTACATCTTCTAAATTCCTGGGGTTTTAGAAAATTTTAACTTTTATTACTTTGTATGTATATACACAGGGTGTATACTTGCAAAAAAAAGTTCTTGCAAAGCGTTCTATATATGTATAAATGTTCATAAGTATGAACATATGTATGTTCCCATAGATTCTATAAGGAATATAGGGCTGTTTTAAATCAATTTCGTTGTAATTTGTTCGATTTGAGTAGATTGAGAATAATTTTTTTTATTAAACTATGATGAGCTCAAGTTACAATAATTCCTGAAGTTAATAAAATTACTGTATTTAAGTGTTTTTGCCGTTTGGGTGTCTGATAGCCATTTGGTTCTACGTACGAGACTTTGACAACTTTCGAGTGGAAACATATGACCTTATGGGCTATTGGATACTGTACGATTTATACGGATTTGATTTATGAAAACGCTTAAATAGTTATTTTTTATGTCGGAATCGTTTGTTTTTATTGTTTTGATTTTACAAGTTTTTACTTCTAAAACATTTTTAAGTACTTTCCTTCTTATCACCAAATTATTTCTTTTACCATATTAAAGTTGTAGGTTCGAAAAAAGCAGTACAGGCACTTCATAAAACAAACTAAGGTCATAACATAAATTAAATTTTTCATTAGTCATTATTTATTTTCAAAAAAAAAAAAAAAAAAAACTGTTTTGGTTAACAATTATCTAATCGACAAATAAAATTTGAGCCAAGGCGAATTGATTATAAAGTGGTTTTTAAAAATCAAGACAAGATATGTTAAAAGTTGTTATTGTTTACAAAACTCGAGCTATCAACAGTGGTTAGCTTTAATTTTTGTATATTTCCAAAAAATGCTTTAAAGCTATATAGTGTTTAAGCAAATAATTTTTAAGGACTTTTATGTTTATGTTTTGAGTACATTTTCAAGAAAGCAACAACAACATTTTTTACCTTGTAGTCAATTCGCCGGTTTGATACAAAAACAAAACAAAAAATTTTTAACAAATATTACTACTTTATCCAATCGTGAATTACAGAATAAGTTGGTTGTAAAATTGGGATCAGGCCGGACCACAATTAAATAAAAAGTAAAAAAGAAAACAGTAAATTTGCGTAGTTTTCTGGAAGTTGTGTAAAAAACTGTACATTTGATGAAAAACAGTGCATTTACTGCTAAAACCAGTACGTCCAGATGTATCCCAGATGTTTGTAGATCAACATCTCTACCATGGCCCTTTTAAAGGAGACTAGAGTTAAGTATACGGAAGAAGCTTTCTTCACAATTTAGCGAGAATACCTTGCATTGATGCTAGAAGGATGTACTTACTTATTTCAAAGTGCAATGGGTGGGTTTTGAACTTTGGGCCCGTTATTCTATAGTTGGAGGAGGGACAATTTGGAAACAAGTGTGGAGATCTTCGAATCATCAGTCTGTTTAACCTTACCTTACCTTGTGTAGAACCCTTCAGTAACTTCAGTAACATGCTAAACTTTTTTAAATGTTTTAATTTTTTAAATTTTTTAATAAAATTGGTAAAAAATCCTATTTCTAATTTTCTTGCTTACAAATGTCCAAATAAAACAAAAGTACGACCAAGGCATATCCATAAGGTATATGCAACGGCGAATTGATACAACAAAGCAACTTTTCAAGGGATGTTTTATGTCGAGGCCAATTCGTATATCAGGGATGGAAAAGTTGTTTTTACTTATTAAATATAATAAAATTTCATTAAAAAAGGATATAAATTTTTGAAACACATTATTAATGAAGCAAAAGCAACAAACATACATAAACTTAGCACATTTATTATCAAAAAAGTACACTCAAGTTAATTGTTTAATACCGAAACCAAAATTTCATTTTCCATACCTGCATTAATAAATAAAATCAAGGCGAGTTCAACCAATTTTGACAAAAAGTTTCCCAATCAGCTGGGCTGATAATTTCACCTGTATGAATTCGCCTTGAGTACGACTTTTATATTTCTGAAGCCATCTTTGATTTTGAATGTTTTTATAATTGATTGATACCCATATTGATGGGGTTGAGAAAAAAAAATATCCACCATTTTGTTAAGGGCAGTTTATGGATTTAAACTTTTACATAGTTTACGGTATTCTGCTGGCCAAGGCCTTTTTTTAATACCAATATTGTTGGGATTGAAGTGGGTACATTTTATATTTGATTATACTCTACTAGTCACTAGCTAGAACCCATATCGCTACTCTCTGTTGTCCAGAATCTAAGAAATCGAATTATAGATGGAACACCGAAGTAGTTGTATTTTTATGTTGATATCTCAGTTAGTTTTTAACATATTTATCCGTTTCTCAGAGCAATAATTTTTGAGAGCCGTAGGCTTGTATTTAAGCAGCTTGTTAAACTTGATATAAATAATAAAAATATTAAATTTATCCATATCATTTTTGCCTATAACTTTGCCGATTGGTGACCGATGTGACCAAATTTTTTCAAATATCCGTAAAGATATATTATATTTTTAAAAAGTAACAAAGTTGTTTAAAAATTATACGAAGACTGGAAGTTTTTGATTTGTATGGTAAAAATTTTGGATAAATGAATGTTTTATTGAAATTTTAATCGCCTGTGTTCTGTATTTCGAGTGAAATCAAACCACTCGGAATTGCCATGAAATTGTTGTAATAAACAGTAACACTGTAATGGCAATCCCGAATGATTTAATTTCACTCGGAATACAGAACACAGGCGGTTATGTATTTATTTTCGAATTTATTGTCTTAAACTAATGTTTACATTTTTTATACCCTTCACACAGTGAAAAAGGGTATATATAGGTTTGTCATTCCGTGTGAAATTTCTACAATTTTCATATTTTTTTTTTAATATTTTTTTAATTTTTTTTATTTTTTTTTTTTCTTTTAACATACATACGTAAAGTTATAATTTTAAAATGGGTTGTTTTTATATATGTATGTTTTTTATATGTATGTACGTATTTCATATGGGATGAATGGTGATACAAACTACTGTTATTGCATGACTGACTACACGTTGTGAAGGGTATATAAGATTCGGCACGGCCGAATATATCGCTCTTACTTGTTCAGGCTGAAATCTTTTTTAATTTTCTTAATGAAATTTATTTAAATTTTTTTACCAATAACCGGTAAAAAATAATCGGTAAAAAATATAAATAAAAATAAAATAATAATAAAAATTAAATAATTATAAAAAAAAAAAAATATTTCCTTCCCACATTAACCGAGTAGAAGGCATTTGAGAAACCAGATACTGTTTCATCATCAGCACTTTTGATAAGCTCGGTGATCAAGTGTTGGATGTAAATAACATTCATTTAACTCCCAAAAACCTTATGAAAATTAACTTTGTTTAATAAATTTTGTTTTTTTTAACTTCTTATACAAATTTTAATTAGTTTAATTAATGGTTTAGGTAGTTGTTTTTATTTTCTGTTTTAACATAACATTTTAACATGTGTCTTCCTGTCTGTCAATTTCTTTTAACGTTTGTCGTAACGCGTTGTATTCGGAAAGCATTTCATTAAATGACTTTATTTTGATGTGTTATTATAGAATTGTTATAAAAATAAACATTTGCTCTCTCCGTTGTTAAGAAGCAAACAAAAATTTGCTTTTTGTTTGCAAATTTCAGGAAAAACACCGAAACAGTTATATTTTGGTTCTTTTATCTGAGTTAATGCCGATTGTTTTTCTCAATAATAGTTTTTGAGACAACAGTTTGTAATATAGGCTGAAAATTTTTAATTTTTATGTTAAAAATATAGGAAAAAACTGCGCCACTTGTGTTTATTTTCTCACATCTCAAAAAAGTTGGGGGACGTTTGTGCTAGATTTCAGTAGTAATTTTTTCCCAAATATTTCCAAATTTATTCCCAAATATTCAAATTTATGTATAAAAATGTGCTTTTATAAAGTTTTTAATTATTCTGAAACTAAAATTTTGTGTAAAGCAAAGTTATTGTATTTTTATAAATTTATTATAATGGATTACACAAGGAAACAATGCTTTTGTTAAATAATATCTGAATACTGTTTTTAAGGTTATTTGGGACCTAAGTCCAAATCTGCACTTGGTTTTTTTCTATCAGCTCGACTTATTGGAATAACTTGAAAACGAGCTCGACATATTGGAATAACTTGAAAACTAACTCTATTTAGTTAAAGTCGTTAACAATATTAACTTTAAGTCGTGCTTACATTTGTTTTAAGTTTGCCTAGTATTTTCAGATATATCGGGGAAGTTGTGGCAGAAAAATGTGTTTTTTAAAAAAAATTTTAAAATTTTTGATTTTTTAAAACTTCTTAAAAAATATAGAACGACAAAAATTTCTTTCTTCTTTTTTAACGAGCGTATAGGCAAATATATTCCGAACAAAACGAGCCATATTTCGTTCAAATCGATCTAAAACTTTTATGTTTCTTTTTATACCCTTCACCTGTGGTGCTTAAGGGTATAATAGCTTTGTCATTCCGTTTGTAATTTCTACAATTTTCATTTCCGACCCCATAAAGTATATATTTTCTGAAAGCTTATGAATAGAGGAGTCGATTAAGCCCGTCTGTCCGTCTGTCAGTGTGTTGGTTGAAATCAACTTTTAGAAGCAACTATATGTTCCTCAGATCTGTATATAGTATCAATCTCTTGGAAATATCCAGGAATGAATCGCTATTGAAATTCAGCATAATCGCCCCATAACTTTCTGAGATATGAGCAAAAAACCACGACCACCTCGTTTTTTTCACAATTACAACAACAACATACATATATACATACATGTAAAAAACATGCAAAAAAAAAAATTACAAAAAAAGAAAATTTTAAAATAAAAGAAAAATAATAAAAAAAAAAATTACAAAAAAAAAAACTTAAAAAAAATTTAAAAAAAATTTACAAAAATTTTTTAAAAAAATTTAAAAATAAATATAAAAAAAAATAATAAAATATAAATAATTTATTGAATAAAAAAAAATAAAATTTTTTTGGCTCAGCTGGGATTCGATGCCACATTTTCAGCACGGCCGAATATAGCACTGTTACATGTTAAAGATATTATTGTGCCACGGCACTAATGTGTGTATATTTAGCGATTTGTAGCACTAAATTAACGTTTTTTCCTTCATTTCACTTAAATGTGAATAAAAGCGAAATGCGTTCATGGATTTTTATGATCGATGTCTCATTTTGTTCAAAGGTTATGTGGCTTTATGTGAAAGTAATAAAACTACACTTTTTCTCATTGTGGACTTATCATGAATTTTTTTAAACTAAATATTCTGAATTTTTTAATTTTTACTTCTACAACCATTTCTGAGTCATTTTTGTTGTTGTTATTTTCAAAAGTTTAATTGTTTTTCAAAGGTAACAAATAGTTCTTAGAAGATTTGAATTAAAATCGGCGACCTAAAATTAGTAAAAAAAAAAAATGCAATAAAGTTCCGGTTAACACAAAAAAATGTTAATTTTGTTCCCTTGTGTTATTAACTAATAATTGACTAATTCGACTATTTAATTTTCAATAAATTTTAGCAAAAGAATAATGAAAATACGAAAATAATGTTAATTGTTTTTATAGCACCGTCACTACCATACAAAATTAAACTTTCATTTGCTGGCAGGGAGATATATAAGACTTAAGTGTTACATGTATTTGTGTGTTAATGTTTATGTGGCAGATATCTTATAATATCTGGGTTATTTTTGGGATATTTTTCTATGTAATAATCTCAAAGGAGTAGGAAATAGCAAATAATTATCTGTATACCTTATGAGATTAAATATATGTATGTACGTATGTATAAACCTATGTATGTTTGTATGTATGCATGCATGTAGAAAATATAAAAAGGAAACTGATTTAAAGCTATTAAGGAATTAACTCAGTAAATTATGTTAAATTAACTATTTAAGACATAAAATGAACCCAATTAGTTTCTAGGGAATAAATAATTTGTCTTTTAATAGCGGAATTTCGTTAATATTATTAAATGTATTATCTTTTGTATTAAATGTATTAAGTTTGCAGAAAAATTTCTTCAACTAAAATTTCTTTCTTCAGACTTTAAGTTAATGCTTTACTAACAAGAAATCTTGAATTAATTTCTCTCTGTCCTTTTCACAATGTATGATAATCCAGTACTATTGTTAACAAGAACATTTTAACCTACGAATACCGTTGCCCTATATTTTGTTTACTCATCCAAAAAATTATTGTTTACCAAATATGTAAGTACAGTGAGAAATTAGAATTCTTAAACAAATTTTCAAAAATTTTTTTAGAGAATTTTGTAGACAATTTTTATAAAAATTTATAGAATAACGGCCTTATTCATAACAAAAAGTTAGTCACAGTTTATACACTACGTACAACGAGCTGCTAACTAGAATGCCGATTAAGCTTGGCAGCTCGTTAGCACAGAGTTTATTCATAAGAAACTTTTATCCGTCTGCCAGCTTTTCATAAATCAACTCTGAAATTGCAAGAAACTCCTCAAAAATGCAACCATTTTTTGTATATAATCCCTGATTTTGACATTTTGTGTTTTTCCATCCATATTAACAATTTTTGAAATTGAAAAATAAAAAAAATAAAGGAACAATAAATTTTTTATTAAATGAAAAGCAAGGCAATAATAGGTAGGTAAAAAAATATTGGTTATATAAAACAACACAGAACAGCAGTTTTTCACAAGTTGGCAAACGTTTGGCAGCTCGTTAACAAGAGTTTATCAAATCGTTAGCCAGAGTTTGGCATGTGTGTTATGAATAAACTTTATGCTAACTTAATGCCAACTTTTTGTTATGAATAAGGCCGTAACAATTTAAGTAAAAAAAATTACATATAGTTGTATGTTCCATTTGTTTAATTTTTGCATTTTTTAAAAATTTTAAATATTGCACAACATAAATGTCGATTTCTTCTGTCCATTTCTTACTGTGTTTTCCTTCTTTACCAGGATATTTTGTTCGGTTAAATTTATCAGAAAATTGTTTATTGTGACCGTACTTTGTGAAATTTAATGTTGCCTAACTCATTGTACGGTTTTGGTGTGATTACTAATATTAAACTAGCAAAAGGTAGTTCTGCCTGTTCTGCCTTAGATAAATAAAAAATTTACGGCGTTATTCATAACAAAAAGTTAGCCACAGTTTATACACTACGTACAACGAGCTGCTAACTAGAATGCCGATTAAGCTTGGCAGTTCGTTGGCACAGAGTTTATTCATAAGAAACTTTTATCCGTCTGCCAACTTTTCATAAATCAACTCTGAAATTACAAGAAACTCCTCAAAAATGCAACCAATTTTTGGATTTTGACATTTTTTATTTTTCCATCCATATTAAAAATTTTTAATATTGAAAAATAAATTTAAAAAATAATGGAACAATAAATTTTTTATAAAAATGTAAAACAAAGGCAAACGGTCTGTAAAATGGCAATAGGATGAATAGGTAGGTAAAAAAATATTGTTAATATAAAACAACAACACAGAACAGCTGTTTTTCATAAGTTGGCAAACGTTTGGCAGCTCGTTAACAAGAGTTTAGCAAATCGATATCCAGAGTTTGGCATGTGTGTTATGAATAAACTTCATGCTAACTTTATGCCAACTTTTTGTTATGAATAAGGCCGTTAGTATTTAAATCAAGACTTATTCTTAGATATTAAAGACATTTAATGTATATCCCAGCACGTACATTGTAAAAAATCCTAATTTTTGTATTTTGTTTCGGAAATAAGATATTATTTCGTGATGAAAGTCATCCTATATCCTTAATCAGGTATCAGAGTACCTTTATGCGTAATTATATCAAAATTCAATTCAATAGTTTTGAGCCTATTGAGTTATTAAGCCGTTTTAAAAAGTAGTGTTTTGCAACGCTGTCAGGTCAATAAATTTAGCGCTGTTTTTAGTGCTTTTTAAGAAATTTTTGTAGCGGAAAATTTTCGAATCAGTGCATGTGTTTTTGTTTATCTTTTTTTTATTATTAGTGCTTTTCCGAATTTATTTTTTTTTTAATTGAAAACTATTTTCGTAAATAAAAATTTAAAACATACAATTACAAAAATATAATTACTTGTTGTACAATGATATGAAGTTAAAATATAGAAAAAATATAAAAACTATTAATAAGGAAAATGATAAGGATTGATAATACACAATGTTTGTGTTCTGACAGGTCTGCCAGCTTAATATTATTTTAAACCAGTAGCCATTATTATAAGTGGATTGATTATCTAATATCTTAAATTCTCGTGTCGTGGTGATTGTGATTAAACTCCTCCGTGTTGGCTCGACCGATTTTCATGAAATTTTGTGTGCATATCGGGTAGGTCTGAGAATCATGTAGGCCAGACTGCTGGACCGAACTTCTGGAAATTATCACACAATATAACTAAGACTCTGGTATGATTAATAGGATACTTTTTTTACCACGCCTACTTTAACGCCTATTTTAACGCCCACTTTTTTTAATTATGTACTTGCATAGATATAGGTTTTAGTATTTTTCTTCAAATTGTACAGAATTTATAGTCCAGCCAATGCAGAAACAAGCCCTTGAGAATGGGTCAACATATATTTTTCATCTTATAAATGTTAAGGGTGACACACCCCAAGGGACAATTTATGCCTCACCTAAATAACGTAACGACTTCGGTGAAATTTTAAACTAAAATAGACCGCCATATGGTTTACGTTGTTTTTAATGTACTCAGAGATGGCGATACTCGTTTCTTGATGTCATGTATGGTTATTAGATATAAAACACTTTTCATTCAAAAGCTATATTTTCTCAATTCACAAACTGCCGCAGGAGTCGTAGGTTGTAGGAAAATCACTTTTAATTATTGAATAAAAACTGCGGTGGTACTTATTTTTCCAACTATGATGTATTTATACGACATTATTTACGACATTCTTATACGACATTAGGTCTGTCTGCGTACTTTTCCAGTAGCAAATACTCAGTAAATTTTTTTGGGAGAGTAAGACCAATTTTACTCTGGCGGCTAAAAATATATCAAAAAGTACCCAGACAGTATCCAGTAGAATTTTGCAAGAAAACAGCTGATCGGTGTGTAAACAATTGAAATTACAAAGCAAAAGAGTTTTAGCATATGTGTACGCGAAAGTGAATTCTGGCGGTAAATTAAAAAATGCTAATTTTATCGGTTCTGCCATCTCCAATCCACTTACATTACGGTCACACTGTATATTTGGACGTTTCTAGCATGAAGTAAAATGTTGTTTTTTTATAATATTTTATAAACGTTAAAAATCAGCACAATTCTAACTACTTACCTCTGCCATTGTTAAATTTCAATTTTTATTTTCGTTTCACAAAATCTTGCAAAATCTTGCAAGAAGAAATTTCTCCAACAACATTTTGCAAGTTCTCAACTTCCAACTGTCAAAAAATTTTCTTTTTTGCTCTCTCGCTGCAAGAGATTTTGAGTACGCAGACAACATTTTGCAAGATTTTGTAACATTTTGCATAAAATGATGCAAAATATGTGTACGCAGACAGACCTATTCTATAAGGTAAAATTGTTGTAAGTGTTGTATTAAAAAAAAATGTTGACATTACTACGACGTACAACTTCTACAATCGGGGTGTGAAAGTGTGTTGTGGTCAGATGATAAAAGGTTTTCCAATAAGAGTAATATGATTTCTTTAAAAAATAACACACTTGCTGTTAAGGAAATTCAAACGTTTTTTATACCCGCCACCAAAAAAATGGTGGGGGTATATTCATTTTGTCATTCCGTTTGTAACACATCGAAATATCCATTTTAGACCCCATAAAGTATATATATTCTGAATCAGGGTTTGATTTGATGACGATCTAGCTATGTCCGTCCGTCTGTCCGTCTGTCCGTCTGTTGAAAGCACGATAGAGGTCGCACCGAAAAAGCTAGGGGGCTCAAATTTTGCCAGAATCTTTCTTATAGACAAGGTTTGTTTGGTATTGAAAATGGGCTAAATCGGAATATTAGGAAGAGAGTTATAGCTCATAAAGCAAGAGTAGGTCGAAAAAACCGTGTCCGTCAAACATCGAATAAAATGGAATTGTGTCCAAACGCATTAACGTATCGTCATGAAACTTCGAATATATATTTCTCGAGTCAAAGGAATATTTCTCCCCAAAAATTTCTTAAATCTATAAATTAGAAAAGGAGTTATAGATAAAAATGTACGAAAATTTATACCGCGCAGTGTATATTTTAAGTTTAAAACGTAATAAAACTGACAAAACTATATGTACGATTCCGAAATTTTGCAGACATGGCTTTTTGGTCAAAGTCTTCGTTATACCGAAAAATAAATGTGCCACGCCCACTTTTTTTTAAATTTTTATAAAAATATATTAGTCATATATAATAGCATTTATTCATTGCAGATGGCAACATCTGTTGAAGGCGCCACTACATTTTGCAAACACTGAGGATGATGTCTTTGCTAAACATCATGTAGAACACTAGATGACTCTAGTAACATTTTTGACAACATCCACTTTAATATTTTGCACAAACTACAAAGGAATTTTAAATGGGTTTGTGAAAACGAAAATGACCGAAGTTTGTTGACAAAAATTAACTAGAGTAATGATTTGTGCCAAACTTTTCATATAGTTTTACACACAGTCTTATAGACATGCTCAGCATTTTGCTAAAACGGGAAATTTATTAGTAAGATTTTGATTTTTAAAGTTCTATAACATTTTACTTTTAAAAGATTTTCAAACGAAATAAGTTTTGTATAATTTTAAAATTTGTTAGCCATTAGTACATGAAATTTATAAGTATTAAGTTTACAAGGAGTAGATATTACTCTACTAGTTTGGTAAAATGCCGGGAGCAAGCATTGTTTATTTTAAAAATTTAATTTTTTTTAAATTTTTCTTTATTTAATTTCTCAAATTTTGATAAGCCTGTCGCATAATCATTAAGTACTTATGTAATTAAAATAATACGGTATAGTTTTAAGTATTCTAATATTAAATGTTTGTAAATCTTGTACAATGGAAAAAAATGAAGTCTCAATAAACTTAACTAACTAAGTAACTAACTAGTACATGAAAATAAATTGTTTATAATGTTTACAGATAATTTTTTTTTACTTAGGTCAAAATTTTCCTAAATTCCCATTTTTAATAGAGCATAACTTCAGGCGAACATAAGATAACAAAAAGAAATTAGCACCATTTAGTAGATAAAACTCTCCTTTATACCTCTATACTCCATTGTATACCCGGAACGATCCGACCGTGATCACCAGACCATTTTGCGACACAAGGTGAAATATTTTTTGCAAAATTTTAGTAAAAGAGCTAAACAAATTTTTTTGTAATGTGTTTTTTTTTTAAGTATTTTAGTTTTTATACCCGCCAACAAAAAATGGTATGTATATATTCTTAATCGGGGTTTTATTTGATGACGATCTAGCTATGTCCATCCGTCTGTCCGTCTGTTAAAAGCACGATAGAGGTCCCATCGAAAAAGCTAGTGGGCTCAAATTTTGCCAAAATCTTTCTTATAGACAAGGTTTGTTTGGAATAGAAAATTGGCTAAATCGGAATATAAGGAAGAAAGTTATAGCTCGTAATGCAAGAGTAGGTCGAAAGAACCGTGTCCTTCCAACATCGAATAAAATGGAGTTGTGTCCACCAGCATCAACGTAGAGTCATGAAACTCCAAATATAAACTACTTGAGCAAAAACAATATATCTACCCAAAAATTGCCTAAATGCATGCATTAGGAAGGGAGTTAGAGATAAAAATGTATTAAAATTAATACCGCGCAGTGTATTTTTCAGTAGGTTCAAAATTCTAAGCCTTATAAGAGTGACCAAATTAGATCTACGATTCTGAAAATTCGCAGGAATTGCTTCTTGGTCAAAGGCTTTCTTCTGACGGAGAATAAATGTGACACGCGCACCTCCCATACAACGTTTTCTCTCAAATTCTTATAATTTCTCTATAAATCGAATAATAGAGGACTTTATTGAAATGTCTAAGTTGTATTTATTAGCATAAATAACCTCGACATACCTACTATAACGCCCACTTTTCACGTTATCTACTTTTAATGAAATTTAAATTTATAAAACCGACAAAATTAGAGGTATGATGATAAAATTTGCTACGGAAATCCTTCTAGTCAATGTTATTGTTATGCCAGAAAATTAAGGTGACACGCCCACTCTTACGCCCACATCCTATATAATACTTTATCTCAAATTCAGATAATTTCTCAATGAATAAATATTTTGAAAGAATTAAGGACTATATTGAAATATCTAAGTTGTATTTATTAATAGAAATTTTATTCACACGCTTACTTTAACGCCCACTTTCACTGAAACACTTAATTTACGAAAACATTTTACCAGCATATCAAAGTTATAAAGGGTGGTGAAATTTTAAGGGCCGATGTTGATTTTGAGTAATAAACAAATTATTTAGGAAATTATTATCATTTCTTTTTGTAATGATAATATTTGCATAGTTCAATTATGTATTGAACAAAATATCGGCCAAATGGCCCCCGCGACCTCAACGGCACACCTCGATCCGATAGTCCAAATTTTCAATAACATTGTTGATGCTCAATCGTTTAGCACAATGATGAGTCGAAGTTGACTGTTTTTTTGCCACACTATCGCGATAAACAGCAATGCTTCTCATATAATGAATTAAAAAGGCATTCATAGATGTTCCAACATTTTATACAGACATGGGGCCGAATTACGGCATTCGATATCGATCGAAATTTTACTCGAACGACCGAGTACGCTGTGCTTTAGGTATAGAGATTCTAATAAGAGTTTTCAAATTTCGATCACGTTCGAGTGCCGTAATTCGGCCTCTGTTTTAAATTTAAAATTTAACCACCCTCTACAAAGAAAGTGATACATATTTTATTATAAAGAGATTATTCTATAGCGATTTACAAAATAATAAATATTGTGCTTTAAATGTACACAAAATTGGTGGTGGGTATAAAAGATTCGGCACAGCCGAATATAGTGCTCTTACTTGTTATTTAATGTAAAGTACAATCGATACAATTATGTTCTAAATAAAACGTCATTTAAATGACCTCCACGACTTCTTCTGCAGGAACGAATTTGATGAACCCAATTTTCTAACACTTTTTCAAGTCGTATGTCATGAATGGCACGTTCAATATTCTTCGCACCAGAATCGAAAGTCTTGTTTTGTTTACTGCACCACTCAGATGAAAGTGAGCCTTGATTTAGTGGCATTGACATAGAGCGATAAAATTTCGCAAGTATAAAATAAAATTGTTTTTTATCTTTGGAATTTGACAGCTGAAAGTTAATATAAGTGAAGAAAAAAAAAATAATCAGCTGACGAATCAAGACTACCTGATGAATAAATATGCCTTGAGTTAATACTGATATTTTAGCAAATGTCTGAGAAATAAGTATTTATGATGTTGTATATTATTAGTTAAGTCATTAAGAAAACACTTTTTAGTAAGATAGACGACATGTAGTAAGTAGTTATTGAAAAGAATGCTGTTTACTTACAAGAAGTCACTACCTAGTTTTTGCTGTAAAGGGCATGGTATAATGATTTACAATTATTGCATTTTGAATTTATTTGTAGTTTTTACTTATTTGTTGCCATTTTCTTAGACATTATTAAAGTTTAATAATTTATATAATTTGTTGCACTTTCGCTATTCTGTCCTTTTGTTTCCTTGTGTTCTTTTATTGCAAATGAAAGGTATTGGCGAATACATTTTCAATGTTGCTTTTGTTATTTAATCCACTTATTCTACAACAAAACATAAAAAAAGTAGTAAATAGGTACAAGCTAAGATTTATTTGTCTATTAAGTAATTTTTTGTTGTTGTCTTGAAAAGTTTTTTTTTTGTCGTTAATATTGTAGCTGCAGTTTTACATTTGAGCAATGCACAACCAATGGCGTATTGCTATGATTTGTTAAAATAAAAGGTTTTTAAAATAAAAGTTAAAGATAAAACAAATCTAATAAAAAGGTTTTATTTTTTATTTATTTATTTTACAGCGATACAAGACAAGTTGTCTAATGGACAATTTATTATTGGCCGTACAATTACTTTTGCCTTCCGGCTATTGTATCCTTGTATTCTATGGGAAGAATGGTCATTTGGCACAATATCTTCTGTGGAAAAATTAATTATCTTTTACAGTTTTTATTTTTAAAAACAAGAATTCAGGAAAAAATTATTCTATAAATGGAAATCTTTTAAAAATTTATTTGATTAAAAAACTTCTGACAAAAATTAAACAAACATCCCAGCAACATCTTTACTAACCTAGTAAGTTAGCAAGTAATATTGGAGATACACATAAACTAGTTACTTTTCGACCGAATAACTATTTATTTTTGTTTGAGTTGTCCCAGAAATCATGACCCTCGCTTACAAATGAACTTACAAAAAGCAATAAAATAAGTAGTTACCAATAAAGCTGAATTATAGCTGGATATTTTTATACTGTTGCAATACAAAAAAATATAAAAATTATAACATTGGGCATATTATAATATTTATAAAGTTAATTTAAAGTTCACTGTTTAAAAAAATATATAAAAAGTATTTACGAAGGTCATAACCAATAGGCCATTACTCTGTAGTTTAAAATAATGATGTTGGTAACGACCCCTCATTACTATGTAATATATGAAGTAATGACAACCTATTACACAATTTCAAAAAGATTTTGCTGGGATGTTTGTTAGGAATGCTGTTTTATAACTTAACCATAAAAGCCTTTGTAAAGAAAGATAATCGGTGTAAAGGGTGTGCTTCCTATCGCCTATTACCAGTTTGTTGAATTTTTCTATTTTTAATATTATTTTTCTCTTATTGCATTTGTTATACCTTGGAGGTGTAAGTAGTATAACTTTGTGCTTTATTTTATTTAAAGTTTAGTAGAACAAAGTTAAATTGGCAAACGCATTAAGAAGTTTGTGTTGCATGTATTGAAGTAGTTTCCCAATAAATTTTCGATATCTTAGTGAAGAAATAACACAAAAGGTTCTCATACTAAAACACAAATAAAATAATTCTTAGAAATTAAATATAAGGCGGATTAAGGTCAATCAAAGAATAAAGTTATCACTGGACAAAAAGGATAAAATTATTATAAAAAGGCTAACGCGAAAAAACGTTAATATTTCGTATTTCGAGGGAAATTAAGAGTTCGGAGTTCGGAGAAAAGCAAACAAAAAAAAAAAACAATTGTTTATTAACATCACTATAGAATAACATCTTTTTACAAAGAGGTCCAAGCAAAACACAAGTGTTTTTAATAAATAAAACAAAAAGTTTTCAAAGAACTTTTAATATTTTTCATTAAGATACAAGGATTAATGTGTGTGAAACAAAACTTCAAAAACAAAAACTTCTTGGCTTATTGACGTACATTTTTTATTATGAATATCTCCAAAGAAAGAAAGAAGTCCAAAGATTTCAAATCACATATTTGTGGCGGCCAATCGACATCGCCACGGCGTGAGATATCAAGGCAGTTAAATTTCTCCCACAAAGAAAACGTTGTTTCTTTGGCATATTGTCCAGGTCCATATCCTCAATTCCTGGTTACAAAAAGTACCTTATCACGCAATTACTTGGCCGAACTAATTTTCGAAGAAATACGTCCTGGTGACACCGACAGCCCATACTTGTTGGGCACGACGACGAGTCGAGGTTAATGGATCTTCTGCCACAATATTTGGCGCAGAATGAACTGTACGAGTATGCACTAATGTTATCACATTTTGACAGATCGGGGTCTTTGAAATTTCCGCAAGATTCTCTCAATTGGAGAGTTTTTTACGAGACATTAAATTTTCAAAAATAGGTTCCGATTAAAATTTAAAAATTATGTCGGTCAAGTAACTCTCCCTCCTAGGTCAACAGGCTTCCAATATTTTGCCAAAATTACCAATCACGTTTTTTATTTTATTTCATTGATATCTGCTCGATAATGTTGTTTTTATGCTCCTGAACTGTTGTGGGATTATTGCTGAACACTTTCGAAAAGATAGTCAAAAGGTATTAAATCGCACGATCTGGTCCTCTACGAGAAATAACGCGATTTTCTAGCTTTTCTATCAAAAGTTGCGTTGTTTCTCTAGATGTGTGGCAAGTGGCGACATCCTGTTGAAACCACATACATATTCTCTACGTATTAATTATTTATTTACTGCCAAAAAAACTTAGAATCATGTTCCTGTAGCCTTTTCCATTCACCATTGATACTTCAATTTTAGACACCCTTAGGTTAGGTTAGATATTGTATTGAGTTCTATAAATATATTAAGGTAAACTTCTGTAGTTTTAATTATTTTTTTCGTAATTGCCTAAAATTTATAATCAAAGGAGTGTGGAAGGTTTTTTTTAATACTGCTAAGGTCCAACTTTCATACAATTTTTATTGTTGGATGATTGAGAATTTTAAATTTTATTTTTTATATATAACGTTTAATTGATACTTAAATTAGCCATAATTATCAAGCTACGTATTGAACAAAAAAGCATAATTAATTATATTAAATTTTTTTATTGTTATTAAATGTTGGTAAAAATATCACATCATTTCGATAATACTGAAGTAAATTGCGCTAATCTGGCAAGTTTTAAAAAAAAAAGGCCCTAACCACTAAAAACGCGACATTTGAGTTGTTGATACGCGCTTAATCTAACGCGAAAAGCGATGATTTGGCTTTGCTGAACGATATACAAAAACAAATATAAATTCATTCTGATGGTTATCTGTAAACAGCTTTTATTTATTTTTACGTGAAATAATTTAATTTAATTGTTGTTGCTTATTTTTTTCCAATAGTGCATATAATAAAGGGTCCGCTATCTAACGTTTTTTTTCAACCAGTGCTTATTTCGTGAATGGTAACACTTAGCTCATGTCTGATTTGACAGATAATTAGTTTTATCCTTCTGCTGAACGAATATGGTTGAAGCCAACTGACCATCCAATGCGTTATGTGGGCCTGTGATAGTTTTACAGAAGATGCCGATTTTGCAAAAAAAAAAATCATCTTTTCAGATGAAGCTCATTTTGAACTTGGCGGGTATGTAAACAAGCAAAATTGTCGCATTTGGGGCACAGAAAACCAGCACGCATACATTGAAAAGCCGACGAGTCACTGTTTGGTGCGGATTTTGGTTCAGAGGCATAATTGGGCCATTTTCCATCGAAAATGAACAAGGAGTGGCCGTAGTCAATGGCGATCGTTATCGGGCCATGTTAAATGAATTTTTGTTCACAAAAATTTAATAGGAGGATATTGGAAACATTTGGTTTCAACAGGACGGCGCTACTTGCCACACAGCCGAAGCACAGTAGTTTTTTTTTATAGCATTTTCAAAAAAAAAAAGTTATTTGGCGAACCCTTTATATATTTCTTTTCGATTTAGTTAAAAGAAAACAAAAGCATAAATTATTTAAAAAGCGGTAACAAGACTGTTGTTCTATTGGGCTAAAAAGATATTTGCATAACGATGTTTGTTTATTTGTTTAAATTTTATTTGTTGTACATCACTTCACATTCACATTCATTAATCTACAAATTCTTTTGATTAAATTTTATGTACACATTTGTAGTTCAAAAAATAAACAAATAAAGGTATTTTTAGCTTTCTGTTGTTTGCATAAAACATTAAGGATTTTAGCTTTAAAATGGTTTGAGTTGTTTGCATAAGACTGTTAGAATAAACATTTATCAATAAATATTATATTTTTATAATAAATATAACTTGTTAGCCACGAAAATTTTTAAAATTTCTATTTGTTATAACATTTTCATCAGATATTATTAGACGCAAATACTACCGAGAGAATATTAGTTGTGTGGTATCAGTGTATTTGTATCAAATTATTGTCTAATACAATTAGAAAAGGACTTCTTCTTTGTTGAAATAAAGTTTTTATTAAAGAAATGTTGTTATCAAAAAGTTCTCTATAAACTTTACCCCAGATGGGACTCGAACCCACAATCCCCGGCTTAGGAGGCCGATGCCGTATCCATTGGGCCACTGGGGCAGTTGCGTACGTATGAACAAAAATGAAGCTAAGTCCTTAAACAGCAACATAAAGGAGTTAACAACACTTGTTAGCTATAAAATTTTGTTTGTAGCCAAAGCTACACATTATAAAGTATTTTAAAAAGAACAAAATAAAATGTTCTTACCCATCCACCCATCCAATGTATCTACACATATATAAGTATTTTGTTTTGGGGCTAAAATAAAAATGGAGAAACATATCTCTCGAATACTAGAGAATTGAATGAAAATATTTTTAGGCATGTATGTATGTATTTTCATATTACATATTTGTGAATATTTGTACATATAAAATGTGAATTTTTCTAAGCACGTATCAACATATCCAAAGTATTTATTTTAAATAAAAAAGTATTAAAAAAATGTTTTTAATATACAAAGAATTTTCTTAATTTGAATTTCATCGTATTAATGTTTAAAGACGGTGTCGGTCGTTTGGACGACACAACTAAATCGGATGTTGTATTTTGGGGCATCTCAGTAATTTCAAGTCCTTTAAAGTTAGTAAAGTAATGAAATGAAACTATATCATGATTTGCTTATCCCAACTAGACCAAAATAAATCATCTGTCACAGAAAACAAAATAACATATTTCGCTTCTAAAAAATTATCCTTTAAACGTACCTTAGATTTTGCAATATTCTTTATATCTCCAGTATTGAGATATATGTAGGGTTGGCGACTTAAAATTTTCAATTTGAACTACCGATTACTTAGACTTTGAAAAGGAGAATAACATTAACTTTTGTTTTCAGGTTTATGTTTGACATTTGCAAAATGGGACTTTATACGCTCGAACAAAATTTAGATATATAAAAACTTGATTTTTCTTAAACCATACATCGTTGAAACATATAAAAATCGATTAATAATGCAATTTAATTAAACCAATAACAATTTTAAATTAAGTATTTGTTTATTACAAAAGAAATTAATGCTTTGTGTGGTCACGTTTATTTATTCAAATATTTGCCTAATGTGAACATACCTTTATTCTTTGTTTTGCTATGTATTTTCTTTTTTTAAGTATTGTAGTAGTTGTTGTACTTGGTATCTAATACTACATTTACACCTAAGCGAAATCTAGTAGATTTGATTAAAAATCTTTATTAAAATCTAAACCGTTTATACCACTGTTTTTTGACATTTTGCAAGATTTCGTTTTCAAAACAATGTACGTATTTCCAAGGTGGTCTGAGAGGCTCTCTATGTTCTACTTCTCCAAAATTCAAACTCCATGTAAAAAAAATGTAAACAATAAAGTACTTGTGCAATTGCAACCACCTTATATATTATGATTGAATTTTTCTTTGTGCAGCGTAGTAAATTTTCGTACAATTTAATTAAAATCACAGTTGCATCACAAAGTAGTACTAGATTTTAAGTAGATTTTGCCAAAATCTAGTGGCGAAGTAGATTTCATTTTGTATGGGAAATCTGGTAGATTTCGCTCAAAATCCCTTATGTACTAGATTTTGTGTAGGTGTAAATGTAGTATAAGTAATACTTGTTGTTAGTTGAGTGAGTACTTACAAAACAACCACTATCGTAAGAGAATATTAAAAAGAGCACGTGGTTTGTACTATACAGTGCATGTCGGCATGGCATACGGATACAATTTATATAGTCAGATTATAAAAAACAATTTAAAGCTTTTTAAATAAGAAAGCCATTTGGCAATTTTTTTCAACATAAAAATATTTACATGCTTGTATTTAAAAATAGTGAAAGTTTTTGATAACCTAAGGACTATTATTAAAACTTGCTAACAGCAAATGTTAGTATCACGGCATATTCATAAGGCATATGCATCCCGGCAACAAACACAACAATTCAAAACACATGCATTTTTATTTAAAATCTCTATATTCTCGTTTTGAAAATTTCTAAAACGTTTAAGAAATTAGAATATCCTTTAGAAGGGTAAACATCGATTTTAAATTTTTCCGATAGATTTAAAATTAAAATTTTTTGTTTTGCCATTTTGACTGGTAAAATAACACTGCTCTGCAAAAAATAATTTTTTGTCATCCCATTTAATAAAACTATGTGGACTATATGGATTTTGACGCGCTGAACTCAAATCCATTGTCGGTTTTTTTCCATCAGATCGGGATTTTTTTTTATGGGCGTGGCAAATTTTCCCCCCTAAATTAGACTTATTTCCTCCTAACTCGAGAACCAGTCATCCGATTTTCAAAAATAAAACACCAAAAAATGTGTAACAAAATTGTATATATTTTAGTGGAATAAAATTTCTATCTCTCTATCTCTATCTCTTATCGTTTTGGACTTATTTAGAAATTAATGGAGGAAAAAAAAATTGTTCGTGCAAAATTCGTAATATTTTTCAATTTAAAAATAGAATTTAAAAAATTATAAGGCAAATATTCAACATTTTAAACTTTTTTCTGAGAGCTACTTATCTTGGAAATAAAAAAAGCCATTAACCATAAAAATCGGTTAAAAAATGTAGATTTTATTGTTAATTTACCGCAGGTACCCAATATTGACCAAATATGTGTAATGCAGCAAACAACGTCAGAGTGGGCGCACTAAAACGATAAATGGCAACTTTTTACTTCTATCTATTTTCGTACAACAAAAACAAATACAAGCAAAAAAATTTGCCAGATTATAATTTTGTAGCAACGCCTCGCTTAAAGCACCTACCCTGTCGTCACCCGTAGATAACTTCAAATTACAATAAAAAATTAAAATATTTACAGGCTATTTTACTTACAATAACACAAAAATTTTGTTAATAATTATTAATTTTTATTTAGGAAACATTGTTAAAATAAAAAAGTAGCTTACGCTGCCCATGCCCTTTTGTCAACATCATTCAATTTCGTTCTGAAGACCTCGTCCTTTATAAGCTGTCCTATTTGTGGACCTACATATAGACCTAAAGAAAGGCTTCACCATTCTTGTTCATTGCTTTGACAAAATTTTTCATTAGGCCTAGCTTTATATGAAGAGAAGAGTTTGTTCCTTTTTATTTAAAGGCTCTTCTGCTACATTTTTTTCTCCTGGAATAAAATTTACTCTTTTCGGTCAAACTTTAACATTGTAGTGTCTTTCTTTTGCGCGGCTATCCCATTCACATAAGAAGCAATAAAACTTAGTATATCTATTTTGCAATCCATTTAACATTGCTACGACTTTAAAATCTGCAGATTCCATGAGTAATGTGAATATTTAATTTTTTGTAGTATCATCTTCATGCTACAATAGTTTTCTTTCATATTTCTTGCATACGCGAGTGGGACCGCTGGAAATTTGTTGCTATTGTGAAGTAAAACGGCTTTCAAACTTGTCTTGGATGAATCAATAACAAGCCGCCAATCCTGAGATTTATGACTGAAACACAGTTGTCGCAAAAGTCCATCAGCATTATCGCAAAATATCAAACCTTCCTCTTTGCTGAAATATATTAAAAAAGGTTGTTCTTTATTTCGAAAATAAGAGACGTTAACGTCCGTTTGCACCAAACTCCATTCTTTTCATTGGGATGCAAGAAGCTCAGACTTGGTTTTTTTAAAGCCTTGATTTACAAACTAAGTTATTCATATCAGTTTAATTCGGAAAATAAGGTGTACTCGTTGGACTTCCAAATGAATGCGAAGAAACACCCATGCTGGCGTAAGTGGATTCAGTTGCTGCAGAAAGCCCATCTTCTTCATCGTCTGTAGGAGGCAATGGAGGTAAAAATTTATTTGTAAACTGGAAAACTGGTGGTTTGACGCATGAAGTATCTGGTTATGAAACTTTATTTTTTGTTTTTTTCGTAAAGCCACGTGTTTTAGTATGGCAAAAGTACCAATCATTTTGATGATTTTGTGGTTTACTCCAAGTCGCTGGCTTCATAAACGGCAAAGACTTATGACTTCCTTTTAACCAACCTCTTAAAGACTTACCACAGCTACTACAACATATTTTCGGCAGCTAATTTTTATCTCTATCATCGATAGGAAACCTAAAATAACGGCTATAAGTATCTTTAACCTTGGAAGATATTGTTTCCTGTTGAGAACTTAAAGTAAGATCGCCACATACGTAACAAAATAAATTTAGAGATTTGTTACAAATCCTTGACATTTTGTAATATGAAAGCGTTTGTGGATTCTTTAATTGCTTTATTTCTTTACACAATAACAAAGTTCACTATAAGATCTATTTACTAATAAAATCTAAATTTTTTAACCGATTTTTATGGTTGATGGCTTTTTTTATTTCCAAGATAAGTAGCTCTTTCGTTCTGATGGAAAAAAACCGACAACGGATTTGAGTTCAGCGCATCAAAATCCATATAGTCCACATAGTTTTATTAAATGGAGGATTTTGCTGCAGAGTAGTGTAATCAAGATGTAATAAGTTGCAATAAAAAATGGCTCCGTATAAGAAAACATCATCGCTTACTGTAAAAATAATAAAGTGCTGACACCAAATAAGTTTACAACTTTAAAGAGCTAACAATTAAAAGTGCTATATTCGGCCGTGCCGAATCTTATATACCCCTCATTCACCATTCATCTCACATGACATACATATACAAAACAACCCATTGCAGAATTATAAATTGAGTTTACGTATGTATGTTTAAAAAAAAAAGAAATTACAAAAAAACAAAATAAAAAAAAATTTAAAAAAATATGTAAAAAAAATTTTTTTAAAAATTAATAATATAATAATAAAAATATAAATAATATATAAAATGAAAAAAAAAAAATTTTTGGCTCAGCTGGGATTCGATGCCACGTTTACTCTAACCTGTATATATGTATGCATGTTGTTGTTGTAATTATGAAAAAAACGAGGTGGTCGTGGTTTTTTGCTCATATCTCAGAAAGTTATGGGGCGATTGTGCTGAATTTCAATAGCGATTCATTCTCGGATATTTCCAAAAGATACCATACTCAGATCTGAGGAACATATAGTTGCTTCTAAAAGTTGATCACAACCAACACACAGACAGACGGGCAGACGGTCAGGACTTAATCGGCTCCTCTATTTTAAGAAATTACAAACGGAATGACAAAGCTGTATAAACCCTTGTGCACCACAGGTGAAGGGTATAAAATAAGCTTTTCACTAGTTTTAATGAAAAATCAAGCTCGTGTTTTAAAATAAGCTAAAAATATGTACAACTTAAATAATTTTTATATCCTACAGACAAGCCGTTAGGCTTTGTGGAAAAATTAAGTAAAAAATTAATTACAAAAAACATAACTACTTTTTATTTGCTTCCATAAAGAGAAAGACAATATTTTTTTTAATTTTTGTTGATATTTACTATGGTTCAATAGAGCTAAAATGTTATTTTTGCTGAAAACCCTAAGCAAATTGTAATACATAGTTGTTTCCCACCAATCAATTGTTTGTTGTTAATGCTTTATGGTTAGTCAGTCATCAACATGTTTCTTTACATTATAAAATTCAACTCATTGTTTACGTTAAAAAGAATTTTTAAAAGAACAATGTTGTCTTAAATTGGAATGAGAAACAACATAGGTAGGTACTTTATAACCTGTTCAGACAGATATTTTTAATTATTTCTTTCAATTTAGAGTTGATTAAACATATTGTTTTTTTTTTAATAATTGCATGTTTCCCGATATATAACAATAATAAAATTTATTTATTTAAATATTTAGAATATATGTACATGAATGTATGAAACCAAATTTAGGTATACATATATAGCTATAGCACATATAAAATAACAGATTAGGTACCTATATTTTTAAACTAATAATTTTTAAACAGGTACCTACCTAGGTACACAACGAGCTAAAATGGCTTAGTTTAAGTTCTCTTTACGCAATACTGGGGTCAAATTAAGGCATTCGAACACAATCGAAAATGATGGAGTTCACTGTGCTTTAGGTATAGAGATTCTAATAAGATTTTTAAAATTTCAAAATGCCGTAATTTACCCCCAGGTTTTAGACAGCAATCTATAAACATTTGCTTATTTTATACCTATTTATGAACACTTGAATATTTCCCTCATACCTATTCTTGTTGTATTGTTTTCTCTAAACATTCATACACATATTTTTTTTCCAAATAAAACACGTGAATGTGTTTTGTTTGCTCTCATTGCCTTGTATTCTAAAAGAGATATGGATGGTACATACATATATGTACGTAAGTATTTACATGTATGTATGTATGTATGTATGTATGTATAATACTTGTGATGTATTAACATTGTTATTGGGTTATTTTTGTTTTTCGCTGTGTGTAGAGTTTGGGTGAGTATAAATTGTGTTGTGCGCAGATTATTTATTATTTATACGTTCGTTTAGTGGTGTACTCTTATGAGTATTTGGGTAAAAATGCGATAGCTGCCCCAGTGGCCCAATGGATACGGCATCGGCCTCCTAAGCCGGGGATTGTGGGTTCGAGTCCCATCTGGGGTAAAGTTCAAAGTTATTTTTTTTTTAAACTTAATTTTTTATTTATGTACGTACATAAGAACAATTCAAGTGTTACTCATTCAAAATATAATTTTATGCAATAACTTACCGGTATAGATCGGCTAGTTGAAATATCAACTAATTGGTCTTCGACATGTATGAAACCGGTTTGTATTAGACCTGTAATTAAAAAAAATTTTATTTATTCATGTTTTCAATTTCACTATTGTAAATAAATTTTCTTCATAACTTACAACTTTTTTTCTATTTATACGTGACGGTGTTTCAATTAATTAATACTTCCTTCCTAATTGTATGTATGTAGTTACATACAGACATACATATATACATTTTTCTATTTATAAATTAAATTAATTTCTTAAATTTTTACTTGCTACCTGATTGTGTAACGCAATACTCAATGGTGGGTTCCAAACAATGAGTTACCATATTTTGTTCAGTGCCATTAACTTGAACATTTTCTGGAGTATAGGTGACAACAACGTCAAATCTTTCGCACCTCTTTGGTATTAAAACCAACAGGATTATATTTTAACAGAACAAATTAAGAAATATAATCCCTCTATTCAAAATTCTGCTGTAATTTTATTTCATCTATCTTCATGGAAATCCAAAACTCAAAATACAAAGAAATTAGCAATTCATTTCTATAAGATTTTCAAATTTAACGAAAATCATTATTTTTTTTTTTGATAAATTTAAAACAATTTTAATAATATTTTATTATGTATGAAGTTATACATAGCAAGAAAAAAAAACTTATAGACAAAAATTATAACATTAACTTACATATCGTCAACTTTAAAACCTAATAACCTATGAGCAAAAATTTCAAAATTGATTATATTATAACGCATATGTGTGCAAATTTTTGAACATTTAATATTACAAATGACCAAGTTATTACTAAGTTAGTACCAAGAGGACCAGAGGACGAACTTAAAAAAGAGAAATATAAATCATCAAAAATCACGATTAAAGTTTAATTTTTTTGCATAGCGTAATTTAAGCAAACATTAAGTACTTTTGTCTTGCTTAAACCAGTAAAAGAAACTAAACTGTTATTATTTAATGTATATAATATTCATATATTTATATATAAAACTGTTATTTATTCATACTAAATAGAAATGCTGATAGGTTATTTGGTATCAGATTTTTCCAATTCCAAATAACCTAAGTGACATAACACAAACAGATGACACAGATGACAACGTTGGTTTCTTTTCTTTAAATGAAGCAGGCATTCTTTTGTATTGCAAATAGGTATGCTAAACGGGTCTGATTTTGCGAATCCCCGGATTAGAGGTTTTAAATTTTTGAATACCGAAATTTTGGGTTTTTCAGGATCCCGGAATTTTTCGGGACCCCGGGATTTTTAGGGATCCCGCGATTTATTATTTATATGTATGTATTAAAAACACAATTTATTAAAATAGTTTTAACTTTAATTTTTTAAGAAAATATCCAACTTAAAAAAAAATAATTAATAGAAAAAAAAATTAAAAATAATAAAAAAACAAAAAAAAAAATACAAAAAAAATTTTTTGATCTTAACTGGGATTCGAACCTAAGTTCATCCAGTTTGTATTGGTGTGAAAAGACGAGATGGTCTAGGTTTTTTCATCATATCTCAGTTGTTTATAGAGCGATTGTTCTGATTCTACCGATACCGATCTGCTCCCGAATACTTCTAATATATTGTTATCTTGCAAGGGTCTTGTAAATCTTTGGGGGCTTCAAAAAATTGATTTTAACATACACACGGACTGAAATTTCACACGGAATGACAAACCTATATCTGTGGCTTGGAGCTAAAAGGGCCAATGTCAAAATATTTACTTTTGAGAAAATTGGAATTGAACTTTAACTTTTATAGGTGCTTTCGTAGTGACATTGGCCAGCATTTTATTTATGAAGCTGTTCTGGGTTTAGTATAACTTTAGATGTTTAACTATAAAGAAATAGAGCAAGAAAACAAATCTAATGCAATGATTAACTCAAAAGAGCAAAAAAGTGACATTGGCCCTTTTAGCTCCAAGCCACAGATATTTACCCATACACTTACAGAGGGTATAATAATGGATATGCCACAAAGTATAAAGCTTCCTTCATTAAGATTTTTTTAACTATGTGCTTAAGTTTTGTCGCCTCCAAATAATCCTATTTACCAATTTTTATAAATATTTGTTTTTATAATATTGACACATAATTAATGTAAATTTTATTAATTTACACTTTAATTTAACTGGTTAACGATTTATTAGTATGAGGGGTTTGGTGCTTTAGTTTTTTTGTTCATGTTAATGGTTAAAATAAATTATAACATTATTAACATATAATTTTTACAACATTTTCCACATCTGTGGAACTACAAGACCTACACTCTCTCTTATAAACATAGTTTTCAAATAAATATAGTGATTTTTAGCATTATAAGTGTGTAAGTATAAAGCACAAGAACGTAAATAAATTAGGGATGCAAAACGACACTGATTTTGCGAATCCGGGATTTGGGATTGTAAAAATTATCAGGTTTTTCGGGATCCCGGGATTTTTCGGGATTTATTATTTATATGCATGTATTAAAAACACAATTTATTGAAATGGTTTTAAGTTTATTTTTTTAACAACATAACAAGCTTAAAGAACAAGTAAGAACACTATATTTGGCTTTGCCGAAATTTGATAACCACCACAAATTTTGTGTGCTTTTATAGCACAAAATTTATTATTTTGTTATTAACAATAATCAGTGATCGCTCTGGAATAATCTCTTTATACTAAAATATGTATTACTTTCTTTGTGTAACTTCGATTGCTATTAAAATATTTTCGCAAATTTAGTCTTGCAATGAAATGTTAAGTATTTCTACATTAGAAATTATACCATTAACCTTTTTTGCTGAAATATTGTATTTTTACGGTAACTGAAGAATATAATTTGGTACCCAGAGGTATTTAGACGTCAATATGAGCTACTTTTTAAATTATATAATTAATGTTTGAATTTAACTAATTTACAGATTTCTTTTTTCTAAATTTTTGTATGAACAAACTTAACTTAATTTTCCTTTATAACCAGTCTATATATTTCCAAAATTTCATCGCTCTACGCCAATGCCTATGCATTTTATTCGATGTTGGAAGGACATGGTTTTTTTTGACCTACTCAGGCATTATGAGCTATAACACTCTTCCTAATATTTCGATTTAGCCCATTTTCAACACCAAACAAACCTTGTGTATAAGAGATATTCTGGCAAAATTTGATCCCCCTAACTTTTTCAGTTCGAGCTCTATCGCGCTTTTAACAAACGGACAGACATAGCTAGATTGTTCTAAAATTAAACAAGAACTCAGATGTATCCCATATTTCAAAATACAGTTGCTGCTTGGGTGCAATAATTTTTTTAATTTTTTAGCATTTTAAAAACTCCGTCTGTTACGAAGCCTACTTTTTCACTAGACGGTGATACACCAAAATCCCCTAAGCGTTCTCTAAAACTTGAATGGAAATCACTGACGGAATAATTTTATAAGTTCTTATATAAATAATCCTTATTCAGAAAAAATCGGAATTTTCGGGATCAAGATTTTAGGATTGGCAGCCCTAAAATAAATACAAAAGTGTTTAAATGTTAACATACAATTTATTCAAGGGTACTTTTATGCCCGAAAGGAACCTTGTTTATATACACTCATGCCGTATCATAAGAGAGCACTTGTACACATCGTTTTGTTAGTAAACATCACAGGAAACACTCAAACACGGAAAAAGTAAATATTACTGTACACGTATAGTGTTGAGTATTAGTGTAGCTAAACATTGTTGATATGCAAACATATGTTGATATAGATATTAAACTTGTTAAATACGTTGAACTCAATTTAAATATACGTTGAACTTAATATAAATACGTTTTTTTACTCTGTGCTGTACAAAATACAAAAATTTTTCAAATAATTGCAAAAGTATTTTTGTTGTATTTGTTACCTTTAAAATTGACCAAGACCAATCAGAGCAAAGCAAACTTGACCTACATTAAATTTATTTGGCTATTGCGGTTTTTTTTTAAATTTAGCTTGAAGGTTAAATCTGCTTATTTTTTATTTCTCCTTGTACTTTTTGGGAAAACTACAAAAAATATATATGAGAAAAATATTTTAAGGTATTGGGAAAACCTCAACGAATTTTAAATAACTGTTTTTTCTTGTTTTTTAAATAAATTATTTCTTTATTGAAAACACATTATTTTTTTTTTTGAAAAAATCTATTAAAAAAATTATGTTGTTGTAGAAAAATTTGGTATGTATGGCTATTGAGAATAAATATACTATCAATTTTGGCGATGATATACAGGTGATATATGAAGCAGCCTTGTCTGTTATTAGAGTAATGGCAATGGATGAGTGGCTGGTAAGAGTTTGTGGGAATAATATATAATATTTTTAACTACTTTATAAAATTGAATTTTTTAAGTTACCTTTGAATTTTAAATAATAAATATATAAAACTTTTCAATTTTATAATTTTCTTTTTGGCATTAGTAAAAAAACAATTTTTTTTTTAAATTTTTTTTAATAAATGTGTTTTAATATTTTATTTTTATCACATTTAATTGGTGACCCCGATAAAAGAATGCCTTCTCCAGAGAGATCAACTATCAGTCGAAACTTGACCGGAAGTGTTGGAGTTGCACAAGTTATACATGTTGCTGCTTCAAATATCCAAAAGCTACCAACATTTTGTAAAGAAAATCCAAAACTTTGGTTAATGCAAATAGAGTCAATCTTTAGTATTTCGGGTATTACACGTGATGAAACCAAGTTTCAGTATGTAATTGCCAATATTGATTCAAATGTTTCCAATATCTTGAAATAATCACCATCTGAGGTATCAAGCAGTAAACATCGTTTGATTGGTACGTTTTCTGAATCTCAGGAATTAAAACTTCGCAGACTTCTAAAAAGCCATCAGCTGGGTGAAACCCACAAGTTCATTAAACCAGATTCGAATGAATAATTGATATATTATTGATTATTATCACAGATATAAGTCTTTATGAAATATAAGAGCGTTAACAGCAGATCATAATACTGTTTTTCAGGCTGAGATTATGGCAATTATGGAAGGCATTTAATAGATGAAGGTGACTGACAAAGAAGTTACGTTTCTTATCTTTACGGACTGCGATTCAATTATCAAGACCCTATTGAAGGAAAGATCTCAGTCTTGGAGTATCCTAAAAAGCAAGAAGAAGATAAACTCGCATGCAAATTTTGAACATCTCGAGATAATATAGAAACCAGGCTATCACGGCATATTAGCAAATAAAGAAGCCGACAAATTATCCAAATTGGGATCATTACCTTGTGAATGCTAAACCCTTTCGAAGGTTCAAAAATAAACTGTTTAGGCAAACACTTAGTAGATTTACTAGTGTAGTAACATGTCACTAGCAGCATAGATTTTATTTAGCTAGCATTGGGTTATCAGATGAGACGACATGTAGAGCATATGAAGAAGAGGACTAGACTTCGGAAGACTACCTTTGTCAATGTTAGCGTTTAAGCGAAAACTTTAAAGCTGAAACTATACGGAGTTTGGAATACCGAAGGAATTTAAATTGAAAATCCCTAGGAAAATATATTGAAGGGGTTTTGTTTCTCACCTAGTCAAAATATCAGCTGAGTTTGAGATCGTGGTTCTAGTATAGGAATATTTTATTCCTTTAGAGTACAAAACATACCAGTTGGGCGTACGTGTATACATACCTATCATAAGTTTAGGCTTTTAACGTCCCTCTTTTCAACTTAACCTAATTTATGTATTTATAAAATCTTCACCGAGTTGTCTTTTTTTTTTGTAGATAGAAGCATTTTTATAAAAAGAAACAACAAATTTAGGTATATTTTATTAAAACTATTTTCTTTCGAATAAAATTATCTGTAACGTTACTTTTTTATGGCATTTGTTTTACTAAATTTATATGTTTTAAGGCCATTATTACAACTTGCCATTAGTTAAAGGTAGGATTTTTTGTGCCCGATAAATAGTTTTGCATTATTACAACTTAAATTTTTTATTGTGTTTATTTTTATTAATAATAATATTAATTGGATGAAACAATAATAAATGCAGGCTTTATAATTCGAAGCAATTTATTGGTCCGACCTTTAACTAACGGCAAGTTGTAATAATGGCCCTTAATGTTTTTTTTATATTAAGAAAAATTTTCTATTTGCAGAAAGTATAAACAAATTTGTTTTTATGAATTTTTCGATAAAAATAAATAAAGTAATAGTAAATAGAAAAATTAATTGCATAATTTATTTATGTATGAAAGTTGTTGAAAATTTAAATTTATTAACAAAAAAATATTTACTAATTATTTAGGGTATTGCCCCATAGAAAAATAAAATTAATTATAATTAAAAAATATGTTGGCCCGGTTTACGTTGAAATTTTTTTTGAATTGAAACTATTTTTTTTTTCATTTAATTCTAACAGTAGGTTTATATGATGAATTTTATGACGTCCAATTTTGGACGTCATTTTTTGTTTTGTAGCAAGCGGTGTAGAGAAGAAAGGGGGGGTAGAAAAATAGACATGGTTTCTGTTTTCATGGTTTTTTTTTGACACTTCGCTTTACACTTTTTTCTGTTATTTCTGTTACGTTTTATTTTTATATTCTCATCAACTGTTTTGTGCTTTTTGACTGATAAAAAAAAAAAAATATTAAACAGTAATTAGTTTTTTCTACATTCAAAATAAAGAAAATAAAAAATATTAAAAATATAAATTTAATAGTCTACAAAAAAAATTAGAAATTAGACGTCCAAAAAAAACATCGTATAAATTTGAGTAGTTTTTGGAAACAACTTTAAAAGGGAATTAAGAAAATTGGACGTCATAAAATTCATCATGTAAATTGGGTGTAAGTATCATAATTATGATTGAAGTATAACCAAATAAATTTTTAATTGGTATCATTAATTTCGTAATTGAAATTACTTTTATTTTTTTTCAGTGTATGACTTTTCTTTCTTTTCAACCCATTTGACTTTGCCAGGCTTGAACACTCATTTTATACGATAATATCTAATAATAAAATATTAATGTTGAATTGAAAGTGTGTTTTATTTGTTTTTACTTTGCTAGTGTGAGGTTAAAAATATACTCTACTACTAATTTACAAATGCACTTCTGCAATATGATTTGCACAATCTAATCTGTTCAGTTTTGCTTTCAGAACTATAACAATTATAACAAGGTGTATTAACTGACAAGGTGGTGTTGACATTGTTTTGTACATAAACAAACAACATATTTTTTTTTTTGGTTACAGGTAAAAAGGCCCTAATAAATGTAACTTTACAGGAGAAGGTAAAAACGTAATAGACAGTGTATTATCATAATAGCGGTTATCACCCTTCGTTGTAAACAGATCATGCAAATGTTGCAGATCTTGAAAGTCTAGTATATGTTCTAAAGTTTGCAACACCACAAAAGCAATATACACTAAAATTACATTTCCCACACAAGCACTTATTTCCAATACTAAAAACAGTTGGAAATTTTCAAAAGCAACGTTTGCAATAGAATATATACTAGACTTGCAGGATCTGCAACATTTGCATGATCTGTTTGCAACGAAGGGTGATTACCGCC
Organism: Phyto melanocephala; assembly: GCA_941918925.1. Lineage (NCBI taxonomy): Eukaryota > Metazoa > Arthropoda > Insecta > Diptera > Rhinophoridae > Phyto > Phyto melanocephala. Next base: position 102,462,761 of record OW799234.1, on the reverse strand, counting down.
ATTGTAAATGATTGTTGATTGTAAAGCTGTAATTTTTTATACTATTGTATTAAATTTTTGTGTAGAGGTGTATTTGTAGGAAATGTATTGAAACCACAAAAAATGCGAGTTAGACCACCTCTACTTGCGATCATCGATATATAAAAAGGCAACAATTTTAAATAGTTTTTTTACTTTTAAAAATTTCTTTAAGTTTCTTCTCAAACACTTGTTTTAACCATTTTTTTAAAGTTATTACAGAACACTTCAGTTGTACTATTTTTTTGAATAAAATACTAAGAATTTTTCTATATATTGAAAAACTTACAATATTATTTTTTTATGATTATAAGTCTTAATTTTAAAAGGCCCTAAAATTTCTACAAAATCAACTTAATTCTGCTCTGCATATATTTAGCAGCTGTTGCTTAGGACTGACAAAAACTTGAATACCATTTTACATTTCATTACATCTGAAATCCATACGTATTCATGACATTGTATAAGTATGTACGAATGAACTGTGGGTGGGTGCATTCTTATTTACAACGTTTACGTATGCCAGTGGCCTTGGACTTGTATGGAAAATAAACACCAACAACAATATAAACAAAAGAAAATTCATGTAAAAGCAAGCACTCAAAAATATATATTTATATGTTTGTTTGTGTGTGTGTGTAAATTTTGCTTTACTTACATTTCTGTGTTGAGGTTGCAAACTTTTACATATTCGGTTTTATTTTGGTATTTAGTTCGTTTTGTGGGTCAAGGGTTCAAAGGAATAGTTTCTTTTACAGATTCTTTTATTTATTTTTAATGGGACTGAATGAATAAGTTTAGATTTTATTTTTATTGTTTCTGTGGCATTTTAATGAGATGTGGTGCATAATTTAAACAAAAGCATGACAAAAATAACAAATAAAATCATATTCGCTTGTGCCGAATTTCAGATACCCACCAACAATCTTGTGTTGTACCTTTGGTTAAAAAAATTTATTATTTTGTTTACAACTCTTTGAATTAATTCCGATTTGCCATTAAATTTTTTTCTTGCATTTAGTCTCAAAATTTAATAACGTATTTAATTAACAATAGGAATTACTTTATCCATTTTTTTTTACCACAATGTTGTATTTTTACGAAAACTGAAGGCTATGATTAGATAACTGAAGGTAGTTAATTATATAGTTAATTTTTATTAATTTTCTGAGGGTATGGCACATCAGTTTAAGCAAAAGCTTTATACAAGAGGAGGGCTATAAAGTAGTTAGGATTAAGCAGAAAACCGAACTGACAAAATTTTAGCTTCGTATTCGTAGATTATACATCTACATTTACATACAGAAGTATCTTAGAGGTGGGCATTAAAATAGGCTTTTCCTAGTAAATTGTTTGTTTTGAAGATTAACGAGAAAAATACATTCGATCTGGGCTTATTGGCGTAGACTAGCGACTTAACATAACCCAACTAAAAATAGTCTTGCGGCGTTAAATCACAAGATCAACAAATGTTTCGTTCAATAAATCAAGTGTGGCACAAGCTGTTTGACATGTTGCACAGCCTTGTTACAAACACAGCTCCTGTACATTATGGTTGTTCAACTGAAGAATGAAATAGTCAAGTAATTATGGCTCTATAGCGGTTGACTGTAACAATCTGACTAGCATTATTTTTAAAGAAGAAAGTACCAATGTACCAAACTAAACAGCTGGAAAAATGGCCGCCAGTTAAAAAAGTGTTGTCAACTTAAAGTTGTATACCTCTGGTATTTAAATAGACACTGCGCGATACTGTGTGGTAAATTTTTGTACATTTGATATATTTAATCCTTTAATTCCCAGTGGAACATAGGGCCGCAACAAATGCTCTCCATTGTATTCTATTGTAATGGTTTTTCTTATGTTGTGTAGTGTAAGTTCCCTATAGCCCTTGGTTATTTTTACTAGCTGTCAGGGTTTCAGCTGATTTGTAAGGCGTTCAAAGGAACTGCCGAATTATTGTTGAGACTTCAATTAAAAACACAAGGCAAGTTGTTGCCGAATTAGTATTATAACTTCAAGTCTATCTTTATTTAATTTTATTGGTTCTTATATACTAAGTTTAAAATTAATTCTTAGCCTTTCTAACTTATTATACTTATTGATAAATTTCTATCTGTCTTTATCAGTACCATTAATATATCAAAATTCACTCTCCCTGTAATTGTATTAGCCAATCAGAATGTTGGTATTTGTAAATGTACTCATTTATATTAAAACACTCAATGTGGTTTGAATGCATTCTCATTGTATTCATTTCCATGCATTCCTATATTACTTGACCTATATTCTAGTGAATATGAGGTAATTAATAAATACAGTTATTTGATCTATTGCATACCCTACTCTAATTTGGATCGTATGTATGATGTTCAGAGTGGGCAATGTGTGTGCAGTAGACACTTGTGAGGTACACTACACCCTCACCGCTAAGAGAAAAATTAGGGGAGTAATTTTTCTTGATATATTCATAGTATTGGTTATTACAATTTTATTTATATACTATTATAGAGTGATTATTTATGTCTATATATTTTTATATGTAAAGTTTATATTATTTTGTTTGATTTATATGTTAATGCCTAAGGTTTAATTACAAAATTTGTTTTTATGTATACTTATTCATTATTTGTTATTGCTATGTATGGTTTTAATTGATTGTTATGAAATTCTTTCTCTATTCCATTGTAATCTATTATTGTATTTACACCGTTATTCCTAACTATTTTGTATGGGCCTTTGTATGGGCTTTGGTTTTTCTTTCTATTCTCTACTTTTATTAAAACTATTTATTTATTTTTTTATTTTTTTATTTACAAAACAATAAATAATATATTTACAATAATCATATTGCGCCTCAGCGCCGAATTGGCTTTATAGAGGCTAAAAGGCAACAATTTATTTATTCATAATATAGGAAAAAAAAAAATTAAATTCAAATATTGAAATTTGTATAGGCAAATATAAATATATATAAAAAAATATATAAAAATATATATAAATCTCCTATATTCAAATTCAGTTTATTGGTATATCTGTTTTCCATTACTCTTTTTTTTTTATTCTCGTTGTAAGCTCTTTAGCCCTATTTAAAGAATACTGTAGCCTTTGTTTCAATTCTTTCGCATAATCTTCATAATTGTATATTTTGGTTTTTTCATAATTACTAATTTCCGATGGTAAATATGGTAGTTTACCATATACTAGTTCAAATGGCGTGTAACCAGTGTCTATGTGGGGTGCCGTGTTGTAGGCAAAAGTAAAGTAATTTATCCACTTATCCCATTCATAATCATTTGCTGTAGTTAGCAAAAATTCATTGAGAACCCTGTGATTTCTTTCTACCGAACCTATTGTCTCATGGTGGTAAGGTGTTGAAAATGTTTGTCTAATATCAAGTAATGAACATATGTTACGCATCAGTTCGTTTTTAAATTCAGTTCCGTTGTCTGATTTGAGTACCTTAAATTTACCGTATTTTAAAATCAATTGTTCTACTAATGTCTTTGCAGTTGTAAGTGCATCTTTCGTTGACATTGGGTGAGCAATAACGAATTTCGTTAGTTCGCACTGCATAGTCAATATGTATCGATATTCGTTTGAAATACGAAGTGGTCCTACTGTGTCAATTGATATTACTTCAAAACTGTCGTTTGGGGTGTTCGTTAGCGTAAGTGGTTCTCTAATGTTCTTGGTTTGTTTATTCATGTTACACTTGTCACAATATTTTACAAATTGTTTAACCATTTTATTCATATTTTTCCATATGTACCGTTGTTTCAATTTAATTATCGTCTTTCTTATTCCTAAGTGGCCTGCGTGTTTGGCATTGTGGAATTCATCGATGAGTTTATATTTCAGAATATCATTTGTTATTCTTGTTGGGGCATTGTAAATTAATATTTTAAGTTGAGGACTTTTGTTGTTTATTCTTATTTTTGCATATGCTTCTTTTAAATCTTTCATTGTATACATTTTAAATATTTTATCATTCTTTGCTAGCGCTAATTCCTTTATATTTTCTTTTCGCATTTTAGATATCAGTTTCCTCAGAATCGAATCTAGTTTCGCTGAGTTATTGCTGAATCCTGTATACATATTATTAATATCCTGTACGTTTTTGGCATGTAACTTCTTCATAGTCGAATCTTGTTTCGATGAATTATCATTACATCCTTCATTCATATAATTATCATTTTTGGTACGTGATTTCTTCATAATCGAATCTTGTTTCGATGAATTATCATCACGTCCTATGTGCACAATATTATCTTCAATTTTTATGTCGACTTCTTCTATATTTTCAAACTTATTAAATTGTAATTTCCTTATATTCTTTACGTCATTTATGGATGTGCATTCCCATATTAGAAGTTGATCAGACTCCTGAGAGATACATCTTCCCATATTTCTTCTATTCGCGAGCTCTGTATTCATATTTATTTCTTTACCTTCATCAATCTTATTTGCCTCTTTATTCTTATTTTCATTTTTCTTTGTCATCGCCCTTGTAGTTATTAGTATTTTCTTTTCATTTTCATCATTTTCGAACGGTATCATTTGTTTTAGTATGTCTGAGGTTATTTCCATTCTTTATATTTCCTTAATATTCTCATTAATTCTGATTTAGCATATTCATCAGTTCTATCTAATTGCAATTCATTTATAATTTGTTCACAACGTTCGTCACTGTTTATGTTTGTGTAATTTAATACGTTATAATTTCTTAGTGGGTCAGTGTGTATTTTAATGCCCTGTAAAATTTGTGTCTTACCTATTGTGTTTAAAATTTTAATATGTGTCATTTCGTTCTTTGTGCTATAGAGTTACTTTAAAAAAAAATATCGCTTTTTAATTCATTATTAAGTATTACGTAATCTTCAGTGAGGTTTAGTTTCAATGGTCGTACAATTTCTGTCTGAGGGGAGAAGAAGTGGAGCATTGTAGGGGCTAACTGATGGTTCTATTATATCGTCGTTTAGCATATTTTGTACCTGTTCATTCATTATGTCCGTTTGTGAGTGTGGTAGTCTGTAGTTTCTTATATACACCGGAGTGTCATCTGAAGTTGTAATGTTTTGTTTATAAAAATTATCTACAGTCAATTTTTCATTCTCTAAATGAAATACATCTTGATATTTTCTGAATATTTTCATTAATTCTGATTTGCTAAGCATCCGTTATAGCATTATTAATCTTATGTTCTAGTACGTATTTCTTAAAATACATAAAATAAATTTAATATTAGTTATTATTATTCCTAACATGTATTCTATTCTACCGATTATTTTGAAAATTTTCTTATCATTCTAACAGTTTCCTCTTCTATGTCAATTCCACTATTAATACTATCAAATGTGGGAATTTTCTTCATCCCTATACAATCGTAAAATTTTCTCCAAAATTGCAGTTTCTCTTCCTCTGTTTGTTCCCTATTCCTTATAATGTTCGTTTCCAACGGGTTTTTTGGTCTAACCATTGTAATGTTTATTTTTAAATATTCTAATTAATATAGTTGTTAAAATTTATAAATTACTTTTGTGTTTTACAATTATTAATAAACTTATATATTAATGTGATTACAGTAATAATTACAATAATTTTTATTATTTTTGGACAACATTGATAATTATCATATATATATAATTATGATCATTAATTATAATTAATTGTGCAGCGAAAATATTTGTTTTTATTATAATGTAATAGTTTTTCTTTACTGTATTTTACGTTTATTGGGAACAATTATTCTTTTAAATTAAATTAAATTTATTTTTATATATTTCTATTTTTATTTTACATTTTCATATATGTATGTTTTGTATATATTTAAAAATATATATTTTTTCTTGTTCGTTTTTTTTTTTTTTTTTTTTTCTTACTTCCTGTTATTAATTATTGCATACATTAGTCTTATGATGTAGGCAATTACTAATAAAGCTAATGTGACTATCATTGTTATTTCAAAAATGTCTAAACCCTCTTCTTTATGTTCATTTTGTGTTCTTATAGTGTTCATATATTCTATCATCTGTTGATTGGTCCGTTCATCTTCCCGATTTTCATTCTTCCCTACCTCGTATCCTGCAAAAACTAGTGGGATAGCCTTTAGAATGTTTTTCCACCATGTCATATTGAAATATTTATATATAAGCTGCTATTGTGGTTCGTAAGGAGTTGCTGCATAACCTGTTGGTTCAGGCTTCTACTCTTCTTTTGGTTTGCTTTCTACGTACGCAAACGTGCAACCAACATGCAAATATGTCATCTATTTCTATGGACATTTGATATTATTATTTGATATTAATGTTTGCCAATTGTCAGATTTGGCAGATTTGGAAGATTTGGCAGATTTATAAAATTTGGCAGATTTAGAAGATTTGGCAGGATTTAGAAAATTTTGCAGATTTGGAAGATTTGGCAGATTTATAAAATTTGGCAGATTTAGAAGATTTGGCAGGATTTGGAAAATTTTGCAGATTTGGAAGATTTGGCAGGATTTGGAAAATTTTGCAGATTTGGAAGATTTGGCAGGATCGCCATGTAATGGTTTTTCTTATGTTGTGTAGTGTAAGTTCCCTATAGCCCTTGGTTATTTTTACTAGCTGTCAGGGTTTCAGCTGATTTGTAAGGCGTTCAAAGGAACTGCCGAATTATTGTTGAGACTTCAATTAAAAACACAAGGCAAGTTGTTGCCGAATTAGTATTATAACTTCAAGTCTATCTTTATTTAATTTTATTGGTTCTTATATACTAAGTTTAAAATTAATTCTTAGCCTTTCTAACTTATTATACTTATTGATAAATTTCTATCTGTCTTTATCAGTACCATTAATATATCAAAATTCACTCTCCCTGTAATTGTATTAGCCAATCAGAATGTTGGTATTTGTAAATGTACTCATTTATATTAAAACACTCAATGTGGTTTGAATGCATTCTCATTGTATTCATTTCCATGCATTCCTATATTACTTGACCTATATTCTAGTGAATATGAGGTAATTAATAAATACAGTTATTTGATCTATTGCATACCCTACTCTAATTTGGATCGTATGTATGATGTTCAGAGTGGGCAATGTGTGTGCAGTAGACACTTGTGAGGTACACTACACTATCAGTAGACATTGTTTTCATTTCACTCCAAGACACACCATGCTCGTTCAACTCGTTCTCAAATTGGCGTCTCCAAGTATTCGCAGGTCTGCCAGGTCTTCTGGATTCTTGGGAGTTATGCTCAACGGACTGTCGAGTTAAATCATCCGCTGGCTTTCTCATTGTGTGCCCTAGCCAGCTAAATTTACGCAATCGGATACTCATGTTTAAAGGGACCTGATTGGTTAACTTCCACAAGTCCTGATTTGATACTGTGACAGGCCAGAATATCCTGTGTATACGCCTGTACATTTTAGTTTATAATTAGTTTAGCAATATACACATTTGAGAAATTTACGGAAAAACGTATTTTTTACACAATAAATAAAGTTTTGGATTATTACTCTACGATTTTGCGTTTAGACGCAATCGCATTTTGTTCGATGTCTGAAATACATTTTTTATAACCTACTCCTTTATTAAAAGCTATAAATCTTTTCCTATTCCACCGATTTATGCAATTTCAACACTAAAAATTTCTGATTTTAAAAATTTTTTTGTTCAATTCCTATCTTCAAAGACGAAGAGACGGGCGAACATGCAAGGGCATCCTAAAATAAAACCAGGACTTAGAATTTATATACTTTATGGGGTCGTTGTGTTACAAACGGAATTAAAAAATAAATATACCCCGACACCATATTTCTGGATGGTGAGTGTAAAAAAGGGGGTTAGTAAATGTCAGTTAAGAAAAAAATAGTAAAAGAAAATTATAAAAATGTTAACATATACGTATCATATGTAAACAGAACATTTAAGTGTAACATGAGAAGTGATATGTGGTGGAAAGAATTAATAAGAGTTGTTCAAGAAGCGATCAATAATATTTATGTAAATCACAATTTTTATTAAAAGAAAACTCCTTACAGTGAACACTCTCCTTAGCGAAAACCTTATTAAATGGACGAAAACTCTTAAACGTAACACCAAATAGTAATTTTCATGCGAATTAACCTTATACAATTGGACACTCCCTTATATGGACATTGACAAACATTTTGTCTATATTTTTAGGTTGAAAACCCTGCATTATGTGTTCATTTGCATAAAATTACAAATAATTCTTGGAGTTATTTGCTTAATTTTCTAAACCTGACCACGCTTTTCCATATTTTTGGATTGTTTTCGAATATTTTTCATTTGCTAAATCTGAAGCAACTACGCATGTATCCAGCAAAAAAAAAAAAAAAAAAAAAAAATAAGTGTAAACCGACCATAGATGTCCACTATAAAGAGTTTTTAGTATAAAGATATCGATGTTTTTACTAATATATCGGCGATAATTCAGGTTTGCCAATATATTGGTATTAGCGATGTTTTTATTATTAATGAAATAATGTTTTTTAAGTTTTTTTCTATAAATAAAAAGTTCTTGAAGCTGCTTTATTTAATGCTTATTTACTTTGCTGTGTAACAACAAAAAAGACAAAATACACATCAATAAGCAGATCATAAAATAGTAGAAAAAAAGTAAGAGTGCTATATTCGGCCCTGCCAATTCTTATATACCCTTCACAACGTGTAGTCATGCAATAAAATTTTTTTGTATCAACATTCATCTCATAAATATGACATACGTACATACATATATACATGTGTTTCATTATGTTTATCATGACTCTATCGGCTTAAAGACAAAATTCTAAAAAATAAAAAAAAAGATTTTTTTTGTCTTAACTGGGATTCGAACCTACGTTCATCCAGTTTGTATTGGTGTGAAAAGACGAGGTGTTCTAGGTTTTTTCATCATATCTCAGTTGTTTATAGAGCGATTTTTCTGATTTTCCCGAATGGGAATGTCTGGGTGCTTGAAAAAGTTGATTTTAACATACACACGGACAGACGGACATTGCTTAATTGACTTCCCTATTCATAAGCCTTCAGAAAATATATACCTTATGGAGTCGGAAATGAAAACTGTAGAAATTTTTCAAGTAATGACAACCCTATATACACCTTACACTCACTGTGAAGTGTATAAAAATAATTAAATGTTTTGCTTTAATTTTGCAGCCGTTTCAATAGACTAAAAAAAACGCGACTTCGTATCTGCTTTCAAACAGAAACAGTAAAAGCATAATTTGCTTTGCACAACATATAGAAGTGAGTGTATGCACGTATATCCTTTAACTACTGTGGTGGTAAATATGACACTATACATGTTTATTTTTAATTTAATGATTTTTGATATTTATTACTTAAGAAATAATGGGCCATTTCAAAGTGATTGCATATCAGTCATATTTGTGCTATTTCATATTATTTTATGCATGCATAAAATTTTTGTTAGTAATTTCCATAAAAAAAAATAATATGACTTTACACATTTGTTTCCTATGTATAAGAAATTGTTTATGTCATATTTTTAACCATTCTGTCTCTCAGAGAGATTTTCTTCGCTTCTCACCTCTCGGAAAGAATATTTTCTTCTTTCCTGTATACATACAATTTTTAACAGCGTCATCTCTTTATCTTCTTTCTTGTATTAAATACATAAAAAATTTGTTAACAAAAGATGTTCAAAGTAACTAGTCATATTAATATGAATTATACGACATAGTACAATATGAGAGTATATTTTGAATTGTCTGATAGACAACTTTCAGCTGCAGGTCTCGTTCAAACAGTTCTGCGAAATCATCTTTCTCTAAAAAATTTTTAGAAATTTTGATTTTTATACAAAAGTTTTTAACAATTAGAAATGTTATACGCCATTTAGCTTTATTATTTCATTCGCCATCTATGATGTTGAATTTTTACATTATTAGCTATATTCTACTTGTTAATCCTTTTGGCATTTTGGATTTTAACTTTTCAAAGTTTACTGTATTCTACGGGTCCAATTCTTACGCTTTGTACCTATATTGAAGGGGGTATATTTTTAATTACTAGATTTGCCCGTTACATAAATTTATTGTACACCATCATGGACTTTAAACTTCTTTTCGTTACCATATTTATTTGTAAATATTATGAAAAACACTGAAGCAGTTGTGTTACAAACCGAATTGCCAGTTTTTCTCGGGAATAATTTTCGGGGCTAGGATTTGTATTCTAGTGTCTTTCCCAAGTCAAAAATTTATATCGATGTAATAAAAAAGAAAATATATTTTGAAAGATTTTTTTTGCCTATGACTTTGCCGATTAAAGACCGATTTGGGCAAATTTTTTGAATATAGTTGCATATTTGAAAATAGTAGCAAACGTGTCTTATTATCCTTGGTATCTTCTTGCCAAGACATATCTGATTCCAAGTTTAATTTATGGATGTGAACTGTTTGCAAACTGTGATTCAGTTAGCAAAAGAAAATTAAATACTTTATTCAACAATATTCTGAGACATGTGTATGGTATAAGACGTTTTGATCGTGTTTCATTCGTTTCAAACAGTCTGTATGGAGTCTCTTTTGAAAATCTTTTGAAAATCCGAACATTTATTTTTGTACACAGAGTGATAAACACTGAAACCCCCAAATATTTATTTGAGTAGATACGTTTTTTTCACTCTCAAAGCAACCATAATATTATAATTCCACGACATCAAACCTTAGTCTCCGAATGGCAGTTTTTTATTCATGCAGCTCGTCTTTGGAACACTCTACCACTAAATCAACAACTAAATCGTAATGCTAACAGTTTCAAAACGTTTTTATATAACTTTTTTTTCATAATTGCTCTTGTTTTTTTTTTTTGATTTATACGCGATATATTCTTTATAATTGTATTTTTTATTAATTTTTTTGTTATAATATACATATGTAATTAAATATTCTTGTAACATTTTACGCTCCTGAACTGTAATTATAAGACATTGTCTTGTTGTACAGGAAATGAAAATAAATAAATGAAATAAATAAATAAAAAAAATAAGGTATAAAAATATGGGAAAAGATAGACACAATCGTGTTTATTTACCTCTTCATATCAATCGAAAAAGTTGTTAAATTATTAACTTACCCTGGCTACCCTGTATAAACTACAAAATTTTTAGATAACTGATGTTTTTGGTAATTTTTCGGTATTTTAGATAATTTCTAATTCTATACTTTCTATAATTACGTTTAAAAAAAAAATTCATTATTGCTATCTAGTTTTTGCCTGTTTTAAATATATAAAAAAAATTTGAAGTAAATCAATTTTAACAACCAGTACTTAAAATCATTTTACGTGAAGCTATTTAGATAAATAAAAACAAACTCAAAGCTTAAAAACTTTCCTTTATCCTTTAAAAAAGGAATAGATATAAAAACCACTTTTGAGGACATAAAAACACAACGTTTAAAGAATTTGTAAAATTTCTATTCTTTTCTGCACATAACTTATCATAAATTTTATTTAATGGCAGACAAAGAAATCTCATCAAGTCAGTGAGTGAGTAATGCCGCTGAAAGGTATGTTAGAGATTTAGGAATTCTTTTGAAAATTAAGAAGAAAAAATAATAGAAAGTATGTTTAAAATATACAAAGTATTTTATTTAAGGATAAATCATTTTAGTTAATTTATTTTATTTGTTAAATAAGTTAATTTGTGATTTTTGAGAATATTTTCCTCATAATAAAGAAAATAAAAACAAATTAGTGAGATTATGCAATATCCTTGAAAACCAAATAAAAAAAAAGATAAAGCATTCAACATTTTCCCGCCAGCTGATGTAAAATAATTCATTACTCGACGTTTTTGTCTTTTCGTACTAAGCGTATTTAATATTCTGTTTTACTAGAACAGACACTAATGCATCTAGCTAAAAAATGAAATGTTTTTCGCATTAAAAATTTTGTAAAGAACAACTACAGTGAAAAAAACTCCACTACAAAGAACTAACGCTAAAGCTAAAAAAAAGTAGTATGTACATTAGGGGGGCCCAAAAATTTTTAAATACACTTTATACCCCCGGGCCCCCACTAGTTTTCTTTTACTAATGTTGATACAAGCATAATGTAAAGTTTCATTGGTATACGTAGGACATACATAGGGCAGTGCTCAATGATTCTTAATTCTAAACACGTTCGCACATCATCATCACATACATACATATGTATGTGTGTATAGGCAGAACTCATGCTAAATATATGTGTTTTATTTTTATTGAAATGAATTTAGCTTTAATTTGCTTAAGTTTTTTAAATGTAATTTTCTTATATTGTATAATCTCTGTCCCAGTGTCTGATATATGTGAGTACGCTGAGCAGTTATTTGAAAATTATGGTTTATTTTTTTTATTCCCCAAAATATTGCGTTGAGTTTATCTTTTTAAAAACTTACTTCAAAAAAGGTTGTGAAAGGTCATTAATATCATAATAATAACAGAGAAATGTTTTAAATTAAAAATGTGAATATTTTTTGTTCAAAAACTGTTGTTGTAAAAAAAAAATTGAATAAAAATTCAAAATATGCTTTTGCAATCAAGCTTAACACATCAAGCAAATACTGTATTTTTAATATGTGATCCTACCAACTCTAAGATAAGTTTTTCCTAGATTCTGCTTCCTACCACAAGAAAAAGAAATCAGTTTTAAATGCAAATCCCAGCAGTATAGTTGAATTAATTTTAATGTGGCAAAAATGCACTATTTCGAGACTTGCGAAGCATTATTTTGATAAGTTGAAAAACAACATTCCGAATATTTTCAATTAAAGAAAAATAAGGATAGAATATCTGAGTCATAACTCAAAAGTTCAAGAACAGTTGGATATGGTTTTTGACATCGCACATAATGATGTATTTATTATGTGCAAAGTAGACGAAGACAGGGAGTTTCAAGGCATATCCATAAGCAACTTTTCAGGGGATGTTTTATGTCAAGGCCAATTCGTATATCAGGAATAGAAGAGTTGTTTTTACATATTAAAAATAATAAAATTTCATTAAAAAAGGATATAAATTTTTAAACACATTATTAATGATTCAAAAGCAACATATATACATAAATTTAGCACAATTATTATCAAAAAAGTATAATCAAGTTAATTGCTTAACACCGAAACCAAAATCACATTTCCTATCCCTGCAATAATAAATGAAATCAAGGCGAATTCAACCAATTTTGACAAAAAGTTTCCCCATCAGCTGGGCTGATAATTTCACCTGTATGAATTCGCCTCGGGGAGTTTTTAATTGTTCAGAGGTTATTTTATTAGTAGGCAAGGAATACAACAAAAAGTCAGAAAGAACTGTTTAAGGAAAATAAATGAGAAAAAGCGAATTAAAAGAAGAAAAAAATCTAGAGTCCTATGATATCTCAAAATATGACTTCTTTAAGTTTAGATGCTCACTCTAGTAACTTGATTCTGTCGTCAAAAAAAAAAAAAAAGACATACTAACAACATTCCTTAAAAAGGAAATACCAAACACGCCTGAAAACTGAAACAAAAAAAATTTGAAATTTTTACATGCAAATATGGGCGACCCAAATGTACATTTTAGGTAATTGTATTATGTTTTTGACGTTGCTAGTAGCACCTACCTTGCATTAGCATCATATATTGTCCGATACATTTGCTACTGCTGTTGATAGTGCCGGTCGCTGTGCCACCCATCAGACCACCAGAAGCATGACTTAAACCGGTTTTGATTAAAGTTTTTGTCGTTTGTGCTCGTAATTCTACAATAAGAGTTTCCTCATCGTTGGCGGGTCGTGCCAGAGGCCATATGAATGACTAGAAATATTAAAAAACAATACATTAACAGCGTTCAAAAATATTCAATATCCTTATTGTATGTTGATTGTTATTTTGCCTAAAAAAGGAATTAATATAGAATCTATATATGTACTACGTATCGGTATAGAAAAATAATACTACTTATTGCATATTGGTGAAGTATTGTTTTTTAAAAGTTCTTAAAAGTTATTAACACACACATACAATTAAACTTCTACAGCCGGCAAACTGAAAATGATAAAGAATCTTTTTTCACAACCTATTGAAGGGAGTTGTTCATCAAAAAAGTTTTACACATCTTGTTGATAATTCGTCCATTAAATTTCGTACAATACTTACAACAAATTTAACTTCCTTTATAGAATGTCGTATAAATTGTATTGTCGCCGTTTTGCTTTATAAGTATAACAAGAAAACTATAAAATTATATTAATATAAGATTTTAGATATTTAATTAGTGTTTTAATTTGTATTGTCCAACTTTAACTAAAAACCTGTAAGATATAGATGGTATTTACAGCCAACACTTAATCACCGATTAAAAAGTGCTACTTATCAAAATGCAATCTACTCTGCTAGTGTCGTTAAAAATATACGTTTTCAGATTATTATTTTAATATGACAATTAAGTTTTCTTTTAAGGATTTCTTAACTTAATTTTTTTGTTAGAAATTTTTCCAAAATTAAACCAATTTAATAAAAATAGCCAAACTATTTGGTAAGAACTAAAGTCAAGATCTTACAAAAATTTTAAATAATAATTTTTACCCTACAGACAATAAAAAATATAAATATGAAGTTGTTGTGTCGAATATTTATTGCTGATTAGATCAATGAGGTTGTCTTGTCAATTCAGCAGAGTGTTTTTTTACCTGTTGTCTTTACCTGTGCAAAGCTGTGGTTGTCATTTTTTTTATATATTTGCCTACAACTGACTGTTAACATTTATTTTGCTGTTATTTGTCTACAAGAATATAATACGCAATTGGTTTAAAATGTTTTAACAAGTTATTAAAATTAAAATGGTTTAAAACGAAAAATAAAGACAAAAAATTATCTGTTAAGATCGTTTTTTTTAAAAAGCTGCTATTTATTTTAGAACTTTCAAAATACGGCGAGACCTCAATTATCAGTAATTTTCGGGACCGGCAGCATTCGTATAATCGACTTTCCCGGTTAATTTATAATAATTTTGAGTTGTACTTTTAAAGATTTTTTATTTATATGTAATTCATTTATTCAAAGAAAATATATATAAGAATGTTTAAATAATATAAGAAAAAAATTAACATTTTTTAACATTGAATTTTAATCGATGCAAAATAATTTAATTTATAGAAAATATAAAAAATTTTCTTTTCCGATTAATCGACGTTTCCCACTGTAAGTAGATTTTGTTTCCGATCTTTCTTTATAAATATGTTGCTCTTATTTTCAAACTCTTATATAAAGAATCTTTTATTATAATCTAATATTTCGCTATCACGTTGGGTAGCTTATTCAGGTAAAAATTTATGTCACCCGCTTACTGCTATCTTTAACAAATCCATTTAATTAGGGTACGTACCATTGATTTGGAAATAATCGTATATAATTCCGTTGTTTAAAAATGGAAGCAAAATTGAGATATCAAATTATCGTGGCATTGCTAAGCTGAGTGATATTCCCAAACTTTTTGAGAAAATTTTAACTGATAATTTATACTATCAAATTTCTTCGATTTTGTCACCGTTCCAACATGGTTTTTGTAAACATCGCTCTACAACGACTAATATTTTGGAGCTAACTACTACAATAAATGATGGTTTTATAAATAATATGCAAACTGATGCTATCTACACAGATTTTAGTAAAGCTTTTGATAAGGTAAACCATGATCTCTTGCTTAACAAATTATCATTAATGGGATTTACGGATATGACAATAAAATGATTAAGATCATACTTGTTACTCAGAAGACGGAACTGATTCTACTTACCAGACGACATATACCGACTGAATTAGAATTCAATGTTGGTGAGATCACACTACGGACTAGAAGGTGTATAAAATATCTGGGCATAAGTCTGGATTCGAGGATGACTTTCTCTAACCAGATACAGCATGCAGTCACAAGGGCGGCGAAAATAACAGCGCAGCTCAGCCGACTAATGGCGAACGTAGGTGGCCCAACTCAGAACAAACGTAGATTGCTGATGGAGACGAGCAACAGTATTCTCCTATATGGCTGCGAGGTATGGGGAGGGGCAATAAAATGGAAGAAGAGAGCAAACGCCCTACTGGCCGTTCAACGAACGTCCGCATTGAGGATAACGTCTGCATACCGCACAGTCTCTGGAGCTGCTGCACCTGTAATAGCCGGAGCAGTTCCTATTGACCTTAGGATACGAGAGCGAAGGAAGATATGGCAAAAGAAGCGGGCAAATACCCTAGAGCAAGGGGAACATAGGCGGATAGTACACGAAACCTTGCAGGCCTGGCAAGCCAGATGGACAGCTGAAACCAAGGGAAGGTGGACTGCCAGACTACTTCCACGCCTTGAAAACTGGATTGAAAGAACAAAAGGAGAAGTTAATTATTACCTGACACAGATGTTCACAGGACACGGGTACTTCCGAAAGTACCTACATAAGGTTGGCAAATGTGGAACGCCCTACTGCATATACGAGGAGGCTGAGGAGATAGATGACGCCGAACACACTTTTTTCAAGTGCAACAAATGGTCGCAGCAGCGACAAGAGCTGGAAAGGAAAATAGGTGAAATAACTGTGGAGAATATAATCCCCATCATGCTGAACAGCGAGAACAACTGGAGCGCAGTGAAGCGATACTGTGAGGATATACTACGGATGAAAACGAAGGATCTGGATGCATCGGATCAAGGATTAAGCGGAGGCCTGGACGCAGGCATTTATAAGGACGGGGCTGTTACAGCCATCAGGAAACCACCCCGAAGTAATGCTGGATGCGGTTCCGGGGTGGATTGCTTTCCAAGGGTGGAAGACAGGGGGTTTTTTAGTCGGTATTCCCATGGGGAGAGCCCGACATAACACATTGGTGACGACCTTTGGTGTATGCGGAATCTGCATTTTTACCTCCTTACCCGCAAAAAAAAAAAAAAAAAAAAAAAAAAAATACTTGTCTTTAAGAACTCAATAAGTTAAGTATGGAATTGCTACGTCTAATGCTATCAAAGTTCCTCTTGGTGTTCTGCAAGGTAGCCACAATAGTCCTATTTTATTTACCTTATTCATAAACGATCTACCTTCAGTTATTCAGCACTCTAAAGTTTTGATGTATGCCGATGATGTCAAAATTTTTCGTTCTTCTAATAATCCCGAAGATCAACTTTTCCTTCAATCTGATATTGACAAATTGGTTAATTGGAGTGAAATCAACTTAATGGAGCTGAATAGTAAAAAAATGTAAGCATTTTAAGAATTAAGAAATTGGATTTATTTTATTGCTTTAATGAGTGTAAACTTGATAAAGTTCTGAACTTTCTTTATCTTGGTATTTTGCTTGATCACCAATTAAATTTTCGTGACCATACTTCTTTAATTGTTAACAAAGCAAATGGTGTACTTGGATTTATGAAGAGGTGGTGCAAGGAATTTCTAGATCCTTATATTACGAAACAATTATATTCATCGTTAGTTCGACCTATTCTAGAATACGGATCGATTATTTGGGATCCTTGCTATAATATTCATATTGATAGTATCGAGTCTGTACAAAAGAAGTTTTTAATATTTTGTCTTCGTGGCCTTGGATGGAATTCGTTTTTACTACCTTCATACGAAAGCAGACTCTGTCTTATAAAATTACCAACTTTAAAAAGTCGTCGTTCAATGCTGAGTTTTTCTTTTGTGCAGGGCCTAATTCAAGGCGATATCGACTCTGAATTCCTGCTAAGTAAAATATCTTTTAATGTTCCAACCAGACCAACTCGAAATTTCCGTTTTATTAACTTAAAATACTATAGAACCAACTATGCTAATAATGATCCTCTTCGTCGTATATGTGAAAACTTTAATAACTATTATCACCTTAATGGCCGTAATGAAAGTAAAGAAATTGTTAAAAGAAATATCATTTTATATTTAAATCGTTGAATTGTATAGAATATTATTTTATATATATCCTTAATTTTGTTTTGTTATTTTACATACTTTAGTCTGTAAGGATTATTATCTATAGACAATAAATTAAATAAGAAAAAAATAAAAAAAGAAAATTTCACCAAGCTACGATGATATATTTGGTAATAACCATTATGTACATACCCAAAATTATCACATAGTAGCGTAGCCTAGAATTCAGACAGCAGCCATTATTATTAATTATTTCCGACTTTAATTAATTTTTTTATTTTTTCATAGTTAAATGTTTTTTACTAGTCAAGCCTTTCATTTATTATCCATAATCATGGGGTTAAGAAAAAAATTCGCCATTTTTAATTTTTAACTTTTGCACAGTTTTTTGTATCTTGCTGAAGAAGCCCTTTTATGTCTTTGCCGAAAAGGGAAAACTGCCTAAGTCGACGTAAGCTAAAATTAATATAATCACATCATTGAATTCAAAACTTTCAAACAAATTTTCAACTACTTATGTTGAACAACGCTACAGGAAGTTATAGCGTTAAATTGGTTAAAATTTATGAAGATACTCCTGCATTTATTGCTTTTGTTTTGTTTATTTTTTTTTTCACCTGCTAAATTATTTCTTTTATTCAGCGCCATCTAGTACTAAATTTAGTATACAAAAAACAAGGTTGTATTTCATAAAATCTACTTAAAACCTAAAGAAAAAAAGGTTTAAGATGGTTTTAACGAAATAATTTTGTATGGTAAAACCATTTAACGTTAAAACCGAATTTAATATTAAAACATTAGTGTTATACGCCACTTTCTTTGTTATTTCCGACGCCACCTGTGATTTTAAATTGTTACATATTTAACTGAATTCTACTAGTCAAGCTCTTTTATTTGATACCCATATTAATGGAGTAGAGAAAGGATTTAAATATTTATAGTGTGTTATATTGCGCTTTTCAAGTCCTTTCATTTGGTACCCGAATTTGATCTCTTGGTTGTTCATAAACTGAAAAAACAAAAACTGAAAAGACCATCGTTTGTAAATTTTAGGAAACAGTTTTGTTTTGGTGCTTTTATCTCTGTCAGTTTCAAACAGATTTGTTAGATTTTCTTAAAAATGATTTCTTAGGCCACGGCTTATAATATTGAGTCCTAAACGTGTCCCCAAATAATTAGGAGCTTTAAAAATTTAATAATAATAAAAAATTGTCCAAAATTGTTAACTATAAAAATATTTTTGGTGGCTATTAAACCTATATTTAAATAGTCACCAACCTTTTTCTAAATTATTATTATTGTAGTAAAAATATGGAGACAAATAGAAAAAGTCGTGTTTATTTGCTCATATATCAGAAAGTTTTAGGGCAAATGTGCTGATTTTCTAGTCTTCAAAAAGCTGATTTCAACACACACATCGTCAGACGGACATTGCTCAATCGACTCCCATATTTATGAGTTTTCAAAAAATATATACTTGATGGGTTCGGAAATTAATGTTGTACACATTTCACATCGAATAACAATCCTATATACTACCAAATTTACATGATAAATTTCATGACGTACAATTTTGGACGTAATTTTTTGTTTGGTAGCAAGCGGTGTAAAGAAGAAATAGGGGTAGAAAAATAGACATGATTTCTGTTTTCATGGTTTTTTTTTGACACTTCGCTTTACACTTTTTCCTGTTCTTTCTGTTACGTTTTATTTTTATATTCTCATCAACTGGGTTGTGCTTTTTGACGGATAAACAAGTAAGAGCGCTATATTCGGCCGTGCCGAATCTTATATACCTTTCACAACGTGTAGTCATGCAATAACAGTAGTTTGTATCACCATTCATCCCATATGAAATACGTACAACAATATCAAAAACATACATATATAAAAACAACTTATTTTAAAATTATAACTTTACGTATGTATGTTAAAAGAAAAAAAAAAAAAAAAAAAGAAAAAAAAAAAATTAAAAAAAAAAATTTTTTTTAAAAATAATAATAATAATAACAAATATAAAACAAAAAAAAAATAAAAAAATAAAAAAAATTTTTTTTAAATTAAAAAAAAAATAAAAATATAAATAATATATTAAATAAAAAATAAAAAAAAAATAAAAAAATTTTTTTTTGGCTCAGCTGGGACTCAATGCCACGGTTACTCTAACCAGTATAGATACACGTTTGTATGTATGTATGTTGTTGTTGTAATGTTGTTTTTGTGAAAAAAAAATCGAGGTGGTCGTGGGTTTTTGCTCATATCTCAGTTGTTTATGTACCGATGTTTCTGAATTTCAATACCGATCTACTCCCGAATATTTCTGATATTTTAATACCTCATCCGGGTCCAAGCGATGTCGGGGGGCTTCAAAAAGTTGATTTCAACATACACACGGACAGACTGACAGAGCTTAATCGACTCCCCTATTCATAAGCTTTCAGAAAATATATACTTTATGGGGTCGGAAATGAAAATTGTAGAAATTTCACACGGAATGACAAACCTATATATACCCTTTTTCACTGTGTGAAGGGTATAAAAAATATTAAACAGTAATTAGTTTTTTCGACATTCAAAATAAAGAAAATTAAAAATATTAATAATATAAATTTAATAGTCTACAATACAAATTAGAAATTAGGCGTCCAAAAAAAAAAACCATCGTATAAATTTGAGTAGTTTTTGGTAACAACTTCAAAAGGGAATTAAGAAAATTGGACGCCATAAAATTCATCATGTAAATTGGGTGATGATTTCTGTTTTCATGGTTTTTTTTTGACACTTCGCTTTGTCTGTGAAGGGTATAAGACATTTTCGTAAGACTTGAAATTAAAAGAAAACACAGTGTTTTTATGATACAACATTTTTCTCGACCAAATGAAAAACAAAAATTTTTTTTCGTGTTAAATACATTTGTAAAAAAATCAATTTGTAGTTCTGTCAACTAAGCTCGCAATGGAAATATGAAAAAAAAAATATATTGTTTACCCTTGTCAAAAAACATTTAGCCACATCAAAAGTCGTATTAAACGCCAAAGGTTTTAACAGAATGAAAAAAATTATTTAAGTTGATTTTAATAAGCAAAAACATTTTTCACAATTTTCTAATACCAAAAAGGCTTTCACTTTGTCATACCTATTTCTAGAATGGTAATTAAAAAATGACAAGGACTGTTTAATTTATAAATAACGGCCGTCATAAATACAAAATAGATGAGTGATTTAAGG
This sequence comes from Phyto melanocephala, assembly GCA_941918925.1. NCBI lineage: Eukaryota > Metazoa > Arthropoda > Insecta > Diptera > Rhinophoridae > Phyto > Phyto melanocephala. The sequence goes on along the minus strand of OW799234.1, from coordinate 102,441,602 downwards.
CGAAATTATTTAATTTTATAGGGGAGCATATGCCTTTAAAAATAATTGAAAACAATATCAGTCAAACTTATTCTTTATATGTACTCGATAACTTTACGTATTCCACATTTCAGGGCCATTATCACACCCCATATCTTTTACGTATTCACAAAGATCAAAATCTATTCGGTTAGTCATAAGATTTTATTGGCGAACTGTGGTTGTCTCGTCAGTCAGCTTTTCACGAAAGAGAGTTGGTATGCTGGTGATGATGGTTACTTGTTTGGTAAGTAGCGCAGTCTTGTTGAAAATAAACGTCTTCCAATTCCAGATATTATCATTCGATTCTGCAATCTCGTTGCTCCAGTATAATTTTCGTAAAGGCCAAAACTTGAACCAAAAGGTTACACGATGAGAATAAAGTAGAAGATAAGCTTTTCGGCAATAATTTTTTTGTTTTCTAAGACCCAAATTCGACAATTCTGTGTGTTAACGAAGTGAAAAAGGCCGTATCGCTAATGATGATTAAAATAACTATTAAAGCCTCTAGACTTATGTCTTTATGTATAAAATGGTGTAATGTCGTCTGTGGAATTCTTAATTTCAAAGGTTGGCAAAAAATAAAAAACCCTGGGATCTACTAAGCACTATGGGCTGCAATAGCATAATACTTACACTTACTTGGGGCAACACCTCGACTTTTCCACCAGTTTCACAATTACTATCAAAGTGAACTGTTATACGACTTATTTTAATGCCCTGTACACAGATTAGGGTTGTATATAGAAAATCACATTGGGAAAGTGACTTCTATGCACTTTAAATACAGGGTAGTCTAATCCAAACGCGCGTTGTTTATTGTAAATAAAACAAAAAACTCAATATTTTTTATTAAGGTAGAGTGATATGTGACAATTATATGTGCAACAAAATATCGCCCAAATTCTCGCCACGGCTTCGATGGCTAAATTATATCCGAAGGCTATATTTTCAATGACACTAAGACATAATTAATACTTAATGTCGTTGATGTGCCGAATTATCTCATCCTTAAGCTCTTGAATTGTTCTTGGCTTATAAGGTAACCTTTTTTTAATATCTTAAAGAAAGAAGTCCAACGATGTCAAATCACAAAATCGTGGCGGCTAATTAACATCGCCACAATGTAAGATAACACGGCCATTACATTTTCGCTCAAAAGAGTGATTATTCCGTTGGCTATATGAAGAGTCGCAACACATTAATGGAACCACATATCTTCCAGGTCCATATTCTCACTTTTTGTCCTCTAGAAGTCCGTTATCGTCTCGCGATAAAAGACACACCACTTACGTTTTCTGCTTGGCCGTCCAAACCGCACCAATCTGTCACAATTTGTGGATGCGTCGGCTTTTAAATAATCACTCACGGATTCCCATTTGCCTAAAAGCGGCAATTCTGCTTGTTAACGAATCCACAGAGGTGAAAGTGTGGCTCGTAGCTGAAGATGATTTTCTTTATAAAGTCACTATTCACTTCTGTCAACTATTCGACGTTTTGGCGATGCTTTAAACGATCAGTAGGCTTCAGATCTAGAGTCACTTGAACCTTGTAAGCAAGGCATATTTATTCATCACGTACTCTTGATTCACCAGCTGATTATTTTTTCAACACTTATTTTAAATTTCAGCTGTCAACATGAATAAATAAAAAACAATTTTCTAATTTATTTCAAATGTCAAACTTCATATATAAAAAATATAAACAAAAAATTCTCTCCGAACTGCAATTGCCTGATGAATAAATATGCCTGGCTTGTAAGCATGTAGATTAAAATTTCGTAAAAGGCTTTAACAATCCTAACGTGCTGCTTAATTGTGTACCTTTAAATGGTTACATTTTTTAATCACTGTAACAAAGAAATCTCAAAATAAGTTTGGCAAAAAACTTAACGTTAAGGTGTGACTCACAATTAATATGTGCATGGTTGGACCACCCTTTACGTAGAGGACTTAAATTAGGATAAAACGATAATTTTAAAGACTTCCGTTGATTTGCTTGTAAATGTGCAATCGATTCATTAAGTTCTTTTTTAATTTTTACCATCTCTTTTATTCTTATTGACATTTTCTAGGAAACAGTTTAATTTACTGCCTCTTGCAGTAATGTGCATAAAACATTCTGTTCAATCATGTTAATTGATTCCCTTTTACCTTTTAAGGACCATGACGGTATCATAGCAGCACATTTCTATTGAATTCAAAACAGATGACAAATTGTTCATTAATATTCTTTCAGCTGAATTAGGGACAAGAGATACTCAGGCAGACACACAATAAAAGTCAGCACAATTACAACTACATTAAACAACAACAAAAATTGTAATTGACCAATTTAACAAACAATGCAGTGTATTAAATGAAATGTACACTGACTTCATTAATTAATGCGACTGCAATGAAGAAAGAAAGATAACCAGCAGCAACAAATAGTTCTGCAGAAGGCAAACTCAATAATAAAAAAATTTTACACAGAAAATGAACAGCATCGTAAAACACAAAAAGCTTTAAAGGTAAATTTAAATGTCCACCATCTTAAATAATTTAAAAATGGCAAAAAGGTAATACTAGAAAAATCTCAACAAAACAAATTTTCATTTAACTCACCTGGTTGACATCAATTTGCGTTGATGATCCACACAACTCTGAAGTTATATGAGCAACACCTGGAAATATTAAAAAAAAATTTAAGTTAAAAAGTATGTATGCGTATTCTAGTAATATAAGTTTTGTATCTGTATGCTATAGTTACTTTAAAAATATAGCACAGTGGGCCTATTGTAAAATAAAAGTTGATAAACTGATATATAACTTGTAACGATTTTACTTAGGGTACATTAACGTGTTATTCCCTATTCTGCCATGGCTTTAAAGTGGTGAGATTACTTATATGGGTATTCAGCATTCACTAATTAGTCTGCTATATAAAGGTGTATATCAAAAAGGTAACTTGTGTCATCAAATTTCAATTCCTGTTAAATTACCTATTACCTGTATCAACGTGCATAGATAAAGTCACGCAAAGTTATAAATTGAACAGAGCGAAATCTTTAAATATTTAGGCAATCCTAATAGCTTATTTTGGTGAAAGTCTAAGTGATAGTGACAAAATCTTTTGGTGAATATAAACATATACCTATATATTTTAAGGTAAAATTTGTAAACACTTTATTTGAAAAAAAAAAAAATGTGCTCCACTGGTCTACACATCTGATCCTAATCTATTTAACTTACGGTCATTTATTATTATTTTGTGTATGTATTCCATATCTGGCATCTCAATTTAAGGCATGAATCTTTTTCTTTTATTGCGTGTGTGTGTGTGATGCAGGATTAAAGAACCCCGCCAGACTGTAAATAGCCGGAAGTCAAACCAGCATGCCTCACAATCCTAGCTTCATAATCATATAGTACACAAACCAACAACAAACTACGTAATAAACTTTGAAACTAATTCAGAATAGCTTTAAAGTAAGCAAGTGAAAGCGTTTTATTTGCATGTGGCAAATCTTATGTGTTTTCACACTATTTGTACCATCATGTACAATCAAATATATACATATATATATAATAAAGTCTGGAGTAAAGGGTATAAGAAAAGAAGTACTAGTGTTTTTTTTACTTATATCTCAGTAATTTATATGAATTTTTTTTTTAACACTAACAATTATAACAACAAGAAAATTAGGGCCTGTTCGTAAATGCATCACGGCTGTGCATATTATGCGCACAATGTTCGTAAATGCAAACTTTGGCAACACTGCAGCTGTCATCTGTTCGTAAATGCAACATTGAAGTCTATTATGCGCAAATAAATACAAAAAACTAATCACAAAAATTGCTGATGCAATAGATGTGTGAGTATAAAGAATGTTATTTTTATACCCTTTTATGATTTATTTTTGATTATTTTACTTTTTAAACATTTTCAACCTCGAATTTTAAATATATGTCAGATATTGTATTATCAAATTCACAAATTAAATTTATAATAATTTTTTCCATTTTTCCGCAGTGTTTGCTCGTTCGTAAATGCAGCAATAAAATAAGCAAAAAGAAGCATCAGCAACATATGATTTGCAGTGGCAGCGCAAAGTAATCATATTGTGCAGCGCAGTGATGCGTTTACGAACAGGCCCTTAATTATATACAACAAGACCATAATTGACAATTAAAAAGTGCAACTGTGATGAAAAATTGTTAAGGAAATCGATAATCTTTTTTTTCTAAAAATTATCTCTGCCGGTAATTGACCCATTGTACCAAATTAATTATTGTAATGAGTTGTACAGGAGTTTTAATAAAAAACAGAGGCAATGCTGTTATTTTCCTCATATCTCATCTCGTAATGTGCACACACATCTGATTTTGAATAGAAATATTTTCGAAAGTATACTTTATATATCGATACCATATAAGAGTTTGAATTATACGTGAGGGCTTCAAAAAGTTGATTTCAACATAAGCACGGATAGATCGACTTAGCTAATTCAGTTCCTCTATCTATAAGAATCAGAATACATACGCTTACTTTATATGGTCTAGAATTAATGTAGAAACTATAAATGGAATGACAAACTTATAGTTATATATACTTTTACACTCTCGTGCGTAGGATATGTAAAGCAAAAATTTAAAAAAAAAAAAACAGTACTATATTTGGCCGTGAGGAATCTGATATACTCCACCACCATTTATATCGTAGCTTAGCCTAGATTGCAAATTTAATTTTATACGACAGTTTCTTTTTTATTTCCGACGCTATCTTTGATTTTTAATATAAACATAGTTAACCATGTATATTCTACTGGTGAAGCCATTTTATTTGATACCAATATTGTGGGGGTCAAAGGGGAAAATCCTACATTTGACTCATGTATGCGCCTTTAAATCTATGACGTCATCTTGCATGGAGTTTGACAGCTGAAAAAAATAAGTGAAGAAAAAATAATCAGTTGATGAATTAAGACGAATCAAGACTACCTGATGAATAAATTTGCCTTGGGTAAAAACATGGACAAAAATCAGAGGTGGTTTGCTTATTTGCTTATATCTTAGAAACAGGAACGATTATACTAGATTTCAATAGTTTGATGCTACATACAAGATTTTTTTTTGCAATATGTGGATGCTATTAACAGTTAATTTCAACCAACACACGAACTGTCATTTGTATGTGAACAAATTTGTGGCTCGTTTAGATCGTGTTCAACCCTTTCCCTGTCCTGTGCATCACATATGATGTACAGCAAGTCGATTTCATACGCTTGTGCATCACATGTGATTCACAAATTATATATATTTTTTATTTATATTTTAATGGACGTGAGGGAAAGAATGAGTTAAATTAGAGAAACGTGTGAAAATGGCATTAATTTATCTTGTGCCAAGTGCCCATATGCCTGTTTCTTCTACTTTAGAAGTTTTATCAAAATAAAGTAATAACGAAAAAATAATAAATTAATTTTTATTTATTACAAACTACTAAAAAACTACCAAATATTTAATTCTTTTATCTTAACTTTATACTATATAAAAATGTGACAATTTATTTCAGATGATCCCTTACCACAATATATCGAGAAATTCCAAACATAGCTGCTTATCTCACAGAAAATTTTTATGCCATATATATGAGCATTTTCGGGGTTATATTCTTTGAATGAGAATCTTCCCTTGTGCGAAATCCTTGTTTCGTCTACCGAAATTTCTGCACCTGGAGTTTACACTTCCTTACTACTTTGAAATCAACATTTTGGTAATCTGGGTAATTATACCCAGAAAGTTTTTCATTTCAGTCGCGGTTACCATTGACCATCAATTCATACGGGAATTACGACGCAGCTGACATTTTTCAAAAATTGTCTTGCATACTTATTAGTCTCTTTTACCATCAATTCCATTATTTCCTCATTAAAAAACTGCTAAAATATATTAATTGGCATGGGTTCCCCGTTATCAACCGTGATGCGTTTATTTAGACCACTTTTTCCATTAAAAATTAACCTCTCTCCTGCTTCAAAAGTTGAATTCCATTGCTAGGACTCAGGCAATGTGGATACTGTCGAAATAGATGAATTTTGCACCAATTCTTTTTCCAATATTCAGTGTTCACAGTCTTTTTTCAAAAAAAAAGTGTGAATCACAGAACGTCTCTTTAAGAATTATGAAAAAAAAATGTCTGTGCATCACATACCGTTTTAATCAAAATTAAATTTTTGGACGTACGGCATAAAATTTTTTTTGTATGGTAACAGGGAAAGGAATAAATAACATTTTAGTTTATCGTCTTTTCTTATGTAAATGTTATAATTTAGCACCTATCCACTTTCATTTTTGGTTTATCCATGTTTATATGCACATGTCAAAAATGGAGGAGTTTTTTCAGTTATAAATTCCACTAAAACTCCTCTTCGAAACAGAATACAATACGAACTTCTTAACGTGTTATTACGAGTTCTAAATTATATGAATGTAAATTGAACATGTTGCACTTCTCATGTAACTTCGCAAGATATGTTGAATAATATTAAATTCACTGCAATGTATTGCAAACGAGAAGAAAACTATATTATGCAATTGCAACTACATACTTGCATACATAGATATGAATATCTAACATTTTTTTAATACTAACCACAATATTTCCTTTGTTGCTTGTTTAAGTAGACTTACTTTATTTTTAATTAAAACTATCCACACAGAGCGCACAACATGCCAATTGGGCATACGTACCTGTAATGAGTTTGGGCTTTTAGTGCCCCTCTTTTTTTAACCTAACTTAATAAAAACTAAATAAAATATATATCATGGCGAATTTTTTTTTATTTTTTGCCTAATTTTAGCATATTCCAATCAAATTTATTTTTTAGTATTTATAAAAAAGATTTTTATATAATTTTATAAAAATATACTAAGAAAAAGAAGACTTGGAGATTTTGGCGATTTTTAACTATTAATTTGGCGAAAAAGATCAAAATAAATCTGATAACCCTGCTTGGCACCACAGGGTATAATAACTACGTTCAATCCCAGCAAAAAAATTGTTGCTCTAGTTCAATGGGAATAAGATTCCTCATGACTTCTAAATTAATAGTACAGGAGAAGGCATGCTTTATGCCTCCCAAAATCAAAAATAGTTTGTTAGAAATGACGTGCTTTAAAAGACATGCAAAACAATGTATGCAAAACAATTGATGTGAACAGACAAAATTAACTTATGAAACATCAGTTTCATTCCATGAATGCGTCTTGTGCACTTCTGGAAATGAAGTGTATTTTTTAATATATTCATATAAACACATGACCTCCAATGATACGTCCACTTCATCATGGCTTGAATCCGTTTATTCATTATTTCTTATGCATGTCGTTTTTTGATGGAATAAAGTAAAATTTGAGTCAGACAAGCCAGCACTTGTTTATATTAGGATCCTATAAAACTATTTTAAAATAAAGTAAACCATAGATTTTTGATTTGATTCTAAAATTACTCTCCCTGTTGAATATATTTACTGGTCGTGCTTAATCGAATTAGTGAATAGCGCTTATGTTATATTTTTCACTTCATCGCAGACGTATTGTGCAGATATTTCCTTAAACAGTCCTTAAGGAAATTTTTTTTGTATTCTATATTTCAAAAGTATTTTTGTATTCTGTTTATTGGTTCCCAGCAAGTTGTTGTTAAAATAAAACAAACAAAAAATTCGACTGTTTATCTTCATCACCATTTTTGTTTTGTTTTATGATCATGACATTATTAGTTTTTATAAGAGTTTATTTTCTGTCTTGTTGAAAATTAGATTTTGCTGCAAGATAGATGGACGTGAAAGTTTTCTAATAATGTTTTTTTTATTGCTGGCATAAAGAAAATAGCAACAGAATGTTGACATGCTTGCGTTTAAAAAGTCATGCACGAACGACTGAGTCTGGTGTAAGCGACTATATGATTAGATGTTAAATAAGTACATATTTTAATACATCTTAGGTCGCAGTGATTACCAACATGGAATGTTTGTAATACGTTTTATTCCTATAGAAAATGTAATATTAATAAAAATTTTTTAACAAAATTTTTGTGTGTGGAAGATTTTTGAGAAATTACTTCTTACCGAAAATTTTAATAGACTTTACAAAGAGATGGATATTTTTTTAGTTACTTTTTAGAAGAAACCTTTCTAATATAGCCAAGCTATGTACGCGTTGATGTCAAAAATTAATTAAATTGACAAAGAATATAAAAATTATTGTACTACTTTTGCTTTCCTTGAAATATTTTTTATAAAATCTTACAATTCGGGGTTTACAAAAGAGACAATAATAAATATAATAATAATAATAATAATAATAATAATAATAATAATAATAAACAAAAGAGCTTTTAAGGTAAATACATACAAGAATATCAATTTAATGAGTTTAATGTAATAACGCCGACCAATAGCTGCTTTACACTGTGCTTAAAACGAATGAGGAAAATAAAAGAATCTGATAAAAAGCTAGCTGAACCTTGAATAGAATGCTTGCCCCAACAAGTTTTTTATAAGAAGATAGATTTTGGTATTGTTGTTAGTGCACATTCTTTTAAAATATACAAGCAAAAAAATACGCCACTTCACTAGCGCAATTCTTACTATTTACTGAAAACTCAATTTCTTTTTCTAATTTTTAAATAATTTTCGTTAAATTTATAAAAACTTGTGTCTATAATTAATTTTATTTAGAACAAGTAAGAGCACTATATTCGGCTGTGCCGAATCTTTTATACCCACCACCAATTTTGTGTACATTTAAAGCACAATATTTATTATAGAATAATCTCTTTATAATAAAATATGTATCACTTTCTTTGTAGAGGGTGGTTAAATTTGAAGGGCCCATGTTTAAGGTGAACCACATCTAAACTTCAACTTTTTTCTTGTATTTCATTTGACATTTCTCAATCTCAGACTAACTCAATTTGAACCGTGGAAAGATACGCAATCGAGCAACGCTTTTAAATATTAAAGATTTTTATAAAAATGGGCGTTCAAATCAAAATGCATTTTGTGCACTTAGTGATTCTTTTGGTCAACATAATCGTTCGAATTCGTCCACAATCGTGAGAATTGTAAAAAATATTTAAATGTCTGCAAAGCAGGTCTGTATGAAATGTGAAAACATCTGTGAATGCCATCTTAGTTCGTTGAATGGGAAACATTGCTGTTTTTCACGATAACGTGGCAAAAGAGCAAGCAACCTTGACTCATCATCGTGCCCAATAATCGAGCATCAACAGTGTCATTGAAAATTTGGACTATCGGATCGTGGTGTGCCGCCTAGGTTGGGGGGCCATTTGGCCGATATTTTGTTTCATACATAATTGAAGCATACAAATATTATCATTATAAAAATAAATGATAATAATTTCATAATAATTTTATTCAAAATCAACATAGTCCTATAAAATAAAACCACCCATTACAACTTCGGTATGCTAGTAAAATGTTTTCGTAAATTTAGTCTTTCAATGAAAGTGGCCGTTAAAATACGCGTGTCAATAAAGTTTCTGCTAATAAACATAACTTAGATATTTCAATATAGTCCTTTAGTATTCCAAAATCTTTATTCATAGAGAATTTACATGAATTTAAGAGGAAGAAAGTGAATTTAAGGTTAAATTTTAAGGGCCACAGGGTGATTTAAAATATACATTCTCTGCATTTTTCTATAACGGGAAATTTATTAGTAAGATTTTGATTTTTAAACTTCTATAACATTTTGCTTTTAAAAGATTTTTAAACGAAATAAGTTTTGTATAATCTTAAAATTTGTTAGTCATTAGTACATGAAAATAAATTGTTTATAATGTTTAGAGATAATTTTTTTTTACTTAGGTCAAAATTTTCCTAATTTCCCATTTTTAATAGAGCATAACTTCAGGAGAACATAAGCATAAGTTGTTAGCATGCCATCTAGTAATTGCTAGTAGAGTCATCTATCTTATCATCTTTATCTTATATTTAGCTACAGTACAATAAATGGCGCAGTGTAAGATGAATAAATGCTAATATATATGACTAATATATTTTTATAAAAATTTAAAGACAAAAGTGTGCGTGGCACATCTATTTTCCGTTATAACGAAGACTTTGACCAAAAAACCATGTTTGCAAAATTTCAGGATCGTACATATAGTTTTGTCAGTGTTATTACGTTTTAAATTTGAAATATACACTGTGCGGTATAAATTTTCGTACATTTTTATCTATAACTCTTTTCCTAATTCATAGATTTAAGCGATTTTCAGGGAAAAATATTCTTTTGACTCAATAAATATATATTCGAAGTTTCATGATTCCACGTTTATGCGTCTGGACACAATTCAATTTTATTCGATGTGCGAAGGACACGGTTTTTTCGACCTACTCTTGCTTTTCGAGATATAACTCTCTTCCCAATATTCCGATTTAGCCCATTTTCAATACCAAACAAACCTTGTCTATAAGAAATATTCTGGCAAAATTTGAGCTCCCTAGCTTTTTCGGTGCGACCTCTATCGTGCTTTCAACAGACGGACAGACGGACAGATAATAATATAAAAATATGTATCACTTTCTTTGTAGAGGGTGGTTAAATTTTAAGGGCCACAGGGTGATTTAAAATATACATTCTCTGCATTTTTCTAAAACGGGAAATTTATTAGTAAGATTTTGTTCTTTAAACTCCTATAACATTTTGCTTTTAAAAGATTTTCAAACGAAATAAGTTTTGTATAATTTTAAAATTTGTTAGCCATTAGTGCATGAAAATAAATTGTTTATAATGTTTAGAGATAATTTTTTTTTACTTAGGTCAAAATTTTCCTAAATTCCCATTTTTAATAGAGCATAATTTCAGGAGAACATAAGCATAAGTTGTTAGCATGCCATCTAGTAGTTGCTAGTAGAGTCATCTATCTTATCATCTTTATCTTATATTTAGCTACAGTACAATAAATGGTGCAGTGTAAAATGAATAAATGCTAATATATATGACTAATATATTTTTATAAAAATTTAAGGAAAAAAGTGTGCGTGGCACATCTATTTTCCGTTATAACGAAGACTTTGACCAAAAAGCCATGTTTGCAAAATTTCAGAATCGTACATGTAGTTTTGTCAGTTTTTTTACGTTTTAAATTTGAAATATACTATAACTCTTTTCCTAATTCATAGATTTAAGCGATTTTCAGGGAAAAATATTCTTTTGACTCGATAAATATATATTCGAAGTTTCATGACTACGTTTATGCGTCTGGACACAATTCAAAAGTGAAAGTGGGTGAGGTGTTTTAAGATAGGCCTTTATTATTCCAAAATCTTTATTAATAGAGAAATTATATAAATTTTAGTTAAAACGTTATATGGGAGGTGGGCGTAGAAGTGGGCGTGGCACATTGACTTGCCGTTACAAGAAAGCGTGTCACCAAAAAGCAAAGTGTGCAAAATTTCAGAGTCGTACATCCAATTTTGTTGCTTTTATGACGTTTTTGTTTTTAAATATACCGAAAAATACACTGTGCGGTATAAATTTTCGTACATTTTGATCGATAACTCCTCTCCTAATGCATAGATTTAAACAATTTTCGGGGAAAAATATTGTCTTTACCCAGGAAATATGTATTCGAAGTTTCATGAGTCTACGTTAAGGCGTTTGGACACAATTCCATTTTATTCGATGTTCAAAGGACACGGTTTTTTCGACCTACTCTTGCTTTTCGAGCTATAACTCTGTTCCTAATATTCCGATTTAGCCCATTTTCAATACCAAACAAACCTTGACTTTAAGAAAGATTCTGGCAAAATTTGAGCCCCCTAGCTTTTTCGGTGCGACCTCTATCGTGCTTTCAACAGACGGGCGGACATAGCTAGATCGTAATAAAATCAAACCACGATTTAGAATATATATACTTTATGGGGTCTAAAATGGATATTTCGATGTGTTACAAACGGAATGACAAAATGAATATACCCCCACCATTTTATTGGTGGCGGGTATAAAAATGAAATGTACTGTGTGGATATAACGGGGACATATCTTTTATCTCAGCCAAAATCAATGTATCTGAGTTTCACAATTTTAGATGCATAAACTCAGGAAATTGCAGAAATGATAATAAAAAAAAAATGTAATATTTTGAACTTCTTTATAATTTTCAAAGTCAACTTGGATTATTAGTATCTAATTTGAAAATTTTATGTATATTTTGGGGTGCCCATAACATTTTGAGTCTCCCCTTGACCCAATAGTCATATATTTAGATAGAGAATCAATTGAAAAAGGTTGAATATAACAAAAGTACAATAAAAATGCGAAAAAGAAACCCTTTTTTGTGTCAACGATATCATTTTTATTTCTATTTTTTTTTTTCAAGAGTACCTAATTTTAAAATTCTAGCTTCATAAACACAAAAAATACAAAAAGTACCACAAAAATGCGAAAAAGTACCTTTTGGACCGTCCATAATATTTTAAGTCTCGCCTCGAATTAATAGTAAAATTCCAAGTTTTAGATGTTCAAATATCTATTTAGAAATAAAATATTTGGCATGATTTAAGGTAAATACGGTGGAATCTCCCTCCACGGACACTTCTCATAAAACACCCCCTTTAGGCAAACATTGTTGCCAGTACTCTATTAAAAACATTACTGTTGATTTCCATTAAATTAATGCTTCTCATGAGCGAACGCGGACACCTGCTTGACAAAAACATGTTTTCTTGGATGAACATTTCTTTTATATTTTTGGATTTTTTTTTTGTCATAATTTACAAAGAAGTTTGTCAATACTCTTAATTTGTTTGTTTTTTAACAACAAGGCACGGTTTATCATATTTACTACATCACAGTCACAGAGTTTACATTGTACTGCCAGAAATGTCTGACAGAATTTTATATTGATTTTGGTCCTGAGGATTTAAAATTGACAAAAGATGTTGATTTAAATTTGTAGTTTTCTGGACAGCCCCCTTGTACGGACACATTTCAATGGTCCCTTCGGTGTCCGCTCAAGAGGAATTTCACCTAACATGTTCTCAAAAATAACAAATCCTTTTTTTAAATTTTTTTCTATCTACCATGTATTGAAATTTTAATAAATTACATAATTTTTCATGTCATTTGAAATCCCTATTACAAATTGTATTCCAATTGGCCCTTTAATTGAGAATTGTAAAAATTTTTCACTTTTCAGTACCTTTTTGGTCCCCCTAAAAGTTTCTACAAATTTCATAGGTATAAATAATTTTCTATATTTTATAAGGCGATAAAAATTAAAATTATGAAAAATAGGGACAATTATACATGCGAATTTGAAAAAAAGTGCAAAATCACCTTATTATTTTTTTTCTAGATTTATAAAGCGTGATTCTTTAAGCGTAGTTTTTTTTTAAATCTAATAAATCATATATTTAAAATTTTTATCGGAATCGATAAATTGGTCCTTGCCATTTCCTTTTTAAAATTAACTTCATGTAAATGTTGCTCCGGTTCAAATGATCCATTCATAAGATCCAATTTGGCACCATTTTTTCGAGCATTTCGGCCTGTATTCCATGAATAACACGTGTTATGTTATACTCTTCGGTACGCATTCTACGAACGCGAGTCAGTGGTTTAGTGTACACCAAAGTAAATTTTGTGCGAAATTTAGTGATAGTAGCACGAATTGTTAATTCACTAGGTCGATTATGACGACCATAAAAAGTTCGTATCAAACGATAGATATTTCTCACAGAGCACGAATTTTAATAAATAAATTTTACCGATTTGCAGCCGTTGTTCGTTTATGACGAACCGGCAGAGTATACTCAACACTTTTCATTTTCACAGATGTAGTTGGGACACAATTACCAACCACTGCTGCCAGCCCGAAAAACTTAATTAAAAAATATCACCATTTATGTTTTGAAGTTACATGAGGTACCAAAAAAACATCAAATTATAGTTTCTACATAATTTTTTACTCTTAAGGGTTAAAAATTCAAAGAAAGACTAATCGCCTGTCAGCTGGTTAATTGTGTAGATCGCAATACTTTTTTAAGTTAAGTTGTATCTTTTTTCTTATTATTTTTTAATTTATTTTTCTAATTATAATTTCTATGTGGAGCTATACAATGGAAAAAACGGCTTTTGTGGGTAAAAAACTGTGTATCAAAATTTGAAAAAAAAGCCGTCGGTTGAAAGAGAAAAAACCGGATTTTCCCTAATAATTATGCTTTTGATTTTAATAAATAATGTAAAACTACAAACTAAATTTATTGAAAATATTTATCTATAATAACTTACTGAATATAAACAAATAAACTGTGTCACATATTCCAATTGGAAGGTCTTTAATTACATTCTGGTAATTCCGATTATTTTGGTTTTTCTTCAGATTTCGTTTGTATTCATTTTAAATGTATTATAAGAAATACTTGACTATCTTGAGGTATTACTTGACAATATTTTAACACGCTAAACTTAAGGGGCGCTTAATTTAATTAAATTATAAAAAGGTGGTTTCAATATTCGTTCTTTAATTCATTTCCACTTTCGAGAGGAATTTATTCTTGTGACATGCTTAATGAAATGAAAAACTTTAAATACTGTTAACTGTTGCATTTTGTAAAAACGTTTGGATTCACTGTCCTAAATATTAATGAAGTTTTTATTTACTTTATTGTTTTTTGAAAATGTGTCGCGGTTGGTAAAATTATGTTCGTGACTTGTTTAATAAATAGAGATTGTGACCATAAATAAAATACATGAATTTGTTATTTGAACTAGAATATGTTGTAGTAAGTACATACTTATGTCTGTATAAAGATCTCTATTAGTACTAGTATCTTTTTGGACTTAAAATAAAGTTGTTAGAAATATGAAAAAATCTTAAGAAATTTTTATTTACTAGTAAGTAAATATTTATGAGAATTCTAAGTTGTATGAAAAGAACATTAAGCATCACTATTTCCAATTGTATTAGTTTTAACGATTATTATATAAAATATAAAAATATTTGCTTTATGTAGCAATAATTAATTTAATGCGAAATTTGACATACAAGTAAGTGTAGTAAATAACTTTCCTAATCCACATAAATCGTTATTTATTGTAATTTCAATAACTTGATAAATTCTAAACATTCCTATCAGCTACTGTCTAGTAAAACTTTTATAAAGACTGTCAGTAAGAAGCTATGCGTTGTTATGAATATTTGTGAATGTTGGCTTTAGAAAATATTAAAATGGAAAATGAAATTCTTTTTGACATACATTAACGGAAATACTTGAAACATTTTAGCGAATAGAAGAAAAGTCAAGAAGGAAAAAAAAAAAATATAAAATAAACTGAAAGAATAATAATAAAGGAATTGGCATACACAAGTACGTGTAGTGAGTATAGGTCTTGCTAAGACTCTGCTGCAATATAAAATGTTAAAAATAAAAAAAAATACTTCGTTTTTGGATTTTTGAAATACAACCTTGTTTTAATGTACTTAATATAGTGCTACCAAGTTCAAAAGATTAAAAAAAAACTGATAATGTTAGATGGCGCACAAAAGAAATAATTTTATCAAGTAAAAAATATACCTCTGTATAGGAAGTCGGAGACATTTGAACAATAAATAAAATTGAGTTTTATGGGTCTCCTCCAGTTACATGTAAATGAGTTTATTTGGTACTCCTCCAGTTAATCCAATTGAAATAAAAGCACGCGGTTAATTGTAGAATATTTTGGAAATTGTATCCAAAGCACAGTTTCGCGACGACAAACAATTAACCACGCGAGAGTGAGACATAAAACTCTCGAAGTCAGATAAAGGGAGACGATCTGATTGCCATTAAACGATAATGGCAATGACGCGCGAGCTCTTGATCCGACCAGAACTAAATTACGACTGATGTTTTTCATACAAACAAAAACAGCTGACATACAGTGTGTCAAATAAATATTATAACAAAAATTGTAAAAGGTTTTACAAGAAATGTTTTTATTTATACGAGAAATTTATATTTTTTAATTTCAATAAATTTATTAGGCAAACTGTGAGTTGAAACATGATTTTTCTAAATTTGTTGGGTGAGCGTAAAATCAGCTGTTAAAATTTTAATGTTAAAACCAAGGCATATTTATTCATCAGGTACTCTTGATTCGCCAGCTGATTATTTTTTTCAACACTTATTTTAAGTTTCAGCTGTCAAAATGCATAAATAAAAAATAATTTTCTCTCTTTTCTAATTTATTTCAAATGCCAAACTTCATATATAAAAAATGTAAACAAAAAATTCTCTCCGAACTGCAATTACCTGATGAATAAATATGCCTTGGTTAAAACTAGGTTTTGACAAAGGCATATTCATTTACCAGGTAGTCTTGATTCGCCCGCTGATAATTTTTACTTCATTTTCATTAAATTCCAGCTGTCAAAGTCCATAGATAAAAAATTATTTTCTCTATTTTCTCATTTATTTCAAATGTCATACTTTGTAAATACTGAATAAATTTCCAAACCGCCCTTATGCAAATGCAGAATTAAAAAAAAGCCTTTTGGTTCCACCAAATACAGAACTTTATCTTAGGGCCAGTGATATTTTGCTATGGTGTCCCTTCATCTGGTTGATGATGTCTTACGCTTCGGGTAATAGTATGGACTTGTCTTCGTCCAAAGTAAAAATTTGGTGCAAAAATGTTTATCCTATATAGAGTTCAAGCAGAATTTCGGACAGAGATATAATCCTTAAAGGTTTTTCCACATCAACTTGTAGGATATATCCTTTTGGTCGTTATCGTCTTAAATTTACTGTTTGGCTAGTTTCCAATAAATTTGAAAGATCTTTTTAAGTTCAAAAACAACTATCATGGAGTGTTGCCTTTAATTCATGGTCTTAAAACTTTTTTGGATGGCATGGTCCATTTTGATCTTCCGTGTTCAGAACCACTTGAATCATCTCCCGTGTATTGAAACCGACGGAAGACATTAGCCGTAAGCTTAGTTGACTATTCATAGTGCTTTGACGATACCTTTTTCTTAATTAAAAAAGTAAGCTTTTTGAAGCATTAAATTTTTATACAATGTTTCAAAACTAAGTAAGAATTAAAGACCCTTCTAAATGACATATAAGTTATTGCAGACAATATACGCCTTCTAGCGATACCAGATCTGTTGTGAATTCCACAGTTTTAAATAAAAAACTGAAAGTTGGCTTTTTATACATGATCTATTTTGGATTGACCATTGCAAGCTGTGATTGAAAGACTTGTACAGGATGTCTCAGTAAGAATGCACTTTTTCATTTCAAAATAAAGAAACGTATTTCTTGAGACAGTTGCGACTTTTTTTTTATTGAACTTAAAAGCTGACTTATTCCGATTTATTATAAAATATCCATTAAGTGGGCTTCACGCCTCTTATAACAGGCCGTTAATTCTTTAATAACATTTAACATGAGTTTTTCGCGGATGACGCGTTGGTTCTAGGATTTGAGCTCAGAAATTGCTTCTAGCTTACTCGCATAAGTCTGAGTGTTAAATGGCATGATCTTAGTGGCCAGTTGTCCTCAAAATTTCTTAAGATAATTTTTTCTTTAAATTTGTTGCTGCAAAAAATTTATTGTTTCCATGTCATCTAGTTGAAGCCACAAGAACTTCGTTATCATGTTTGTTGAAAGAGGTAAGTGCCTCGCTAGTGATCTCCACTGGATTTTGAACAAAGAAACACTGAAGCCGAATTTATGTATGCAATTCAATTTATTTATCCAATGTTCCTTATATTAAAATTCCTGGTAATTGAAATTAATATTTAATTTTAATTAATTTTAAATAATTAATATTTAAATTACAAAAGGTTTTTACTATACAAAATGCTTACTTTTTGGTATGGAAACCACTAAAATAAATTTATATAAAAATTCAAGTTCCTTTTCTATTGAACTAAGCACTACGCCAGCCAACTAAGTACAAATTTCTGTATTTAATAAAAAAATGGAGTTTAGACTGGCGCAGGTATCGTTACTCCGAAAGTATATATACATATACATACACATCAATAAAACAGTTAAAAAATGTACTAAATTATTTCTTCATACGTGAGGTTAACAAACGCAATCTAGCAGTTTTTGTTACTGGCGGCAACAATGTTATTTAATCGAATATCATTCGCAGTCAGTGTTATTCTAAATTTATTTTCAGAAAAATTAAGGCCTAATCACACCGCTTGACCAATATCCACACAAAACAGTTGCTCGCTTTGTTTCTCATGGACTGCATCAGGAGTTCTTGCGCCCCAAATTCGACAATATTTCAGATGAAAATGCGCTTCATCGGAGAAAATGACTGTAGCATTGAATTCACTTTGCTTCATTACCTATTGCACGAATTACCGGTGCCTTTTCATGGTCTGCTGGTTTAAGCTCCTGAGTCAACTGATTTTTTTACGCTTAAAGTTGAAGGTTTTTTTTTGTGAAATTCGAAGTTTTTGCTAACGATGCCGATTTGATGATTTCAGGTTTTCGGCGACTCTCTCCTTTACAAGAGTATCTTTTTCAGTAATTGTTTGATGTACAAGGGGCCATCACATTGATGCAACCTGTCCATATCCAACCCAGTTTTTTCAATTTTTTAGACCACTCTTCGAATGGTTGGCAGATTGAAGCTTTTTCTCGACTACAAATTCTCCAACATTTTTGAGCGGTCTCAGCATAACTTTCCAAAGTCTTGTAATAAGTTTTCAGCATCATAGTTCCTTGTTCTTTATTAAAGGCTCCCTTTAAAAAAAAAAGGATAAAACATATGTGACAACTGCCAAATTTCAGAGTTACCACTTAATTCTTAAGACATCCTTTGTTTTCTAAATTGTTTTCTAAAATTAAAACTTTTAACAAATTAGTTAGCGTAACATGGTAGACATCTGATCTATAGAGTTGTTTTATGCATAAGTGTTAGTATGATATAGACTATCGGTCTAATTCATAAAAACTAAAAGAGCTTTATAAGAGGTTTATTACTCAAATTTTCATAGAAAATCAGTTTGATAAAACTTTTATAAACCTTTAATAACTTTTATGAATAAGGCAGTATATTATTTGAACGATACAAATAAAAGCGTAAAATAACATTGCTAGCTATATTAGTGTAGGGTATTAAAACTTGCCTAAATACAAAGCAAAATTCTAATATAGTATAAATATATTGAAAAAACAACGCACATTAATCATAAATCTTTCTGTCTGTCTGCTTGAGATATGATGAATATTATTCATTACAATTGATGATTGTGAAAGAATGTTATTAAATTCCCCATGATTGAAGGACACACATAAGTTGACATTATTTAATGTAATACGAATAATAACAATCATATTAAAACAATATTGAATAAATTTCATTCAACAATAAAATCTCCTATGGCTGATAATAATGGTGATGAGAAATTTCAAGGTTTATTGAGTTAAAAAAAAAATGTAAACAAAAATTTTCTGCAAAAAAAAAGAAAGAATTTTCGATAATTTGTTAGTTCGGGTCATTGTATGTATATAAATGATTGCAAATCAGTAGAAACGTATGATGTATTAAGTTTTATTTTTTGAGGATGGCTTGAGGTTGCCAACATTATAATCTTGAGGATTTACATCAGTGGAGATTATGACCATAAATGAAAAATATATTTTAGGTGATTATTATATTGATTATTGGTATTGGTGTATATGTATGTGTGTATATTTGGTGTGTTCACAAACATTCATAAATTAAAATGTTTTAAATGGAAAACTTTAAGAAATATTTCAATAATTTTTTTTTTGTTATTTTTAATTAAAACACAGCTTTAGTTTTTTACTTGTAAATATAAACATAGTGGTATGTTTGTGTGTTGTTTTGTGAAACATTAAATAATATTGAGCATCAGGAAAATAAATCAGGGATAGAAAATTTGATGAAATCTTGAAGGGCTAGACACACATCAAGCATACTTAGCAAGCATATGTCTTCCTATTTCTTCCGCAAATATTAAACGAATATTCTTTAAAATAAATATGAATAAAACAAAATATAGAAATAGATTAGATGATAGTAACCTTTAAGGTATCTTATATTTAAAATATTGTCCTTAAAAAATGTTTCTGCTTTAATTCAAAAATAGATCAAGACATATAAAATTTAAATTTCCTAAAAATATGTAACATCAAAGCATATTCATATATAATTACTTATAGTGGGTTCTTCCCTAATATAAATATATATGTACATATGTATAGTATATTAACTTAATTTAAAAATGTCGTATTTAACATTTGAACAAAATATACAGTAAAAGCAAAAAAATTATTTTATTTTAGTTTAAGATCTAATTAAAATGTACAAAAAAGATCTTTCCTACATTTAAATATTTTATTTATAACAGAAAACTTAGTCTTGCACATTTTTTTAAATATAAGTTAAGCCTTTTCTAAATTAAGGTGAAGATATCTATGTCTGTTTTATGTAATACACATAGATATATGAATATACTGTCTTTTCATAGACTGCTGTATTCATAAACAAGAAAGAGCACTATATTCGGCTGTGCCGAATCTTTTATACCAATAGCACAATATTTATTATTTTGTTAATCGCTATGGAATAATCCCTTTATAATAAAATATGTATCACTTAATTTGTAGAGGGTGGTTAAATTTTAAGGGCCCATGTTGAAGGTGAACTACACCTAGTCTTTAAATTTGTTTTCTGCACTTCACTTGACATTTCTGAATCTCAAACTTACTCAATTTGATCCGTGGAAAGATACGCAAATGGGCAACGCTTTAAAGTTATTCAGGTTTTTTATAAAAATGGGCGTACACATCAAAATGCATTTTGTGCACTTCGTAATTCTTTTAATCAAGATAATCGTTCAAATTCGTCCACAATCGGAAGAATTGTAAAAATTATTTAAATTTCTGCAAAACAGGTCTGTATAAAATGTTAGAAAATCTGTGAATGCCTTCTTATTTCGTTGAATGGGAACCATTGCTGTTTTTTGCGATAGTGTGGCAAAAGAGCAGTCAACCTCGACTAACCATCATGCACAACAATTGAGCATCAACATTGTCATTGAAAATTTGGACCATCAGAAAGAGGAGTGGCGCCAAGGGTGGGGGGGCCATTTGGCCGATATTTTGTTAAATACATAATTGAACCATACAAATATTATCATTATAAAAAGAAATAATAATAATTTCCTAAATAATTTGTTTTTTATTTAAATTCAACATCGGCCCTTAAAATTAAACCACCCTTTATAACTTCGATATGCTACTAAAATGCTTTTGTAAATGTGGTCTTTCAATGAAAGTGGGCGTTAAAGTGGGCGTGTCAATAAAGTTTCTGTTAATAAATACAACTTAGATATTTCAATATAGTCCTTTATTTTCTCAAAGACTTTGTCAATAGAGAAAATACATGAATTTAAGATAAACCGTTATATGGGAGGTAGGCATTAAAGTGGGAGTGTCACCTAAACTTTTTAGCAAAAGAATAACATTGATTAGAAGGATATACGTAGCAAATTTGATCATCATACCTCTAATTTTGGCTGTTTTATGAGCTTTTAAATTTCATTAACGGTAGATAACGTGAAAAGTGGGCGTTTTAGTAGGCGTGTCACAGTTGTTTTTGCGAATGAGTACAACTAAGGTATTTCAATTTAGTCCTTTATTATTCCAAAATCTTTATTAATAGAGAAATTATATGAATTTTAGGTAAAACGTTATATGGGAGGTGGGCGTAAAAGTGGGTGTGGCACCTTAATTCTTTTGCACAATAATGACATTGCCTAGGGGGATATACGTAGCAAATTTTATCATCATACCTGTAATTTTGGCATTTTATGAGCTTTTAAATTTCATTAACGGTAGATAACGTGAAAAGTGGGTGTTATAGTAGGCGTGTCAAAGTTATTTTTGTGAATGAGTACATTCTAGGTGTTTCAATATAGCCTTTTATTATTCTAAAATCTTTATTAATAGAGAAATTATATGAATTTTAGTTAAAACGTTATATGGGAGGTGAGCGTAAAAGTGGGCGTGGCACATTGATTTTGCGTTACAGAAAAGTTTCTTTTTTAGCAGCAAAGTGTGCAAAATTTCAGAGTCGTACATTCAATTTTGTTGGTTTTATGACGTTTTTGTTTTTAAATAAACCGAAAAATACACTGTGCGGTATAAATTTCGTACATTTTGATCGATAACTCCTTTCCTAATGCATAGATTTAGATAATTTTTGGGAAAAAATATTGTTTTTACTCAGGAAATATTTATTCGAAGTTTCATGAGTCTTCGTTAATGCGTTTGGACACAATTCCATTTTATTCGATGTTCGAAGGAGACGGTTTTTTCGACCTACTCTCGCTTTACGAGCTATAACTCTCTTCCTAATATTCCGATTTAGCCCATTTTCAATACCAAACAAACCTTGTCTATAAGAAAGATTATGGCAAAACTTGAGCTCCCTAGCTTTTTCGGTGCGACCTCTATCGTGCTTTCAACAGACGGACAGACGGACGGACATAGCTAGATCGTCATAAAATCAAACCCCGATTCAGAATATATATACTTTATGGGGTCTAAAATGGATATTTCGATGTGTTACAAACGAAATGACAAAATGAATATACCCCCACCATTTTTTTGGTGGCGGGTATAAAAATATTTTAGGTTTCCTAAAGACTTGCTTGACAAATGTTGTACAGAAGTTTGTCAAATAAAACTTTAATAAACTTTTAGTATTTTTTATGAATACGGCAGATACATGCAGTATGTACAATGAAATCCTTTTGTTTAACTTTTTTGTTGATTTATGATATGATACATACATATGCAATAATAAGATTTTTCTTATACACATAAACTTAATTGTTATTTCTATTTTTGTCTATAAAAAAACGTGATGATTTTTGTTTTGCCAAATGATGATTTTTTTCACGTGATCGAAATTTAAAAATTCTTGTTAGAATCTGTATACGTAAAGCACAGCAAACTCGATCGTTCGAGTAAAATTTCGATCGTGATCGAATGTCGTATTTCGGCCCCTGATTTGAATCCCCATTTGTAAGCGAGCGTGGTAAGTACTTGGCTGCATTGATATCGCCTTGTTAAAATAACACACACATTGTGAGTACTGAAGAACTGTTTTTTAGTACATTCAACTCATAATTTTTTAATGCAATTGTTTTATTATTTATTTTTTATTTTTAATAAACAAGAATAATTTCAAACCTTAATGTGGCATGATATCATACTTTGCCATCCCCTAATTGTATCCTATTTACTTAGATTATTTGTTTAAGATCTTTTTTCTATTAACATATAAATATTTTTTTTAATCTAATGTAAATCAAAATTTTAGTATATTTTTAAAATGTTTGTTTAAAATAAGTGCTCTCCATATAATTTTTTTGGTTTGATTTTGAAATCATTTATGCGAAGGCCACAAATGTCCGTGAGAAAATTTTCAGGGTGGGGTGAGAAAGAAAGACAAAGTATATCTACACTTAAACGTAATAAAAAATAAATATTTGTTTAGGTTATGCAACAACGTTTGTAAAATATGTTTGTATTTATATGGATATTTGTGATTACCAGCCAGGGAAATGTTTAAAATGAGAATGCTTTTTAAGTGAAACCAGTAAGAGCACTATATTCGGCTGTGCTGAATTTTTTATACCCACCACCAATTTTTTGTACTTTCAAAGCACAAAATTTATTATTTTGTTATTAACTATAATGAGTGATCGCTATGGAATAAAGTTTTTAAACTAAAATATGTAATGCTTTCTTTCTATAACTTCGATTTGCTATTAAAATAGTTTCGTAAATTTAGTCTTTTGATTTACAACTCCTTTCCTAATGAATTGATTTAAACAACTTTCAAGAACAAATATTTTCTTTTTCTCAGGAAATATACATTCGAAATTTCATGGGTCTACGTTAATGCATTTGGACACAATTCCATTTTATTCGATGTTGAAAGGACATGTTTTTTTTTACCTACTTTTGCAATACGAGCTATAACTCTCTTCCTAATATTACGATTGAGCCCATTTTAAATACCAAACAAACCTTGTGTATAAGAAATATTCTGACAAAATTTTAGCGTCCTAGATTTTGCGGTTCGAGCTCTATCGTGCTTTTAACAGACGGACAGACATAACTAGATTGTCCTAAAATTAAACCAGGACTCAGAAAAGCTATACTTTATGGGGTCTTAAATGGATATTTCGATGTGTTACAAACGGAATGACAAAATGAACATACCCCCACCATTTTTTTGGTGGCGGGTATAGAAATGTGTTTTTTATTTGTTTTGATTCATTACATCAAGACAAATTTATTCATCAGGTAGTCTTGATTTGTAATCATTTTTTATTTATTTTAAACTTCAACTGTCAAAGTCCATAAATTAGAATAATTCTCACTATTCCCTCATTTATTTCAAATATAAAACTTCATATATAAAAAACATAAACTGAAAAAATCACTCCCAGCTGTGAATACCTGATGAGTTCATATGTATGCCTTGCAATACACTTGTAATATTTTTGTGTGTAAAAGACGATATTCATAAAATTATCAAAGGTTTTCAAGACATTTATGTGTCACATTTTCATAGAAATTTGTTTTTTGTAAATCCTTGTTTCAAACTAGCATGCAACTAAACTTAATTTTACTGTGTTTTGCTGTCTTTGCTTACATATTGTTAGAGCAGGTGCGACGTAAGTAAAAATCCGATTACACTTTATGTTCCAAGTTATTGTTTGGGTATCATTAATGTATATATACAAACTAACTTTAATAAACATTAAATATCTCTTAAAGTACTTCCTTTTCTACGTAGTATAAACAGTAGTATCGTTAACCACATATTATGATTTTATTTTTTTTAACTCAAATATTCAGTAAATAAAAGGAAAATTGCTAAACAATTTATGAATAATAAAATTTGACAGCTAAAATAATTTGAGTGACATAAAATAAAAATATGGGCGTAAATAATTTTAGTACTAATAAGCGCTGTCTTTTCAAAATTAACAATATTGAAACAGTAAGAGGGGTATCAAATTTTTGTTATACAGAAGTAATGCATGTACTACACATGTAAATGCACGTATACATATTTACAACATATTGTTGAAATGTTTGTTAATTAAATTTTAATAAAAAATAAAACTTAAAAAACAACATCTTTTGAGGAAAGTATAATGTAGAATTTCATCTATAATGCAAATTTTATTAGAAAATTTTATTTTATAAAATCTTCAATTTTATGCATTTTTTTATGTTAAAAATATTTTTTATTGTGTTTAAAGAACAAATTCATATAAGGAGAAAAACAATTTTAATAATTTTTGCAAAGAAGGTAAGTTTACATTTACAGTTGTTGATGCAGGTTAATAAACGTAAAGAAAGACATACTTGTGGTAATTATAAACTAAGAACAGCATACAATAATTAAATTATAATTATAGCCAATTATCATTGTTTTGTTTAAATAAAGTATTATGCAATAACCGTATTATAGCTACAAATAAAAAAGACAATCTTTGTTTTTTCTAAATAAAATGATTGTTTGCTGATATTGGTTATATTGACTGCATTTTTTTAAATTACAATTTAGGTTTACCCATATTTGTTTTAAATTTTAACTTTAGCTGTTAAAGTCCATAGACAGAAAACAATAATTTCTTCTCTCAATTATTTTAAATGTCTAGATTTATTAAAAAAAAACATAAATAAACATATTGTCTCCCAACTGAGTTTACCTGACGAATAAATATGTTCATGTTTTGATTCAGCACGAAGAAAAGCAGTAGAAATCAGATTATCATTGAAAATTTGATTGCTTTGTAATTATACTATTGTTTCAACTAACATAAAATGTTATTTTGAAATTTTAAATGCTTTAGAGTATAATATTCGGGGAATACAAATGGTTGTCATAAAGTTATATGTTTTAATATAATAGCACCCAAAAATATGACTGCTGTGGACAACCCATCACATCATTTAGTGTGCTATTTCAGGTGTTTAAAAAAAATCAATTATAAATATTTTAATTAAAAATGCCAAAAACGAGTGAAAGGGCGAAAATAATAACTGGTTTGTGAGAAAATTATATTTTTGACATTGTAATGGCTGGCTCAATTAGGAATAAACCAAATTTGCCTTTTTGTAGGTGTTGCAGACGAAGAAGAACAAGCTAATGAAATATTTTTAATAAACTAGTAAACTAGTTTGCTTACTAATCGCAGAAGCGTCCACCTTGGAGTCATAAAATTTGATAAGTGGCAGCAAAGAGTGTTAAGGAAATTTTACGATAATCAATTTAATCATATGGTTCGGGTTCAACCGGAATAATTCCTGGATATAATGGATTTAATAAAAGATAATGTATTTAAAACAAGTTCTAAAACAGCACAGCTTTCAATAGATATAGATTTAAAATCGTACTTTATCGATTAGGCCCTTTTGACGATGGACTTTCAATACGCAAAGTAGCTACCCTCTTTGGTGCAGCTACTATATTGAAACTAAAGGACAAATTCTTATACTGGTCTAATAAGAGAGAACGGCAAGCAATTTTATTCGCAACTTAAGAAGAAATTCTAAATTAGGTATATAGATGGTAAATAGTGTATTTTGTTGCTATTTTTATGTGGTGTCTCTTTCTTTCATATTTAAAATGCCTTTTAATGTCAGACATCGTTGTTCGAACAAATGTTATGACAACGCTGTTTGAACAAGAACAAAACATCAACAACAGCGGGCCCCACTAGGAAAATTTATGTGCGCACAAAAAATTGTTCGTTGTTCGAACAAATCGATGGCTGGTGTGGACCGTATGTAAACAACGAAATTTCTTATGTTAATATGAAACAGTGTTGTCAATTAAAATCTTGTAAACTGTGTAATAAAAATTGCAATTTCAGAAAAAAACACAGGGAAACTTTAACAAGGATGAAGTATCTATTTTAATGTCTACATATATAAATGTTTTTAGCGATAAGCTTAGTCTAGACGGTATGATGAATCAGCAAATGTGTGGTAATACTTATTTGCTTTAAAATAACAGCAAACGTCTCTGTTAGCATATTGAATATGATGGTCGTTTACACGATTTGCTGAAAGTACCAAATTTTTTGAATTCATCATACGCCAACAAATGATATTTCAACATATGAGTTATCATACAATTTTTGTGTATACACGATATGTTGAATTTCGTTTAATTATGTATGTTAATTCGTATTAACATTTGTTTATATATTTGTATATGCCAAATAAATTTTACAATACAGTTTTTTGCGGCAATTATATTTATGTATATGTATGTATGTGATAATAAAAAGAATAATCTGAAAAAGTTTATCTTTTATTATTACAATTGAATTTTATATAAAGAAAAAAATTCTAATTAAACTCAAGCCTGAGTAAAATTTAAAAATACTAATTTAGAACAAGAAGTTTAATTATTAAAAATTAGGAATTACAAAATACAAGAACACGGAACATAACATCATGCTTTATTGTTCAATCAACATTCTGTTAAGTACTGACCAAACCAATAATAAACAAATGGTTATAAGAAACAGCGCTGTCAACTTATTAGTTTTATCAATGTTTAAGTGCTTTTTTATCGCAAAAAAATTTTGAAATTCAAGTGTTTTGTTTTTTCTATATATTCCAGTGTTTTGTTTTTTCTATTTCTAAATTTAAAAAAAAAATATCGCAAGTAGAAATTACGAAAATAATAAGGATTAATAGTGAACAATGTTTATGTTATTGCAGATTGTTAGCTTATTATTGTTTTAAACCAAAAACCATAATAAACAATAGTTATACATTGATTATATATTTTATGTTATTTATTATTATTTAATTCCCATACTTATTTTTTGATATCTTATATGGTTTATAAGAGAAATGAAACTAAAAGATATATTAATATGCAAAAACTTTTTAATTTACAATTTTACAAAATAACAATTGACACCATGATGTAGTTAGTATTCTCATAAGTAATCATATAGTAATGTTTATATTGATAGCATTATAATTTAAAGGGTGATATAGAATTTATTTTTGCTTTATGTTCCTTATTATATTTACTTATTATATTTGTATACGGAAATTTAGAATTTTATGAAATAAATAAAATAAAAATGTTAAAATTTTTGAAAATTAGCCGTTTTTAAATGTTTTGATGCTTTTCGAAATTTTAAAGTTGACACCAATCTAAACAATATTTGTGAAACAGTCATCTATTGCTTTCGCTATCTTGCTGATGGCTAGAGCAGACCAAAACTAGTAATAATATAAAAGATAATAACAAACAAAAAAAAGGGGTTGCTGTTGGTAAAATTTTAGTGTAACTCGTTGTGGTAAGAATATATGATATAGGAAACTAACTTATCGTATTTAATTAACTAAAAGCCTAGGTGTTTAATAAATGATATTTACATCCAATACTTTATCACCGATCAAAGAGTGATCAAAAATTCACATCAACCATTTTGCCTAAATAACTAATGTATAACTTACAAATTCTAGCAAAGAATATAACAAATTAGGCAACACTGCAACAATTCTATATGATACTATATTTGCCATATGATGAAAAGCTGAAATACGCTTTTCAACAAACAACAAATCTGTCTTCATACGTAGGAAATTTGTCCAGCATTAAAAATATGCTGTTTACACGATATGTTGAAATCGTCGACATACATTTGATGGCCTTGTTAAAAACGTGTTAGCAAATGATGTTTATCATACGTATGATAAAAAAATTGTGCGTTTACACGATATGATGGCACTTGTAACAAATTTTTAAGCACAAATTTGCTGATTCAACATATCGTCTAGACTAAGCTATAGTTTGTTTTATGTTTTTTTTTTGTATTTATATTTGTCAAAGTATTCGAAATATTCGAGAAACCACCTTTTATGTTTCGAATTATTCGATAATATTGAATAGTTTAGTTCGCTTAAATATACATTTCATTTTCCATATAAAAAGCTTTTCTATGACAATTTTTTAAATTCTCTTTAGAAATTATTTTCTAAAGTTGAAAAGAATAAGTACGTATGCATATTTAAAATAACATACTAATTAATTTGTACATAGAAAAAATTATTTTGCTTAGCATTACATTTTTACATATTTAATTTAGAAATTTGACCTGTATATAAATTAATTGTACGCCATTTTGTAGTAGCGGCCATACTGAATTTAAAATCCTTTTTAGGGTCCTATATTTTGCTAGTCAAACCCTTCTTTTGATATCCTTTCTGTTGTCTTAAAGTTGAAAAAACGATTTTCGCTTTAAAATTTTAGGAAAAACACCGAAGCTTTTGTATTTTTGTGCTTATATCTCAGTTAGTTTCAAAGTGATTTTTCAGTTTTTCTCAGCAGTAATTTTCGAGACTATAGCCTGTGTTCTGGTGTCACTAAGATGTATAAAAATTGATTGGGAGCTTTAATAAGTTGACATATTAAAAGAAATACATTTTTTTAAAAAATATTTTTGCCTGTAACTTTGTCGGTTAAAAATCGATTTTTTTATTTAAGAATATCTCTAGAGGCATATCGTATATAAGATTCGGCACGGCCGAATATAGCGCTCTTACTTGTTTTTAATTTAAACTATTAATTTTCATTTAACTAATAGTTTTAGTTTGATGTTTTAAGCAAAATCAACTAAAATTTTCATAATATTTATTTTGTAATTGATATTTATATTTATTTTTGTTCTCTTTACTGTTAATATATTAAAAAGTTTATTTTATGAATTGATTAAAAATTTCGCAACTAACTTTTTTTTAATTTTTCTTAATTTTGAATTAAGTATTATATGAATGAATTAATATTATTATTATAAGAAACCAGTTATTTCAAATGGTTTTACATGTAAAAACCGTAAACCGGTTTTATAAAAATTGGTTGGTTTCGAATTACTACATAAATTGGTTTTTCTTATATGTCAAATATTTGATTACTCTAGGCCGAATATAGCAATTTTACCTGTGGAAAATTTAAGGTTATGTATTAAAAAAGTTATTTTATGAATTGATTTAAATTTCAAACACAGATTTTTGTAATTATGAATTCTTAATTTTTAATAAAAAAACTAACTTAATAAACTTTTTTTTTTTAATTTTATATTAATAAAACCATAATATTTAAACTGGTTATCCGAAAACCGAAAAGAGTCTTTAACGGGTTTTATAAATTATTCGAATATCGGTCTTGCTTATATGCCGGATATTTGGTTACTCTAGTTGTATTTTTTATAAAACTGAAATTTTTAATATAAAAAAATCTTATTTTTTAAATAAATTATATGAAAACCCACGAAAACAGGAATAATACCCCGTTCTGTACATCGAATAAATTTAAATTGTTTGGAATTTTCATTGCATTATAAACAGGAATGAAAATTTATTTCACCCGGAATTCAGAATTTAAAAATTTTCTGTTTGTACATATTTCGTTTTTTTTTTTATTTATTTATAAATGTGTATGATGATAACTTACCCCGAAATTCCACACGTCCTATCAAATTACTTTTCGCTTTGGGCACTTCAAAACGTATTAATTTTATGGTCAGCGACATGTTGAGACTGTGTTATTTCTATATTACATATATGTACATATTTATCTTTTTTTTAACTTATTTAAAACATCTTTTTTTTGTTATATTAAATTCTTTTGCTTATGTACATATTAAGTGTAAGATTTTTTATTGTATTTTTATAGTTGGGATAAAATTTCTTATTTTGTTGAATAAATTTGGTGTAAAATATTGCTTATTTGAATCCATTTAATGGTTTTGTGTTGAAAGAATGAATAATCTAAGGATAACATTTTACTTTTTCCTCTTTAAATATGCCTTTGTTAAAAAAGTAGTCCATTTTTCACAAATATGGCAAGTCTGCAAACAAAAGTAACTGTAAATAGAAAAACAAGGAAAAAAATTGTTAAAGACAAAAATTTTTTAAATAGTTTTTATTCAGCTAAATGTAAGTGCAGGTAAAAAATTTGCACAAAACTTAAGTAAATACGTATTGATTACTTTTTTATATGGAAAATGAAAAACAATTCTGTGTCCCTTTAACACTTTTTTTGAATAGCTAAACAAGAACAGCCGCATTCATACTAAAAGCTTATTTGACAAATTTCTGTATAACATCTGTCAAATAAGAATTTCATAAACCTAAAAAACATTTGTGAATTAATTTTATTAAAAAATAAAGTTTGTTCAGACCTATGATGGTGTGGTTATTGTCTCATTTTGATTGAAACTCAAAAACAGTATTGATTCGCTTAGAACTATTAAGTAATTTCTTAGCGCCGGACCACACGAGCAATATGTTTGTCAATTATTGCCGCAGCAATTGTCGAGTTCTACGTGTGGACCAGTGATCGGCTTTAAGTCGTTTATTAATATTCATAGTGAGTCATAAAATTTGAGTATAAGTACGTATAAATCATTGAAATTTAACTGACGTACGCATACCCACAACAACATTGATTTATAAGTACAATTCACAATGAACATGAGTACTACCGTCCCATTCTTAGATGATTCGCAAAACTACCCACGTTGATTCATATTTTTAAGAAAATACTTATCTTCATAGAGTGATTTGTTGATTCAACAACAAACACATTAACAGCTTTTATTTATATGAAGAATAAACAATGTTGCCAGGTCGGAGAGTGTAAGATATTTTTAGCCTCAAGAAAATTTGCAATTTTACAATGTCTTATATACAATTTTTGCAAGTATCACTATAGTTCCAGAGGCATATTATATCTACAAGTAGTAACAAACGCGTCTATAGTTTATCCTTGGGCTGATAAAATTTCACTCGTGTTTATTTGCACATATCTCAGAAAGTTATGAAGCGATTGTGTTGGATTTTAATAGCGATTCATTCCCAAAAATTTTCAAAATATTGATACCCCATAGAGATCTGTGAAATATGTGAGGGGTTTTTAAAGTTGATTTCAACAAAACACATGCACAAATAGACACACATAGGTCAATCAACGACTGTATTTATAAGCTTTCAGATAATATAGAGTTGATGGGGTTGGAAATTAATGTTGTAGGATGACCGAACGACAAAGCTATATATACCCTTGTCACCACAGTTGACAATCAAACTCCATTTATTACACAATTTTTCGATTATGACGATGAAATTTATTTCGATTAGTTCATTTCAGACCAAATCACGACTTTAATACAAATAAAAATTTCAACATAGTTCTAATAAAGATTTGAAATAAAATCAAAAGTCATAACATGTTATAAGTGAAATTCAATATTTTAATACTACACGCAGTTTAGTAGATTAACAAGATTCAATAAGTCTTTATTTGTAAATGTCTCAATACAAATAGGAATGCAAAAAATATTTGTAAAACTAAAATTTTTTTAAATTATTTTTTTTTTTTACAATTTGTCAACAGTACAACTACATCAATACTTTATTGTCTTTGATGGCTTTTAATAATTTTAAATCAGTTTTTATTCTGTTTTTATTCTTGTTTATATTATCTAAATATTTTAAAAAAGAAAATTCCATATTGTAGAACAATTATTTAAAGGACTCTGTCTGTAGACATACATTTAATCATAAATCATTGTGAATATTTTTCAAGTGTGTATGTAGTATTTATGAATAACACACATAGAATTGTCGTTATATGCAATACAATTGTTGTATCTCCCATAAAATCACATAGAAACTTGTATTTACCACTCGAGTAAAATATGATTTTGTGAAAAAGGCCTTTAACCACAAAATGAAAATAATGAACTTTTGGGAGAATATCATTAAGGGCCTAAAGTGTCATAACTTTACCTTGAAATTTTTAGTGTATAATAAAAGATTTGGTTGTTAAACTTTTAAGTTTGAAAGCAATAACCGCAATGCAGTTTAAACAAAATATATCCCCCAATAAATAAACACTTCTGTATTTTTTACATGTTTACAAAATAAATAAAAAAAAAATGCAAAATAAGGCAACAAATTTTTTAATCGTAATTCGTACTTCCTTGTAAAGCTCTCCAATATGGTTGAGAATTTTTGGATTATAATAAAATAATTCTTTATAATAAAACAACTTATTTTAAGCTCGCATATAAGAACATCATATTGATAAAAGCAATCGAAGAAATTTTATATAATTTAAAAAGGTTTGAATCAACAAGAATTTTTGTTTTTTTTTTTAATAAAATTGGGTTTGAATATGGATTTAAGTTTCGTTTGAAAATGGCTCTTAGTCTCATTTTCACTTAAACAATATAAATGTACAAACATTCGTATTGTGCTCACAAACATTAATGTGTACACATCTGTTGTGTGTCTGTAAGTCTACTACATTTAACAAATACGAGTTGTAGTAGATGATTTTGAAAAGCTCACTTTTAAGAAAGAAAAAGAAAAAAAAAAACTCATGAAATTGTTGCAAAAATAATAAAATAATTTATTTGCATGTATTTATTGAAAAATATTATTGTTAGGTTTTTTAAATTAAAAATAGATATACAAAATAATGAGAATTTTTATTACTGTTTCAAATTGGTAACCAGTTTATTTAACAAATTTATGATTTTCATATCTGAATTTTGAAATCAAGTAATATGGTTTATATGTGATGGGGGAATATAGAAGCCTTTTCGATCACCCTTTGCTCTATTTAATATTTTTTAGCTACCAATCGGTATCACTTTCTTCACTGATTCCCGTGCCTCTACAGGCGTATTTTTGCACTAGAAAATGATTTAATATTGCCGAGTGGTGATTGCTGATAATTGTCTTCGCACAGTCCTTCGTAATCGAAGCACTGAAGTTCTTTATGGTATACACTTTTTGCATGTGCCTACTTGTGATCCTTAGTCTATTGCAAACAGAGTCTTTTTAACCTCTTTAAGTACGAGGTCCAGGATTCTCAACTGCCTAACCTGTAAAGAGTCCTTCGGAATCGAAGGATTCAAGTTTTACAAAGCACCCGTACAGTAGGTGTGCTTACCATAGATTTTTAGTCTATCGCGGACTGAGTCTTCTTAACTTGTTTACAGTCCAAGTCCAGTATTCTTAACTGCCTGATCTATTATATACTATTCATTCACTTGTTCATTTGTCCCTATTAGCATGCGATGATGCCTTCCTGCAATTTTCAATGGATTTTCCTCTGTGCCATCAGTAAGACTACTGATATTACACTTTCTAGGACCCCATTGTGCTGTGAGCGTATGTTGCTGCCCTTCGCCGACTCATGCGCTCCATCGGCTTATGAGTCTCACTAATCTCTTAATAATATATATATTGGTAATACTTCTATTACCCGGACTAGCATTAACACCAATACCTGGACACTCCGTGGGGTAAGTAAATTATTTATTTATGGATTTCAATTTGATTAGGTGCTTACGATTGCATAAATATGTAATCAGTAAGATATATTTAATTTATTTAATAAATATAATCTGTATATGTTTTTTAACAAAAAATTAATATTAAAAAATTTAAAGTGTAGAGCTACTTAACATGCAGTTCCAGGCATTTTATGCAAACATTATTATCTTTTAATGTCATATTATTCAGAAAAGTTTCTTGACCAACAAATAAGTCTGTCAGCACGCAGTTTCTGGTTCCACCGCCTGAATAATGTGCTGTGTGCTCTAACCGGTTCTTTAAAGGATCTCAAACATAAAAATTTGTACCTAAAGCGTGATTTTTTAAGAGCTATAGGAAAGTTAAAAAAAAACACATAAAATTCAGAAATTTGAATCGATAGTACGGTCCATATAATTTAACGTTTGAAGATTATTTTTTGATGCAAATGTTGACCGTGACTGCGCCTCAAATGGTGCATCCGCTTAGTCCAACTTTGGCATACTTTTTCCAACATTTCGGCTGGTATCTCATGAATAAATGCTTCAATGTTGTCTTCCAATGCGTCAATTGAAGCGGGCATGTGTATACACATGAGTTTTGACATTGGCATAGGCGGCCAATTGACCGGTCCCGAACGTCAAAAAGTCCATTGTTAAGCGTGCTGTTTGGCATGTGGCACCGTCTTGTTGAAACCACATGTCATGCAAGTAAAGCTTTTGCGTTTTGGGCAAAAAAAAGTTGGATATCATCTCCCGGTTGAAGAAGAAGAACGGTCCAAACGGAGTCATATAGACTCTACTTGACTGTTTGCGTGCAGCGAACTACCACAATAAACAACGGTCCAATAATGCCACCAGCCCATAAACTGCACCAAACTGTGACTTTTTCTGGATGCATTGTTAGCTATTGCAATGCTTCTGGCTGATCTTCACTCCAAAATCGACAATTCTGCTTATTAACGTACGCATTGAGCCAAAAATGAGTTTCGTCGCTGAACACAATTTTTTTGATAAGAAGCGCGCGATGAACTTTCTTAACAGAGCACGCGTTTTGATAATAAAATTTAATAATTTGCAAGCGTTGTTCGTTTCTAACACGATTCATGGTTAAATTATAGACCAAACTGAAGACGTTTGACAGTGAATCGAAACACGAAACGTGCGTCAGCCCTCGTGCCACTTTACGCACATCAGCGTAAGTTCATTTACTTTTGTGGAATTTTTTTAGGCCAAATTTATTGTTTTGTTATTGGCGGTAATCACTATGGAATAATCTCTTTATACTTAAATATGTTTTACTTTCTTTGTGTAACTTCGATTTGCTATTAGTTTATTTTCTTAAATTTATTCGTACAATGAAACCTTAAGCATTTCTACATTAGAAATGATACTACTGACTCTTTTTTCAGCAATGTTGTAATTTAACGGAATTAGAAGAGTATAATTTGGTACCCAGAGGGAGTTAAAAACTAATATTAGCTTTGTGTGGGCATTGGTTAAGTTACAGAAATCCGTGTTGCTGAAGATATTAAGCCAGAATATCCTGCATATGATTATTGACGCATACCTGTTATTTGTTCGTGATTGTTTCAGATATTAGCCTGGTTTCACTTTCGTACAACAATGTGGACTTAACATACGCATTGAATATTCTGTTTTTGGTTCATATAAAAGTTTTAATTTTTTTCATACTTATTGCCGAAAGTCGTTCTCTTTCCGTATAGCCTATTTTTAAGGACCCCTTAATCCCTAACCAACACAATTATATTTCTAATAAATTTAAACTAAATATAAAAATTTGTATCCTTTTAAGGACGCAACAGAATTATTATTTTTTTAATTATAAAAATAAAATTTTAAATAAATATTAAACTTGAAAATAATTATAAACATCATTGCTTGTATACTGTATTGATTCTTTCGCCTAATTGAACACCTAGTGATTGCTGCAAGGTTGCAATAAACGCACATCAATTAATGGCTAGCATATACAGAAGTAGTAGTTTATTTTTAAAATGTTATGGCACTTACATGTTGCAAGTAAAAATACAAAAGTATACCCACATGGGAAATAGCTGTAAATAGTGACAAGTTGTTTAGAAAAGGGAGGCCGGGGGTTTTTTGCTACAAAGTGTTACAATGCCACATTTAAAAGTATGACATTGTGGTAACCCAACATACCAAATAGAAATAAAACTGCAATACCACTTGTGAATAATATTATGACAATAGTGGATTCACAACTGTTTCTGATCAGTTCGTATGTATGCACACAAAAACTATGCTTCTTAAGTACATACATATGTGCGGGAAATTTGTCAACAAGTGCAGTTTTATTTGTTGACAAATTTCTTTTGTGTTTTGCATTTAGTGTTCAAATTTCAAAGTGAATAAAAGTTATAATTGTGTTGTGCGAAAAAATAAATGGTTTGTAATATTATTTATAATAAAATAATTAGAAATGCCTTACAAATATAAAAAAAGGGTTAGAACAGAAACAAAAGAAGTAATTGAACTGCTTTTTAATAACAAAAAACCAAAAAATAATTACAAGGATATTCTTAAAACAATATTATTTTCGTAAGCTTATTCTACTATTACAAGCAATAGCTTATAGTAATCGTGTACATTTAAGCTTATGAATAAGGGTTCCGTTTCGATTATTCTATAATTGTTACACAAACATTTTACAATCGATTCACAACTCTTTTACAAGCTTGCGGCTTGTGTTGGTAAGCTTATTATAATATTATTCACAAGTCATTTGGTATGTTGGGAAATGCTTAAAACAATAAAAAACTTTTTATGACAACAAAAAATGTACAACACAAATGTGACGTAGAAGGCAGCTGGTGTTTTATAAAAAGTAAAACAAAAAAAATAAATTAAATTATATGATATTTAAAAGTTTTGCTTTCAATTTATGCAAAATTTCCGGTAAAAGTATTTGCGTGTCAAGTTACTTTACACTTTTGATTGATGTCAGTCTTTAAATTTGTAAATATTTTTTTTTTTTAATTTTATACTGGTACTGTTTGTTTTTGTTTTAAATATGTTGTTCACTTCCGTGTGTGCGTCCAATATAGTGAAAGAAAAATATGTTGGTTATGGAGGGGGTGGGGTGCAAAAAATCTAATTGTGGTTTTTTTATTTAAAAAAAATTCTGATTTATTTAGCCAGTAGTACTTTGTTTAAATTTTTCAAGTCAACTAGATTTAGTGCTAAATTAATTAAAGTCAAACATGCAATGCGTTGGCATGGTATTAAATTTTTAAAAATAATAAAATAAAAAAAAACTCTTTCAAAAATAGGATTCCGTTTCCTTTTTTGTGTTTTTATACCCGCCACCAAAAAAATGGTGGGGGTATATTCATTTTGTCATTCCGTTTGTAACACATCGAAATATCCATTTTAGACCCCATAAAGTATATATATTCTGAATCAGGGTTTGATTTGATGACGATCTAGCTATGTCCGTCCGTCTGTCCGTCTGTTGAAAGCACGATAGAGGTCGCACCGAAAAAGCTAGGGGCCTCAAATTTTGCCAGAATCTTTCTTATAGACAAGGTTTGTTTGGTATTGAAAATGGGCTAAATCGGAATATTAGGAAGAGAGTTATAGCTCGAAAAGCAAGAGTAGGTCGAAAAAACCGTGTCCTTCGAACATCGAATAAAATGGAATTGTGTCCAAACGCATTAACGTAGACTCATGAAACTTCGAATATATATTTCCTGAGTAAAAACAACATTTTTCCCCAAAAATTATCTAAATCTAAGCATTAGGAGAGGAGTTATCGATCAAAATGTACGAAAATTTATACCGCACAGTGTATTTTTCGGTATATTTAAAAACAAAAACGTCATAAAAGCAACAAAATTGGATGTACGACTCTGAAATTTTGCACACTTTGCTTTTTGGTGAGACGCTTTTTTTTAACGGAAAATCAATGTGCCACGCCCACTTTTACGCCCACCTCCCATATAACGTTTTACCTAAAATTCATATAATTTCTCTATTAATAAAGATTTTGGAATAATAAAGGGCTATATTGAAACACCTAATTTGTACTCATTCGTAAAAATAATTTTGACACGCCTACTATAACGCCCACTTTTCACGTTATATACCGTTAATTAAATTTAAAAGCTCATAAAACCGCCAAAATTAGAGGTATGCTGATCAAATTTGCTAAGTATATCCCCCTAGGCAATGTCATTACTGCGCCAGAAAATTAAGGTGCCACGCCCACTTTTACGCCCACCTCCCATATAAAGTTTTACCTAAAATTCATATAATTTCTCTATTAATAAAGATTTTGGAATAATAAAGGGCTATATTGAAACACCTAAGTTGTACTCATTTGCAAAAATAACTTTGACACGCCTACTATAACGCCCACTTTTCACGTTATGTACCGTTAATGAAATTTAAAAGCTCATAAAACCGCCAAAATTAGAGGTTTGATGATAAAATTTGCTACGTATATCCCACTAGGCAATGTCAATACTGTGCCAGAAAATTAAGGTGCCACGCCCACTTTTACGCCCACCTCCCATATAACGTTTTAACTAAAATTCATATAATTTCTCTATTAATAAAGATTTTGGAATAATAAAGGGCTATATTGAAACACCTAAGTTGTACTCATTCGCAAAAACACCTTTGACAAGCCTACTATAACGCCCACTTTTCACGTTATCTACCGTTAATGAAATTTAAAAGCTCATAAAACCGCTTAAATTAAAAGTATGATGATAAAATTTACTACGTCTATCCCCCTAGGCAATGTCATTACTGTGCCAGAAAATTAAGGTGCCACGCCCACTTTTACGCCCACCTCCCATATAAAGTTTTACCTAAAATTCATATAATTTCTCTATTAATAAAGATTTTGGAATAATAAAGGGCTATATTGAAACACCTAAGTTGTACTCATTCGCAAAAAAAACTTTGACACGCCTACTATAACGCCCACTTTGTACGTTATATACCGTTAATGAAACTTAAAAGCTCATAAAACCGCCAAAATTAGAGGTATGATGATCAAATTTGCTACGTATATCCTTCTATTCAATGTAATTTGTTTGCTTTTGTTGTTTTGTTTTTTATACCCGCCTTCAAAAAAATGGTGGGGGTATATCCATTTTGTCATTCCGTTTGTAACACATCGAAATATCCATTTTAGGTGACACGCGCACTTTAACGCCTACGTCCCATATAACGGTTTATCTTAAATTCATGTAATTTCTCTATTAATAAAGTTTTTGGGAAAATAAAGGACTATATTGAAATATCTTAGTTGTATTTATTAGCAGAAACTTTATTGACATGCCTACTTTAACGCCCATTTTCATTGAAAGACTACACTTACAAAAGCATTTTAGTTGCATTCGAAGTTATAAAGGGTGGTTAAATTTTATGTTGAATTTAAATAAAACATAAATTATTTAGGATATTATTATTATTTCTTTTTGTAATTATAATATTATGTATTTAACAAAATATCGGCCAAATGCCCTCCCCCCATCCTTGGCGCCACTCCACTATCTGATGGCCCAAAATTTCAATGACAATGTTGATTCTCAATTATTGGGCATGATGATGAGGCGAGGTTGACTGCTCTTTTGCCACACTATCGCAAAAACCAGCAGTGGTTCCAATTCAACGAACTAAGAAGGCATTCACAGATTTGCTAACATTTTATACAGACCTGTTTTGCAGAAATTTAAATATTTTTTACAATTCTCCCGATTGTGGATGAATTTGAACGATTATGTTGATCAAAAGAATTACGAACTGCACAAAATGCATTTTGATTTAAACGCCCATTTTTATAAAAAACCTGAATAACTTTAAAGCGTTGCTCATTTGCGTATCTTTCCACGGATCAAATTGAGTAAGTTTGAGATTGAGAAATGTCAAGTGAAATGCAGAAAACAAATTTAAAAACTAGCTGTAGTTCACCTTCAACATGGGCCCTTAAAATTTAACCACCCTCTACAAAGAAAGTGATACATATTTTATTGAAAAAAGATTATTCCATAGCGATTAACAAAATAATAAATATTGTGCTTTAAATGTACACAAAATTGGTGGTGGGTATAAAAGATTCGGCACAGCCGAATATAGTGTTCTTACTTGTTCTTTTTCAGTTAAAACCTTTATTCGTTTCTCACGTAAAATGTGTTTATATATTATTAGAGAATTTAACTAAATTATATGTATTTGAAGGAATGTAGTTTGTAACTCTAAGTACTTTAGTAAAGATAAATTGATTTTGACAAGCAACAGGTGAAAGATCAAACAGAATTGTATCTGCAAATTCAGTCCAATAGTACGTCATAAGTAAATCGACGGTAGTAACGTTAAATACTTTTGGTTTTCCTGCTAAGTTTTCTTTTTTTTCTTATTTTTTGTTGAAAAATATTGTTGAGGTAATTGGTATCTTCAAATGGAAGCATAATAAAATACAGACTTAATTCTGAGATGTATTTTAGATAGCTATTTTTATACCCTTCTCACAGTGAAAAAGGGTATATATACGTTTGACATTCCGTGCGAAATTTCTACAATTTTCATTTCCGACCCCATAAATTAAATATTTTCTGAAAGTTTATGAATAGGAGAGTCGATGAAGCTCTGTCAGTCTGTCCGTGTGTATGTTGAAATTCACTTTTTGAAGCCCCCCGGTATTAAAATATCAGAAATATTCGAGAGTAGATCGGTATTGAAAATCAGAAACATCAGTACATAAACAACTGAAATATGAGCAAAAACCCATGGTCACATCATTTTTTTTTAACACAAAAACAACAAATAACAACAACATACATACATACAAACGTGGTATACTGGTTAGAGTAAAAGTGACATCGAACCCCAGCTTAGCCCCTGAACAATTTTTTTTTTAATTTATTTTTTATTTTATATATTATTTTTATTATTATTTTTTTGTCTTATTTTTTTTAATTTTTTTTTTATATTTTTTCTTATCTTTTTTTGATTTTTTTTAATTTTGCTTTTTTAATTTTTTTTTTAATTTTCTTTTTTTTTTCAAGGGTATATAAGGCATGGCCGAATATAGGAATCTTACTTGCTTTTAACTACATTACGTCGAAATTTTTCTTTGAACATTAAGGGAGCTCTTGATTTCCAAAAAATATAGTTTTTCGATTGGATAAGAAATTATTCTTTTAATAAAACATTATTCAGATTTTGTTCTTTTATTGTTTTTGTATATAATTGTGAAATGTGGAAAATAATCCCTCTAATATTTTTGTGTTTTTTTTTAAGTTTGTTTTTAATGCAAATTCTTTTAATTTGAATAAAATGCCTCTAAACATGTCATGTACATATATATCGTTGCATAGAACGCACAGCGCCCTAATTAATATTTTAATGAAATTCGTTATAAAATTTACAGTTTTCTTCGGGAAGATCTGATATTTTTAATAAAAATGTATTTTGAACGGTTTAAGATTTATAAAATAAGTCGATTTGTACACCCTTCACCTGTGGTGCTAAGGGCATATTAGCTCTGTTATTCCGTTTGTAGTTTATATAATACTAGCTTGTGCCCGCGACTTCGCCTGCGTAGTTATAGGGATAAAAGGTAGACTTAGTATTGACCTAAATTGTTATTTATATGTTTGTCACATTTATCCAAGTACACAAACATTCACATTTGAAAATATAAAAGAAAAGTCAAAACTTTCAACAAAAATAAAAATTTTACAACACAAACAACCCTTATAGACTGTGTGATGATGAGTTTGCAAACGACTTCGCCTGGTTATCGGGATAAAAAGTAGCCTATGTATTAATCTAGGTTGTTATCTATCTATGTGCTGAATTTCATTTAGTTCCGTTCAGCCGTTTTTGCGTGATTGAGTAAGAAATACTTATCCAAACATTCACGTAAAGTATGTATTTTTTGAAAGTTTATTACTAGGAGGCGATTGATTGAGAGTGTTGGTTTAAATCAACTTTTGGAAACCCACAGATATTGCACAATTTAGCACAATCTATCACAATCGTCCTATAACTAAACAAAGAGGACTGCCTCTATTTGGACCACACACAAAAACATTTTTCAATACTTGGATTTTTTGCAAAAATTTTTGGTACTAATAGCAGACATTTTATGCCCTTTAAGATAATTGGAAAAAAATTGGACGAATTGGTTACTAACCGGTAAAGTTTTAGGCAACAATTTTTTAAAGAACTATTTTTTTTTCATACATCAAGTTTTTTAAACTTAATTTTTTTTTTTTGATACTAAGACACTAAAGGCAAGCCTTGGAAATTATTCTTAGAAAAAGCTAATAGATCAGTTTGAAACAAACTGAGATATAAGCACAAAAATACTACTACTTTGGTATTATCCCTACAATTTACAAACGAAAATCGATTTTTTTCAGCTTATAAACACCGATAGCGTCGAAATGGTTATTAGATCAAAGGACCTGTACCTCCCTAAATATTCGTATTAAATGAAAGGGCTTGACTAGTAGAATACAGAGAACTATGAAAAATTAAAACCCAATATGGTGTCCTAAATAAAATGGCGAATTAATTAAATACAAAAATTACGGCTTGGCCCCCTACAACCCCACATCATTGGTATAAAATTAAAGTGCTTCACCAATGTTAACTATGGAAAAGTGTAAAATCCAAAGTCCAAATCCAAGTTTTTTTTCTTAACTTAATCAATATGGGTATCAAATTAAAGAGTTTGACTAGTAGAACAAAACTAAATATGTTAAAATTCAATATTTAAAATGGTGTCGAAAATAATAAAGCAAAATGGTGTATAACATTATGAATATATTTGTATATGATGGTGAAGGGAGTTTTCGAATATAGCAACCTTACTTGTTAATATTTAGTTAGTAGGGAAGTTTTATGTTTTAAGTGACGATATAAACACAATACATACGTAAGTTTTTATATATGTATATATGTACATAATCATATTAAATGTATGCATGTATTTAAAGGTGTGTTTTGTTTTTGTATATGCTCAAATCTAACTAATGTGCCCGTTTTGTTAATTTATGTTGCCCAAATGAATCCTTAAATGGAAATTACTCATTTTAAACGAACAAATATCTCAAACTCTAAATTATACTCAATGACTGTTGGTTATGAAACCGGTGTGGGCGGATATATGCGTATGGCTTTTAAGTATGTATACGTGTTTCTGGTATGAATATAGGAACGACCGTGTACTATTCAAGCGAATGTGAAGTGTTGATTGAATTATGACCACGTATTTATTCAACAAGGAAAACTTGCCCCACAATTTAGCTCGCTGGAATAACGTTATATTATACAGTGTTATTAAAAAAATATGTATAAAACAGAACTACTACAATGTTTGATAACAAAATAAAAGTAACAGTAATAAAAACGGCATGAAAATTTTACATTCAAAAACATTATGACTGATGTGTAGAACAATATTCTAAAAATACAGAATTATTATATAAAATTTTTTATTGAAAATTTATGAAAATTTTTATACATACATACTTATAAATCTAGAATATTTTAGGCGTTTAATCAAAATTTCTGAAATTGCATTTGCATAATTATTCAGTATAATAATAAAATAAGGATAAAATCTTTAGACGAAATTTAAAAGGTTCTAAAACAAACATTTTATTAACAAGGATATTTAAAGGAAAAAAGCAAATGTTGAGAATTTTTTATGAAAATATATTTATTGGAAATTGTTTAGAAATTAATTGAATATTCTAAGAGATTCTATAAAGATATGAAGTGAAGAAAGGATAAAGAAAAATTTTCTTATAAGTGGAGTTTACATTGCATTCTTTTTGCAAATTTAAAAAGATGTAGCTCCAAACTCGTTTGGTTGAGAATGATGTGGAGCAAGCCTTTTTACTAAAAGCTAGTTAGAGGATTATCTTCGACTATGTCGAATCTTATATACCCTCCACACAATTTGTATCATCATATAATGACAACAAATGACAATAATATGGTTCAACTGTGACCAAAACATATTTAGAATTTCGAGAATTTTAACTTTAATTTTTTTTTGCTGATATCGGCAATCAATTATTGAGCCAAGATTTTCTGTATATTATTTAAAAGGTACATATTTTGTACATGTAACAAACGTTGCAAGAAGTTCCATAGGAGCTTAAAAATTTGACTTTGTTTGGATATAAACCATATGAAATCGTATTATGTCGCTTATATGTATCTCTGCTGATGATGTGCCCACATAATTGATTTTCAATAGCTAAATTCTCGACAGCATATCTGATAAACTGATACTATATACGGGTCTCAAGTATATGTAACGGCTTTAAACAGTTGACTTCAACATGCACACGGACAGTTGGACACAAGAAGTTGGCCAAAACAATTTATATATAAAGATTCAGAATATACATATATTCTTTATAGGGTCTCATATGAATATTGTAGAATTTACAAACGAAATAACAAACC
Source organism: Phyto melanocephala (assembly GCA_941918925.1). Taxonomy (NCBI): domain Eukaryota; kingdom Metazoa; phylum Arthropoda; class Insecta; order Diptera; family Rhinophoridae; genus Phyto; species Phyto melanocephala. The sequence goes on along the minus strand of OW799234.1, from coordinate 102,396,656 downwards.
TTTATGTACGCTTTTACACTCTGGTTGATAAGGATATAAAAAGGCAATTTCAAACAAAGATAATAATAACAAGTAAGAGCGCTATATTCGGCCGTGCCGAATCTTATATACCCTTCACAATGTGTAGTCATGCAATAACAGTAGTTTGTGTCACCATTCATCCCATATGAAATACGTACATACATATAAAAACATACATATATAAAAACATCCCATTGTAAAATTATAAATTCACGTATGTATGTTAAAAAAACAAAAAAAAAAAAAAAAATAAAAAAAAAAAAAAAAAATAAAAAAAAATTAAAAAAAAAAATTTTAAAAAAAATTAAAAAAAAAAAAATTATATATATATAATATATATAAAACAAAAAAAAAATAAAAAAAAAAATAAAAAAAAAATTAAAAAAAAATAATAATAAACATATATATATTATATTAAATAAAAAATAAAAAAAAAATAAAAAAAAAAAATTAAAAAAAAAATTTTTTTAAAATTAAAAAAAAAATTTTTTTTGGCTCAGCTGGGATTCGATGCCACGTTTTCTCTAACCAGTATACACGTTTGTATGTATGTATGTTGTTGTTGTAATGTTGTTTTTGTGAAAAAAAAATCGAGGTGGTCGTGGGTTTTTGCTCATATCTCTGTTGTTTATGTACCGATGTTTCTGATTTTCAATAGCGATCTACTCCCGAATATTTCTGATATTTTAATACCTTACCCGGGTCCAACCTATGTCGGGGGGCTTCAAAAAGTTGATTTCAACATACACACGGACAGACGGTCAGACGGACAGACGGTCAGACGGACAGACGGACAGACTGACAGGGCTTAATCGACTCCCCTATTCATAAGCTTTCAGAAAATATATACTTTATGGGGTCGGAAATGAAAATTGTAGAAATTTCACACGGAATGACAAACCTATATATACCCTTTTTCACTGTGTGAAGGGTATAAAAATAATAAAAATATAAATAATATATTAAATAAAAAATAAAAAAAATAAAAAAAAAATTTAAAAAAAATTAAAAAAATTTTTTTTGGCTCAGCTGGGATTCGATGCCACGTTTTCTCTAACCAGTATACACGTCTGTATGTATGTATGTTGTTGTTGTAATGTTGTTTTGTGAAAAAAAACCGAGGTGGTCGTGGGTTTTTGCTCATATCTCAGTTGTTTATGTACCGATGTTTCTGATTTTCAATACCGATCTACTCCCGAATATTTCTGATATTTTAATACCTTACCCGAGTCCAACCTATGTCGGGGGGCTTCAAAAAGTTGATTTCAACATACACACGGACAGACGGTCAGACGGACAGACGGACAGACTGACAGACTGACAGAGCTTAATCGACTCCCCTATTCATAAGCTTTCAGAAAATATATACTTTATGGGGTCGGAAATGAAAATTGTAGAAATTTCACACGGAATGACAAACCTATATATACCCTTTTTCACTGTGTGAAGGGTATAATAATAATAAAGTTAGTTATTCGATACTGATAAAGTGCAACTATGCTCTATATACTTGCTAAATTTCTTTAGCGATATCTTAAGCTATAGGCAAACATTAAACTTGTAGTGATGACGTGCAAAAAGAATACAGAAAAACTAAAATGGTAAATTTTGTACTACTTTACTTATTAGATAATATCTTTGGCATTGGGGAATAAGTCAGAAATTGTAGTTTTTCGTAATGTTAAATTGAATACTACTTAATTGTTTGCAAATCAGGATAAAATTTGTTTGAAAAGGAAGTGATGGGAAACAAGCATGGATATGGTAACCTATAGTAATATAAATACATTTTTTTTAAATTTTTCAGTATTTACCGTTTTTTAGATGACTTAAGTCCTTAGGATCCTCAAATTTTGTATCATTTATAAAAGTGTTGTTTTTTTTTGTAAGAATTAAGTCAGGAAATAAAACGTTGTTATTTAGTTAAAAATAGGAACTTATTTATTCATTCATTCAAAAGCTTGAAAAATTATTATTATAAACAATAAGAATAATTTAATAATAAATAACTATAAAGTAATAAAAAAACAAAATAAAAACTTTTAGTTGTCATTATTTCCTCTTCTTCATCTACCAAATCAGGATCATCATTTACAGCGGTGGAGAAAGTTGGTAAATTTTTATAAAAACTGTGGAACACAGGTGGTATCAAGCTTAAAAGAGAGCACAAAACCCTTTTTTCCTCCTCAGATATCGGGACCAAAGTTTTATATTTTGGTTGGAGTGGATCGTTTTTTAGATTTTTATTTTTTTTATTTTGCATTTTTTCCTACATTGTTTTAAATTTTGTAATTGCCTTACCTTAGTAACTTTGCCGCTGACTTCTTTCTTTCCGTGTGCGTCTGGAACACTGCTTACCATTATTTCCCATGTTATCAACTGATACGTCTTCACTTACTTGAGTTGATGGACTAGTTGCAACTGTATTTGTTTCGTTTACACTGGTTTCTTCTTCTGGTACAAAATTCATATCCATAACGCTACATCGGAATCGAAAATGTTTGACATAGCCGAAAATAGCGATAGAACTTCCGAGGACTTAGGTAAAGCTGTATTTTCAGCAACAAAAGCAAATTGAGCGTTTCCTTATAAAAAGTTTATTAAATTTTCAATTCATATTACTGACTATTACAAAATATAATACACTTACTTTGGTTTCCAGAATTTGCTAAACCTAAACTCATTGCACAACACTTATTGTTAATTATTTAATTGCAAACTGTTATTTAATAATGTGAAGCCAATTCAACAACAAATGCAACTTCATTCGTTCAATTGAGTATTGCGATTCGTATGAATAATAAACGCTAGATTTTTGATGTAGCGGCAGGAAATAGTTTTAACTTGTATAAAAGATAAAAGACTTAAGTTGACTTATGCCATTAGAAGAATATGAAATGTTTCAAAGGCATCGGCCACAAAGACTGTAGTCAACTTAAGACCTTAATACCAAACAAAATATGAATTTTTTTGACTTATTGCCTAAAGTGCAAATGATTACGGCTAGATGCAGTTGTGCTAGATTTAACTTATTGATACCAAATGAAAGAGAAAACAATTGAATTAAACCCAATCAAAAACTCGAATAGCATTTTTTTGACTTAAGACCTTATGCCCAAACATCGAAGACATATCAAGTGATAAAATCAATTAGAACAAATAATTATTTGTTCGTATTATCAATAAATTGCTGCGACAAATAGTTGATATTTACACACAACCCTTTTGCAAATGATGAAAATGAAAAATGCATTTGACTCGGCTAGAATCGGTTAACTAACTTCTCCTAGATATTCTGTCATGATCGCATTGAGCTTATAGCCTAAATATAATTTAAATTAAAAATAATATAAAAAGAAGTTCAAATGTAATATCTATTAAATAAAATACAACAAAAAGAAAAATACTTTGATAGTTATATTTGATTCAAATGGGTCTAAAGAGAAATTAATGCGTGTAAAAACTAAATTTAAGAAAAAGGAGGAAAAAATATGTATTTATGCACACAATTTGTTAAGTAGGGAGACTCATCAGGATTCTTATTCCATCCAGCAGTGAATGGAATAGGGGTGACCTTGTTGGGAGCTTTGACACCAGCATCTATACGGACGGTTCTAGGATGAAATGTGGTGTTGGTTTCGGTGTCTTCTCTGATGGACTGGAGTTTGAGCTCTCTTTCCACTTTCCGGATGATTGTAGCGTTTTTCAGGCAGAAATACTCGCTACCAGGGAGGCATTGACAGAATGATAGAAATATTGGTATATTTGAAAACTGAAATGCATATAGACCAGCTGAAACCCAACAACAACAAAAAAATTTTTGATATAAATATTTTCTAATATTTTTAAATTGATAATTAATTTTAGGGATTTGTTCTATTTTCAACATAATTTTAATTAACGTAGGAAAATTGATTCTTTTGATAAATTTTATCAGTTTAAGGGCCATTATTACAACTTGCCTTTAGTTAGAGGCAGTATTTTGTCGGACCGATAAAAAGCTTTGCATTATAAAGCCTTCATTTATTATTTTTTATTAATTAAATATTATTATTATTATTAATAATAATAGGTATGAAAAATAGAAGTTGTAATAATGCAAAGCTATTTATCGTGCAGACAAAATTCTACCTTTAACTAAAGGCAAGTTGTAGTAATGGCCCTAAATGTATGATTGCTAAACTAACAAGTTTTGTAGCTGTTCAGAAGACTTAATTTAAATCAGTCTTAGAACAATTTTAAAAATGTGCCAAATGTTTCACTAAACCCAGATCATCATACATACAAATGTACATGATTGTGAAGGGTATTATTTGGCACTGTCACAGACAGTATTTACATTTGTTTAGGTACGAGTATAAATATATGCTTGCACAAACATGTACTTATATGCAATGCATAGTTTTTGTTTTTGTTACAAAATCGATTTTTTCCAATTTTTTTTCTTCTTGGCAGATTTTAACACATGAATAAATGTTCACAAAAATTGTTTCGGAATTAATACTCGTTTATTATACACATTCATTTATAATTTACAGTACATATGAATGTAAGTATAATGTGAATATTGTATGTGTTTTCATTTAGCCGTTAATAAAAAAAATTTTTTTAAAAATGTTATACATATTTGAAAATATATTTTTTTTTACATAAAATAATGTTTACATTTGTAATTATTTTGCAAGCAAATACAAAGAAAACAACGAAGCAGGAGAAATATTTAAAAATGTGTTATTTAATACTATTTGTTATACCCGCCACCAAAAAAATGGTGGGGGTATATTCATTTTGTCATTCCGTTTGTAACACATCGAAATATCCATTTTAGACCCCATAAAGTATATATATTCTGAATCAGGGTTTGATTTGATGACGATCTAGCTATGTCCGTCCGTCTGTCCGTCTGTCCGTCTGTTGAAAGCACGATAGAGGTCGCACCGAAAAAGCTAGGGGGCTCAAATTTTGCCAGAATCTTTCTTATAGACAAGGTTTGTTTGGTATTGAAAATGGGCTAAAATTAGGAAGAGAGTTATAGCTCGAAAAGCAAGACTAGGTCGAAGAAACCGTGTCCTTCAAACATCGAATAAAACGGAATTGTGTCCAAATGCATTAACGTAGACTCATGAAACTTGGAATATATATTTCCTGAGTAAAAACAATATTGTCCCCCGAAAATCATCTAAATCTATATATTAGGAGGGGAGTTATCGATCAAAATGTACGAAAATTTATACCGCACAGTGTATTTTTCGGTATATTTAAAAACAAAATCGTCATAAAAGCAACAAAATTTGATGTACGACTCTGAAATTTTGCACACTTTGGTTTTTGGTGAGACGTTTTTTTGTAACGGAAAATCAATGTGCCACGCCCACTTTTACGCCCACCTCCCATACAACGTTTTACCTAAAATTCATATAATTTCTCTACTAATAAAGATTTTGGAATAATAAAGGGCTATATTGAAACATCTAAGTTCTATTCATTCGAAAAAATAACTTTGACACGCCTACTATAACGCCCACTTTTCACGTTATCTAACCTTAATGAAATTTAAAAGCTCATAAAACCGCCAAAATTAGAGGTATGATGATAAAATTTGCTACGTATATCCCTCTGGGCAATATCATTACTGTGCCAGAAAATTAAGGTGCCACGCCCACTTTTACGCCCACCTGCCATATAACGTTTTACCAAAAATTCATATAATTTCTCTATTAATATAGATTTTGGAACAATAAAGGGCTATATTGAAACACCTAAGTTGTACTCATTCGCAAAAATAACTTTGACACGCCTACTATAACGCCCACTTTTCACGTTATCTACCGTTAATGAAATTTAAAAGCTCATAAAACCGTTAAAATTAGAGGTATGATGATCAAATTTGCTACGTATATCCTTCTAATCAATGTAATTGTTGTGCCAAAAAGTTTAGCTGACACGCCCACTTCAACGCCTACCTCCCATATAACGGTTTATCTTAAATTCATGTAATTTCTCTATTGACAAAGTTTTTGGGAAAATAAAGGACTATATTGAAATATTTAAGTTGTATTTATTAGCAGAAACTTTATTGACACGCCTACTTTAACGCCCACTTTCATTGAAAGACTACATTGACGAAAGCATTTTAGTAGCATATCGAAGTTATAAAGGGTGGTTAAATTTTAAGGGCTGATGTTGTTTTTAAATAAAACACAAATTATTTAAGAAATTATTATCATTTCTTTTTATAATGATAATATATGTATGGTTCAATTATGCATTTAAGAAAATATCGGCCAAATGGCCCCCCCCCCATCCTTGGCACCACTCCTCTATCTGATAGTCCAAATTTTCAATGACAATGTTGATGATCAATTGTTGGGCATGATGATGAGTAGAGGTTGACTGCTATTTTGCCAAACTATCGCAAAAACCAGCAGTGGTTCCCATTCAATGAACTAAGAAGGCATTCACAGATTTTCTAACATTTTATACAGACCTGTTTTGCAGAGATTTTAATATTTTTTACAATTCTCCCGATTGTAGACGAATTTGCACGATTATGTTGATCAAAAGAAGTATGAACTGCACAAAATGCATTTTGATTTAAACGCCCATTTTTATAAAAAAACCTGAATAACTTTAAAGCGTTGCTCATTTGCATATCTTTCCACGGATCAAATTGAGTAAGTTTGAGATTGAGAAATGTCAAGTGAAATGCAGAAAACAAACTTAAAGACTAGGTGTAGTTCACCTTCAACATGGGCCCTTAAAATTTAACCACCCTCTACAAAGAAAGTGATACATATTTTATTTTAAAGAGATTATTCCATAGCGATTAACAAAATAATAAATATTGTGCTTTAAATGTACACAAAATTGGTGGTGGGTATAAAAGATTCGGCACAGCCGAATATAGTGCTCTTACTTGTTTTTCAACTGATTTGGGCCTTTTTAATGGCTTTCACTTTCAGTTTTCAATCAATATCAATTTTCACAATTTAAATATATAGCCAACAATTTATTTAATATTACTGTAATTTTTGTATCACCGCCTGTCAGATTTAATTTCCATAATGGTTTTCTGATAAAAATGTATGTATGTACATATCGACCCCTGTTCGTGAAATTATCGTGAGTTACGTTTTTTTATTTATTTATTTATTTATTTTAGGAATCGACTTTTGTATGCAAATTGGTTTTACATCAATTAATACATCTGCTGATAAAATATTATACCGATAACTGTTTAAGTTATAGAGATAACACTGTGTACGTTTTATTCTATTATTTATTTAAAAGTAATAAAAACGCTCTTTTGTAAAATTTTGTTTTTGTAACATACGATAATTTCGCGCACAGGAGTTGATATGTACATTCTATGCATTTGTATCGTTCAACGATTGATGCAGTCCTGCCACCAGGAAAATATATATAAATATTTGTAAATTTTATGGTAATTAATTTGTTGTGGCATAGAAAATACAAATTGTTTTGATTCGGTAAAAGCTAAATGTTACAAAAATAAAACTTTTTAGTGAAAGTACCTAGTTTTGATATTTTTTAGCGCAAACTTGTATACCTTTTATTGCGTTTTACAAAAAAAAATATTGTCTTATTTATCCTTTTGTCACCAAGAATTAAACTATGTAGGTACTTTCACTTTATTGGGAACAAAACTAGAATTTATTCATGGATTTTCATGCAACAAGACTTACTTATTTCTTATATATGCAGCTTTAAGATCAAGTACAAAAACTGGTAATTATTTGTTGCTTTCTATTTTTTTTTTTTTAATTAAATTTATGATTTAAAAAATTTTATTATTAAACCAAAAAATCAAAAACGACGGCTTAATAAGAAAATGATATCAGAAAAACTTAAATCTAGTGTAATTTAAAGTTTTTTGATGGACTGCTTAACAAAATCGAGTACGTCGCACATAGGGGGGACATTAAGTCACATGTGAAATTTAAGAAATTTATAATTTTAAGCATGCAGCTCGACAGACAACAAACTTTCGCATCTTTTAGCAAATTTTCAAGACTTTTGCTTGAGATTTGTCGTTTTGGGACAGTGTTAAAGTTAAGAAAGTTGAGTAAATTGCATGTCTTTTTATGGTTGTAAGAGATTGACAATAAATTTTTCTGTGGCTTAACGAATACAGATTTTACATTGATATATTTTTTATGTGAAAGACTATATTAACAGCTACTTAAAATAATCTTTCGACTTTTTTTAAATTTTATTATAAAAAAAATTCGTTCAACAATAACAAGATATCGAAAGGTTTTTGACCGTAAGGGTATTCGCAATATTAAAAATGTTATACATCACGATAAAATATGAAGTCTCTACTATTAGACTAAGAAAGAAAGTTGCTCGTTTTTGCGCCATTTTAAGTGGTTGTTATCAATTTACCCATAAACTTATGCTGACGAAAAAAGATGCATTTGCTAACCACAAAGCTTATAAATAATCTTGATTTATTGATCCTATTTTTAATTACCTGAATTACACTTCTGGATTTTTTTCTGGGAATATGAACATTACAAATATGAAGCGAAATTCTCTGGCGATAGTAGCATAGTGATACACTCAATGAAACCTAACGACTGGCAACTATTTCGGTTAGCATAATCAAAGTTGTTTCCTATTCGTAGTTAGAGTATGTAAGCGTAGCTAACAAAATCATTTCATTTAAACAAAAAATATTCTTTTTCACAATAAACTATGCAATACTTTTAACAAGTCCTAAAAATGTTGGAAAATTATGACATACGACACTTAGAACTTCTTATAAATACACCATGTAAGATTATTTTCTTTGGCAACCCAGCAAAAAACTCTTTCATTTGTTTAATATGAATAACAGATTTCATGACATATAATCAATACTGCACGCAAAGAAAAACCATGGTTACGAATGATCACGACGGTCATATTATTTTTTCTAAAACAATATTTGGTTGTCGAAAACAATTAATAGTTATTTTTGTTTCATTTCATCATATATTTTGTCACGATAATCAAGCATTTGTTTGAATTGTATCATTTAATGTTTACCTTTCGTAAAAATTTAAAAATGGTTATCATTTAAAAATAGTATGATTTAAAGAAATTAATTTGACAAAAATAACATTATATTCAAAATCATTAAAAAATAAAAATAATCATTAAATAATAAGTGAGAATACACAATAATCAAGCTATGATTTTTTAATAATAATTTGATTTCAATTGTTCTTCTTCTTGCTGAATAAATTTTTATTATTTTAAAAGTTTGAGATGTCAAAAAAAGGAACCAAAAATTTTAAAAAATTAAAGAAAATTTAAAAATAAACGAGAAAATGTAAATAAATATTGGTAAAAAATTGCAGTTAAATTGGTGAGTACAATCAACATGTGTATGTTACAGCAAAAGACAATAATTTGCCGTAAAAAAGCAAAGATTGTCGATTTCAATTGTAGTCATATAAATGATTATTGAATGATAATTTAATTAAACATAATAATGATAACTGGTAACCATTATTATTTTAAACATAATCATACAATTCAATCATAGTATGTTGCTCTTCGATTATGGTTACCACAACCATATTTTTTCTTTGCGTGTGCAACAGAAGGCGTTCTTTATGGCTCCCCAAAATCAAAAATAGTTTGTCATTAATGATGTGCTTTAAAATTTATGTAAGCACACAAAATCATCATATGAAACATCGGCTTCTTTTCACCTAATAGAAGTATGAATGCGTTCACGCAAAGAAAAAATATGGTTGTGGCAACCATAATCGAAGAGCAGCATACTATGATTGAATTGTATGATTGCGGTTAAAACACACAATTGTTGCCAATTATCATTATTATGTTTAATTGAAGCATTATGCAATAACAATATATATATATTAGTAAAGTTTAAATCGACTATCTTTGCTTTTATACGACAAATTATTGTCTTGAGCTGTTAGTTGCATATAATAATTAAATTGCAATTTTTAGACCAATTTTTTGTTTTGAATTTTCTTGTTTATTATTTTCAAGTTTCTCCAATTTTTCCACAATTTTTGTGTATTTTTTGACATCTCAAACTATTAAAATAATAGAAATTTATTCAGCAGGAAGAAGAATGGTTAAAATCAAATTATTATTAAAGAAAATCATAGCTTGATTGCTTTTTAATCATACTATTGTCTCATCTATTATTTAATGTTTATTTTTAATTTTTGATGATTTTGAATATTCTATTGTTGTTGTATTAGTTTTTTTTAATTCATATTATTTTTAAACGACGACCATATCGAAATTTTTAGCAAAAGTAAACATTAAATGATACAATGCAAACAAATGCTTGGCTATCGTGACAAAATATATGATGAAATAAAATAAAAATAACTATTACTTGTTATCGAACACCAAATATTGTTATAGCAAATATAATATGACTATCGTGATCATGTCTTACCATGGTTTTTCTTTGCGTGTGCTGTGCACTTATGGCTACTTCTCATGTGTTGATGCCAGCCATGTATTCTCTTTTTCTTTTGCATGTCTTGTTTTTAGCTGGGTAATTTAGCTGAACTACTGCCAGTTTGCTATCATTTTTCATGTACAACAAGTTATTTACACACTTGCCCATATTTCTATTCCTTAGAGTAAAAATATTCCCCAACATACAATGCTATGAATACGTATCAATTTAATTCAACCAGGAAATAAAAAAAAAAACTTACAAAATATGCTGTTTTACATTTGCACATGAAAGTAATTTTTGTTTTAAATTTCCATATGAGTATTATAAATACAAATTTCAGTCAAATACGCGACTTTAATGAAAATGAAAATTACCCAGCAAAATAAGCGATTACCATAAGCGCAAACTGCCGCTTAATTACTTACTTTATGTGTCGCTAAAATTAATTTCTCCACTACCAAACACGTTACATCAAATAGTTAAATTAGCAACTGATAGTTGAACTTATTATTAGACTTATGAGAAAAGCCTTACAATTTGTTCAAAAGCAAAAATAATAATAAAATAATGTATAGAAAAAAATTTTTTTAACTATAAAAAAAATCATTTTGAAGTGTTTATCGCCACAAACAGATGGGTGGGTGTGTGTTAAACAAAACAAAATAGAACAGTAAATCGATAACATAGAAATGTCAACAAAGATGCAATATTATAAACATAAAAAAAAAAATTGTATAAAAATGTTTTTTTGCCGAGAAACAGCTTTAGTTCAAACAAGACAACATTTTCACAAAATTAATGCATAGAATTTAGAATAAAAGCATTGGATATACGAATACACATACATACATATGTATGTCTAAATCAGACAAAAATCTAATTATTTTCTCTAAAATTTCGTCCAGATTTCTGTAAGACATGTCTGGGAAATTTGATGTACAACATGTCTGATAGATACAAACAAAAGAAAAATTTTAATTTAAAAAATAAGTTTAAGTTTCTTAATTCCTTACCTACGGTCTACACCAGCCATCGATTTGTTTCAACAACGAACAATTTTTTGTGCGCACATGAATTTGCCTGGTGTGGACCGCTGTTGTCGATGTTCAAACAGCGTTGTCAGAACATTTGTTCGAACAACGATGTCTGATATTAAAAGGCATTTTGAATATGAAAGAAAGAGACGATACATAAAAATACCAACAAAATACTCTTTATACGTTTTCTCCATATCAAAGAACATGAACAATATTTTGACAGTTGCTCTGCCGACGTTTTGTTCTAGTCTAAACAAATCGATGGCTCGCCAAGACGTAGAGTTAAATGAAAAAGAACGAAAGATTAAAAAAAAATTCTTGAAAAATTAACAAAACTATAAAACCAAAATTAAAAAAAAAAAAACAAAAAACCTTAAAATTGAATTGTAAATAATTATGATTTTTGCTGTTTATTATTTTGGGAACTTTGCTTGTAGCATAGTGATATTTGTTGTTTCTGTGATTTTTGTAGAACTACAAACACCACAAATTGTTTTATTCATCAAAAACATTTAAAAACAAAAGAAAAAGAATAAAACTAGGATTCTCGGCAACAACGACAACAATTTAAGCACTCATTCATTTTTTTTTATATTTGCTTGTTGATGTCAAGCAATTTTTTTCTATACCCGTCACCAAAAAATGGTGGGGGTATATTTATTTTGTCATTATTAATTATGTCCGCCCGTCTGTTGAAAGTAGGATAGAGGTCGGACCGAAGAGGCTACAGGGATTAAATATTTCTTATACGCACGGTTTGTTTGATATAGAGTTGTAGCTCGTATTACAAGAGTAGGTTTAAAAAACCGTGTCCTTCCAACATCGAATAAAAAAGAATTGTGCACAAACGCATTAACGTAGAGTCGTAAAACTTCAAATATATATTTCCTGAGTACAAATAATATTTTACCTTGAAAAAGTTAAAGATTAAAATGTACGAAAATTTATGCTGCACAGTGTATTTTTCGGTATATTTACTGCTGTATTCATAAAAAATATTTTAGGTTTATTAAAAGCTTATTTGACAGATGTTGCATAGAAATTTGTCAAATAAGCATTCAATAAACCTAAAATATATTTTATGAATACGGCGGTTAATGTTTAAAAGCTAATAAAACTTACAAAATTAAATGTACGATTCTGAAATTTTGCTGTAACAGAAAATAAATGTGACACTTTTACGCCCACCTACCGCCGGCGGTACACACTTTACTTTTATTAGAGTGCCATGTGTACCGCCGGCGGTGCACAGTTACTTGTGAATTCAATTCAACATATTTTCTGCGGCACTACAGTAATACGAATAAGTATTATATTATGGCACCCAGAAGAAAGTATTTTTTTTTAGTTTTGAGGATTTTCACTGTATCTTTTATTTTACATGAATTAGATAGGAAAAAAAAATTATAATTTTATTACAACGTAACAACTTCAATAATTCAAAATTTAATAAATAAAATAAGAATATAATATATAATTTTACTTTTGGCTTGCATATAATAAAAAAACGAACATCAAATTTAATAAAAATGGAACTAATGAGTCTAATTGAAACAGTCCATGCAAAGAGCTGGACGATTCAAAATCATTATCATCGTCTTCAATGTCATCAGTTCTTTGACGCTTCCCATAAAAATAATTTACATCCATTTTATGCTAGTAGGGACTGTACCTTAGGTAGAGATGTATGTAAAATAATCAAATAATAAAAATAATAATAGTGTGACTCCCGGCGGTACACATGGCACCTGAGTTTATTATATTATCTGTGTGCCACGTGTACCGCCGGCTGTCACATACATAACGGTGCAAATAACACACATATACAAAAAACGATTTTCGCCAATTAATTTTTTATCACTAAAATATTAATTTACATCTGTTATTATATGTTGGCACTTTACTAATATATTTTTATTTTGTATGACGGCACTCAACGTGTTAATAACAAAATTATAAATTCTGTGCTATAAAAGTACATCAAATTGGTGGTGGGGGATGAAAGATTCGGCACAGCCGAATAGAGCGTTAAGCGTCAAGCGTTGGAGTTTTATATGTGTTTTGTTTTTGTTACAATAACAAAATACATGCAAAATTGCAACGCTTGACGCTCAACGCTCTTGTTTAGGTATGGGCCTTACTTGTTTTCTTTAATATTTATAATTTATAAAACTTCAATTGAAGAACTCATTTTTGATATTTAATTAATTTTGACGAATGCAGACACGTTATTCAAAAAACTGGACACTACTTATAAATGCTTAAAAAAACAAGCAGCTGATTGGACACGAGTATCTTATTAATAAACCTTGAAATGTTTTATACATTTTTTAATCGATGTGTGTATAAACTGCTTCCGTTACCAAATATGCTATTCAGTTAATATGTATAACAAGGCCTTTTTCAAGGATATGCCTTGGCCCAAGGCCTTTTTATTCATATTATTTTTTTTTTTTATAAATTTGTCTTTGTATAGAAAATACAAATGTCATTTTCACACAATACATAATTTTCAAAATTGTTGAAAATTTTCAGTTAACATTTTTAAATCATTTTAAAGCACACATAAACTTTATTATAAAAATTTCAAGTTAAGATAAAATTAATTTGTAAAAAAGAAAATTTATCGTGATAAAAAATCATAAAAAATGGTGAGAATGTTAATAAACGTAAAATTGATTTCAATTGCATAAAATATATTTGTTGCAAAAGAAATAACAAAATGCATCAATCTTATATCCATAGCCGAATCGAAGTCGTTCCCGCAGTTCTGGAAGACGGTGCATGAGACCTGGACCCTTAACAAATAATGGCTATTTAAATTTCTTGCGCGATTATCGTAAAACATGCTGTGGTATGACAGCGATAGAGACTGTAAAAGAAGGTGCAAAGCAATGGTGGAAGTTATCCGAAAAGGAAAGAGAAAAATATAAAGAAATGGTAAATAAATTATGCTGTTCAAAGATAGAAGCACTGTTGTTAATGGCAAATTGTCATTAAAACAATTTTTAGAATATTAAACGTAGCAGACGACGCAGTCGTCATGGTGTTTCTCAAAGTTCAAAGCGTTGCATGAGGCCTGGTCCAATAACAAACAATGGCTATTTGAATTTTATTCGGGTATTTCGTCAAACCTGCTGTGGCATGACTCCACAAGAAACAATTAAAAGAGGAGCTCAGCAGTGGAGAAAAATGTCTGACAATGAAAAAGAAAAATATAATCGAATGGTAAGAAAATTACGCTTTCTTTATACAGCATTTAAGTTTATATCTTTTTGATTTTCCTTCAGGCCAAAAGTAGTCGAGGGAAAAGACGTGAGTGTTAAGAGGTTTACATGTGATAAAATTTAAAATTGTTCAAAATAAAATCTTTCGTATCGTTTATAAAAGAATTGTAAATTAAAATTTATATATTTTTATAAAAATAAGCTTTGCATAAGTTTTTTTGCTGTACACATTTTATTAAATAAATATTAGGGGTATTCGCTTAGTCTATTAAATGTCTTCTATCTGTATATCTCTTAGACTTTAAATTTACATCAAGGTAGATCAATAGAGGAATATGCCTTGATTATAAAATATTCTGATTTTTGAAGTTCACTCTTTCAATATATTTGCTTAATATAAAGAATTTTAAAATTTATTTAGATACACGTTCATTTAAGTCATTATTCCAAATGATTTTCTTTGTTAGAAATAGTATTGAAAAAGAATTGTGTCTTTTGAATGAATAAAAAATATATTTGTTAGAAACTTGGATTCACCCAAACTTGGATTCCAAATAAATATTTTAAACAGAAAATTTTTTTTTATATAGTTTGACGTCTCTTTTCTTTTGAGTTAAAAAAAAAAACAACACCTTCAATTAGTTTAATTTGATTTTTTGCCAAAAAATTCGTATATAGAGTTTGTATTTTTAATTTTTAGGTCACACACATCTGTCACACAAGTGCACTTTTTGCCCACACTATCACACTTTCTGCACATGCATACAATTTTCGATATATCGAATGACTATGTAAATCTGATACTTCTGTTTTGACCTTTACTAAAGAAATAAATTGCTACAGAGCATCTTTTGTAGAGACAGATTATTAAATAAATTATGGCCTCTTTAGAAATATGAGGATATTTGCTAACAGAGTTTTCAATCAAAACTTTCACAATTTGTTCACCAGGGACAATATTCAAATGAAAAATGTCATTAAAGAACAAGTTTCTATAGAAAACTTTTTGCTTGCTTCAGGACTCCCCACAAGATTTGTTTCTACTACTACTGGTTTCTGTAGCATTTTTTTTTTGTCTGGCGATAGAATTGCTTAGAAACACTTTTTGTAGGATATTATTCGCTCTCACAAGATTCTTAAATGAGCAGTTTTTATGGTAAAAGGTCACCATAAAAAAGATTTAAAAAAAGAAAACTTTTCTTGCAACAGATTTTTATGGACACTTGCCGTTACTTAGGGAAATATAGTAACAGTTTTAAACATACATACATATGTACATATATACTAAAGAGCTGCGTAAAGTTTTCTAAAAGTTATGTATTGTATTTCACACAACTTTCAATCATTATATTTCAGTGTAAACTAGCAAAACATTATATTCAATTAAATAAATAAATTATCTCTCGAAAAGTTTTTCTCTACAGCTTTATTAGTGTTTTTATTTTCAAACAAAGTAGAATATCAAAACCAAAGGCGACAATGAAATGAACAAACGGCAGATAATAGCAAAAGCATCAAGTAAATTTAATATATACAAAGAAAAAAGTATTAAACAGCAGTGTTATATATATACAGATGTAGGGGGAATATCGAAGCAGACCACTACTACCATGGGTCCCTTTTCGACCCCTTTCGCTCCCCAGTGATTTCGTGTCCACCGATCAGTATACCCTCAATCACTGAGTCCCGCGCCACAACCGGCGTTTGCTCTGGACTAGGAAAACGATTTTACACTGCCGACTGGAGATTGTCGACAATCCTCATCGCACAGTCCTTTGTAATCGCCAGCATCTCCCTCAGACTAAGGTTCAGCATCGCACTCGCACTCAACGTTTGCTTGCTTGTGATCCTTAATCTTCTGCTCGCCAACGCCGGACACTCGCATACTACATGCGCTGCCGTCTCGGCAACCTCCAGGCACATTCTACAAATATCATCATCCACGATCTGCATCCTCTTCAGATGATATTTGAAGTTACCATGTCCTGTAATCAGCAGTGTTACTACCTAATTGTATTAAGGGTAGTTTAAATAGAAAACATTTTCTTATATTTAAAGAAAATATTTTTTTTTCTGACTTAAGTTCATTTATTTTTAATTCATTTTTTGTGAAAATGGAAGAATAAACTGCGAAACTAAGTCTAATCCCGATACCCGTTTGTAACATATCGAAACATTTATTTAAGGCCCAATAAAGTATATATTTTCTCAATTGGCGTTTAATTTTATGAAGCTGTAGCAATTTCCGTCCGTCGGTTGATAACACGATAGAAGTCGGACCAAATACACAAGATTTGTACTGTATTGAAAATGGGCTAAATCGCGATATTAGGAAGAGAGTTATAGCTCGTAATGCAAGAGTAGGTTAGAAAAACCATGTCCCTCCAACATGGAATAAAGTGCAATTGTGTTCAAACGCATTAACGTAGAGCCATGAAATTTCGAATGTGAGTAAAAAATATATTTTAAAATATATTAAAATATTGCTAAAATCTACGAGTTAGGAAAGGAGTTGTAAATCAAAATATACGATCATTTATACCGCACAGTGTATTTTTTGGTATATTCAAAATTTAAAACTCACAAAATTAGTGTATGATTCTGAAATTTTGCAAATATTGCTTTTTAATTAAAGGCTTTGTACTAGCGGAAAATAAATGTGACACGCCCACCTCCTAAACAACGCTTTATCCCAATTTCATATATTTTCTCTTTGAATAAAGATTTTAGAAGAATAAAGGAGTCTATATTGATATATCTGAGTTGAGTTTATTGGCAGAAACTATTTCGACACGCCTACTTTAACGCCTTCCTTTAACACAATCTGCTGTTATTAAAATTTAAAAGCTCATAAAGCCGACAAAATTATAAGTATGATGATGAAATTTCGTACATATGGCTTTCTAGTCAATGTCATTGTTACGCCAGAAAAAGAAGGTGAAATTTTAGCGCCTACCTCCCATTTCTCAAATGCATATAATTTCTCTTTGAATAAAGGTTTTCGAAGAATAAAGGACGATACTGAAATATCTTAGTTGTGTTTATTGGCAGAAGCTTTTTTGACACGCCTACTTTAACGCCCACTTTCATTGAAAGGCTAAATTTATGAAAATATTTTACAAGCATATCGAACAAAGAAAGTAATACATATTTTAGTATAAAGAGATTATTCCATAGCGATTACTGTTAATAACAAAATAATAAAAAAAAAAGTACATCAAATTGGTGGTGGGTATAAAAACTATTGTGCTCTTACTTGTTTTTTATTATAACAAATATATTAATTCGATTCACAATCTTGTGTATTTGCCATTGCAAACATGCACCATTGCAAATAAATATGTTCTATTTGTGTATACTTTCTTAGTGTAAAGTAAAAATATACTCTACTAATTTGCAAATGCACTGATGCAACACCGTTTGCACAAGATTGTGAATTACGCTATTATGTTTTTGCTTTTTTTTAGCACATGGAAACTCATTTCAGTATAGAACATTAAAAGTTTTAATTTCTGTGAAAGTTTTTCTTTAGTATTAGGTCTGCTATCAAAATGTTCCAAAATGTTTTGAATGTTCTCTTTCAGTTTTAATGTTCTGATTCTGATTAAATGTTGTTTTATTTAAATTTGTTTTTTTTTTCTTACTTCAATATTTGGATCGTAAAGCAAAACATACGTATCGTACGTATTTTAAACTGATTAAGTCATGTACACACTACTGTAAATTTAATGAGATTGCTTGTGGGCAATTTTTCTTATGCTTGTGCAGCTCATTAGTATATACGTACATACATATATAAAGTTGTCTCTAACCGTAATTGTCTTTAACTTCTCCCATGATTACATGATTTAATATTACGAAACCTTTGTTGCTTTTATTATATTTAAACATTTACTGTTTAAGCTCGTTTTTCACAACTGTTTGTTTCGTTCTTTTTCTTTTTGATTTTCATTTTTTTTTTCGTTTTTACAATTATTTCTTAATGTATTCAACTGTTGTTTATGACTTCAGTATGAAGTTAACATTGAAACGTACATTTCTGTTTATATGTCTATGTGTTTGTATGGTATATCCCTACAGATAATATTGGACTACGTGGTCCATTTAAGCTAAATGGACTACTTACAACATGGTCCTAAGTTATGCAGTCATGGACCATTTCAATTTCAAACAAGAGATTGTAGTTAAACGAAAAGTGTTCCTGTTTTAACGATTACATATATTGTTATCAAAACGTGTATAATGGTCGTGTAGGTGCTCCATCAAGTAGTGACAAAGAGTAGTTTTAAGACTACTCCGATGGGTTATATAGTCCAGCCCAAGGACATCGTAATGTCAAATCGACCAGGTTTTCTCCATATATTTGGGGTACCTTTGGACTAGTCCTAGTCTACTATGGAGTACACTTTACATGCGTGTATGGACTATTCACGTTATCTGCAGGGTACTGTATGAGTTTGCATGTGCTATGTGTGGTTTCAGAGGACGAGAATACCAAAAACGTGTATCAGTATCAAAAGTTTTTTGTTTGCACATATAATGGATTTATTATTGTTTACACAAGAAAAGTTGTTGAAAATTCATAAACAATAAATAAACCGCAGTATATATGCATGACAACACTGTGACAAATATTATTAAAAATCTGAGAAAAAAAAATAGTTTCTCTTTAAAATCAATATAAAATATGCATATTAAAAGGGAGAATTTAAATGAAATTTGAATTGAGCGACAACATTAAAATTTGTAATCTACTATTCGCTTAAATACATAAAAAAAATATTTATGTATAACGTAATTTAAGGATACGACGATCTTACTTCACACTGTAATTCTATAAATGACTATCGAGTGTTTACATTTTACAAAAATTTTTTTTAATTGATTGTATGTTATTTAAAAAATCACTAAAATTATTTAAAGTATGATAAATATTGAAAATTTAATATGACACAAGATAAATACCTATAGATCTATAAATCTATTTACATTGATAGATGTACCTGAATATGGCAAATATAAGACCATCTCTTGATTAACAAGCAACTTTATATTAAAAAGTTTAAAATAAATCTTTCCGCTTTTTTATATTTTCTATAATACAGGGTGGGCTAAAAGTCACCATTTATAACTTTGATATTAATTTCTATAATACTTATTTTAATCATTACCAAATAGCACTTCATTAACCGATTATCTACTTTCCAGAGTGCTTCTAGAAGGCTTGATTTTTATATGTAATGTCACACTCCGTAGTTTTGTTTTTGCAATTAGTAAGTGCTAATTTCATCCCTACTAGGAAGAACTTAATCTTGTCCTACCCTTAAGCACTGCTGAAAAAGGAAGCAGCCCTTAATGGGGAAATATAAAGAAATAATTGCCACTGAAATTAAATTGACTCCATTTAGGAATGAAATAAAAGGCAGTACAGAACACATACTTTGATGTGTTTTTGTATGCAAACAATTTAAGCATTTTCATACATGAAATACGGTATGGGAATGAAGTCTTCACTGCTTACAAAATTCGAAAATTTTTTTTATGGGTTCTGTAAGCAAAGAACATATTAGCTTCGACATTTAGCTGTTTATGAAGTAGATGTCTGCATGACCATTAACATGCATTCGTTTGCTTTTATGTCCTTTACATAAAGTGTAAGGCGTTAATAGGTCTGTCATTCCGGGTAAAAATTCTACAATATTAATTTTCTACCTCATAAAGTATAAAGGGTCCGCCAAATAACTTTTTTTTTGAAAATGCTATAAAAAAATGTAGCTTGGGCTGTGTGGCACGTAGCGCCGTCCTAATGAAACTAAATGTTGCCAATATCCTCCTCTTCAATTTTTGTGAACAAAAATTCGTTCAACATGGCCCGATAACGATCTCCATTGACTACGGCCACCCCTTGCTCATTTTCGAAGAAAAATGGTCCAATTATGCCTCTGGACCAAAATCCGCACAAACAGTGACTCGTTTTGGGTGTATCGGCTTTTCATTGTATGCGTGCGGGTTTTCTGTGTCCCAAATGCGACAATTTTGTTTGTTTACATACCCGCCAATATCAAAATGAGATTCATCTGAAAAGATGATTTTTTTTTGGCAAAATCGGCATCTTAGCCCACTTAGCGAAACGTATACACAACCATATTCGTTCAGCGGAAGGATAAAACTAATTATCTGTCAAATCAAACATGAGATAAGTATTACCATTCACGAAATAAGCACTAGTTAAAAAAGAACCTTAGATGGCGGACCCTTTATTTGGATGGCTTAATATAAAAAGGGCGTATCTCGATTTTTAATGAAATCGCTTTTTAACACTTTCTAAAAGTGAGCTGAAAATAACTTTAATCCTTGAAATTGTATTGAAGTTTTCTCTTCTCCTGTTAAGTTGTAAAAATCGCGATATGCTCTTTTATATTAAGCAGTCAATATTTAATGAAAACTTGTAAATAGGAGAGTTGATCGAGCCTTGCCCGTTTGTCTTTCTGTGCGTGTTTTTTTTTATGGCAACCGACCCGTTATCAAAATATTAGAAATATTCAGGAAAAGATAAGTATTGAAAATCAGCGCAATTGCCGTATAACTTTTCTGTGATATGAGCAAGTAAAAATTACTGCCTCCATTTTTCCCCTTATTTGAACCCCAAAAATTAAATTTTAATTTTAAAATTTTCAGCCCAAGTTTCAGAATATTTACAGATATGATATGCCTTTAGAAATATTCGTTGTTAGACAAATCGGGCAATTACTGGCAAACAATTTCTGGAAAAAGTTTATATTTTTTTTAAATATACAAAATAATTTTTTAACACGCTAGAGACACCAAATTATAAGCCGTGGTGTCAAAAATTATTCTTGATGAAAAATAACAAATCGGCTTAAAGTTAACTGAAATATAAGCACAAGAGTACAACTGCTTCGGTGTTTGTCCCAAAATTCACAAACGAAAATCAATATTTTACAGCTTCTATACAATTATCGAATGAAAGGCCTCGACCAGTAAAAAACAGTTAACTATGAAAAAGTAATAATCTAAGATTACGTCCTAGATTAAATGGCAGATATGTAAGTCGTATATAGAAATAACGGATTTAGCCCCTTAACACCTACAATAATTGTATCAAATGACTTATTTCATAAAAATGCTTTTATTGCAACTTCGTAACGGATTTTCTTACAGCTATGAAATTTGAAAAGCATAATTAGTTAATTTTTCTCAAAAACCAATAATCGAAAATTTGAGACTTCTGCAGTAGTGACTCGAGATGTACAAATAAAAAAAAAGAAATAATTTTAAGTTAAATATTTATCAAATGCACTTTTGAATACACAAAATAAGTCTATAAATAACCATTTTGCACAGTTTTTATTTATACTAGAGCTGTATAACTCATGAACCGAACAAGTTTCTTTACAGAGCGCTTTTGATTCACTAGTGTTCCATTTAATGTTTGTTTCTTTGGGTCTTTTTATGTCAAATTTCCTTTCCTTCATATGCTTTTTTATGCCAAGTTTGTAAGTACACTTACTACATCATGGTTATGTTCTTTGGCTTCAGTTGAGTGTTTGTGTATAAGAGGTGGGTTAAGTTAAGTTTGTAATAATCACACACGGTTTATGTTTATAAAATACTAGCTAATACCCGGTGTGCTTCGCCACCCCCATCGTAATGAAATAAAACTTTTATAGTTAAAAAATATATTTATTTTGCAAGTTCCACGCCTACTATTACTAAATCAATCATTTCTTATTCAAATAATCATATAGACTTCTAAGTGTCTCTTGCAAAATTTGGGTACTCTAACTATTATCGCTTCACAGATATACGAATTTTTATATTGAATTCATATGACAGGTGCCACGCCCACTATTACTAAAGCATCCATTTCTTATCAAAATAGTCATATAGATGTCACAGCTTCTCGTGCAAAATTTGGGAACTCTAACTGCTATCGCTTCCCGAATATACGAATTTTAGTATTCAATTGCTATGAGAGCTGCCACGCCCACTATTTCTAATGTACCCAATTTTTCCAGAAATGTTTATTTGGGTGTCAAAGTTGCTCTTGCAAAATTTTAGTACTCTAATCGATATCGTTTTCCAAATATACGAAATTTAGTATTTAATTCATGTGGCCACGCCTACTATTGAAAGTCCGCCCATTTTTTACCCAAAGATTCGTCTTTAATAGGGCGTGGCACCCCACCCACTTACAATTTCAAACCAAAGTATAGCCTATAGTTCCTTCCAGACATACAGAAAGATTTTGTGAAAATTTCAAGGAAATCGGTCCAGCCGTTTAACCGACTATAAAGCACAAACAAACATACAAACACACATTGATTTTTATATATATAGATACAATATTCTGGTCAAAAGTACAAATTGTTTTAAAAAAATTTAAATATTATTTTTTTTCTAAATTATTTCTTTTATTTATTAACATTTTTTTTTTTGCTTGAATTCTTGAAAAAATATCATGTTGCCGTACTGTCGTTCAATAGCGAATGAGTAAACGAACGGGTGAATTTTTGCAAAATTAACGAAAATAAGCGATCACTGAAACAAACGATGTGGTGCAGCTCTAATTTATAAATAAAATAACAAAAAATTCTACTTTTGAATTGTAGCGGACCAAGGTTTTTAATGAATAATGAAAACAGTTCATTTTGCATTGGAAGAACAAGTATAAGAATTTACAACAACTAGCTGTAAATAGTCCATAACAAAGTCAAGTAAAAAGTTTTCGAAAAAGAAATACCCACAAACATACTAAAAGTTTGATAAAAATATTTCACGTAATTACATATTGATTTGTTTTTCTTTACTATAGTAATTTTATAAAAAACTTCGTTTAATAAGAAAATAAGTTTGTCAATAATAAACACTGAAATTAGTTTCTAAATTAGTACCTTAACCTTCAAAAGAAATTTTCAATATGTTTAATGCGTCGCTTAGAAGTAGATACTTATTTATAAATTACCCAACACAAAAGACATGCAAAAGAAGAAGTAAGTGCAGGGGTTCAACTTACGTTGAAGTGATTCGATTTAGGTGAAAGACTAATGAGTTTAATATTTGCGTGTCATTGGAGATCATGTGTTTAAATTTATGAATATATTAATAAACAGCACTCCATTCCAACAAGTGAGTAGAATGTATAAGTGAAACGAAACCGATGTTTCATAATTTAATGATGTTCGTTTACCTTGATTGTTAAAACTATTTTATATCAATTTGAAAGACAAGACATTTGTTATTAAGGGAGACATAAACACTTTTAATTAAGAAGTCATGTCCCAAAACATGTTCGTTACGCCCTGAAAACTACAAATCGCATTGTAGATGCAAGTGAAATGTTCTAATCAAAACTGAACAATATTTGACATATATTGTTTACGTCGTACATTGTTGCGATTGTTTTTTGCTTCGATACTTTTTTTTATGAAGTGGCTGGCATTGCATCAAATTTAGACATCATTTGTATAAATAAAAAAACACATTTAAAACAAAAAGTCGAGTTTTTGAAACTATTTTATTGTGCTGATAGTGTTTAGTAAATAAAAATATTATTTGAGCCGTTTTGTAAAAAGATATTTGAATAAAATACGTTTTGGGAAGTATTTAGGACACATAGTGGGACACAAATACACCCAGCAGTGCGTTGCGTACCATATTGCATATGTGACAGCGCATAGAAAAATGGACCTGGGAAAAAAAAACAATTTTTAATTTTTTTTTGATGTGGACAACATCTGAGCATCGAATAAGACCGATTCCATGCCCCGAAAGTGTTCCCTCCCAGAGTGTATATAAAAGTGAAGTCGACGATTCTAAGCGCAGATAGAAAGGGACCTAACGGTAAAATTTATTTATTTTCATTTTTCCCCTACTCAATTAATAAAATAACTTGATTTTACGAAACTACAAAATAATTATTTTTTTTCCTTATGAACAATTTAAAAAAATAGAAAAATCATTTAATCTTTAAAATGGCTCTCCTGAACAAACCTGTTTTTACCCTTAGGTCCCTTTCTCTATGCGCTGTCACATGTACATAGTTTTATTTTTATTTTGCGATATCTTAGGCTGCCAAGACCGCAAAATATGTACAAAGCAATGCTTAAGTTTAGCGATCATTTGCTCGTAAAGGATAGAAAAAATTAAAAGCAAAAATAAACGAAAATTATTTTTGTAGTCTGTAAATTAACGTTCTGTATAAATTGTTTCGCTTCATCACACTCTTAAGTTAAATAAAATGCATATTATAAATAAAAAATTTTACAGGTTTTTTTGTGTAGTTTAAAACCTGTTGGGATAAATATGTCTCACCCTAAAATAACGTTATGCACATGCGTTTAAGACTTCATTTATTTTTTACGCATAGAAAGTTCCATTGGGCCATCAAACAGTTAAAGACCCTGCAAAAATTGCAGCGAAAAAGGTAAGTATTAATTGCATCTTTCACACTTAAGTAAGGAAATTAATCTAGAATTTTTTTCTTTTTTTTTCTTAAACACCTGAATTCAATTAATAAAAAAGCATAAATTAAATTCTGGCAAAAGACATATTGACTTTTTTTAATTATTTTCTCCTCGAAAGTAATGTTTACTAAGTATCTAAATAATTTTATAAAAAAAAGAAACACAATAAATACATACATTTTTTATATCTTGAAAGTGACATGCATGTCAGAAACATTGTATGAAGAATAAAATTGATATGAATACAAAACCTATAAATCTAATATAAACCAGTACATGTGTGTTAAAAACTTGACAGATGAGACAGGTGAAAACTTAGTGTTGAGAGGAAATTAAAGAATTATGTATTGAAAATGTATAGGAGTTTACAACAAAGACGACAACAGGCTACCGATTACAACCTGTCAAAAATACATTACACAAATGTGTAAATGAAAATAATTAATTTCCCGACAAAACGGCTCCGTGACTACATGGCCACCATTGCAGCTGTGGCCAACTAAGGATAATTTCCATCTTTGTAAGCTACAAACAGCTGTTCATTATCACAAAGCAATTACAATTCGTTGATAGCCGCGGCTTAGCCACCTATGATGAATTTCTTTTTGCCCAACTCGCAGTCGAGTTGTCTTGCAACGTATTTACGTAACACATATTTCATTCATGTTGTATATTTTGACACACAAACTGCAAACAACAATAAAACTATAAAAAAATCATTAGAAAAAACGAAACAACGACCACACTATGATTTCAACATTAATGCAATCAAACAATATCAAAACATTTTGATATTTTTAAATCCTCTGATGAAGCTCGAAATGAAACCATAAACAAGACAATACACTATGCATAAATATTTTACCTCATTTGTACTTATCGCAAAGGCATATTCATACAAGATATATGCAACAGCGAATTGATACAACAAAGCAACTTTTTAGGGGATGTTTTCTGTCAAGGCCAATTCGTTTATTAGGGAGGGAAAAGTTGTTATGATATGTTTAATTTAATGAAATAAAATAAGAAAAAATATATATGTTTGTGAAACACATTATAAATGGTGCAAGCGCAACAAATATACATAAAATTGGTACATTTATTATTAAAAAAGAACACTTAAGTTAATTGTTTAATACAGAAACCAAACTATCATTTTCCATCCCTGCATCAATAAATGAAATCAAGGCGAATTCAACAAATTTTCACAAAATGCTTCCCCGTCACCTGGGCTAATAATTTCACCTGTTCGAATTTGCCTTGTTACGGCTTATAATTAACTATTGAAGTCAGGGATTAAAAATGTAGCTGAATAAATGGTTCATAATTAAGAGCGTTTTATTTAGAAATAAAATTAAGAACAAGGATTTTTTTTTAGCTTTGTTAATTTTATTTTAAAACTTTATAATCTAAAGGCATTGAACATAATAAATAAATAAAATAATAATAATAATAAATAAAATAAATTAATTTTTGTTTTGTTGGTTGTTGGGTTTTAGCTGGTCTATATGCTTATGCCAGATCATCAGTAGACCTTTAAACCCAAAAAAAATTATGAAAAAGTTTAAAAATGTTACAAGCTTTATTTAAAAATTTCATAAACAATTTGGGAATTCTA
Source organism: Phyto melanocephala (assembly GCA_941918925.1). Lineage (NCBI taxonomy): Eukaryota > Metazoa > Arthropoda > Insecta > Diptera > Rhinophoridae > Phyto > Phyto melanocephala. The sequence continues at coordinate 102,369,804 of OW799234.1, read as the reverse complement.
AATAAACCCAGAAACAAAAATAAAAACTTCCTCATAAACCCAACCAACAATTTTGTTCATTTTTATTTTTTATTTTTCTAAAATTTGAAAACTATTGGGAGACTATCCTGAATAATTAGTAAATTTCTTAAAATAAATTAAAGAATTTCCATTTCTCTTAAAGTAAAATTTATTATAGAAAATTTCTTCAAAATGTTTTTCTAACAAAGACCGTATTTAGACTATGCAATTAACGCCGAAACTTTTGCGTGCAACATTTTGTTTGTTAGCAAGAGAACACAGAAAAGCATAAAATGAAAACTGTCAAAATAAATGCTCGAGAAAAAAATTGTAATTTAAATGTGAAAAAATTTTCGAAGCAATTTTAAAAGAAAGTTTAAAAAAAATCTTTTAGTATTAAATGCTTCGAAAAATTTTGAACAATTTTAAAACTGCAAAAATTTCTTTCTTTTTCATAGAAAATTTTTAATAAATATTCTTTTTAACGAGAAATTTTATTTATATTTTTTTATATATATGTTTTCTCTATAAAAGATGTTTCAATAAGTGATGCTGTTTAAATAATGTTTGCATTAATCAAATAAAGGGTGGTTAAATTTTAAGGGCCGATGTTAAACGTGAACCACATATAAACGTTAAATTTTTTTCTGCATTTCATTTGACATTTCTCAATTTTAATCCAACTCAATTTGAACCATGGAAAGATACGCAATCGAGCAACGCATTAAAGTTATTCAGTTTTATTATGAAATGTGATTCTTTTGGTCAACATAATCGTTCAAATTCGTCCACAATCGGGAGAATTGTAAAAGATATTTAAATTTCAGCAAGACAGGTCTGTATGAAATGTGAAAACTTCTGTGAATGTCATCTTAGTTTGTTGAACGGAAAACATTGCTGTTTTTCGCGATAGTGTGGCAAAAGAGCTGTCAACCTCGACTCATCATCGTGGCCAATAATTGAACATCAGTATTGTTTTTGAAAATTTAGACCAACGGATGGAGGTTTGCCGGCGAGGTTGAGGTATTTTATTCCATATATAATTGAACCATACCAATTGTTAGCGAGCAATTTGACTCAGGCTCCTGGCATCCACTATATGTAGATTATAAACACAGAGTTTTTAGGTGTATAAAGTTCATTTATGTTTCAATTTATTTCAGTTTCAGTAATAACTTAACTTTCTAACTCTGTTAAAATTTTAACTCTAGTGTTAAAATTATTTTTAGTATGGCTGCCTAGAGCAGATCTATAAGAATAAAAGTCTGTATTTGAACTTCCTCAAAAATCTAATAATTTCTTGTAATGATAAAGAGTAGTGGCGGTAACAGTTTAATAATAAAGAAATGAAAATATTTTCCTTAATAATTTGTGTTTTATTCATAATCAACATCGGCCCTTAAAATTTAATTACCCTTTATTTGTCCAAACAAACATTACCAATTTCTTGGATAAATATTCATTCAATGTTAAATGACCTTCGTTACACCATAAATATTTAAAACGTATTATAATGGACTAGTTTAAATTACTTATAAACATTTGTAATTTAACAAATATTTTTTTTTTGTAGCAGTAATTAAAACATTTTAGTGTTAACGTCTATTTCAAATATTTTCTTAATGTAAACATAGCTTTAGCTTATACAGGTCGGTTTTTATGTCTTCTATTTAAATAAAACAAATCAAAGGATTATTAAGTTTTATAGGGAAATTATATATTTATACTGTGAATAATAATTTATTTAAGCTGTTTGACTTTTGACAAATCCAATTTTCTTAAGACATTAATATATATCGTGCTCTATACTTAAGTTGAACAGCCATATGTATGAAATCTTAAATTTTCCCTTATATATCTAAGAATATATTATTTCGTGTTTATATGTGCATACGTCTTCTTACTGCATTTGTTATTAAACTCTGTGAAAGAGACATGTGTTATTCTGATTATGTTTAAGTTTTAATTAAAATTAAAATTAAAAGAACAGATTTTTTTTAAGATATTAGATTTAAATTTAAATTGCTATAAAAAACTTTGCTAAAGATTATTTAAATTTAGCTTTGTCTTAAACTTCATTAAGGGTTCCAAAACACACATATATACACAAACACATATATAAATATTTAAATACATACGAATACACATACATCATACAATTATAAAACAAAATAATAAACTTGAGTTTATCACCCTCAAATGTGTAAGTTGCTTATTAACAACATTGGTGGCAAGGGGATTAAGTCTTTCCAAATGCTTAATATTTCAATACTTGTAAGAACATGATTTAAAAATAAATTTTTTTCAGATGACTCTCTTTGAAAAGTGTGCTGAAAGTATGTACAAAGAATAAGTTGCGACCTTGAGTAACAAGTCTATTGAGAATTGTTTATTGTACGTTTTAAAGTTTGCGCATTTTTTATTAAGAATTCGTGTAAACAAAAACGGTGTGACGTTAAGTAAACCAAATCCTAATTAATTTTACATGCATAAAAAATGCAAATTTATTTTAAGTTTATCCTAAAAATATCAATGGTTGAAATAAAGAAGGTATTAGCATTCTCTTTCTTTTTTTCTTGACGCTAATCATCTGACAAACATAAGCATTGTGATATTTCCCTTAAGGTCGTGCTGCCATGTTTTGTGTATCGTAATCGTTTTTTAATCTTTCTTATCATATCTTTGTATATATAAATGAATTGTATGTTATGTTGGTCACGCCATAACTTGAGAACGGCTAAAGCGATTTGGCTTAATTTCTCCTACAATAATCCTTAAAGCCCAAGTAACAAACTAAATTTGTCTCTATTTTTCTACTATCTTTAGACTTACCAACAATATTTTATAAACAATTTTAAAAGTCAACAGTTGAAGATAATTTTTTATGTTAATAAAATTATTGTTTTAAAAAGACATTAATTGTAATTAGTATATATATTTGAAGAGTAAATATTATTAATATTTTCATACGTACAAAAATAATGTATATTTACAATTAATATTTGACCACAATCCTGTAAACTTGTAAAAGCCTTTTTAGTTAGCAACAGTGTTTGCCTATTTGTCACATTAGGTTAAGTTAGGTAGAACAAGCAGCTGTTATGCAGCTCACTTGGGTCCATTATATTGATCCCTTTGATTTATCACATTACTTTCTTAAAAACTTTAAAAACGTTAAAAAATTACTTTTTTGAAAATATGGTTGACATCTGAGTGGAAAGCAAAAAAAAATGTGAGTGGGTTAGTGAAGAAGTGTGAATGTATTGCAAATTTCAGGCATTTACTTTCATGTGTAAATGCTGAGTTTTACATAAAAGGTCCAGAGGCATAATTGGGCTATTTTTCCTTGAAAATGAGAAAGGAGTGGCCGTAGTCAATGGCGAACATTATCGGGCCATGTTGAACGAATTTTTGTTTAAAAAAATTTAAGAGAAGGATACTGGCAACATTTTGTTTCAACAGGATGGCGCTACGTGCCACACAGCCGAAGCTACATTTATTTTTCTGTAGCATTTAAAAAAAAAAGTTATTTGGCGAACCCTTTGGTTGGAATTATTATAAGCAAAGTTGTATTTTTATTTTTCATTTATAAATCTATCTACGTGATAGACACTGAACTATGAATTTCTGCATGCTATAAAATCCGTACAAAAATGTATGACGAATTTAAAAGAATGTGAACATGTATAAAAATGTCATTTGATCAACGACAAATTTTAAAATAAATAGTACTTTGATTTCTTAATTCTGATTTCATTAAGTTGTAATATAAATAGTAAATTAAAATTACATAAGTGGGTGTGCACCGGAAAAGAGTGCCGATGATGAAATCGTAGCTGGTTTCGAAAATACATTTCACTCGGCTAACATCGGAATAACTTTTAAACAAATTCTTAAAATGATTGCAAATTAATTTAATTTGCAAAATGTTTTAGGAAGTTAAATAATAGGATCAATAAATTTGAGCCTTAAAAAAATTATTTCAAATAGGTTGGTTTTAACGTTAAAACCAAATTTTGTACTAAAATCTTAAGTAAAACCACTATAATTTGAAAGCCATGTAAAAGGGCAAACTAGCGTATACGTGCTTTTTCTACCTCTAATTAAATAATAATCATACGCGACGTTGACCTCCATGTGTTTTTTTAATAGGGGAGCTAAACAGTGCTGACTTTGCGAGTCCTGGGATTTGGGATTTAAAAATGTTAAAAACATAAATGTAAAATTATTTAAATAAATTGTTTTTTTTAAATAATAAATCCCGAATGCCCGGGATTTTTCGCATATTCTATCAAATTTTTTTTTTTAACAAGATAACAAAGTTAAATAGAAAAGTTCATAGAATTTAAGTGAAGTAATTTATAAACAAAATTAATTTATAATAAAAATGCAAGCAATTACTATAAATAACTGTTAAAGGATAAAAACTGAAGAATTTTGTTACTCTTTTTATTGAATAAGGGAATCAATATTTGAGTTATTAATTTTATAAAATGGTGTAAGTCCATTCATATTTATGTGAAGATATTTTAAAGTTCGTGCTTGAATTCATTTGAAATACATATTTAAAAAAATGTATGAAGTTGCCTTTATGTTTTAGCATGTAAAAATACAAAATATTAAACACTTTATGAATAGTAGTTTAAATGGTCTTGAACCACTTTCAAAATGAATGGGTCAAATATCTGTATACAAAACAAACTTAGCCATCTTTTCGTAAAATGATTCTTTAGAAAAATTTAAAATTCTATTACAAAGTTTTAATTTTATTTTGTGTCCACACATACATATATCTGTGGCTTGAAGCTAAAAGGGCCATGTCAAAATATTAACTTTTGAGAAAATTTGAAATGAACTTTAATTTTTATAGGTGTTTTCATAGTGACACATAATAATACAGGTTCTGATACGTTTTCACCTTCTCCTGTAAAATTACAAGTATTTGAGTTAGTGCCTTTCTACGTGTGACTAAAGATATACAGTTGTAAAAAAACAGGTATTGCACTCAATGTTTAGAGGTAATGTAGTTAGTAGGCATTTATAGGCAGCACGCAGGTATACTTCTCGCTTGCCTCTAGAAATACAAAGATCTGTTAAGTTTCTAATATTTAAAGACATATAATTTTTCATATTGAGAGCTTTTGTAGGAATTTTCCACATGTCGATCGCTTTGTTTGATTTTTTGCTCTAGAGAAATTTTAATCGACAATTAATGATAAATCCGAATCAGAATTTTTGGCTGTAAGTTTCATTACCTTGAGATTGTGAAATTGATTTTATATATATTATCAAAATTATATTTTTTTTATGTTTTGAATTATTTAAATATTTAGTTTGAAAGTGTTGAGTAAGATGTGCTTCTTCCTTATGTTCTTTTATGAAAAGCCTTTTCTAATTAATTATTTAAATTGCAATACGTTTTTAAAATTTGAGCATAATTAAGAGAGTAGCATCGGCTTTATATAGATTCATATTACTGAGGTAAAGATCTTCATCTTTTACCCTAACTGGGTTTAAGAAATTTATTATTACTTTTACTGTAGCAAATTCTTTATCATATAACCAGTTAATGCTTTTTGAATAGATACAAAATATCAAATTTTGAAAAATCATTGGCACATTTCAAGAAGCTTCTTCCATCTTGTTTTGCAATCGAAAACAATGTGCAGTTCTTTTCTTTTACCTTCTGTAACATATTTTTGCAAAACCTCATTTTTTGTTGGCGACTTCTGCAACATTTTATAGTTTTTATGACTTTTTTTAAAAAGTAGCTTATTGTGAAATTTATCAGTGAGATCGCTATTTGTTTCAATAATCCAAAACTCAATGAAATCAGGTCATTCTTAACTATCATTGTCGGATGAAAATGCTTCATTTTCACTTACATTGTAAAAAACATCAATATTTGCCCAATGAATTCTATGTGCAAAAGGTAGCTGCTGCTTTAATGCAATACTTTCTCCAATTCTCAGCATTGTAGAACATCCATCTGTTGTGAAGCCTACAATTTTACTAGCCGATGATATACCAAAATCACCTAACAGTTTCTCTAAAAGATGAATGAAAATCACTGCCAGAATAATAAATATTAAAGAAATAATCCATGTTTAGGAAAAATCGATATTTATTGTAAAGATCCCGGAATTTATATAATCGGAATTTCGGGCTTGGCATTTCTAGTTTCAACTTTATTAATAACTAGCCAAACCCGGCGCGCGTTGCTACGCCCCTTAATGAATCGAAATGCATTCTGAATTTTAATTGAATATCAAGTGCAAAAACCTAAATATATAATTTTTTTATGGGCGTGGCACTGCCGACTTTTCTAATCACGAAATTGTAAAGTTATAACAGCTCAATATGTGTGCAAAGTTTCAGAATATTCGGTCCAGCAAGTACCTCAAAATGATACCTTTTTTTTATGGGCGTGGCACTGCCGACTTTTCTAATCACGAAATTATTAAGTCATGACAGCTCGATATATGTGCAAAGTTTCAGAAAAATCGGTCTGGTGCAAGTACCTCAAAATTATAACTTATTTCTTATGGGCGTGGCACTGCCCACTTTTCTAATCACGAAATTATATGGTTAAGACAGCTTAGTATGTGTGCAAGGTTTAAGAAAAATCGGTCCAGTGCAAGTACCTCAATATTAAAACTTTTTTAGGGGCGTGGCCCCGCCCACTTTTCTAATCACAAAATTACTTAGTCATGACAGCTCGATATATGTGCAAAGTTTCAGAAAAATCGGTCAAGTGCAAGTAGCTAAAACTGATAACTAATTTTTATGGGCGTAACTCCGCCCATTTTTTTCCACCCATAAACACTCCCTGGTATGTGTCCAACAACTTGACAAAGTTTGAGCCCGATCGGTTTTACAGTTTCAGAGTCTATAGCTAACACACACACACACACACACACACAGAGTTTCACTTTTATATATATAGATTTGTACGTTTATTTAAAAATTCATGATTTTCGTGAAAAATACCTGTTCCCTTTAAACCTGGCAATAAGGAACTGTTTATTCCAGCAGCGTTCAATTTATCATAGAAACATTATTTGAAAATATTTGCATAATGAAGGCAATTTAAATATCTAGTGAACAGTCAAAAAGATAAAAGTACTTTTCGAATAAACACAATAGATGGTTTAATGCATAATTATTTTTTGCTCAAGTTTTACATACAAGTTTACGCATTAACTTAATTACATTGAAATAATGTCAGTTAAAAAATTATATTTTAACTTATTTAGTAGCATGACAACGATGTGTTTTTATGTTTTATCTATTGTTTCTATCAATTCATGCGGTTAATGTACACATACGCATTACACATATTGTGGATAATAACGCCTTCTGATTGCATGTATAAGAAACATAAGGTTTTTAATTAGCTCTCCTACATCTACATGTACAAAACAATGAAATTAGTTAGGGTATAAGGTAAATGTAATTATGTTCTTATAAAAAAGACAAAATTAGGTATAAAGGAAAAAAAATTTATAAAATGAATTGTGCAGAAAACACTTTGTTTAGCTATAAATCCATGTTATGTAAATAGCAAGGTTCTATTCATTTAATTTTCCTACTTAAAACTTTGCTTTTGAGGTTAGTTCCAACGGTGTACGTTCAAATTTAAGGCAGGCATGTAATATAACTTCCGAATGGCTTATTACATTAGGTTTAAAAGAAATTTCGAAAATCTACAATAAAATTATCTTTGAAGTTTATATCTAGTTCTCCACATTTATGTCCTTATTGATTGTGTTGAAAAAAATCCACAATTTCGTTTAGGTAAGCTTAGGTTAGGTTAGGTTAGGTTTTAGGTTAGGTTCAAAAGGAGGGGCACTAAAATCCTAAACCCATGACAGGTATACACTTACGCCCAGTTGGCATGTTGTGCCCTCCATGTGGGAACCGGAATTCTCAATTTAAAACTATAATCATAATTTCCCATAATTAAATATCGGACTAGTTCAAGAACTCAGTCCCTTCAATGTAATTTCTTATGGATCTCCAGTTCGAGTTCCCCAGGTACTCCAAATTCGTCTCGTTTAAGGACACCATCTTGGATTTTATAGTTTTCATTTCAATACTGTATTTTACTGGGCAGCACTACCTTTCATTTGACATCAATATTGTGGGAGCTAATGACAAAAAATCCGTAATTACTTATATTTGATTACGGACGCCATTTTGAACTTTAACTTCTACATAGCTTAATGTATTCTACTGGTCAAGCCCTTTCGTTTGTTACGAATATTGGAAAGGTTTCTGATACATATATAAATTTGCGTACTCCATTTTGTAGTAGCGGCCATCATTTAAAATCAAATTTGTTTGTTTTGAAATATTTTTTCCTAGACAAGCTGTTTCTTTTATATTCATATCGCTCCTCTCTATTGTCGGGAAGCTGATTAAATCGACTTTTGTTTGTAGATTTTAGAAAAAACAAATAAATGAACGAAGTAGTTGTATATTTGTGCTTATAGTTGCAACCAATTTGTCATTTCTTCTGGGATGTAATTTTTGAGACTACTGCTTGTATTCTGATGTCTTTAGCATGTCCAAATACTAGTTAGCAACTTTAGTTAGTTGATATATTTAAAAATAATATTTTTGTCTATAACCTTGCGGATTAGTGACCGATTTGTCCAAAATTATTTATAATTAGCCCTAAAGGCAGCCTAGGTGTCTAAAAACTTATCAAGAGCTGAATATGTTTAAATTTTATGAAAAAAATATTGCAAAGAACAGATAGAGTGTTGTTTATTTGCTTATAACTCAGAAAGTTATGAGGCGATTGAGCTGGATTTCATAAGCGATTCATTAACAGATGTTTGTTAAAGTTGGACATTACAGACAGATCTGTGCAGCTTGTTGATTTGAACCAGCACACGAATAGACGAAAATTTCACAATCGACTCCCCTGGTCATAAGATTTCAGAAAAAATATACAAAATGAATACCGTGGATGTTACAAATATGAAATGATAAAGCCAAGGCGAATTCATAACAGATGACAACATCCCTACAACAAACACAAAAAGGACCGGAGAATGTCAAAACACAAGAAAACAAATTGTTTGTTTACTTTTAATTAAAATTGCACTTTTTATAAATTTACACGAAAATTTTTATAATCAAAAAGTATTTTTTAATGTTTTATTTAAATTTCTTCTTGTTTATATCACACATTTGTGCCTTTAGAAACTTTTTAAAAATTTTCACAAGCTAAAACCACTTAAAGAAATATAACGGGAATTTTGTATTTTCTGAATTGGAAATATTAAAAATTTTGTTTATTCTTATTATGACTTGTATGTTACTTATGTATTTACCAATAAGGTATTGCACAAATATTAGTATTAGTGTCGGTAAAAACATAATTTTTCAGATTATTCTTTCATTTATCACAATTAAAAAAAATTCTTTGTAATAATAAGAATGTTAATATAAACTTAAGACTGATTAAAAATTTAAATATTAGTTTAAAGCAAAAAACAATCAGCTGGCTTTATAACATCACCTGATATGAATTTGCTTTGGACAAAACCATATATTTTTTTAACACAAGAGGTAAGGGGCTTTATAAAATTATTCTCTCTTATTCTAAGTTTATTCATTTTAATAATCAATCCACTCATTAAACGCATACATAGGCATACTCAAAATCCAATTTTAATTACAAGTGAGAGTATTAAGTGTCGCATAATTTTATATGATAAAGCAGTCAGACTGTAATTATTTATGCTGGACACGTTGAGCAATAATTTTATTAATGAATGTTTCATAAACCAAATTTATTTCGAGATTTATTTATGCTTAACAAGACTTCATTGTTATTTAGAGAAAAAATTTATTTTTTTTTTTTTTGATATTTTCTGTTTTCGCTTGACATGTTTCAATTTGATTTTCTGCCTGTATTCCTTCAATTTGATGAATACTCTATATGTTCTTATAAACGGTCTTTTGACATTTGCTTTATTATTATTCATTTATTTCACTTGTATGTATATTTTTCACAAAAAAAAAAAAAAAGAAAAAAAGAAAAAGATAAAGAATTTGTTAAATAAATGTTTTTATTTATTGCCTGTTGCTGTTGCTGTTTAATAAAATTTTACATTATTCACTTAGATTTTGGGACACAAATTCCAATAATTTGTATTGACAAATCCCAAGTCACTTTAATAAAAAAAAGTTTGTTGCTTATTATGGCTTTGATAGACTACGCTTTTATTGTTACGGTCATAAAAATATGACATATTGTATAGAAAGTTTTAAATTTATGGCCAAGGCAAATACTGTTCTATAGAATATACTGAATATTTAAAAAATATTTGTGCTAAGGATAGTCCGTGTTTATATTAAACAAGTTTTCTTTCAAAAAGTTTTCCTTGTCTTTTTTAAATCTGCTCTTACGAAAAGTTTTTATTGCAGAGAGTCGAATTTTTTTATATGTACATATGTACATACCAAACGTTAGAATTGAAATTACGAAAGACAAACCAAAACAAATTTCAAGTACATCTCTCGCACACAACTAGAAGAAAAAGAAAATTTTTTGTAAGACACATTAAATCAAAAATTTTACAAAATTGTGTCTAGAAAGTGTTCTTTTTCTCACTGTTTTACTACATAAAAATGTGTTTAGAAAAGTAGGATAATATGAAACCTGAAAAATAATTTGCTAGCTTCTAAATAATTTAGGTTTTCACAAGTTCCGTGACCTTATCATTTTTTTCATGGGTCATTTAACAGGGAAAGTTGCTATATGTATTTGTGCAAGCATATACATACATATGTATGTGACCTTCTCCGAGAAAAGGGACCTTGTGTGTGAAAGTTAATTTTTGAGAAAAACGCATTTAAAGTTTCATAACGCATTATCACTGTGAACACACCTTCTGTTGAAAGATGCGATTTGGTATGGTTATTTATGATTGGATGCCGACTTTGGTGACGTTATGCCTCTATGATGACGTATTTTTTTCGCTTTTAGTATGATAATGCCAGTGTTGCTGCTCTGTTTGTTATGATCTCAATACTTGATTCTTAAGATGCAACCAGTGTTCGTTTTGTATGTTTTTATGGGGTAAATAAATTTTTATCAGAAATCTAACTAATTTCACCTTATTCTACACCCTTTTAGGTACCAGAATTCACTCTTAAGTCTAAACCCGTTTTTCGACACACTAGATCCCTTTTTTCGGAGAAGGTCACATATAAATTGTTTGTAAAACAGATTTAGACCTGCTTACTTAGCATTTGTCTAGGTTTTTTTTCTCATATCTTAGTTATTTCTAGAGCGATTTTGTTGATTTTCAATACCGATCTGCTCCCGAATATTTTTGATATTTTGGTACTTTACACAGGTTTTGCTTGTATCTAAACCGCTAATCAGTTGAAGCTGTTGATTTTTAATATCAATACTATCAAAAGCATTTTCGGTAAATTGATACACCGCGCGAGTCTGTGAAATATATAAGAGCTTTAAAAAGTTAATTTCAACACTCACGTGGGTGGACAGATGCGCATAACCTTTTTAGACTAATGAAATTATATTCAAATGTGTAGAGTTGTTACTTGAACAGAACTATAAACTACTACTCTTTCTACTAATTCATAAAATTAGTTCAGATATTTTTATTTTCTTAATGAAAAGTTAAAATAAAAAACAATAAGCGACCTTTCTAATTTTGATTTTTATATCCTTCACTTGTGATGCCACAAGCATATACCATATACGAATATTGCTTTAAATTTTCTTTATTATGTGTCACATCTCGAAAGATATAATATCCCACTCAATATTGGTATAAAAAAAAGTAAACATCTAAGATGGCGTCCTTAATAAAATGGGTTAAATATATTAACCACTTTTTTGGCCCCTTCAACCACCAAAATATTGGTAACAAATTATTGAGCTTGACCAGTAAATTTAAAAAAAAAGTGTTATTTATATCCAATATAGCGTCTTAAACAAAAGGGCAGACATTTTTTTCTTAACCCTATCAGTATGTGTAAACACTCAAATTCAAAGTTGGCGTGGGAAAAAATAAAGAAGAACTCTAGGCTTAGCTACGATGTGCTCACTATTCCTATGTAGATGATGGTGAAGGTTATTATCAGATTCTTCACTGCCGAATATAGCACCCTTACTTGTTTAATTCAAACACAAATATCAAGGAAAATTACTGTTTATCTGTATTAAAAAATAAAATTTTTTTAATTTCTTAATTTCAAACAAGCCTCAAGCGAATTTAAAAAAAAAAAAAATTAACAATCATAAATCACAATTTTACTAAATACACGAAATTTGATGTATTCTTTGAAAAAAAAGAGCATGGAACGCAAAGAAAAATAACTATCATAACGGAAAATAAATTTTAAAAACTAGCCAAGAAACTTAAAATTGCCTTCCTGGAAAAAGATGAAATCAGACATAATCAGTTTTTGCTTATTGCCACAGATATATACATACATATGTCAGTTTACTGTTCATAGATATTTATTACCAAAAAATACAACATTTTCGTGTTATAAAAAATCAAATGTTTCTTATTATCTCTTCCACCACCTCCTTATTTATTAGTTTTTAACACAATTATCCAGTTCATTATCTAGTAGTTAAGTTAACGTAGTTTTAGGCATAGAATATATCTTAAAAAAAAACTTTATGTTAAGATTGTGTCGTATTTAGCTAAGTACTGTTATGCTTAATTTAATATTAGCGAATTCTTTACAATTTTTAATATTGTAACAGGATAGCTTTAAACACGATTATTACCTCGAATTCTGAAGGACAGCAGTATACAAGTCGTTTTATATATGCATTTTTAAATTTGATTATTGTGTTAAACTTATTGTTTAGATGGTCATTCGAAAGTTTCCTTTATTTCAAATTCAGTATAAAGTTCTGCCAGAATTTCAACAAACAAATTGTTTGCTTATTTCTATATGATAAAATATACTTGTTTAAAGCCTTAAAACTTTAAATGAAAAAACTTTTTGCTCTTTGTTTTCTTACTCAAGGATATATGTATGTATGTATTTACTATCTCTGTTGATAACAACAAAAAGCAGATTTAATTTGATACCAATTTCCAACTGAAAAACGAATTGTTGTTTAATATGTATGACAATTGCTTTAAATTATTTTAGCCTTACAATGTGCTTGTTAGATACATGTGTATACATACACATTTGTCACTTGAAAATAACTAAAATATTAAATACGAAATATGCGTACATACATACATACATACATATAAGCAAATTTAATTAAATTTTATACCCTTTACAGTGAGTGTAAGGGTATACATATATAGGTCTGTCATTCCGTGACAGACTTCTACAATTTACGTTTGCGACCCCATAAAGTATATATGAATAGGGGAGTCAATTAAGCAATGTCCTTTCGTCCATGTGTACGTGTATTGGTTGAAATCAACTTGGACTTGACCAGAAGAATACAGTAAACAGTAAAAAAGTTAAAGTCCAAAAAGACATCTAAAATAAAATGTTAGATATGTGGGTCAAATATAGTTATAATGGTTTTGTTCCCTTCAACCCGCAAAATTATGGAACTCAATTAAAAGAACTTGACCGGTAGATTACAGTAAACTGTGAAAAACTTAAAATACAAGATGGCACTCTAAATAAAATGGCGTATAATTTTTTTCTCAATTTCATCAATATGGGTATTAAATCAAAGGGCTTTTCTAGCAAAATACAGATAAACAAAGATGGCTTCGGAAATACTAAAGTAGAATGGTGTATATCATTGAATCTAAAGTCATATGATATAATGGCGAAGGGTATTATCAGAGCTCGCACGGGCGAATATAGCATTCGTACTTCTAAAATTTAAAATGTAAAACTTTCAGAAACAAAATTGTGATTTATCGCAAAATACAAATCCAGTTTAATTATAGATTAATAAAAGAGAAAATATATCACAGTTTGAAAATACTAAAAATATTCAATTGCACTACCTGGGAAAAAGGACCAAAATACAATGGCTAACTCACAAACTTTCATCAATCATTGGCTCTGAAAAATGCGTTCAATATTTTAGCAAAAGAAGCCGGACATAGAATCAACTATAATAATTACGTTTTTTTTTGTATAAATAATATAATAACAGAAACTAATATTTTGCTAATTGAAATTTTTTTCCACACTTGACCAACAAAACTCACGACTCAAGTTTTTGTGTGTGTGTGTATCTTCAATCTTTGCAAATGAAGTCATAGATTACACACTATATATGAAAAAACATTTTTCAGGCTTTCCTCATAAATATCTTAGCTTAATAAGCCTAACACTCAAAGTTTACTTGTCCATGCTGTTTTAATTTTTTCACTGTCGTATAGCAATTTCGAAATGCTACTTACATTGCTCCTGTTGCAAATAACTTTAGCTTACGTCTAGCAATTATGTTAGAGATTATAATTTGTTTTTTTTTTGTTTGATTATATTGTTGTTATCGTTCTTGTACAGTTAACACAAACACATCTAAATATACCTAATGTACATACTTTCCATTAAATCCAACAGTGTGCTATTTTTGCTGAACTAAATTACATAAAGTAAAAGTAAATATGTTATTAAGTAGTATGGTAAATATGTGACTGTTCACGTACGTGCAGGGTTTTAAGATTTTTTTTGCCAAAGTCTTATTTTGCTATCCTGACTTAATAGTCTAATTGAAACAGTAACGTAGATAAGCATATCTGAATCCATCCCATTTACTACCAGAATAATAATTCTCCTCCTACCCCAGTGAACAAAAATTATGTCTGTGCCCCTATAACACACAGGCATTTATAATGAACACATCAAGTGTTGTGGTTAGTCAGTGTGTCTGTATGTGGTTGTATGTAATATTTTAAAAACTGGTTGGTTTCTACTTCATTTCATTGTTATCACTTTAATGCCATTTCTTCTTCAACTAAAAGTTGTTTAAGAATAATACACGTAAGTTAATGAGTTACGTATGGAATTTGGATTTTATAGTGTTAAATAAGAAAAAACAAATACAAATTTTTTTTAACACAAAATTTAAATTTAAATGAAAGTTTTTAATGTACTAATAAACATAATAACGAAGCTCTTGCTTTCATAGATTTACACACAAAGAAATGTAAAAGCAGTCAAAATTGTTGAACTAATTCTTGAATACTTATGAAAAACATCGTCAAAAAAATTGCTATGCTTACTGTTAGGTAAAGGGCGGCCCAACTATAATACACAAGCTTTTTATCCAACTCAATTTGACATTTTTTTATTTTAGAGTTTGACAATTTAACCCGTGAGAGGTAACAGTGAGTTAACATTGTTAAAGCCTTTTACAAAACTGAGGGTTCAAATCAAAATGCATTTTTTGCACTTCGTGATTTTTTTGCTCAGCATAATTTCTCCTCAGTGCATTCATTGAAAAGCAGAATTGTCGCATTTTGGAAGATGATAGTCCCCAAATGATTGTTAAAAAGCCGATGCATCCACAAAGAATAGCTTTTTCGAGCGGTACCTTTTCGAAAATGAGGTCGGCCAAGCAGTTATTGTATTACTTGGCCGCCACGATCATGTGATTTAGCGCCGTTTAACTCATTTCTTTGGGGTTGTTAAAAGGAAAAGGGATACGTCAATATGCCAAAATCAATTCCAGAGCTAAATGATGAGATAACTCGGCACACTAATGACATTGAACCTAAATTGTGTCTCCGTGTCATTAAAAATATGGACCATCGGATAGAGGTATGACACCTAAGCCGTGACGAGTATTTAACCGATATTTTGTTTCACACATAATTATCGAAGATCCTTCTATCATTATAAAAAATTAATTTGATAATTCTCTAAATCTTTTTGTTTTATTTACAATTTACATCGTACATTAAGTTTGGACCACCTTTTATAAAAATGTTTGTGCAATTTATTTTTTCGCTACATTAGACATTAAGTACATGTATGTAATGTGCTTGTGCTTCCGGTGGCGAACGTCATCATTATTCATCGTGATAAATGCTGACAGTGTTAAGTCATCGATGACAAAAACTGTTTTATCTATGTCGTCATATATAAATTTTTAAAGTAAATTTCCAAACATTCATAGATGATTATGTCTCGTAGGCCACCGCGCATTAACGAGTCCTTACAGACAATAACATCACGATTCTTTGGCGCACTTATAACAGAAAATCTTGCTAAGTTAAAACTTTCACAAGTTTAGTGAACCTTTAAAGATTTTGTCATGTTACGTAAATTCATCAATGAAATTTTAATTTACGATAATCTCGTGCGAATTGCGACGTGATACTGATTCTGTGGCAATGATTCATTAATGAAAATGTCATTGTGACGATGTTGCTCAAATTCGCCACTGGTCTTTTTAAATCATTCACATGCAAGCTTGACAAGTAATACACACATTTACCATATTACTTAAGCTCAGTTTTCACTTTAAAACAAGTCGTTATATTTCACTTAGTTTTTATAGAAGCGATGAAAAAAATTCCGAAATACGATATACAAAAGTTAGTTTATTACTTTTAAAAATATTCAAAAACTATTCATTCTTTTTATACCCTTCAACTGTGTTGCAAAAGTGTATATATAGCTTTATCATTCCGCTTGTAATTTCTACAATTTTCATTTCCGACCCCACAAAATATATATTTACTGAAAGCTTATGAATAGAGATGTCGATTAAGCCCTGACCGTCTGTCCGTGTGTTGGTTAAAATCAACTTTTAGAAGCACACATATGTTTCTCAGATCTGTGTATAGTATCAATCTTTTGGAAATATCCGGGAATGAGTCGCTATTGCAATTTAGCACAATCGCTCCATAATTTTCTGAGATATAAGCAAATAAACACGACTACCTCTGTTTTTTTAACACCAAAATTAAAATTTTGTAGCCATAGAATAATTTATAGCTACCTTTGCTACTATTTGTGGATATAATATGCGTCTAGAGAGATTCGTGAACCGTTTTGGATACAACGGGCTCTAATCGGTAAAATTATAGGCAAACATTTTTTTTTAAATATGTATTCCAAAAATTTACAAACGAAAATCAATTTTTTCAGCTTCTAGACAACCGAGAGAGTCAATATTGGTATCATCTGAAAGGAGTTGACTAGCGCAATATAAGCATTATAAAAAATTAAAATTCATGTTGGCCGCCACTACAAAATGCCGGACAGTAAATTTATATATGGGTATTTTAAAATGTAACTTCTGGAACTCTCTCAATATTGGTATCAAATGAAAGGGCTTGGCCAGTAGAATACAGCAAATTATTAAAAAATTTAAGATCCAAGATGGCGTCTAAAACAAAATGGCGGACCAAATTTTTCTAACCCCATCAATATGGGTATCAAATGAAAGGGCTTGACTAGTAGAATACAGTTAACTACGTAAAACTTCAAAATCAAGGATGGCGTCAGAAATAATAAGGAAAAATGGCTTATAATATGAAATATAGATTAAGCTACGATGTGGGATTATACCTTTATACATGATGGTGAAGGGTATTATCAGAGTCGGCACGGTCGAATATAGCACTTTTACTTGTTTTTGGCTAGATTCTTTAATTTTTTCAACTTTTTTGTTATAGTGTTTCTGAATAAGTATTAGAAGTTTTAAATTTCATTACTGTAGTTAACATAATTTTATATTTTAATTTCAATTAACATTTGTGTATTTGACTTAAGTCTAATTAAATAATTTTTAAAACTTTGGCAACATAAAAATTGTAAACAATTCACACTTTGTAGCATACTTTTAGGATATTTATTAAATAACTATTTCTACAGTTTGCATTGTTTGGAAAATTCTCGATCATCCGGTATCACAGTATAAATATAAGGAATATACAACAAGTAGTTGTTAGTTGTGTATAAATAAAAAAAAAGTTAAATTAAAAAATAGTGAAATATTAAATAAACCATATTTAATCTTTTATAACGTACATTTGAAAAGTGCAGCTTATTATTTGCAATCAAGAGAATCCCTTTTTATTAAGGAAATTAACTAACATTTATATATTACTCAAATCTACGAAAAAGAGGAAACATGTATGTAAGATTTAATTTTTTTTTGTAATAAAACAAATACGACTTTTAAAGAAATAATTTAGGAAAATTCATTTTATTTGTGTTTTGATTAGAATTAGCGATACAATTAAGTTTTGGTTAGTTAAATTGTAGTTATAAGTAATTTATTCTAAGTTCCATTTTATATAAAAAGTATTCAAATGTAAAATAGTTTAAATTAATTAAGTAGATATCTTTGCAATAACTGTAACTTCATATTCTTTTGCTTTGTTTTATTTCGATAGTATTTACTGTTCAATCTTTCTTAGTTAATATTTCCACTTTTAATTATATAATATTTTCTAAACTTTTAATATAATCTTTTCTTTTCAATTAATTAGCCTTCTTTTTTCACAACTTGGTTATTGACAACTTCAACATTAAATTATTTATTCTATTATTACAACCTTTAGATTTTCACAACGTTAATATTTTTTCACGACTGACTTTCTTTCTATACAAAATTCTTCTACTAGCTACTTTGGTTTCTATACGTTATTATTGTTTATTTCTTTTCTACTCCTCACATATTCGGCAGCCTCTACACGGTATCACTTCTACATGTATGTAAACAATTAACTAAATCGACTTATAAATAACTGATATATAAACAAAATACCATAAATGTCGGTAAAAATTTTTTTTCACTCCCAAAGTAACATTAATACATATTCATATAATTTATATTTTAAAGGCCACTTTATGAAAGCTACGTTTAATAAAATCTCAAAAACTAAGACTAAAACATTTCTGAAAATATGAAATCGTGTACGTACATTAACAACTTTTGTATAAACTAAGTTTCGAGAACCAGAAAAATTGGTCCATTTAAACAGGACTAAACTAAAAAACAAAAACAAAAAAAAAAAAACGAAGCTAAATTCTTCATGTTTTAACCAACATGTTTGGCCATATATATTTTGAGAGCGAACCATCTTGGTTCATTTTGAATCTTGCCGTGAAACACGAAAAGTTTACTTTCATCTCCAGTTTAGATAAAAAATTATCGTTAGCTGCAAAAAAAATTAAAAAAAAAAAACTAATGTGTGCAAAAATATAAAGAAAGACTTTAAACAAATAAATAATATATATTCACGTATAAAAAATTAATGAAAAAATATCTCTACCTAAAAATAAAACACAAAAAAAAATTGAAAAACTTAAAAAAGTAAATACAGTAGTGGTCCAGTATAACGAACGCCGATATAACGAACGAGTATAACGAACGTTTTCTTCTAGTCCATTGATGACTCTAAATAACGAACGGTTGAAAAATTAAGTATTCTATATAGCGAATGATTTATATGCTTTGTTTTATTCTTTGTTATTCTTGTTTGATTGCTGTAGACGTAGAAAACATTTTGTTTCCCTAATTTTTAAAAAGAGAAATCCCTGTTTAGTTATTGTGAGTTTTGTTTACCACTGGTCATGTTAAAGAATACGTTAAATATACATAAGTGAAAATGAGGACTCGTAAGCGACTTTCTCTGGCCAATAAAATACAAATAATTGATGATTATAATGATAAAAAACATTAAAAGAGATCTGCACAAAGTATGGACTAGTAAAGTCTAGTGCTTGCACAATATCCCGAGGTATGTACATAATTAAGTGTCCTTAAGATAAAATTTTAATAACAAATTTAAATATTTTAGGGAAACTTTACCGTACAGGACTTAGAAACTTGGAATAATGCGGATAAATGTTTAATTGCGGAAGGTACTACTACTGATTCCGAAGATAATACCGCAATCCATCTTACCGACAGTGAAGAAGATAGTAACGCAACTTTACGTCAGAAAGTTAAGCATAGTGATGCCATAAATGCTTTCCAGACCTGCATCAACTGGGCAGATGAAAATGAAATTGAGCACTCTAAAGTATTTATTTTAAGGAGCTTGCAAGAACAAGCTATTGATTTCAGTATAACAATAAAAAAAAAAAAACAAACAGATTGGAGATTTTTTTTCCAAAAATAAATAATCTTGTTCATGTATGTACATATGTAAAAGTTTTAAATTTTTATAAATAAATGAATTATTATAATACGAATAGAGTTTAACTTGCTACTGTGCTGTGAATATATATATATATATATATTCAATATAACGAATTTTCGATATAACGCACGACCCTGGACATTATATCATTCATTATACTGGACCACTACTGTAGTATAAAATATTTTAAAGTTCAGAAGATATGAAACAAGAACAATTGGAATTACCATTCAAAATTAAAATTAATTTAAAACTCACTGGCTTAAAACAATAATTAAACATAAACAAATTCAATAAGTTTTTTTAAACGCAATAATGCGCTGCTAATAAATTGCACATTACTGTAAAAGCTGTCTGCATTATAAGTCAAGTAAGTACCAATTTTAAGAACATTTAATTTGCATAACAATAGAAATAAAACTTAAAATAAATATTTACACACAACTTCCTCAAACACATTGACCTACAAAATAAAATTAATTTGAATATTTTTTTACGCATGAATATATATGTTAATGCATGCTTACATATTATATGTAAAGGGTGGTTAAATTTTATGGGCCGATGTTGATTTTGAATAAAACACAAATTAAATTATGTCAATTCAATTATGGAAATTAATGTCAATTCTATTTGTTATGATTATATTGGTATGGTTAAATTATGTATGGAACAAAATATCGGCTAAATGGACGCCGCGACCTCGGCGGTACACCTCCATCCGATGGTAAAAATTTTCAATGACGATGATGAGTCGAGGTTGACTGCTCTTTTGCCATACTATAGCGAAAAACAGCAATGTTTTCCGTTTTTCTAACTAAGAAGGCATTAACAAATGTTGTCACATTTCATACAGTCCCGGTTTGCTGAAATTTAAATATTTTTCACAATTCTCCCGATTGTGGACGAACTTGAACGATTATGTTGACCAAAAGAGTCACGAAGTGCACGAAATGCATTTTGATTTGAACGCCCATTTTCATAATAAACCTGAATAACTTTAACGCGTTGCTCGATTGTGTATCTTTCCATGGTACAAATTGAGTTAGTCTGAAATTGAGAAATGTCAAAAGAAATGCAGAAAAAAAATGTTGACGTCTAGTTGTAGTTCACATTCAACATCGGCTCTTAAAATTAAACCATCCTTTATATTTCAAATAATTACTAAATTTTTATTTTGGTCTACCGTATGCTTCATTACTATTTTTTATGAGCTTCATACTCAATAGTTTGCCATTACTTATACTACTTTTTTTTTAATTTAACCCATGCGTTTACTACAGCTTTTTCTATTAATTGTTAATCACAGCATAGTAAATTATAATTCAATACATTTTGTTAATTTATTGTTGTAAATATAAGTATTTTCACATCATTCACGAGATCTACAAGGGTAATTAACTACCAAAAGTGGAAACCGCTATTAATTGCTGGCTGTACAGTAAAACGAAACAAACTTGGTAATTGTTCTATTAATTACAGAAGTTTTTACTTTCATAGTTATAATTAAGTAAAACTATAAAACTTTTTAAGGGCCTTTTATGACCAGTTAACCTCAAATAAATATATAAAATTTTTGCGCACAACTCTTCTCCTGTTTATACGAAAATAAGCTTAGATTTATAGAAATAAAAAAAATTGCAAATAACTTCTTTGCAAGGTAGACAATATTTATTAGTCTATTAAAAGTGTATGTATGAGTAGTAACTAGTTATTACAAAACTGTAAATAGTATGTTCTTATATTTACATGCAAATATTTATCTAGGTTTGGTTTTTTATTATATACGACTTTTATATGCATCTTTATTTCATGTTTAGCAACATTATCCCAGTTAAATTATGTTTAAATATAAATATTTACGGTATTCACAAGGTGTCCTAACATGTCATATTGTCATAATGTTCTAGAATTTCATAATAGTTTAACAAAATTGTTGTTGCTTTTCAAATAAAACTGTCCTAAAATAGTACTACTGTGAAAGGTAGGCTTACTATGCTAGGCAGATACCTGCAGCGATCGGCTACGAATGTGCTAAGCCGAGCCATCTGTTATATTTGTAAGCCGCCCCTCCGACATCCGTTAAGATGATCTGTTATCCAAAATTAAACAATATCGGCGATTTTATTTTGATATATCACACTTAACCCAAGAAGGTTAACCCACGTAAATTTTACGTGTTGTTTTTTTTAATATTGTTGCTACGCAAGCATCCAGCAGCCTAACGTTACGAAATTCAACAAGTGCTTTTTCCAATAGTTTTTGAACAACCGCAAAAAGAGAAACAAAGAG
Source organism: Phyto melanocephala (assembly GCA_941918925.1). NCBI lineage: Eukaryota > Metazoa > Arthropoda > Insecta > Diptera > Rhinophoridae > Phyto > Phyto melanocephala. Next base: position 102,347,404 of record OW799234.1, on the reverse strand, counting down.
TTTTTATTCGTAAGGTGCTTTTAGAGCGACAACATTAAAAGCCTATACGTAAAAATTACGTAGTGTTAGTTTTAAGAGTAAAATTTGTGCACGTAAGTTTTACGTGGTTCCACTAAAGATGCGGTTGACACCTTTGACCAGATGGCTCAGAACATGTGCTGTAATCGGAAAACCAAGCGTTGGCCTCTTTGCTTTTTTTATAATATGCTGAACATTGCATCGGTTAACGCTTATGTTATTTATAGCCAAAATGCAGTGCAAAAAGGGATTAAGCTAATGAACAGAATTGAATTTATGCTCAAACTGCAAGGACAACTTACCCGGACATGGCAAGAACAACGACTGAGCACGGCTTCCGGCTTGCCATTAAAACTAAGAGAAAGTATTAAAAATATTGTTCACATCAACCGTGTTTGCGAAGAACCTTCTTAGGAAAAGGGAAAGAGAACATATTGAAAATATTGCCACCACTCAAAAAAACGTATGACAACCACATACTGTCATATTTGTAAAAACGCGGCGCTATGTGGAGAGCATCAGATAAAAATATGCAAAGACTGTTTTAACCAGGACTGATGATACAAACATACACATAAGAATTTATGTTATTGCACCTAGGATTTCATCTCAAACCGTAATTTTAGGTTTTTTTAATAAGTATATGTTGTTGCTTACTTTTACATGAATTGATTTTTATTTTTAATAAACAAAAAGTAAAAAAATACAGATTTTACCACATTAATTGAAGCGCTTTAGAAAAAATTCCTTAGTACATAAAATTTACGTGGTGTTAGTCTTAACGTATAATTAAAAAGCCTTAGGCTTCTGGGGTTAATTTAGAAGGATCGTACGCAACAGTTATATTTTTTTTGTGTTATTATTTGAAAACATTTGAATTTAGGACAACTTTGTGAATACATAAATTGTTTCGCAAAATTTCATTCGTTATAAAATTTGCTATAATTTTGAAATATGGACAAGTCTTTGTAAAACGCAAGTACTCAATTTACGGTATTCAATAATAGGAATTATTTATAATAGAAATTAAAACAATTTTCCACGCAATAGAATGTCCTGATTTAGGGTCCTTAGTTTTGGACCCTACGTTAGTAATTAATTACAATTATCAATGGCATATTAAAACATACAAATTTTTCTTCTAAAGCGAATTCATAAGCCAGGGATGGACAATTCCTTATATTGAGTTAAATTTTATACTTTTTTTTATTTTATTTATTTTTTTTTAAACCAAGGCACATTTATTCATCAGGTAGTCTTGTTTCGTCAGCTGATTATTTTTTTCTTAACTTCCTTTAAATTTCAGATTTCAAAGTCTATAGATAAAGAACAACTTTCTTTGCTCTCTCATTTATTTTAAATGTCAAACTTCAAAAATAAAAACTATAGCAAAAAATTCTCTCCGAGCTGCAATTACCTGATGAATTAATATGCTTTGGTCCAAACTAATAGTAAAAGTTCAACAACAAAACTACATTAAGTGCAATTCATACAAAATTTGTTTTATTAAATGATAGAAAATTCATTTTATAAGTTTCGTTTCACAGTGAATATACTGAGAATGAAAATCATGTAAGAGCGCTAAATTCGGCTAAGACGAATCTCATATGGCCCTATAGCTTGCTTTTGTTGTTGTTTTAGCTAAATGGAATTCTTGATTTAAAAGGTCGCAAATAAATACTGTAGAAGGAACAAACTTTTACAAACTTATACCCTCTCTTGTGAACGATATAAAAACACACACGCGAAACTTCACATGGTTTATTATGGTTGTGCTGAATGATTTGCAACTTTTTGATGGTTCAGCTGTCAAAATTCCTGAGATCATAATTGATAAATTGATTGATTGATAAGAGTCTTAAGTATACGTAGAGGGCTTCCAAAAATTGATTTCAACAAATATATCTATAGAGATTCCGTATATATAGCTTTTAAAGGGCCTCAAATGAATATTGTAGAAATTACAAACGAAATGAAAAACTTATATATTTACAAGTACCGAAAAAGCCTTGAATCAAGAAGAATTCATACAGGTAATATTAACAGCCCAGCTGATGGGGAAGCATTTTTTTAAAAATTGTTAAATTCGCCTTGATTCAATTTATTAATGCAGGGTTGGAAAATGAGATTTTGGTTTCCGCATTTAACAATTAACTTGAGTGTACTTTTTTGCTAATAAATGTACCATGTGCATGTGCATTAAATATTTCTGTCGAGTCCTTCTAAGACTCAATACAAACGAGCCTCATTAAATTACACTCATACATATTTATTTTGATGTGTTTTTAAATATATTTTCTACATTATACTTGTGTCGCCAAATTTTTAACAAACTTTAAAATTCCTTCGTTAATACTTTTATACACAGGGGTACTTGTCTGTCGTTTTTTTTTTCCTTTCTACACAAAATTTCTATACTTAAAAATACACAAACACAAGTATGTAGGTATGTATGAATATGTGTATGTTTGTATAAAATTAATTATAAATTCGGTTAATAGTAAAAAACAACTACACAAAAGCAAACAAATTTAAGGGCATATTTTGAAATAGATTAATTTCACATTAAAAAATTAAAAGCAAGTTACTATTACTACGGCCAAAGCAATTTCTTCCATAACCTATATCTTCATAAAACCTACTGCAGTTTTTTGTCTCATTTTTGAAAAGGGGCGAAACATTCCATTCAAACGGAAAACTAATAGGTGCAAATGTTTAATCAAAATATTTGCTATAAAATTCTACTATAAGACGCTTAATACACCAAACCTCAAAATGTAATCTGTATGTCACAAATATGTGTGTGTAAAAAAGGAACATAAAATGTAGTTTTGAAATATTTTCAGCCAACTTTTCGTTTGCTAGTATGTAGCAAAAAAAAAATGTTACCGGGATTACAGTGTCACTTAGGTTAGACTTTTTTTTAATAACTTTAACAAAAATTATTATTCTGACACGTATATATTTTTTGTTCTGCTGTCAGAATTCATTTGCGGATCTGGCTGTTTAAAAAAAAATATATTATTCTATTATGCCGAATTCAAAACTTTATCCAAGAAATTTAATATAATACATATGATGCAATAAAAAGGAAAACGCTACTTTTATTAAATTATCATGTGTGTGAAATGGAGCTTAAATTGATTTAAAATGTTAAACTTGTATCTTTAGTCCATTTTAATTTTTTGATTTTTTCTGTACATTAGGTTTTTTTAGGTTAGCACTAAACATTTCCAAAAAGGCATTAAAATTGACTTTTTCTAATGTTTATTTGACATATTTTAACACATACGCTCATTCAGTGTATAGGCTAAAAAAAGTAGTTTTCTTTTCAAGATATACTTGAATTTATTGCTTCATTAAAACGATTTCGAAAACTGAAAAAAAACCCTAAATATTAAAAAACTACAATAAAAAATATTAAAAAAACAATAAGAATGCTATATTCGACTGTCTCGAATCCAATAATGCCCTTCACCAACATGTACATAGGTATAATGGCCACATCGTAGCTTATCTTAGATTTAAGATTTAATGCTATACGCTATTTTGATTTATTATTTCCGACTCCAAATTTATTTCTAAAATTTTACATAATACTAGTCAAGTCATACCTATATTGATGAACATTGGGAAACAAAATATCCGCCATTTGTTTAGAGTGCCATCTTGAATTTTAACATTTTCGTAGTTTTCCGTATTCTGCTGGTTACGCCCTTTTATATCAATATTGTGGGATTGAAAAAACGCAAAGCCGTAATTACTATATATGACCAATATATCTGTCATTTTATTTCGGACACCATTTTAAATTTAAACTGTATAGTTAGTTAGTTTTCCGTATTCTATTTGTTACGGTCTTTAGTTTGATACCCATAAAAATGGGGATGAAGTGGGTACATTTTTTTACTTATTTGACCTATTTATATAATTTTCACGTACGCCATTTTGTAATGGCGTTCATCATGGATTTAAAATTGTTTATAGTGTATTATATTTTACCAGTTTCTCTATTGTCTAGAAGCTAAAAAAACTATTTTCGTTTGTAAATTTTAGGAAAGATAACGAAGCATTTGTATTTTTGTGCTTATATCTCAGTTAGTTTTTAACTGATTTATAAATTTTTCTCAGTAACAGTTTTTCACAGTATGGCTTGTATTTTGGTGTTTTTATTGTGTCCAAAAATTAATTAGGAGCTTTAGTAACTTTATATGTTTAACCCTAGCCCTTACACCTAACTTTTATTACGTAAACGCATACCCAAGTACATGTGTGGGCAGAAACAATTATTTGAGTTTTTCCTTATAATTTATTAGCAAAAATTTTTTTTATTCATACAATTTGAACTCTAATATATTACTTAAAAAGTTGATTGCTTATAATAAGTTTGCGTTTATTAGCATTATTTTTATATTTTAGATCTGGCGACGTTCTGCTTTGCGTATTATTCAAAAAATGGCATTTTTTACAGCCAAAAAGTCGTTACAAAATGTGTTTGAATTTATGGAAACTTCATTTTTCAACATCAACTCCTTACAAGCAAAAATTAGTATTTGCCTACTTTTAACTGTTGAAGGCATTAAAAAATTCTCATTGTTGTTAGAAAAGTTGGTTTTTAAAGTCTATTTTTGTGAAAATAATAAAAATAAAAAAAATGGATGGCAAAAGAAACTTTCAACTGTCTTCGAGACAATATAAAAGGTAAATTCAAATACATATGTATGTATATAAAAAAATAATATAAACGCAATAAAAATAACAGATTGTCTAGTGTAGATAGAAAAGAGTATATCCAAAGACTTTTTGACGACATTTTAGTGGACGACATATGTATATCCGGACACTGAAAATATCAAAGGAGAACATGGAAAACTCCTAACCGAAATTACATACATATTCGGATATTGAACAAACGGAGGAGAATATCTATTATGACGATAATCTTGATAATGGGGAAGATGATGACCAAGAAAGCAACACTGAGGATGATCCAGTGCAAATAAATTTGGTTGCAACTGAATTCGCTGCACGTGATGGTACCATATGATGCACGCAACATATGCCAGCATGCCAAGCGAGACAACCAAATATTTTGAGACAACGAAGTGGCCCAGTAAAGTTTACAGCTACAATATCCATCGTGAATACATTCAAATGTTGAGTGTGAGGAGGGCTTATTATCACTGGTACCAACCACAGTAACAGCGAAAGTATTCCAGATTTGTGGTCGGTAGAAAATTGTCCATTTTATCGTGGTGCAATTGGCATCAATTGATTCCAAGCAATACTGCAATTTATAAGGTTTTATGATTCAAACAGAAGAGAAATTCACCAACAAACTGACAAAGCTGCTCCAATCTCCGAGTTATGGACCGTGATGAACTATAATTTTTAACCCAGGAACTATGTATGCTAGTCATTGAAAGTCGGTCAGTCAAGGTTCAGGTAATGCGCAACTCCAACACGAAACTTGGCATAGCAGGTTTTGTAAGTATGCAAGAAAAAGTTGACGCTTTACCTTTAATGTCTGCAGCGTCAAGTGTGTGGGGAAAAAATCCAAGTTTGAAGCTGCTTTTTGTATTATATTCACGACGAGCACAAAAGACGTACTCGTAACATATGCTTTAATTGTAATCGGCCATCATGTGTGCATCATTCAAGAAATTACTTTGTATGCGAAAATTGCAATAATGGCGACAAAATTTTAAATTAATTAATAAAAAATAAAATAAAAACATAAATTTACAAAAAAAAAACAAACATTCTTTAATTTGAATAGACAATTCATACAATTCCATTAGTGGCCACATCTGTACTTGGGTATACGTTCTTAGGGGTCTTGACTTTAGAAGCTAATAGCTCCTCAAAGACTTGATCTAGGGTAATAATTGAGGTGTCAGTAAATGCAGATTTCATCCATTTTCTTAGATTTAAAGTTTCAGTAAAAAAGTATAAGCCGTTTAGAAGGTGCGTTACTCAGAACTGTCAATGGCCACACCTGTACTCGGGTATAAGGACTAGGGTTAAAAATGTATATATATTTACAAACTATTTGTGCCTAGGACTGACGATTAATCTAAAATTGCTTACGAATAGTTTTAGAGGCATATCATATCTTTAAGTAGTAGCAAATGTGTCTATAAATTATCCTAAGGCTGTGGTAAAAGTATGGGAAAAAACAAAGGCAGTCGTGTTTATTTGCTCATATCTCCGAAATTTATGGGACGATTGTGTTGGATTTCAAGAGCAATTCATTCCCGAATACTCGCTAAAGACTGATGGCACGTACAAATCTGTGCTATATGTAGGTGCTTCTTACAGTTGATTTTAACCAACACTCGGCTTTCAGAAAATTTATACCTAATGGGATCGGTAATGATAATTGTAGAGATAAAAAAAAATTGTATTCTATTTATTAATTCCTTTAATGGAATTTTCATTTTGGATTAAAAAAACCCCTCAATTAATAAGTTTGTTAGTCAGTAAGCCTTTAGATAAACATCTAAGTGAATACGTGAATACTACAGGTGTATGCGAAAAATAATCCTAAAACATATTCGACCCTTTATTGCCTAAAATAAGTAACGTGTTTTATATATTTTTTCCCTCATTATTATTTTTAGTTATAAATTCTACATGTAAATTTAAAAATTATAAAGGCTTTTATTTACAAAATCATACTTCTTTTCGTTACCACATCACCCTCTTCTATTTTGATTTTGTCAAAGAAAAAAAAAATAATTTTTTTCATTTCCCAACAGCTTTGCAAACTTAACTGTTTGAAGAGCAGGCACTTGCTGATAAATTTTAACAAATGTTGTGATGAAATAGCCAGTATTCATCTATAATGAAAGAAAGGCACACACATTTAACCACACACATATACCTGAAGTAAATGAGTTGCCTGTCAGAGTTGTCATAAAATGGTAGAACAAAATTACTTTTTTAAACGCAGAAAAATTTTTTAAATTTTGCTAGAATTTTGTGCAATGCTGATAATCTAGTCAACTTTTCTGTAATTTATTACGTGTTTCCCGGATATTTTTGAGGGATCCCGGAAAAAAAAGATGTCCACTATTCGATAACTGATGTCTATTATCTTTGTATTTACATTTATTTTTCTTAAAAATTTTCTGTTTAGGGTTTTTTTTAAAATTGTTTCGTTTAACAATATTTTTAAACACAATTTGGTATATAATGTTATACAGAGTGGGTCAAAAGTCACTATAAGGGTCTATATATATTTATATATTTTTTTTATTTCATCGAATCCACCGAGAACGGCAAATAATGTCCCCTAAATGACCACCGTTTTCAATTTCGCAATGACGCGCATGTTTTAGAGCAATTTTTATAACATCTTTCAAAATCTGTAGCTTCTGAAAATCTGTTGCCTTTGAAAATTATCTCGGGCTTGTTCACACACATACTCACTACTTAAAAAACCCCAGAAAATAGTCGGGTGCTTACAATTTAATTTCCGGAAATTTTTCGACTTTGATATTTGATATAAAGGGTGTTTTTTTTTGCTAGATAGAACTTTAAATTGTAAAAAGTAACACAAAAAATTAAATTTTGATGAAATATTTTTTTTATCGTTTCAGTATACTCTGACAAATCATCATGAATAGACTCAGGCTTGAACAACGCTACGAAATTATCCAAATTTACTTTGAAAATCAGTCGTCGATTCGCGCAACTTATAGACGACTTCGTCATTTTTATGGCGTACATAATCGTCCATCTGAACAAGCCATTCGTCGAACTGTGGATAGATTTCGTACCACATACTCTCTAGAGGATGCAATAACACCAACACGTCAAAGAAATGTGCGTACTGAAGAGAATATCGCCGCTGTAAACGAAAGTGTGGAAGAAGATCCAAATTTATCGATTCGTCGTCGGTCGCAGGAATTGGGGCTCTGTACGTCCACTACGTGGAAAATTTTGCGCAAAGATCTCGGCCTACACCCGTATAAGATCCAGCTGGTGCAGGAATTGAAGCCACGAGACCATTATATGCGTCGTTCTTTCGCCGATTGGGCTCTAGAGCAGTTGGCAACTGACCTGTTGTTTTATCGCAAAATTGTGTTCAGCGATGAGGCGCATTTTTGGCTTAAGGGGTTTGTTAATAAGCAAAATTGCCACATATGGAGCGAGACCAATCCACAAGAGACCCTACAGACTCCATTACATCCAGAAAAATGCACCGTTTGGTGCGGTTTTCACGCTGGTGGCATCATCGGACCTTATTTCTTCAAAAATGAGGCCGGAGCGCGCGTTACGGTCAATGGAGATCGTTACCGCACCATGATCAATGATTTTTTGTTTGAAGATATGGATGACATTGATCCGGAGGAGATGTGGTTTCAACAGGATGGCGCTACGTGCCATACGGCGAACGCAACCATCGACTTATTGAAATCAAAATTTGGCGATAAGTTGATTTCGAGAAATGGACCTGTCAATTGGCCTCCAAGGTCGTGCGATTTGACACCTCTCGATTATTTCCTGTGGGGCTACGTGAAGTCACTGGTTTATGCTGATAAACCAGCAACAATTCGTGTTATTCGTGACATACGGCCAGCAGTGCTCGAAAAAGTGGCCCAAAATTGGACGTCCAGAATGCGCTTCGTCAAGAACAGCCGCGGTGCCCATATGCCCGAAATCATTTTCAAATGTTAATGTCACGTATTGATCTTTCGAATAAAAAATTTTGATTACAATTTAATTTTTTGTGTTATTTTTTACAATTTCAAGTTCTATAGGGCTTAAAAAAACACCCTTTAAAAGTGGCTTTCTGTATTTTGTTCTTCTCAAAAGCCATTTAAATATATTAGATTGTTTTTCCAATAAAGAGTGTTTTAAATTATATGTTAAACAAACAAAATAAACTAACTCTCAATCGAAAGAGAAACAAACACAACTTGAATAGAGAACAGAACAATACTACCACATTCAAGTAAATGTAACAGAGTAAGATGTGTTAAATATTCAACAGCACATACATACAAAAATATAATTTATTTTAATTTTTACTACTTATTATTCGAGTGAATTCAAATAACTACTTGTAATTTCATTATTTGTTTGTATTTAAATGCAAAATTGTCCTTGTTGTTAGTTTCTTAGTTTTTCTTTCATTTTGGTACATATCTATATGTATGTATAGTTATAATCACTTATTTAAAATAACTTTTTGTACCCACCACCAAAAAATGGTCGGAAATATCCATTTAGACCCCATAAAGTATATATATTTATTCTGAATCGGGGTTTCATTTTATGACGATCTAGTTATGTTCGTCCGTCTGTCCGTCTGTTAAAAGCATGATAGAGGGTGGACCGAAAAAGCTAGGGGGCTCGAATTTTGCCAGATTAATTCTTATATACAAGGTTTGATTGGTATTTAAAAGGGCTAAATCGGTATATTAGGAAGAGACTTAAAAAAACAATGTCCTTCCAACAGCGAATAAAATGCGATTGTGTCTTTAAACTCATTGACGTAAAACGATAAAATTTTATAGGTGTATTAACTGTTCTAACAAAAGTATCTTTTCTTAAAAGCTTCTTAAACCTATGCATTACAAAAGGAGTTTTGGATCAAAATGTACAAAAATTTATACCGCAGAGTATCTTTTTCGGTATATTCAAAATTAAAAACGTAATAAAACTGACAAAATTAGACGTCTGATCCTCAAATTTTGCAAAAGTTGCTATTGGATCAAAAGACTTGCAAGAACAAAAAATTAAGGTGACACCCCCACTTTAACGCCCAGTTTCTAAATAACGCTTTATCTCAAATTTATAAAACTACTATATGGATAATGGTTTTAAAAGAATAAGGGACACTGTATTGAAATATCATAGGTTAATTTATCAACAGAAACTACTTTGACACGCCTACTTCAACGACCACTTCCTACATAATTTACCCTTAATGAAATTAAAAAGCTTATAAAACCGACAAAATTAGATGTACGATTATGAAATTTTGCACATAAGTATAATTCCAAAGAATGAAAGGTGAAACCCACACTTTAAGACCCACCTCACAGATAACGCTTTATCTTAAATTCATATTATTTTTATATGAGCAAAAATTAAAAAAAGCAAAGAAGTCTGTAATGAATTATCTGAGTTGAATTCAAACGTTAATTATATAATTTTAAAAGTAGGAGGTGACATGCCCACACAAAGCTAATATTATTTCCTAACTACCTCTGGGTACCAAATTGTACTTTTTAGATTTCGTAAAATTACAACATTGTTGAAAAAAGGAGTCAGTACAATCATTTATATTGTAGAAATTCTCAATGTTTCATTGTAAGACTAAATTATCGAAATAATTTAATAGCAAATCGAAGTTACACAAAGAAAGTGATACATATTTTGGTATAAAGAGATTATTCCAAAGCGATTACTGTTATTAACAAAGAAATAAATTTTGTTCTATACAAGTACACAAAATTGGTGGTGGGTATCACATATTCGGCACAGCTGAATATAATGCTCTTATTTGTTTTTATTAATTTTTAATAATAAAAACACAATTACTTCTTCTCAATTGTGTGAATATATTATTATGTACATGAATTAACTCACACATAATTTGAGTGTTTAGGTATAACTGTATCAAATTTTGCTGTGTTTTTGCATAATTAATTTTATACACATACAAGGAAAATGTAAAATGTGGTTTTTGTATTACTAAGTATTATACACAAATTTGCTTTTTTTGTTTTCTTACTTGTTTAATTTTCTTTAGCTCTCATTGACTTTTTAATATTTAAATGAATAATGTTTTTATTGTGTGTAGAAAATCACATTAATGTATTCATGAATTACTCTTTTATTTTCAGAGCCCCAGAAACTTCAGTTATGCTTGTTAACGAAGTCATTTTAATTAAAATTTCATAATTGGGCAAGTGCTTAAATTTAGTTAAAGAATTTAGACGTTGCCAATGATATGTGGGTTTTAATTCTTGCACCGATTATATCTTATATTCGAGTTAATAAAATAAACTGATGTACGAGGCATTTCTATGTAGGTGAGCAGTACAACATCTGGTAAATGTTTCTGATATTTTCTTAAGACTTTTCTCCACACGTTCCATATTTTTCGCAGTGTAAACTAAACGTGGTCTACTTGTTCGAGGCAAATCTCTTTCGGTGACGATGAATTAATCAACAAATCATTATTTTAGAGTGTGAAACTCTGACGTTATAATGTCGAGGATATGACCTTTGTCTTAAAATAATTAATCGCTGATATAAATAATAAAATTATATTATTCCAGTTCTTTGCTCAGTTGTGAATCTCAGCATTATTGATATTGCAGGTGCTATTTAAATAATCCAAAAAAAAAAAAACAAAAATATATTAAACAAGTAAGAGCACTATATTCAGCCGTGCTGAATCTGATAATACCCTTCACCGTCATGTATGTACATAAGTTAATTACCACATATTAACTTAGCCTGAATTATAGAATTCATGCATTATGTTATTTTTTTATTATTTCCGATGCCATATTTGATTTGGAATTTCTACATAGTTACTGTATTTTACTAGTCAAGCCATTATTTGAGTTAAAAAAAATCGCTCCGCCATATTGTTTCAGACGACATCTTGGATTTTACACTTTTTTACAGTTTACTTCATTGTTATGGTCGAACTTTTTTTTTTTTTTTGACACTAATTTTGTGCGGGTTAAAGGGGCACAAAGTCGTAACTACTATATTTGAAATATATATTCGCCATTAAATCTAGGACGCCATCTTGAAATTTTTTCTTTTCATAGTTTACTATATTTTAATACTCAAGCCCTTTCATTCGATCCCCATATTGGCTCTCTTGAACTAAAAAAAAAACTATTTTCGTTTGTAAATTTTAGGAAAAACACTGAAGCAGTTGTACTTTGGTACTTATATCTCAGTTCATTTTAAGCCGATTTCTCAGTTCTTCTGAACAATTAATTCTGAGATTACGGCTTGTAATATGGTATCTTAAGTGTGTTCAAAAATTATTTACGAGTTTAAAAAGTCTTGATATATTTATTTAAAAAAATATATAAATAATTTCAAATAATTTTTGCCTATAACTTTCCCGATGACCAATTTATCGCAAATTTTTTATGAATATCTCCAGAGGTATACCTAATGTATAAATAGTAACAACCATGTCTTTAAATTATCGTAGGGCTGGAAAAATTAAATTTTTGTGATAAAAATAATCGAAAAACAGAGACAGTCGTGTTTATTTGCTCATATCTCAGATAGTTATTAGGCGATTATGCAGGTTTCCAATACCAATCTGCTGCCACATATTTCTGATAGTTTCATACCTTACACGGCTCTTGGCGACGTCGGGGAGCTTGAAGAAGTTGATTTCACACACGGACAGAGGTACAAGCCAACGGATAATGTTTAACCGACTCGCCTATTCATAAGCTATTAGAAAATATATACTTTATGGGGTCGGAAATGAATATTATAGAAATTTCACACGGAATGACAAAGCTATATATACCCTTTTACACTGGTATAACAATGCATATTCACACAAGTATGTAAATGCAACGAGGAATTGATACAACAAAGCAACTTTCTAGGGAATGTTTTCTGTCAAGTTGAATTCGTATATCAGGGATTGAAAAGACATTATGATATATTTAATTAAAAAAAAATATTTGTGAAACTCATAATCAACAAAGGTGTAAAAACAACAAATATAAATAAAAATCATTGTTATCAAAAAAGTTCACTTAAGTTAATTTTTTAATACCGAAACAAAAATCGCATTCTCCATTAATGAGAATTTAAAAATTTTTACATTATAAATATGCCTTGATATAAAAGGAAAAGTTATTAAACTTCTTAACATCATGTTGACGTTAGCACACCCTGTATATAAATTTCGCTAACTTTTTATTTTTCCCTACATATTAAATTAAATGAAATTGCTTTGCAAATTTAATTGAATTGTATTCTTTAAAAAATACTGATTCTAATGCGCTATGTTTTTGAAGCAGAAATTTAATCTTATTTAAAGAGCGAAGCGCCGGTGGATTAATATTTGATTTGAAATTATAACACAAAGAAAATTAGAATATGTATGTATGTTGTATGTATTTATGTATTTTCTTAACATGTTTGAAAAATTGAATTTTTATAATTTTATTTTTGTTCTAATGTATGAGGTTCCTGTGTTTTTTCATAATATTCAATTATAAATTAAATTTTCATGTTTTTTCTTGAATCTCGTATCTTGTGAAAATACATCTTTTATTAAAAAACTTTTTTACTTAATTTACGTTTTTGAAGTAAAGTAATAATTCAGGCTTCTTAGAAAAATTATTTGTATATGGTTTTTAAAAGTTACTTTTAAAATTGCTTTTATGCTATCTAATAAGCAGCTTTATATTTATTTAGAACAAATTTACTTTTTATGATAAAGAGCGCACAACATGCCAATTGGCCATACTTGCAGCACAATAGGATGGGGCTTTTGGTGACCCACTTTTCAACCTAATCTTACATATGAATTCCGTTGTGGAATTTTCGGATATTAAAAATACAAAAAGGCTGATTGTTTTTAATTGAATTTTATTTTATTAGTGAAAATTTTTTATTAATTTTTCGTAGCGCATATAAACGTGCTTCCATTTCCACACTTAATATTGGTGCAATGAAAAACTCAATTTTTTTCCAGGATTCCACGTTACGGTCGACGATTTAAATATTTATTTTATTATTTATTAGCTTGCCAAAACCAACTCGCCATTTATACTAACATACGTCTAAATATTAACATTTTAATATTAATAATTAAAAACAAAGAAGGAGCTCGTATAATTACGATAAAAAATATTTTTCATGTTCTAAACACCTACTCATTGTTGAATTATTTTTAGTAAACATTTTTCAAACAAAAACTGAATGTTTAACTTTGTGTAAATCGCTTTTATTATGCACTTGGCAAAAGCTTAAAAAGTTCAAAAACGTACACGCACACAGGCTTAACAAAATAAAATAAAAATAAACAAACAAACATTGAAAGGATATGAATGTAACCAGTACAAAAATTTTTAAAAGACTAAAAAAGAATAAAATTTTATGTGCAAAAAAAGAAATATTCCTTTACGTATTCTTCAGAGTTTGATTTTCTAATTTAATTTTAATTTGGAATATAATATATTTATTTTTGTATTAAAAAATAACTTCTATTTTTCTGTCGTTTTACAGACCAATTGAAAGTCATTTCAAAAGGGTATTTAATACATGCATGTTAGCCTCCCAGCAAAATCTAGGTAATGTCTTGCTCTTACACACTTTTCAATGCCTATTAGTAATGACTTGATTTATAATGTGATACAGAAGTACTTATTTGAAAAAGAAATTTATTAGAAGTCATTTAAATACATAACTTTTTATAATTCTCATTTAGTTTAAGACACTTAGAGTATAAGTCATAATGTTTTGGCAGAGTTAGAAGGTATTTATTTAAGTCCCTACACGCAAAGAAAAAACATGTTTGTGGTAACCATAATCGAAGAGCAACATACTATGATTGAATTGTATGATTATGGTTAAAACATATAATGGTTACCAGGAACAGTTGAAATCAAATTATTTTTAAAAAAATCATAGCTTGATTAATTTGTAATCATACTGTTTTCTCACCTATCTATTATTTAATGATTATTCGTAATTTTTATTGCTTTTGAATATAATGTTATTATTGTCGGATTATTATTTTTTAAATCATGCTATTTTTAAATGATAACCATTTTGAAATTTTTACGAAAAGTAAACATTAAATGATACAATTGAAACAAATGCTTGATTATCGTGACAAAATATATGATGAAATGAAACCAAAATAATTATTACTTGTTTTCAACAACCAAATATTGTTATAGAAACCATAATATGACCGTCGTGATTATGTCGTAACCTTCTTTGCGTGTACTTATTTGAGCTCCTATTTGTGAGCGAGCGTGGTAAGTTCTTGCCTCCAATGACATTGCCGTGTTAAAATAATGGGTTTAGATGCCAGATTGTAAATAGTGAAGAACTGTTTTCTAGTTTAAACTCATTATTTTTAATGTGTTATTTTGCTGGGCTGATTTACATTAAATAAGTTATTTTTCAGAAAAAGTTTTATTTTTTTGTGGTGCCAAGGGCATATGGCCTTGTCACTCCGTTTTTTAATTTCTACAATATTTTTTGCCAATCCCATAAGGTATTTTTCTAAAGTATCTTTTGAAAACTTATGACTAGGGAAGTCGATTGAATTATATTTGTCTGACTGTCCGCGTATTAGTTGCAATTATCTTTTAGAACCCCCTACATGTTGTACAGATCTGTATGTAGAATCAATCTTTTTGAAATATTTGGGAATAAAATCCAGCCCAATAGCCTGATAACTTTCTGAGATATGAGCAAACAAATATGACTGCCTCTGTTTTTCCCAACATTTAGGGCCATTTATCGGTCCGCCAAAATCCTGCCTTTAACTAACGGCAAGTTGTAATAATGGCCCTTAAACTATAAAAATGAAAATTTTTCAGCTCTAGAATAATTTATAGACACTCTTGCTACTATTTATAGCTACGATTTACCTTTGTAACTTTTCGAACAAAATTTTAAACATCGGTCACTAATCGGTTAAGTTATAGGCAACCTAAACAAAGTGGCGAATAATATTTTCTCAAATCCATCAATATGTGTATCAAATGAAAGGGTTTGACTAGTAGAATACACTTAACTACGTAAAAATTGTAAATCAAAGCTGGCATCAGAAATAATAAAGCAAAATGGCGGCTAACACTAAATCTGAAGTCGAGGCTAAGCTACGATGTAGCAGTTACACCTACATACATATGTTTATGAGGATGAAAGGTATTTAAGCTTCGGAAGGGCCAAATATACCACTCGTACTTGTTCTTCTTTAAACTTGCATTTACGTTAACCCAAAAGCATTTTTATTGCAGAAAGTTTTATTTTTTTATATACGCACCTAATGTCAGATTTCCAATAACGAAAAACAAAACGAATTTCAAGTTCATGCAAGTAAGCAAAAATTGTTATTAAGAAGAAAATAACTTGTTCAATTGTAAAAAAAACTGTCTCTGTACATAAGAAATTTTCCGAAACATTTGTTATGGAATACACAACAGCAATTTTTTGAGTTTCTGTTTGTCTGTCGTGATAAAAAGGATTTTGTTAAAGGAATACTAGATGAGTTTCGATAAGATCAAGTCTAAATATACCTCAAAACCTGAATTAACATAAAGGATATTTTTTTTCGATATAACAGCTTATTTAGAAGAATACTTTAAGGCTAGCTACTGATGGTAAAGAAAAAAAAAAAAACAATTGAAGTATGGCCTAAAGAGGTAGACTTTTTTTAATCTTGAATTTTTTCACTTGCGTAGTTAGTGGTACATAGCTTTATTTGACTTATTTTTAAGTTTACGTCTTTTTCATTTGAGATTTGGTTTTTTTTTTTTTGTTTTTTGTTTTTTTATTAACAAGTATTTCACAGTAAAGAAATAGACTTAATAGACTTTGTAAAGTAGAAAAAATGTTTTCTTTTATATTAAAACATGTCACAACTTTATTAAGCTTTAATGTTTTCCAACTAAATGAATAGAACACATTGGCATCATACAAAAGTTAGTATCTTTTATATTTCCCTGAAACTATTTTGTTAGAATGTCGATTGCAGTAGCAGCTGTAGCAGTTTGACTCGGTAAAATAATTTATGTTTTTATCTCTTCCTATTTTACTTCATCAGCATTACTTTTAACTCACGCTGACAAAGTTTTAGTGATGGTGATAGTGAAATTGCTATACATGAGGTTTGATATTGAAAATGAGGCTATTACTGATTTAAATCGAAAAAGAAAATCTTAATAAAGATATACTCACTCATAATATATTTTTTATAAAGGTTTTCCTTAGGGAAAAAAAATTTTTTTTTTTTTAATGAAAATTCATTAAAATTATTTTTATTAATAACATTATTACTATTCACTACTACTTAGTCTCCTTATAACTCTTTTTGTAAAGCGACGCATCATCCATATATCTGTATAGATAATCGCCTAGTCAGAAAGACCACAACCAACACCTGACGACAAGATACCACAAAGTTCCCCATCTATAATAGCGGGACCACCTCCTTCACTCCAACAGACATCTTTACTACCCTGCATGAAGGCGCAGAACATTTTTCTTGTCAAACCGATATGTAATCGCTGCATACATTGAAAATGATCAATCATTTTCACTGTTACTGTTCTCACCTGATTGGGAAAATTAACATTTCTTTCATGCATTAATCCCCAACCGTAAATTTTTAAATCAGCCCCAGGATACCAGCTTTTAGTGCACAAACCGATTGGTATTATATGTTTATCACTAACTGGAGCATATAATTTTAATACCGCCACATCCTTATGATTACTGGAATCAATGTAGCCTTTGGGTATCTTGATTTTGTGAACCCTAGCTCTTGTTCCGTCATTGCGATAAGTAGCTCCAACTATTGCCATTAAATGTTTAGGGTTTCTATACGCAACACAGTAGGCTGATGTCACAACGAACCAGTTTGAAATCAAAGTACCATCAAAAAAAATTTATTCCCTTGCAGCAGTTGCACTAAAAATGATGCGTGGGTAATATTGGTGGGGGTGACTGCTTCAATGCGTGCTTGGATTTGAGGAAATACAAAAGAAAAAAGTACTAAACTGCAGATTACTAACACTTTTAAAATCCCTTCAATTTTTATCATTATGAGATAAAAACTTTTGGTGAGTTGTGAACAACTTCAACTTTCTACGTGTCAAGAAATACTGTTAGAAGTGCTGAAATTTATACATAATTTTAACATACTTTAAATTTTAAGTAGAATCGAAACAATGTAGTAGAAATTAAATAATTAAATATTTGCTTACTGATTTCTATGTGATATTGCATCTATATATAAACTTTTGTTTTAATTTCTTTTTATAAATATTATTAAAAAAATTTAAACTACTTTTAAAATCTTCAACAATATTTATTTATCTATACAAATATTATAAGTCTGTGAAACTAATTAACCAATTCTTTTCAAATAACAGACAACGCTTTACTATTTTAAGCGATTTTGTCACAAATTTTCAACTTTTTTATACCCGCCACCAAAAAAATGGTGGGGATATATTAATTTTGTCATTCCGTTTGTAACACATCGAAATATCTATTTTAAGCCCCATAAAGTATATATATTCTGTATCGATGTTTCATTTTATGACAATCTAGCTATGTCCGTCCGTCTGTCTGCCTGTTGAAAGCACGATAGAGGTCGCACCGAAAGAGCTAGGGGGCTCAAATTTTGCCAAAATCTTTCTTATACACAAGGTTTGCTTGGTATTGAAAATGGGCTAAATCGTAATATTAAGAAGTGAGTTCTAGCTCGTAATGCAAGAGTAGATCGAAAAAACCGTGTCCTTTGAACATCGAATAAAATGGAATTGTGTCCAAATGCATTGACGTAGAGTCATAAAATTTCGAATGTATATTTCCTGAGTAAAAAAAATATTTTTCTTTAAGAATTGCCAAAATCCATGAATTAGGAAAGAAGTTATAGATAAAAACGTATGCAAATTTATACCGCGCAGTGTATTTTTCGGTATATTCAAAATTTAAAACGTAATGAAACTGGCAAAATGAGATGTATGATTTTGAAATTTTGCAACAATTGCTTTTTGATCGAACGTTTTGTACTAATGGAAAATAAATGTAACACGCCCACTTTTACGCCCACCTACCATATAACACTTTATCTCAAATTCATATAATTTCTCTATGAATAAAGATTTTGTAAGAATAAAGGCCTATATTAAAATATTTAAGTTGTATTTATTAGCAGAAACTTTATTGACATGCCTACTTTAACGTCCACTTTCATTGAAACACTAAATTTACTAAAATATTTTACTAACTTTCCGATGTTATACAAAGAAAGTGATACATATTTGAGTATAAAGAGATTATGCCATAGCGATTACTGTTAATAAGAAAATAATACATTCTGAGCTATAAAAGTACATCAAATTGGTGGTGGGTATAAGAGATTCGGCACAGCCGATTATAGTGCTCTTACTTGTTTTTGTTTGTTTTCATATGCTTTTACTTAATTATATCTTCTATACTTAATATATTGTAAATACTATCGAAAATTGATTGTATCGCTATAAGATCACATACTGTTATTAAAAAGATTTATATTTTTTGTATATCCGCATTGAATAAATAAATAAACAAATAGTGATTATTGTTTATTAGAGATACGAATCTTTAAAACAAAAACAAATTAACAAAAGATTTTTAATTGTCCTTCAGAAGAGACGTGGTCTACAAAGTTTTTGTTTTTTTGCTCCCACTTAAGATTAATAAATTTTTTTAAATATATTTGGAACTCTAATCTTTACAAATTTTAATTTCTCCACGAGTCACTGTTATTATAGTGTCCCTTTAAATTCAAAGTACAAGACATGTCTTGTCGGATCGATTAGTCCAGCCAAAAAAGTTTGAAGATTAAGAACTGGAGGCATAACCAACTCCATGAAGATTTTTGTCAAACTCAACAAGAGCATGCAAATTTATTAAACAGCAATTTCATATATTTGCAAGCATGGAAATTGAGTGCAATACGAATTAAAATGAGAGAAAATTAAAAACGATTTTACATTTCTGAAATGCTGCTTATGTATTAAATAATGGCTATAGTTACAGTACGATAACCCGAAACTTAAGAGATCGTATATAAAGCACAGCCTATGAGCTAAATCGACATCAAAGCCAAATATCCATGGCGCTCTGTATTTTTTGGGACCAAAAAAGTTCCATCGATTTTGAAATACCAAAATCTTGCCAGGATATCACATGGTACCTGTACCGAATTTAACTGATATCTAAAAAGCGAACATTTTCCAAAAAATATTCTATTATGCCAATGTTCCGCCACATGTTGCCACGCCTGTTAAAAACTATTTAGAAACAACTGGTTGCTAAGTTTTGCCTCACCCAGTACAGGGTATACGCAATTGACTTGATTTATTCTTGGCCTCAAAAGGTCAGTCGTTCTTTTGGCGCGGAATCTACTTGTTGCCAGAAAGATGCACAAAGTCATAGCAAACAATGTCTAATACTTTGAGTATATTTACTTATATTGAACAAGTGTTACAAAATAAAAGCTTCAATTTGTAAGAAATTTTGCATTTTTCTGTTATACACCCAAATTTTGGGTTGATATTGTTTAAAAAAAAAAAAATATTGTCTGTGCGCAAGAAAGCGGATCACTTACCAATTGTACTTGTTTGTGTACCTTTCAAAGAGAGTGTAATTATAACCTTCACAGAGAGTGTAAGGCTATGGATTTGACATTCCAAGTGAAATTTTTACAATATTATTATTTATAGGCAGATAAAATATATATTTTCTGAAAGCTTGTGAATTGTCCGTCTGTCCATGAGTGTTGAAATCGATTTTTTAAGCCACCCCCGAACAACGTCATATACATATATCACTCTTACTTATTTTTTTACGAAAGAAAAAATCTAAAAAGAAAGAAACAAACTACTTATAATTTATTGAATCAAATCAGATGATACCATTATAATTGTTTTGACCCTGTATTTACCGGCGATATAATTTATCCTTTTATCAATTGCAAATTTTATTATTAGAGACATTGCTTCGTTTAAATATTATTTTTAGAAATTTTTCGATCATGCATAAATTGACCCACTCTAATGTACATACATACACACATAAGATTAATATGTGTGTTACTATTAAATTTGCCAATATTTGTGCCAGTCTAAAAAAAGCTATTTTAATTCATATCAAATCTTAATCATTGTCTAAGATAAATAATATAGTTTAAGTTCCAAAAAATGTTGTCTAGACAACTATACTTCCATTAAATATTGTCACAACCTTATTAGGAAAAAATATTTGCTTAGCAATCACTATATTTGTTTTCTTTTCTATAGTAAGATAATAAAGTATATTTATAAAAACAGTTTAAAATTATTTAAAACATATATGTACATATTTTAATACAAACTACTGTACTTCGATACATATCTGTCAAATTGTCAGCTCTTTTTAATCTTTAAAATAAGACGCTGTTTTTACACCGATTGGCGTCATTTAACATATGCACAACACTTTAAGAGATATTACAAATTAAAAAGAGTTAATTATGTTAATTTTTTTAACTCATAGTCTTTTAAAAGTCTTTTATTTTTCGGTCTATTTAAATTTAAAACGTAATACTTAAAACTGAAAAAATAAATGTGACACGCCCACTTTTATGCCCACCTCCTTTATCTCACATTCATATAATTTCTCTAAGAATAAAGATTTTGGACGAGTAAAGGACTCTATATTGAAATATCTGAGTTGAATTTATGGGCAGAAACTACATGCCTACTTTAACGTCCACTTTCATTGAAAGACTAAATTAACGAAAATATTTTAATAGCATATCGAAGCTATACAAAGAAAGTGATACATTTTTTATTATTCCATAGCAATAACTGTTAATAACAAAATAATAAATTTTGTGCTATAAAAGTACATAAAATTGGTGGTGGTTATAAAAAATTCGGAACAGCCGAATAAAGTGCTCTTACTTGTTTGTTTTATTACACACATATGGTATGTTAGTAGAAACTTTAAACGCTTATAACTCCTTAAATATCGAAAAAAAATAATATGAATTAGATTGTGCATATCGCCAGGAAAATTATTTTCAAATGGGTAGATATGTATGTACGTATGAGAGATATAGAGACTTGCTACTCATACTGAAGGGTAATGAAACGGCATTTAAAGTTTACCCTAAAGATGCAGACCTATTTCATGTTATTCACATCTGTCGTCATCGTTGCTTGCTTCATTTGGCCTATCTTTTATGGTTGCGGCGTTTTCATTGTTCAGAAATTTTTGTTTATTACATTAAATTTATTTTGTTTTCTAAAAGTTGCAAATAAATAAGTTTTTCACTACAAAAATAAGTAAATGCTACAGACTTTGTTTAAACTTAAATTGGTTTTAACTTTTAATCTGTGATGCTTTTTAATCAAAATTGTCAATGTAAAAGAAAAAATAATTTATTTTTTCTTCACTTCAGTTTCGTTTTACTCAAATATTTGTACATTAAAACATGACACAATTTTATTTAAGTTTAATGTTTTCCAATTAGATGAAAATAAGTAGCTGGGTCGGTAGAATGGAAGATATCTTCAGTTTAGTTAAGTGTGTACATTTATTTTATATTTCCTTGAAATTGTTTTCATAGAATGTTGATTGTATTAGCAGCAGTTGTTAAGTAATTTGCCTAAAGAAACGTTCTTTATGCTTGTATCTCTACTTGTTCTTCTTCGTCAACATTTCTTTCAACTCGTGCTGTCAAAGTCTAAATAATGGCGATAATGATGTTGCTAATTATGAAAATAAGTTTTTTTTTAATTTTACAAAAAAAAAAATGAAGTATGTTTTGCTAATGTTACATTGAGAGAAAATGTTCAGATAAGTTACTACAAATCGTATAAGTAATGCGTAAGAAAAAGATATATGTACTGAATAGCTGCGTAAAATGCTCTTAATGCTATGTATTCTATTTCATACTGCTTCCAGTCACCATATTTTAGTGTAAATTAAATAACAAAACAAACATAACAAAACATTACTCTCACTAAAAGAAAACGCATAAAAATGTTTTCTATACAGATTTGTTGCTGTTTGTGTTTGTAAGTATAATATTAAAATAAAACTCGACAATGAAATAAAGAAACGGTAAATTATAGCAAAAACATCGACTACAAGAGAAAACCTACAAAAAATTTTAAATAGCATTGTTATTAAGTAATTACGTTTGAGTTAGTTTAAAGAGAAAATAATTTCCTATAAACGATTTTTTCAGCACATGTGAAATCATCTCATTACAGAGTATTAAAGTGTCTATGCAAGTTTTTTTTTGGTATAGGATTACTATCAAAATATTTTGAAAGTTCTACTTTAGTTTTAATGTTTCAATTCAAGATTGTTCTTAGTCTGCTTTAATTTATTTCAATTCTGTTCTATTTTTCAATGTTTTGATCATTAAACAGAACACATGTTTTTGGAAGTATATATTCAGAGAGTAATACCATAGACAGACGACAGCGTTAATTTGCATTAAAATCTCACTAATGCACATTAAAATTTTGCTGTGACAGACGACTGTTTCTGCATTAAGTAAAAATTTTAAATGCACTAGCAATCACAAATCTGAACATGTTCCTACAAGTTGGGATGGCAGAAGGACACTCTGAAATAAGAGAAAGGGAATTGTGGAAATTCGTAGGTTTAATGGTATCTTTTCATGGAGGTTATAATTCATACATACAAATGTATGTTGGTATGTGGTATTTTTTTAAAGGACCGTAACAGCACTTTTTGGGAGAGTGACGTGCTTACGATGGACGATACCAGTATTAAGGAAAACTTTCGCCTAAACAGAATTGCATTCCAAAAAATATGCAAAAAATTTCAACATATCGAATCTATTTTTATTTTACATTTTTGATTTTTTAATTTTTTGATTGATTGCCGACCGTGTTGCCATATTGAAATTGCGAAATTCAGTATAAATTCAATATGATTTAGTGCATTTACGTGAAATCTAATACACATTGGGATGGGAATAATTCATAAGTTAATTTGAATTAAGACTTTTAATGCAAATTAACGCTGTCGTCTGTCTATGGTATAAGATACCTTTTATATGCTTAAACCGCTCTTTAATATGTGCATACATATGTAAGTATGTATGTATGTACATTAATAAAAAAAAATTAATAGTAAGAATTTCGTAGTACAAGGTAAAAGATATTTTTATACCCTTCACCTGCGATGAACAAGGTCATACATATATAGCTTTGTCATTCCGTTTGTAATTTCTACAATTTTTGATATTTTCTGAAAGCTTATGAATAGAGGAGTCTATTAAGTTTTGTCCGTCTATCCGTGTGTGGGTTGAAATCAACTTTTAGAAGCAAACATATGTTCCTGAGATCTGTGTATGGTATCAATCTTTTGGAAATATCCGGGAATTAATCGCTATTGAAATTCTGCAGAATCGGTTCATAAGTTTCTGAGATATGAGCAAAAAACTACGACCACCTCGTTTTTTACACAATTACAATAACAACAAACATATATACATACATGTAAAAAACATGCAAAAAAAAAAAAAATTACAAAAAAAAATATATTAAAAATAAAAAACAAATAATAAAAAAAATTAAAAAAAAAGAGAAAAAAATTTAAAAAAATTTTTTAAAAATTTGTTTAAAAAAATAAAATATAAATAATATATTAAATAAAATAAAATTTTTTTGGCTCAGCTGGGATTCGATGCCACATTTATTCTAACCAGTATATACACATGTACGTATTTTATATGAGATGAATGGTAATACAAACAATTGTTATTGCATGACTACACGTTGTGAAGGGTATATAAGATTCGGCACCGCCGAATATAGCACTCTTACTTGTTTGTTACTCAGACTAAGATTAATATTTGAAGTTCTTACGGTTTTTTCATAATTAATTTTATAAATGTTGACTAAACAGTATTTTCATTCCACGTCTAATTTTTAAAACTTTAACTTTATAATAAATTAAGAACTAGAAATTTAACGCTAAAAAACTCAAGGAGCTTATGTCACAAATGTTTGTCTTATTGGTATATTTCCTTTGAATATGACGAAATTTTTATTAAAAACAAAAAGTCAGCACTCTATTTTATTTAATTTGATATAAGTATGTATGTACACCTTATGTATAACTTACTTACTACTTGCTGTAGTTTCCTTATATTGTTACTGAGATACAGAATCAACATTTTTCTAAACAATGTAAATTCTAGAAATAATTATTTTAAATACATCCTGAAAGTATGCTACAATGTGTAAATTGTTTATAGTTCTAATGTTGCCAAAGTTGTAAAATAAAATCTAAATTAGACTAAGGTAAATTAAAATAATGTAAATTAATTAATGTAGGAATTACAATGTAAATTTAATCTATGTTAATTATACTAATAACCTTTAAAACTAATACAACTAACTCCATAGCAATATTACGCAGTAGCAACTTCTATACAAAAAGTTTAGTTAAACAGTATGTTGTGATGTAAAGGTTATACAAATGTAGCATTATCATTTAGTTTAAAGTGTCTACAATATTAATTCACTAACTACATAAAGTATACATGAGGAGCCGCAGAACAAAAGGTGCTTTTTCGCTCATTTAAAATTTTTGGGAAATTGAGATTTATTTTTTTCGCCACTTTAAAAAACTGCAAGAACCTGCAAATGCTAACAAGTATTTTACTTATCTACAGATGCATCTAACTGTCATAAGTCAGCCTATTAAATATTAAGGATGTTTGATATAATTTCATTTTTATTTCGGAAAAAGCACCTTTTGTAAAAAAGAAATCAAAAAAGCACCTTTTGTTAAAAAAAGTAAAAGAGCACGTTCTGTTAATACAAGGAAAAAGTATATTTTGTAATGCGAATACACATAAATGACGATAAAATTTTGACTAAATGTGGTTAAACCTGATCTAATATATTAAAAAATGTTAAATTAAGTGTATAATTTTTGTCGTTTTATTAAATAAAATTGCAACTTAAACATTTCTTTCTTAGCCTTAAATTAAATACATATAAAATTTGTTAAAGTTAAACTCTTGTTCCAACATCTTCTTCTAGGCAAGAACATCCAACATTTTCGTCTATTGAATCCTCCATACCTTTATTCTGGTTATACAAAATGTCCTTGTACCAAAATAATGACTGATTTTCACTCCAGTCTTTACCAAACTGTTTTATTAAAAGACTTTCCACAAAGACTTTAACATCTGATTAATTTTACTTTAACTGTAGTTTGGTTTGATCATTAAAGTAAAAAGTGAAACTACACAAAGATTATGGAAAAGAACCTTTTGATAAAAAATAATCAAAAAAGCACCTTTTGATAAAAAATAATCAAAAAAGCACCTTTTGTTAAGCATAAATTTTTTAGAACCCATTTACTTTGTAAAAAAAAATAATAATAATGCAAACTTGATTGTTTCTACAAGATTTCAACCTAAATATTATAAAAATACCAAAAAACCAATTTTTCGCGAAATGCGAAAAAGCACCTTTTGTTCTGCGGCTCCTCACATATTCTGAAACCTTATGAAAGGAAAAAGCCGATTAAACGTACCAATCTATTAATTTGTCCGTGTGTTAGTTTAAATCAACCAGTTATCTATATGGTATCAATCTTTTGGACATATTCGGGCATGAACCGCTATTGGAAACTAGCACGATGGCCCCATAACTTGCATTGGTATTAGTAAGCATACAATTATCTTTGTTATTTTTACAAGCAAGGTCATCGGTAATGTAAATTATAATTGGTATTATTTATATAAATGCTATGCCTGCAGTTTTATTCGTAAAATGTTTCATATTAATCGTTTACAAAACCGAAAATTTATGGGCCAAAATAATTTGAAAAATTAAATTAAATTAAATTTTGGACATGGTAGTTTAGACGTGGCATGTTATGACATTCTCCTTGTTTAGTGTCAGACCAAGGTATATTGTCAGTATAAGGTAAAGAGTTGTTTGCTCGTTTCTTGAAGCCATAGGCTAAAGGCTAACAAAATACTTATCTGGTAAAAGGAAATCCTTAAGCCATTAGAACTTGTTTTTAACTGGTTATTGATAAAGTCTTTTCGGAAACCACGTGGTGACTGTGGTTATTTCCAGGCAATTAAATGGCAAATGATCGATCTTGGTCTGACTTTGATAAGCCACTGTTGTTTCTGAGGTGATGTTGTCATTTTAACAAGAATAGAAAATGATGACTTAAGGCCATGACTGACTATCAGATTTCATCGTTCGATATGTCAAAAATTGTATGTGTGTTCAGAAAGTGTGATAGTGTGGACACAAAGTGCACATGTGTGACAGATTTTTTGACAAGTGTGTCCGATTTGATAATCTTTTGAAAATTTTCATAAAATAATAGTTTCTGTGCGATCAGAGTTGCTTTTTCTAAGCAAGTATGACAGTGTGGCATCCAATAACACATTTTGTTGCGATTTCTTCATGTAGGACAGAAAACTATCAGATTTTTATTTGACATAATCGCACGACTTTGTAGGATAGTCAGTCATGGCCTTTAATGACTAATGTTTGTGAACATAGCGGACTTTGAAGTGCTGTTGTATTTAACAAAAGTAGTTACATGGTGAATTGTTCGTCATCTTAAGGATCGGACGTCCAATTTTATCGCTGATTAATTTTATGCCTTCGAGGCGAAAAAGTAAAATGGGATGCATACCCTGCAAGACTTTTTTTTGCATTAACCTAGAAATAATGTATGTATGTAAGTTTGCCACAATATCACAAATTAATTGCAGGGGCGGCTGACGTTAATCAAATCACAGAGCAAGTGTACATGTTTGTTATCATGCTTGAATTATTAAAGCTTATATCTTTTCTTCTATTAAAGTATGCTGTCTGGTTGTCAACAAATTTGGTATCAAATCAAATTTTCATAAATAAGGGAGTTGTTTAACTATGAAAATTAATATTTCGAAATATGATATTTATAAATATTAGAATTTTAAAGCTTAAATATTTATTCGAATTTTGTATTTTTAAATTTGATTAATCTTAAAAACATTGACATTTTCGAAAGTATTGGTCTATTACAAACAAAAATTATAACCTTAAAATGCTGTATATGCACTTATTTAACAAGTAAGAGCGCTATATTCGGCCGTGCCGAATCTTATATACCCTTCACAACGTGTAGTCATGCAATAACAGTGGTTTGTGTCACCATTCATCCCATATGAAATACGTACATACATATATAAAAACATCCCATTGTAAAATTATAAATTCACGTATGTATGTTAAAAAAACGAAAAATAAAAAAAATTAAAAAAAAAAAATTTTAAAAAAAAATTTAAAAAAAAAAAATTTTTTAAAAAAAATTTAAAAAAAAAATTATTATATACATATATAATATATATAAAACAAAAAAAAAATAAAAAAAAAATTTAAAAAGAAATAAAAAAAATTTAAAAAAAATAATAAAAATATATAAGTATAATATATTAAATTAAAAATAAAAAAAAAAAATTAAAAAAAAATTTTCAAAAAAATTAAAAAAAAATTTTTTTTGGCTCAGCTGGGATTCGATGCCACATTTTCTCTAACCAGTATACACGTTTGTATGTATGTATGTTGTTGTTGTAATGTTGTTTTTGTGAAAAAAAAATCGAGGTGGTCGTGGGTTTTTGCTCATATCTCAGTTGTTTATGTACCGATGTTTCTGATTTTCAATACCGATCTACTCCCGAATATTTCTGATATCCAACCTATGTCGGGGGGCTTCAAAAAGTTGATTTCAACATACACACGGACAGACGGTCAGACGGACAGACGGACAGACTGACAGACTGACAGGGCTTAATCGACTCCCCTATTCATAAGCTTTCAGATAATATATACTTTATGGGGTCGGAAATGAAAATTGTAGAAATTTCACACGGAATGACAAGCCTATATATACCCTTTTTCACTGTGTGAAGGGTATAAAAATAAGCTTTATTATTGTCACACCTTAAGTGCCTGCACCGTAATAGTCTGCTTTAAAAAAAATGCTAACAAATTAAGATTTTTTAATTGCACTTCAAACCTAAGTACATTTTAAAGCAACGTTTTAAATAATTGTTATAATTTAATTTCTAAAATGGCCTTAAAGCACATCAACATCATTATCATGTCGAGCTTTTTACCCTCTCACAATTTTGTTTAATTTTCAAATGAAGTAAAAAATCTTTTGCTTGTTAAAATTGTTAAGACTTCACTTACCTTGGCAAATCACAGATATAATGGAGGGAAAAAACAATTTAAATTATTTGCATATCACTGAGCAAATAAAAAATTGGAACATGTTGAAATATTTTCTTTTTTGTTTAATGTTGCCAATTTTTTCATTCTTTTTAAAAGTACTTAAAAAATATATATAACATTCGTTTCAATAAAAGGAAAAAGAAAAAGTATTTATTCTTCGAAATAAACAATGAAAACCATTAAACGACAACTTAAATAAATCTTTTAATAAATCACTTCCGTTTTTATAACAAAATAATCCTCTTACTCACAATAGACACAAATTTGATTAATAAAAGAATTTTAGGTTGAAATATTTAACAGCTGTAGTTTTTCTATTTTTGTGATTTTTTTTCTTTTTTTTGATAGTGTTTAATAGATATATAAGTATGTATATGTAATTGCATATGTATGTTTTTTCTTTTGTTTTGACCAAATAATGACGGTGGTTGCTTTATTTACTAGAGACGTAATATTTGTTGGTTTGATTGATTTTCTACTCAATTACTTAATAATGAAATAAAGTAATATTTAAAAAATAAATAAATTAAATCCTTCAGTACTTTTTAAAGTGTTTTTGAACCACAAATATGTATGTGAATTTAAATATACAGTAGGATTGATGAGATAAAAAGGATGCATTGAATACTAAATTTTAAAAATAAATTAATTAATTGTTAAATAAAATTCATCAAAAATATTTAGAAAATTTATATTTTACAAATTGAAAAACAAAAATTTTTCAGTTATTAAAAACTCAACATTAAAAAATCTAAAAGTCGACATTTATCTATAATTTATGAGCATAATAGATTTACATAAAAAGGGAAAACAACTTGGTGAAATATGCAAAAATGTTAGAAGGCACTATTGTACTACAAAAAAATTATAGACTTAGTCAAATATAAAAAAGTAGCAAGTTTTCCGTGTGGAGGACGGCTAAAGTGTAAGTAACAGATAAGAAAGTACATAGTTAGACAAGTTACAGCAAGTGAGGCTGCTAGTTAAGTGGAAATTCAGCTATATATTACAAGAATTTCGCTTAAAAATATAAAAATCAACCTTCAGCGGTTTGTTAAAATATTCTTTTTATGGATGAGAGTAAATATGAGATATTCGGTGTCAAAAAACCTCCAAAGATGTGGAGAAGTGTTAATGATGCATTTTGCGATAAGTGCTTAGTTAAAACCGTAAAACATGGTGCAAGCTTCGTAATGGCCTGAAGATAAATAGTGACATAGGAGGTCGGTAATATTGTGTTTATAAAATCAACAATGAATAAAGAATACTATCTTAGTATTTTAAAGATGAATTCACCCATTTGTTCTGAACAAAATTTTTTCCGGAGAATTACAGAATTACAGAGAGTTTTCTGCAGAACGATTCACCCATTTCAGAAAATTTGTCCGAAAAAACAAAGCTGCCATATAATACAAAAATGCAAACAGTTGTACAAAGTGGCAGCACCGCTAGCAAACTATGTAAATAAATACAAACGTAAATTATTTCATTAAAATATATGTGCAGAAAATGTCGGAAAGAAGAAAACTAAAATTATTATTTTTAATTGAAGTGCATAAAGTCAATTTGTTTGCAAAAGAAATTTATAAAAAAAAATCAATAATGAAAAGAGTCGCTCCTATTTCATTCCATAAACCCTGTTTTAAATAATTGTTTTTGTATGCACTATTGCTCATGTCATACAAACATTCTCTTCCTGGTTTTTTTAATTCTTCTATTAATTTTGAGCAATATTTTCATTAAATTCCATTTTAATTGTTAATTTTCGGCAAAAACAATTTTTGTATAATAAATGTACTGACACTGTGTGATGTGGCAACCAAATTCAATTTTCATGTAAATATTAAAAAAAAATGGCATCCCAATTCAGTTTCTTCTGAACAAGAATTAAAATTAAACCAATTCAAGAAAAATCTTTCTGAACAAAATAATCTCTCTCTCTCAAAAGTAAAACGTCAAACTCAATATAAAAAAAATTTGTTCTGAACTAAAATTGTATGGGTGAATCCAGCTTAAGACACATTGTTGCCGCTAGTATAGAGAAATTATACTTAACAGAAAACTATATATTTCAACAGGATAATAATCCAAAATATACATTTAAAGAAATGGTTGCTCTTAATCACTTGACCATTCACAACAATCCCTTAACCTTTATTCAATCTAGCATTTGTGAATATATGTAGACAATAAAGCGAAAAGGAAGGAACAGGGATAACCTAAAGGCGATACTGTAGGATGAACGGGGTAAAATTTCACCTGATTTTACCAAAAAACTTGTTGAATCGATGTCTTAATTAATTTAATATTTATCATAGTTTAGTCTCCTTAACGTCTCTTATACACTTTAAATTCACTATTAAATTTTGACACATAATTTTTTTACAAATCTAGAACTTTTGTAATTAAATCAATTTACTTATGATTTTCTCAAAATTATTTACTAACGATTTTTTAGAAATCAATTTTAAAACAATATTTTTCACCTTTATAATTTTCTACAAATGACAAATTTATCGCAAACATTGTTGTAACTTAATCCCACTGTGTGAACGAAAATATATATAAATCTGTGGTCACATGCATAAGCCGCTTAACTCAACTTAAGAAAAACAACGAGTTTTATGCACTATGATCAACAAAAAAGTTTTGGCGTAGAATACGTCTTACCTTACGGTATAGGGAGTCATGTCAGATTGTTATTGTTGTAATCTTTATTTCATTGATTATGAGGAAACGGCGAGATAACTTTTTTTTTAATTTTTTTGTAGGTAAATGAAGATGTTTTCTTTCGTTTGATATACATTTCATATTGGTCGATATCTTCCTAATATTTAAATTTCTCAAATGAAAATTGTTTATGTCAAATGAAAGTGCTGCCAAGTAAGCAGAATAACAATGCTGCTTGATGCTGTTTGACAGCAGTAACCATCAAATAAATAAATTCATTTGCATGTATTAATTATCATTTATTGTTATGTATGTTTTCTGTCTTATCGGATGGCGTATTCTACGTTAAACTTAATGGCCGTGCCTCTGACACAGCTTGCAGGGACAGTCGGACAACTGTCTGCTGTTTTTTATTTTTGCCTTCAACTCTCATTTTTCTAACCTAATTTTTGTTCTATATATTTAAAGAAAAAGTGACTTAAGTTGCTTTGAACTTTTTTAACATTGTCAATAAGCACCAAACTGTAGTAAATTATTTATTTTTACAATACTTTATTTAGAATTAGATTGCCGTTTATTTAAAGACACCTACGCGCATCATCCATTCCTCAGACAATTTTTATTTACAATAATCCTTTAAGTCGATATAAACTCAAGAATAATAAATGCACTGTAATGTATACTTAGTTACATATACATATGTATATATTTTTTCAAAAAGCATAATTGATTTTATTTAAAAGCCTTTTCGAATATGCGGATTGTGTTATTCCAAAAGTATGTTTTTTCACTTAGGCTTTTATTGCTTGTGACCACAGATTACGTGAAATTTGTAAATTGTTATTGAAACCGCATTTAATATGCATTAATAAAACTTCAAGTACCTAAACAACAATGGCTACATTTACACATACATATACACATTTACAAATCGTATACACAAACACACCTGGTCACAATTTCTATATATAAAACATGTTCTGGAAATTGTAATATTTTATAATATTACTATGATATTGTTTGTTACGAACATAAATTTAAATTTTTATAATTTATTCATTTGGATTTTCTTTTATTACTCTCTTCTAAAACATGTCTATCCACAGACAGTGAAAGTAATAAAAGTCACAACGTAATTACTCCCTGCAGGAAATGTCTTTAATGTAATTAGTACTAGCCCCGTGACTTGTGAAAGAGAATATTCCTATCAATTAATGATTTAAATGGGTAAAAGAAATTTTAATTAATTAATTTTTCATGATTTAAATAAACAAGCAAATTGAGTTTTTATAAAAAGATTTTTTGTGTATTAAAATAAAATGGGATAAACTTCTTAAGATCACTTCGACGACCTTAAAACTTAATCGCAGGTCCGTTTGATAAAAAGTGTGACAAACGTAAACTATTTATTAACAATTAATTAATCACTCAATTATTTCAGATTTTATTTAAACTAAACTATATTTTATCTATTTATTTAAACTATTGTTAAACTCAAGAGATGATCAAGACGTAAAATTTACATTTAAAGATAAACATGAACACACAAATCGTTTAACACTTTCCTTAAACACTCTCACATACATACAGATACAAAACATATTTCTATAAATAAAGCCTTTATTGTGTTTTAAACTTGAATTTTTTACGTGTGTAGGTAGGTACTCACATTGATGCGAATATGATTTTGCATTGAGTTTAATATTTATTTTAACACCTTAATAATCTATTTTATTTACTTTATGGTAAAAAAGAAACAATATAAACACAATATATACTTATGTACCTACTTATATGTACATACAAATGTGAATTTATGTAGGTATTTTTTTATTGCACTGTTAACATGATATAAACAACACAAAAAATTAATATAACGGATTTTATTTTGCCGTTTCTTTGAAAACACGTAAACGCGGCAAAGGCTCACTCGAAACTGAGTTGTTTGTATCGGAATCCGTTGCTTAAATGAAAAATACTAAATTTCTTCTAACAATTCTAGGATAATGTGTTTTTGTGCATGAATATGTGTACTTATTTTACGCATACATACACACATACAGTTTTGTAATATTAAAAATGGTTTGGCGGTATATACGTTTTGTCATAACGTTTGTAACACATCGAATATACATTTTAGTATAAATTGTTTGTGTTCTGGTTTCATTTTTGGATAAATTAGCCATGGCCGTCTGTCTGTCTGTTTGTCTTTTAAAAACACGGTAGTATTGTGGCTTTAAAGTGTATTGAAGATATGAACTCCCCCTATCGACGAGCAATAAGGCCGTTGTATGCTACAAGATAAATTATGGCGAAATCGGTTTACATACTGCCAGCCGAAAGATTGATATAGAAAGCATAACACAAATGTTATGCTATCCATCCCTAATTCTAATTTCATTCAAATGTAACATAAAAAGTAGTTTAAAATTACATATGGGTATACCGATAATGAGTGCTGATGATGAAAATGGTTTCTGGCTAGTTTCGAAAATTCATTCGACTCTGCTAGTATTGAAATAGTTTTTAAACACTCTTGAATAATTACAATAATAATATAAAAATTAGCATAAGCCAGTATAAAAATGTTTTATAATAAATTTTTTTCAATTATGTTATTATTAAATTAGGAATTGTCATGTTCCCATAATATTTATTATTACCTAAATATATCAACCCATTCTTAATCTTCAGTTCAGAAGTACATTATATTTTTATTTTAAGACTAAATATGAACTGCGGTATTCAGATAGGTTTATTAAAGGCTTATTTGACAGATGTTGTACAGAAATTTGTCAAATAAGTCTTGAATAAACCTTAAATATTTTTTATGAATACAGCATAAATTCTTTAAAAACAAGAGAACTAATTAATAGAAAATCACACTTTAACAAAAAAAGTAATACATATTTCGGTATAAAGAGATTATTCTATAGTAATTACAGTTATTAACAAAATAATAAACTAATGGTGGGTATCCAATATTCGGCACAGCCGAATAAAAAGCTCCTACTTGTTACTTTTGTACATGTATTTGTTTTCATTGTAACTGTATTATACACGTGAATTTTGTTTTTGTTCGTATGCTAGTTTAAACTTATGCTAAAACTCTAAAGTTCTTACACGTTTGTATTTTTGTTGATTTCATTATAATGAAAGCTTTAACAAAAGCATGTGCTCGCCTGATAAAAAAAAGCTTTTTTATTTAGTACTAAAAGGATTGCCAGTGCTATTAAAGTAAAATACTGTGTGATTTTACGTATTGGTAGGAAACAGAACTTACTTATTTCCTTGCACGCACAAAAAACATGGTTATGAAATGATCAGAACGATAAAAATGTTTGGGTTGCCGAAAATAAGTTCTAAATATTTTTATTATGTTTTGTTACACGTTTCGTCACCATTATCGAGCTTTTGTTTTTTAATGTTTTAAAGTTTAGTTTTAATGAAACTTCGATATGGTTGTTCAAAGTGAATTAGTTAGGTTTTCTAGTAAATAGTTGCGGTGTTTCGACAATAGATTGAGGATTATTGCTCCAATTATGACAAATCTGAAATGACATAGCCATAAAACCAAAAGTGTGCTTTATCCGCCGCTGAATTTATCGATTTGAATCATCATTTTCAAGATAAAGGATGGTCCAACCCTAATGCACAATGTTAATTGTGAGTCAAACCTTAAAGACAAGTTCTTGCCAAATTTAATTTGATATATCTTTGCTTTGAAAAATTCTCAAGCTACACAAGTGAGCAGCTCATTAAAATTGTTTAAGCCTTTTATGAAAATGAGCGTTCAAATCAAAATGCATTTCGTGATTTCTTTGGTCAGCATAATCTACCAAATGTGTTCACATTGGGAAGAATTGCGCAAATTTGAGCAAACCGGGTCTGTAGTAAATGTGAAAGCACCTGTGTATGTATGCCCAGTTTTTTCTGTGAAAACATTGGTGTTGTGCGCGATAGTGTGGCCCAACAATTAAACATCAGCATTGTCATTGAAGATATTGACTAAAAACAGTGTTGTTTATTGAATTCTGGCACACTTTTAACATTATCGTTTAACTTATAGGCTACCTTTGTCCCTATAACTACAGAGACGATATCTTGAATTGTAAAAACAGCAAATACTTTTAAAGAAAAATTGCGTTAGAGAATATGTTTGTTCTCAAAATTTATTAAGAAAAGGCAAAAAAAAATCTCAAAATGTTTGCAAAAAGACTTACAATTATTTGTAAAATTATATATAGAAAATTATATAATATTGTCTTTATATGCTATCTATTTTTATTACATGGCAACTCTTACAACATACCGTGTTGTTACTATTGCACAAATCATTGTCAATGGCGATGCAAAAGCACACACAGATATGTTTGTTTTAAAACCTTTTTAGTACAAAATACTATACGCACACATATTTACGTCAGCAAAATAAAAAATTCACTCAAATTGTGAGTGATGTTAAAAAATGTCGTATACTACTACAATAGCAAACGTATAAAAATATAGGAATATTTTTTGGCGGGACTGTGAAAAAATACTAAAAACTAATAATCAAAACAAAATAAAAAAGTTAAAGAACACAAAAAATATCATACATAAACAGTAAACAGCAGCTTTAGCAAAAACAATGTGTAACCCTGATGAATTTAGCATGTACAAAATTGTTGTCTTCTTGATTCACACGTTTTCTGACTAGAGTAGGTGGGTAGTAAGTAGTAAACTGAATTTAATATTTGTTTACAAGATAAAAATATGTCATTTTTTATACTTGAGCCACAAAGAATAACACGGTAAAGAGAAACCAAATGAAATAATACTTTTAAATTGTTGTTATCGTTATGACACAATTTAATGCTTTTGATGTATCTTTAAACATTATTAAATTCGTAGTCTTATATCCTTGTATGTATGAATTTTAAAACCCTCACGACTATGAAAAACCCAGTTTGTTTACATTTGTGTAGGTTCTTTATGGCCAAATCAAATTTTATTTTACTGTTTACATTTGCCGACATGACAATTTTTATCATGTGCAACTGTCATCAAATGACAGTTGTTAAGAATTACTTCCTGCTTTGTGGTATTTGTAGACTATAATTATTTTTTTATAGTTTTCTTAGTAACTAAAATATGTACTTACTTTCATCCTTCGATAAATCCTTATTATACCCTTCACACAGTGAAAAAGGGTATATATAGGTTTGTCATTCCGTGTGAAATTTCTACAATTTTCATTTCCGCCCCCATAAAGTATATATTTCCTGAAAGCTTATGAATAGGGGAGTCGATTAAGCTCTGTCAGTATGTCCGTCTGTCCGTGTGTATGTTGAAATCAACTTTTTTAAGCCCCCGACATCGCTTGGACCCGGACGAGGTATCAGAAATATTCGGGAGTAGATCGGTATTGAAAATCAGAAACATCGGGACATAAACAACTGAGATATGAGCAAAAAACCACGGCCACCTCGTTTTTGTTAACACAACAACATACATACATAACAAACGTGTATACTGGTTAGAGAAAACCTGGCATCGAATTCCAGCTGAGCCAAAAACAATTTTTTTTTATATTTTTTTTTTAATTTTTTTTTTATTTTTATTTGTTTGTTTTATATTTATTATATATATTTTAATTATTTTCTTTATTGTTTTTTATATACATATATGTACGTATTTCATATGGGATGGATGGTGATACAAACTATTGTTATTGCATGCCTACACGTTGTGAAGGGTATATAAGATTCGGCACGGCAGAATATAGCAATCTTACTTGTTTTTTAAAGATGTCAGACAAAACTTAGAGCCTCTCGCCTCAACAAGGAAATATAATGGACAAAAAAAATGTATACAAAGTGTATGATAAGTGTCCGATGATAACAGTTATTTTTTGTTTTTTATTTTTTCGAACAATAATAACCGTTTTGTGTTTGCTTTTTATTTTTTCGAGAAAAATTAACAGTTATTTTTTGATTTTTATTTATACGAGCAACTATAAATTTTCTTTTTTTATACCCTTCACACAGTGAAAAAGGGTATATATAGGTTTGTCATTCCGTGTGAAATTTCTACAATTTTCATTTCCGACCCCATAAAGTATATATTTTCTGAAAGCTTATGAATAGGGGAGTCGATTAAGCCCTGTCAGTCTGTCCGTCTGACCGTCTGTCCGTGTGTATGTTGAAATCAACTTTTTGAAGCCCCCCGACATAGGTTGGACCCGGGTAAGGTAGTAAAATATCAGAAATATTCGGAAGTAGATCGGTATTGAAAATCAGAAACATCGGTACATAAACAACTGAGATATGAGCAAAAACCGACGACCACCTCGATTTTTTTTTTCACAAAAACAACATTACAAAAACAACATACATACATACAAACGTGTATACTGGTAGAGTAAACGTGGCATTGAATCCCAGCTAAGCCAACAAAATTTTTTTTTATTTTTTTTATATTTTTTTTTTTTATTTTTTTTTTTTTGTATTTTTTATTTTATATATTATTTATATTTTTATTATTTTTTTTTTTAATTATTTTTTATTTTGTTTTAAATTTTTTTTGTTTTATATTTATTATTTATATTAATTTTTTTTTTAATTTTTTTTTTTAAATTTTTTTCAAAATTTTTTTTTATTTTTTTTTAACATAACTACACCTTGTGAAGGGTATATAAGATTATATATATAAGACTCAGCACTGTAGTAACTTTTATTCTGGCCACCATAATGGTGCCATAAGCAGTAACATTCTAATAACTAATTTATAATGATTTAATATACACAGAAAAAATTATTCCTTAAAATTTTTGTAGCAAATTGAATAATTGATTTATTCTTTAATTTTAATTAAATTTTTAATTAATTTATATAATTTTTTTAAATCATATTAATTTTTTTAAAAACTTAGTGCTTTCTGTCAGTTGAAAAAGTAAATATAATTTTGCCCGTTTTATTACGTTTTTAATTTTGAATATACCGAAAAATACACTGCGCGGTACAAATTTTCATACGTTTTGATCTATAACTTCTTTCCTAATGCATTTCCTAATTGCTCAGGAAATATATATTCGAAGTTTCATGACTCTAGGTTAATGCGTTTGGAGACAATTGCATTTTATTCGATGTTGGAAGGACACGGTTTTTTCGACCTACTCTACAAACGGACAAACATAGCTAGATCGTCATAAAATGAAACCCTGATTCAGAATATATTCTCTATGAGGTCCAAATTGGATATTTCGATGTGTTACAAACGGAATGACTTAATGAATATACCCCCACCATTTTTTTGGTGGCTTGTATAAAAACAATTAAGTAAAACAGTTGTTAACAAAAAGAATAGGTTATTTAATTTTATTTTGAGTGCTTTTTTCATCATTTCCTTAGTAGCATCTCTAATGTATGATGAATATTTAACAGAAAGTTTCGTTCCAGAAATCACCAATTGCCTAACTTAAATTTAATTTTTTTATAGTACTTACTGTGGCTTCGTTTAAACCGAACATTTTGCCAAGAAATATTGAGCGTTCTCCATTTTGAAAGCGATCTAAAATTTCAATTTTGGCTTTCAAAGTAATGACTTTATGCTTTAGTTTTGTTTTTGTAATTTTCGACATTTTCTTTTAGGGATACATAAAAAATTTAACAAAATTAAAAAAAATATAAATATCTTAATTCGTTAAAATTAAATTTAATGTAACTTGAGAAAATCAAATTTGCCTATAAAAAATCCTCTAGCAAACACGCCTGATCACATGGATAGTTCAGGAAATATTAACACATTCTAGTTGCTGTCTTAAATAAATTTGATTGTATGCACTAAAAGGCAATTCTTCTAGATTTGTGTTATTTAAACTTGGTCAGACCAGTAAATTTTATTGTATCTTGTAGGGAATTCCCCTAAATTTATGATATGAACATATTTCGTAAAAATTAAATTTAACAAAAAAAAAATTTAAGCCCAAAAGATTTTATATCGTGCTAAATGGAATAAAATCGTGTTAAAAAATTTTTATATTTGTTTTTTTTTCAAACCGTGTTAAATCAAAACCGTGTAAAAACAGAATAAGGTGCACAGTAAACCAAGTAAAAATTCAAATTTAAAGCTCACGTCGGGAATAAAGCTAAATAGCGTAATACATTAAATCACAAATCAAGGCTTTGCTACTATTATACCTGTGCATATGATGGAAAATAGTATTATCAGATTCGGCTAGGCTGAATATAGCACGCTTATTTGCTGTTATTTAATACTTTTCTATGCCTTTCTCTGTCAATACTCGAAAATACTCTTGAATTTCTTTCTTTTTTCTGTTATCGTAAATATAAATTTGTCTTTATAGGAACCTAATTTCAGATCATGTTTGTCTTATATGAATCGTTTTCGGAGTGCTATCATTAATTCTCTTAATAATTACGAATCCATTATCATTTTCATACGAAAATTTTCTCTGTTGTTTAACTCTTTTTTTTTTTTTTTTTGTTCTGTGTTTATTTCGTTCTGAAACTGATAACAGCAAAAATCGTCGTAGTTTAACAATATAAATTTTATGAAATGATATCCATGCTATTTCATTATTCAGTTACGGTCGGTGTTAATTTTATATCTAGCCGCTGTTACGCGCACTATTTAATCATGAATTTTTGATATTTTTGTTTAATTGTTTGTCAGTCTTAAAAATGTGTTTATTTTAAAGAGATGTGAAAAGAATTGGCAATAAATGAAATACATATGTTTTGTTTTTATATAAATATGTACACCCATTATTATTAACATGAACAAAGTATTAACGCAAACGTCATCAAACAAAGTGTAATTAAAGTCACCAAAATAAAAATTGTCGTCACTTACTAAATTAAATTATTCAAACTAAATTTAGCCAAAATTCTGTTTTAATGATTAAAATCATAAAAATTATCATATTTATAATTGTTTTATTTATCACTCATGAACATTCTGTACTTTCGATAAGATATTTGTCAGTTTTTAACAAATTACCCATTTCTTTGTTAATTTCTAAAGCAAATAATATAAAATTTTAGTTAATGTTATTTTTGGTTTTTGTAAACTTGTTAAAAAAAAAATAATTTTCTTGTGTTTATAACGTTGCTACAACAATGAATGGTTTAAATACAAATAACGGTGAAGGAATACCACCCTCAACTTCTGCTTCAACAACAATTGTGAAGTATGAAAAATCTTCTTGTTTATTTTGCAACGAATGGTTTGATTCACAAACATTTACGGTGAGTCTTTACAATACCAAAATATTATATTTTTCCTTTGACAACAACCGTTTCTACTAACAATTGTTGAAATGGTATTAAATTTATTGTTGTTTGGAATATTAGTCATCATAGAGGATTAAAAACAAAATAAAGATTTTTAAATGATAATACCTACAATGAGGTAGGAGTATAGGGCTGTTCACATACAATTCGGCCACAAAAAGTTTTTTATATTTTTTAGTGAGAGGACTAAATTAATATTTATTTATTTTTAATACGTACAGAATTCATCACTTATATGCATTTATAATTTTGCACCATTTTTGTTAGTAAGTTTTACAGCAGTATGAGTGATGTTCAGGTTTGAAGTATCAATGTTAAATGGAAAACTTTTTGTAGCAAATAATTTATGATTTAGATATAGAGAATATTAAATAAGTAGGATGGTGCCCTATTCTATACATCAAGAGAAACAAACGAATCTTTTGAAAGAAAAGTTCGACAATCGCATTATTTCTCGTAGAGGACACGTGAATTGGCCACCATCATCGTACAATTTGGCACTTTGAGACTATTTTTTGTGGAAGTTTTTAAAATCAAAACTGTGCACCAATAATTCGACAACATTTTAAGAGCTTAAAAACAACATTATCGAAAAGATATCAACCATTAAGAGCAGTTTAATGAAAAACGTGATTGAAAATTTTGGTAACAGATTGGGAACCTGCTATTTTTAGCCCAAACCTATTTGTAGGAAACTGAAATAAAAATAAATTCAAAACAAACTCTTTTGCTTATTAAAATAATACCTCAAATTTGAAC
This sequence comes from Phyto melanocephala, assembly GCA_941918925.1. Taxonomy (NCBI): domain Eukaryota; kingdom Metazoa; phylum Arthropoda; class Insecta; order Diptera; family Rhinophoridae; genus Phyto; species Phyto melanocephala. The sequence goes on along the minus strand of OW799234.1, from coordinate 102,305,616 downwards.
ACCCTTTATATTTTTGTATCGACTCAATTTCTCGATATGTACTACCAAGGCGAATTCATACAGGTGAAATTATCAGCCCAGCTGATGGGGAAACTTTTTGTCAAAATTGGTTGAATTTGCCTTATTAATGCAGAGAAGGAAAATGTGATTTTTGATTCTGTATTAAACAATTATCTTACGTGTACTTTTTTGATAATAAATGTGCTAAATTTATGTATATTTGTAGCTTTTGCACCATTAATAATATGTTTCAAACATTTATATCCTTTTTTTAAACAAATTTTATTATATATAATATGTCAAAACAACTTTTCCATCCCTGATGTACGAATTGACCCTAACATAAAACATCCCATGAAAAGTTGCTTTGTTGTATCAATTCGCCGTTGCATATACCTTATGGATATGCCTTGTGTACTACTGATCAAAGATGCAGGCGGTTCCACGAAATTTATTAGCATAATTAAAGAAAGATTTGCCAAGCCCAGCAAAAACTCTCATTACAAAATAATGCGTTGAAAGTACAAAAAAAAACAGTTCTTCACTACTTACAATTTGTCATCTAAACCCATTATTTTATCACGGCGATGTCATTAGAGGCAAGTACTTACCCCACTCGCTTATAACTAGAGACTTAAATAAGTACTTTTATAGCAATAAATAAGTGCTTGCTTTTAATAACCTAAATAATAACCCATTAGCATTAAGGACTTACAGAAGTCGTTCGGTTCTTCTAGAAACCAAATTTAAAAATCAGTGAAAATCTAAAAGTCATCACTTTGTTAATGAAATGCTCTGCCGCTGTTGTCAGAATCATTATTACTTATACCCTAAGCGTGTTTAACTAAATGAAAACTATAAAAAGTTATGTCTTTGAATGGCTTCTAGCAAATTCAGCAATAAGAAATTGTGGTGCTTGTGTATTCGAGCAAATGTTTGAAAATAAATACTAACGTATCGCATTATAAATCAAGTCATTACTAGAATACTTCTTAGTAGGACAGACGACATGTAATAGTCATTGAAAAGTATGTTATTTAGTAAGAGTTTTTTGCTAAAAATTTAGTAAGAAAATCTTAAACCTATACCAAGATTCTAACATTATTTTTATTTCTCTTGTAAAAGCTTAGCAAAGTTTAGTCAAATCTGTTTCTAAAGCCACTATAAGTTTTTTCGAATTTTGTAACCACTGAACTTCCTACCTTTACCGTATTGCACTCATGGAAATTCTTAAATTGTTTTCAAACGAAAGCACAACAAAAACTGTCTTCTGTACTGTCTATTATTTGAGCAGTGGAACGAATGTGACTTATTTATTTAAATTTTTTTATATTTCTCATTGCTTTGGGTAATCATAATCGAAGAGCAACATATTATGATTGAACTGTATGATAAAACATATAATGGTTGTCAGTTATCATTATTATAAATATTTAATTTAAGTATCATTCAATAATCATATTATGACCACAAATAAAAATTATAATATTTGCTCTTTTCTAAAGCAAATTATTGTTTATAGCTATTTGTTATATTGATATACTTACCACTATAATCACAATTTCGTTTTTATCAATATTGTTTTGTATTTCATCTTTTTGTTTCATTATTTCTTTAAAATTGTTTCAATATTTTTGTCATGGCATATTTATTCATCAGGTAATTGCAGTTCGGATAGAATTTTTTTGCTTATATTTTTTTTATATATGAAGTTTGACATTTGAAATAAATTAGTAAAGAGAGAAAATAGTTTTTTAATTTATGCATTTAGACAGCTGAAATTAAAAATAAGTGTTGAAAAAAATAATCAGCTGACGAATTAAGAGTACCTGATGAATAAATATGCCTTGTATTTTTGTATAGTTTTTTTAAAACAATAAAATTAATCAGAAAGAAGAAGAACAGCTTATTATTAAAAAAAATCATAGTATAATCATAATATAATGTTATTTTTGCGAAGACATCATACTATTTTTGTTCGTCATAATTTTTTTAAATCATACTATTTTTAAAGGACAACCATAACGAAGTTTTCACGAAAAGTAAATATTGAATGATTAAATTCAAACAACCCCTTGATTATTGTCTCAAAATATAGGATAAGACAATATAGAAATAACTATTACTTATTTTTATAACAAAATATTGTCTAATCTTTGCATGTAGAGATGAAATTAACGCCTACCTACGAAGTGCGACAACGCATATAAAATCTAGAAATCATGTCTCTTAGAGGCAGTTAAGCATTAAGTAGGCGATTCAAGAAGTGCGTTTTGGTAATGAAGTTTGCTCCCGGTTTTTTAATGAGTAAAATTTTCGAGAATACCTTGTGGGTGAATTATCATCGCTCCAAAAGCCTAAATTTGTTATCATTGACGTAATCATTTATCCAAAAGTATGTTTCATCACTAAACAAAACTTAATTGTCGAATTTCACCGTGATTTAAATTTTTTTTTAAACAATTTACAAATGTTGCTCTAGCATGAATCTATTTATGATTAAAAAATAATCGAGAGCTAAAAACATTGCTGCTAATATATTTACACTTTATTATAAAAATGTTTAAAAATTACCGTAAATTTTTACAAAAAAAAAAAAAAAAAAATTAAAAACACCATAGTGAAAAGCTCTAAGCATAAGCAACAGCATAATTTTAATCAATAAACATACATATTTACTTAGATATGTATACCTCCTCTCCAAGATAAGATAAATTTGTACATACATACATACTTGTACTTACGTTCATTAGTAATATAAGTACCTGTTGCTTATTTAGTCATAAACTTGAAATTATATTTGATAACTCGTTGGACCCGGTCTGCAGTCACTAACAACATTTTTTTTTATTGTACTAACTGTAACATAAATTCTGATATCGTTGTTAATTAAATTTGTTTAAGTGATTTTTTTATTTTATTTTTCTTTTTTCGCATTCGTTTACATATTTATTTCTTACCAACCTCTGGCAGAATTTTAAATGCTTTTTTATTGGCTAATTTTCTACTTTCAGTTATAAATGAGGTATTATCTCGTAATAATAAAAAGTATACTGTATTTTAAGCCGCCTCCATACCAAAATTATCAAAATACATTAGAAGATTTTGAGCCTACTGAGTTTAGGAAGAACGACAGACAGACAAAAATTCTAACGAGTAATGTTTTGTATTTTAGATCGTTGACAAAATGGTTACGGCATGATCACGAATATCATATTATATTTTCTATAACAATATTTGGTGATCGAAAAAAAGTATTAGATATTTTTATAATCACACATTATCGTAAAACATTAAAACAAATTTTAGTATTTAACGTTTGTTTTTTACATATGGTGGGCCCTTAAAAATAGTATGATTTTCAAAATTATTTTGACAAAAATAGTCTCTACAAAAGTAACAACATATTCGTAGCTTTATAAAATTGCAAATTACCATTAAATGACAAGTGAAACAACAGTTTGATTACAAAGCAATCAAGCTATGATATCTTTCAATTATAATTTGTTTTCAACTCTTCTTCTTTTTTTTGTTTAATAAATTTATATTAAAAAAATTAAATTAAATTAAAATTAAAAAAATTAGACAAGTTTAATGAAATAATTTAAAATAATTATAAAATGTTAAAGATATTGATATAAAAATGGACTATTATATGTTTAACCACAATCATACAAGTCAATCATAAATTGTTGCTATTAGATTATGATTACGATAACTATGTTTTTCTTTGTGAATATATTCATTAAAAAAATATTGCTTAAAATATATTTCAAAGTTATTTTAAATACCCTGTAGTGTGTGTTAAAATTAAGTAAATTTTTTGTTTATTAATATTTTAAAGCTCCACGAAAAGCCCCCCAATGAAATAACGCCCAAAAGAGAAATGAAATATTCTCCAAATTTTTTTCATACATTTTTGGGTGTTATTTCATATGAAATAACTCCCTATTTTTTTGGGCCGTTTTTATTTTTTTTTGGAAATTATTTCATTTCTAATTTGGGGTTTTCAAATTATGAAATAATCTCCGATGAAATAACACCCAACAAATTTTTAAAATTTGGGGCTTGTTTCATAGCGTGTATAATTTGGGTGATATTTCATTTTGTATTCGGGGGTTATTTCATTTTTAAAGCTGTTGGTTTTTGGGGGTAAAAATAGGCCTTTTACAAGAAAACTTTTACCCTGTGAATATATTACAATATCTTTTCAAATATATAAATGATAACGTTCTGGATTTGGATGGCGCGACTTTCGTGACAGACTACGAAATTAGTCTACGAACGGTTGTTGGTTCCACGGTGCCAAGCAGTGAGGAGGTACATAATAACAATGTGTAACCAACTGGCAGAATTTATACATACAACGTATATTTTCTCCATCTTGATTTCATGAGCAACCATTTTGTTTTTTTTTTACCATTTCTCACGTATAATGTTTTAAGTTTATTATTTATGTATGTACATGAAAATATTTTTTTGGTAGTTGGGTTTCAAAAATAAATATATTGGAAATATTAAACAATTCTTTGTCCATACTTTCTCCATTACAGAAAATTACTGCCTTCTTTACAATATTGAAACTATAATAACGTCTCCCATGAGTTGGATTTTCAAGCCATTCGAAAGTTTTAGGATAGCTCGTTGGTGGCTGATCTGAAATTGCTTCCATCGTATAAGGGAAATTTACTGCACTGGACTTAGTCCATCTACAAAACCAAAAGTAGTCACTATTAAACGAGCTTTGTATGTTCTTTTACCAAAAAAAAAAATGATTATGAATTCTGGCACGCATTCGAAGTTGCATATATCCTTATTATGAAGAAGACGCCTGCGGGCCTCCACACGATTTATATCAATAAATTTGCGATTTTGCTATTGGTCCATATTGACTTCATGAAATCCTTAATGAAACTGACTCTTTTATGAATTTTGGGCATACTATAATTTTTGTTGCTGATGGGGCTTATTTCATTGGGGGTTATTTCATTTTCATCATTGGGAGTTATTTCATATGAAATATTGGGGTTTTTTCGTTTTCGCTTTGGGGTTTATTTAATTTATTTTTCGATGTTATTTCATTCACTTTTTTTGGGTGTTATTTCCAATTTTTTGAGGTTTACTTCATTGGGGATTGTTTCCTGGACGTTATTTCATTGGGGGGCTTTTCGTGGAGCCATGTTTTATTATATTTTTAACTTTGTACGATATAAATTTTAATTATGAAAAATAATATCAGAGAGATAGATGACCACCATTTTCATTTTCATGCACAATTATGCTCTTAAACAGGTGTTTTGCACAACTGCACACAGAGTTTCAGGCTCTATTGCCCTGATATCGGTTTTAATGTTAGCTGCTCTATAGTTTGAAAATCATGGGCAGTTAAATCTGGTAAACGTGCTGGCCAATTCAATTCTGAACTTCTTGAGATAATTTGGTTATCAGAAATTTCATTCATTGTGCCACAAGCCGTATGTGCTGTTACTCCACCCACTTATTGGCTACACACTGAGCGTACAATATTATTAATCATAGTGCAATACTGTCCCTATTCACCTTCACTTCATTAGCAAATTCATTCTCAAGGAATTAGGGTCCTAAAACTCCATATCCTACTGTGCACTTGATCGACTGCAATTGGCGTTGCACAGAGGAGTATTTGGCCTGAAAAGCTGGCCAAAATTATTAAACGTGTTTTTTGAATTAAAGGTTCTAGTTTTTTGATAGTTTTAGGTGTAGTATGATATAAGAAATCTAGTTGCAGATTTTGAAAAAATTACACTGCGCAACAAAAGTGCACTGCGCAAAAAAAAATTTTTTTGTTTCTGCTAGAAATAAAAGTATGTGGACTATATTGATTTTGATGCCCTTAATTCAAATCTGTTTTCCGTTTTTCTCTAGTACGTAAGGATTTTCTGTTAAAGGCGTGGCATATTTCACTCTCTAAATCGTTGTGTTGCCTAATATATTTTGTCATAACTTAAAAACGGATTCTCCGATTTTGATAGCAGGAAGATCAGAAAATGCACCGGAAAATTCTGCTTAAACTAATAAAAGACATTTCTTTTCTATTTGTTACTATTTCGGAGTTATTAAAAATGAAATGGCGAAAAAAAAATTTTTTCCTGCAAAATTCGTCAAATTTTTTGTTTTCAAAATGCCATAAAAAAAATGTTAGAACCAAAAATTTAAATTTTTAAGATTTTTCAAAAAGCCACATTCCTAAGGATTAAAAGTCGGTATAAACAGTAAGACTCAATTAAAAAGTGTTGATTTTAAAGGCTTAAACTCATTATTAACAGACTGTATGTACATGCATACATATTATGATTTACGGTCTAATTAAAAAAAATTTTTTTTGGAAGATTGTAAAGATCTTATGAAAAAGTATTTTTTTATGAAAAAAGTCTTTATTATATTTATTTTAATTTAATACTTAATATACGGAAAAGTTACACTAATAAAAATTCCTTAATAATTATTATGTCGTATGTATATCCTTATTAGCTGCATCATCGGTGTCAGGAAGAAGAAATGTGATGGTTTCTGATGAAAAAACTTTTTTATTATTCCGTTCTCTTTGCGTGTTGCTGCTTATAAAAGGGTCCCTTCTCAGAAATAACCTATTCAAGATTTCTCGATTTGTATCGCTTCTACTGAATTTTCTCGAATAATTCGTACGATATAATCGTAAGTGCTAACCTCACTTTTAAAAACATCTTCTTTTTAATTTTTTGCAAAAAAAGTGTATATTTTTTTTTGTTTTTAGCTTTTGAACGAATTGTTTCAACATGAATATTTAACATATTTTAATATTTTTTTCTTTATTAAATAACTTTGGATCAAACCTTTCAGCGAAAAAAAAATCATTGTTAAACCTTTATTCGTTTAGCCGCAAAAAAATATCATATAAACATCCAGAAACCGTAAAAAACGTTTAAATCTCATATAATTTTCTTCACTTTCCTGACTTTAGCAGGGTCTCAGAGCTACAAATCGCAACAAAAAGTCTTAAAAACTTACAATATAATGTAAAATATTGTTGTCTGTCGAGCTGCGTACTTAGTTCTTAAGATTTCTTAAAATTCAGTTTTGCCTTTTTGGCCAGCTTTTCAGGTCAAATACTCCTCTGTGCGTTGGTGAGTCTGACACTGCACCTTGTTGTCGAAACCGTGCATTTAAATAATTAGTTATTGATTTTCTAGGTGAATTTCTAACGTTGAATTAATTTCGATATGCTTATTGCTTCTGTTAAATTGAATGCCCATTAAAAAATTAATATTCTACCACTTTCGTTCTTGAATTCTCTGCATTGTGGTGAATCATGGTTTTTTGAAAAAAATGAAGTATTATAAGCGGATGCGAGACTTTTGGTCCAACATGTATATTTTGTACAATTCACAACCCACTGGTAATATAATATTGAAAAAATTTTTATTAATTCAATTCACAACCCCAGTTGTATTGCATTATTGACACTATTTGTGTATGTGTTTTCAGTACTGTATGCTTGTTGTTGGTAATCTTTATTAAAACAATTTGTATAACAATACAATTAAATTTTATATGTTTATAAAGCGTTGCATTGGATTCATATAGAGATGGGAAATGAAATGAATGTTGCAGAATCAAAAAATAATTTTTGTAGTACCCCTTTTACTTCCAAAATAATAATTATTTTTTTAACTTTAATATTTTGGTGATTTTTTTTTTGTACCATTGCTAAATATTTTTGCTAAAAATTTTTTTATAATATTTTTTGTAACTCTGCTAACGTAAGAATTGATCAACTGTCCTATTCCGGATTTTTTACTTCACTGACGTTTAACAAATACAACCGATACAACAGAAATTGCTTTCACAAGTTAATAAAGCAAAACTGTATTTTAATAGACGATACAGAAAATAATTGGGGTAGTGAATTAAACAATTCTTTCACAGTATTGTATGCTTGTTATTAGTAACTTTCATGAAGAGATCAATACAGTTTCATGTCATATCTTTTTAAAGTATTGTATTGGATTCATATAGCGATAGAAAACGCAATTGAACAAATGTATTATGCAACATTTCAGCTTTTTGCTGTTAGATCATTAATGTTATGACAGGGGTTGAATTTAAGACCTAACGCATTAAAAACAATATCTTGAACTTGTTTTACAAAAAAGTAAAATGTTGTTTCGTAAGGTGAATTCACCCATTCGTCAAAAAAAAAAAATTATTCGTTAGCGGTTTGACTTTAATCATCATGTAATATTTGCATAATAAAATTGTAACATCGTTAATGTGTAAAACTTTAAGATCTTATTTACAAATATATTTTATATAGTTTTGCGATTCATTTCAATTTTGTCTGGAAATAAATTAAACTTAAGGGCCATTATTACAACTTGCCGTTAGTTAAAGGTAGGATTTTTTGTGCCCAATAAATAGCTTTGCATTATTACAATATCAACTTTTTATTGTTAGTATTATTATTAATGATAATATTTAATGGGTAAAAAGATAATAATTGAAAGCTTTATAATGCTTAGTCACCTATCGGCCCGATAAAATCCTGCCTTTAACTAACGGCAATTTGTAATAATGGCCTTTAATCAAATAAAGTAAATTTATGTACATATTTATTTATTTATTTGAATAAATTTGCCTTGATAAAGTTAAGAATTTTCCGAACAAAATTATTTCTCGTTCTCTCTCTCTCTTCCTTTTAGGAACATTTAATACACTGCGGTCAAGTTTTGGAAGAATGTCCAAATACTTGCAATGTATTTGTACCACGCATACGTATGCGAACCCACCTCAAGGAGTGTCCACGCACCAAAGGTAAAAGTACAAGTTTAGAAACAATAGATCAACAAGTCCATCATCGTTTGCTAGTGGCCGAGAATGAAATAAATACTTTAAGATCGGTATTAAATGAAGAAATACGCCAACGATTGCATTTGATAACAGATGTGGGAAATTTAAGAAAACTGAATCAGTTACATGACGAATGGAGTCATACGACAGAGGAAAATATTGAATCGCTAGAGAAACGCTTACAACAAGAAAACACAACGTTGTTTTGAAGTGGAGCAGTGCCAGCAGGATTTTCGTTATTGCTACGATATAACACAGGTCTACCTACTTAAGAATTATTATTGATTTAAAATATAAAAATATGTTTTATTATTATTTTTGTTGCTTTCAATTTAGACCCTTAAGGCAGAGATTCAAAATGAAATTGATGATTTGGAGAAACACATTAATAAAATGTCTTTAGAGCTAACACAACATCAAAATGTTTTAAACGACAACATAATGAAATTGGAGGCTATGGTCTTAGAAAAGGAAAAATCAAACAGGTAGGAGAGAGAGAGAGAGAGGGTTGTTGTAATAAACTTAAACAGTTATATTCAAATGTTTTATTTTTCTTTTAGAGACAAATTTATTGAAATTGAAAATTTCCTACAAGAAATAAATGCAAACGTAAATACTAAACTGGCTTCCAATGATGACAATTCTATTAAAAATGGTGCCCTGGATTTGGAGGTGAAAAGTATGAAACATATTGTTTGTGAAACTGAAGAACGCTGTGATAAACTAGAGAAGGTGGTAGTTAAAATTGATCGAGATTTGCATCATTCAATGCAGTTGGTATGTGATTTGGAAAATCATATTGCCACGCAACAACGTTTGACCAGTTATATTAACTCCAGAGGTATATTTTTAAAAAAATAAATACTATTTATTGGCAGACTTATACTTTACGCTAGACTTATGCTTTACGCCAATTTCTACCTTCTTCGTACACCACATTTACTCATCTTGTTTGGGAATACACCATCAAGAATATATCGTCATATGACCTCAATAAAGCCCTAAGTTACAATTAACAAATTCTACAGAAGAAGCAAAGAACCATTTAGTGTCAAAAATTATTAAATTTTTTTTAAATCATTTCAGCTTAAGTTTAGTTTTAATTAAAGGCATATTTTTATTGATCAGAAAGTCTGGAATCGTCAGCGCATTAACAAAATACCGGATAATTTTTTTTTTCTAAACCCCATTAACATGTGCATCAAATGAAAGGGTTTGGCTTGTAGAATACAGTTAACTAAGTGAAAATTCAAAATCAAAGATGGCGTCGGTAATAATAAATCTGAAACTTTTTTATACCCTTCACCTGTGGTGCACAAGGGTATATATAGCTTTGTCATTCCGTTTGTAATTTCTACAATTTTCATTTCCGACCCCATAAAGTATATATTTTCTGAAAGCTTATGAATAGAGGAGTCGATTAAGCCCTGACCGTCTGTCCGTCTGTCCGTGTGTTGGTTGAAATCAACTTTTAGAAGCAACTATATGTTCCTCAGATCTCTATATGGTATCAATCTCTTGGAAATATTCAGGAATGAATCGCTATTGAAATTTAACACAATCGCCCAATAACTTTCTGATATATGAGCAAAAAACCACGACCACCTCGTTTTTTTACACAATTACAACAACATACATACATAAATATATGTAATAACCATACACAAAAAGAAAAAATTACAAAAAAAAAAAATTTAAATAATTTTAAAAAAAATTTTAAAAAATTTTTTAAAAATTTTTTCAAAAAAATTTTTTAAAAAAATTAAAAAAAAAAATATAAAAAAAATAATAACAAAATATAAATAATATATTATATAAAATAAAATTTTTTTGGCTCAGCTGGGATTCGATGCCACATTTATTCCAACCAGTATATACATATGCATGTATTTTATATGAGATGAATGGTGATACAAACAATTGTTATTGCATGACTACACGTTGTGAAGGGTATACAAGATTCGGCACAGACGAATATAGCACTGTTACTTGTTTAAGCTACGATGTGGTCACTATACCCGTGTACATGATGAAGAAAGATATTATCAGATTCGACACGACCGAATATAGAATTCTTTCTTGCTTACATTTTTTTATTGTGACTTATGATTTATCTCAGGTAAACAAATATTCTTACAAATTGTCAAATCGTTTAATGGATATGATGGTATTTGTGTTGTAATATGGGCACTAAATTCAATTTTCCACTGTATACTTAAAGGCACATATTTTCCGCCAACGTTTATATGGTCAATACATTTATTCTTAGTACGAATTATTCGAGTATTTGGAAGCACTAGTATTAAATCAACATCGGCCTTTAAAATGTAACCACCCTTTATAACCATTTGTAATTTAATTATTTTATTTCGCCCGTGGACTTATTGCTTGAGGTTTTGGCATTGTAAGTGATCTGTTTTTTTAATTTTTGTTTCTTTTTATAGGCCACCTAATTTGGCGAATAAAGGATTTCTCCAAAAAACTAGAAGAAGCTAAACAATATGATACCATTCTGCACAGTGCAATGTTTTCCAATAAGCCTTTTGGTTACTCCCTAAGAGTAAGTTTGAAAATAAGACAATTTTTCTATTTCAAAATTTCACTTAAGTATGTTTTACAATTACAGCTTGATATCTATTTAAATGGCAAAGGCACGTGGAAAGGTCGCAATATGATTGCTTGTCTTAATGTTATAGCCGGTGAATATGATCCTTTACTGATGTGGCCGTGTCGTCTACAGGCCGAGGTCATAATACGAGATCAAAACTATAATCGAAGCGAAACAGAAGATTATATCAAAATCGTGAATGTACGAAAGAAAAGTGATGATTATATACAAACCCAACAATTTTTCCATATACCACACAGCATTTTATCACATCGTAGTTATATTAAGAATGACAGCATGTATGTGGAGGTGAAAATCATAAAAAATTCGTTTTAGATTTTTATTTTTATATTTATTTAACAATTAGTAGTAGGAATAAGGTCTGTTTAACTGATGTTAAAAAAAATTTAAAATTCTACTCTTGATTCTATTAAATAAATGAACGTTGCCTGTATAAAACAAACATATTTTAGAGCAACCATTTTTTTATAATTTTCTATTGAGAATGGGAAAATAATGACAAATAAAAAATTTTTTTTAGATTATTATTTAACAAATTAACCATAATTCTTAATTAACATTTATCAGAAATAAAATTTTCCAACGAAAAGTTATGTTCAATAGTTCCCAACAGTCTACATACTTATGTATGTAGCAGAGATCTGCAACGGATACTAATGAAGTAAGTGAACTTGAATCATTATTCATTACTTCGTTGATTTATACGCATTCATACTTATTGAAAAGTCTTCATTACTTATATTCTCTTTTAAATTGAAGGTACTTATAGTACTCATATTCAGCAACACGTATGACTCAATTGTTTGCTATTGTCGTTCATGCAGGATAAGAAGACGACCAAAAGCACATATGACTCGCGTAGTCATTATGAAGTTGTGTGTTTTAACTAAGCTTGCCAGATACATTTTGCGCGGGGCATATTTATTCATCGCAGTTGGGAGAGAGAGTTTTTTGTTTATGTTTTTATATATAAAGTTTGACATTTGAAATAAATTAGAGAAGAGAGAGAATTGTTTTCATCTACGGGCTTTGACAGCTGAAGTTTAAAATAAGTGAATAACAAAATAATCAGCATTCAAAACAAGTCTAACTGATGAATAAATGTGGTCTGCTGTTTGCACTAAAGACTCTACTTTGAAGTAAGTTTTTTGTTCGAGAAAATAACGTGTCCCATTTTGCAAATGTCAAACATAAACCAGAAAATAAAAATGAATATTAATCTACCTTTCAAAGTCAAAGTAATTGATAGTTTAAATTAAAAGTTTTAATTGGCCCACCCTTAATACCGCCAGTATGTGAATCAAAATAAAACCATTTTTTTAAATTTTTTGAAAACCATGAGTTTGTTAAATTAAAATTAAGTAAATTTATAAACTTATGTGCAAGGCGTATTGCAATTTTTAAATAAAGAAAAGGGTACATTTTATATGAATTTTTAAAAACAAAAATTTTAAAATTTTGCATAAAAAAATTCGAAGCCAATCCCTTGCCATATCAACTAAACTTACAGTCAGATCTAAATCTTGAAGATAATTCTATTGGTTAATTTCGGACATTCTGTTATTTTGAAGAGAGTAAGTAACTCCTCTTGGTTGTATAGAAACTGAAAAATATCTATTTTCATTTGTCTTTTTTTGGAAAAATACCGAAGCAGTTGTAAGTTGGTAAATTATTCGTCTTAATTGGTTTCAAACCGAATTGTTGATTTTTCTTAGAAATAATTTGTGAGATAACAGCTTATAATTTGGTATCTAAAGCCTGTTCAAAAATTATTAAGGAGATTAAAAAATTTTAATAATTTAAAAAATATATATTTTTCAAATAATTTTTGCCTATAACTTTGCCGATTAGTGACCAATTTGTCCAAAATTTTTCATGAGTATCTCCAGAGGCATATTAAATTTATAAATAGCAACCACTTTGTCTATAAATTATAATTTTGGTGGTAAGAATAAGAAAAAGCGAAAAACAGAGGCAGTCGTGTTTATTTGCTTATATATCAGATAGTTATGAGGCTATTATGCTGATTTTCAATAACAATCTGCTGCCGATTATTTCTAAAATTTTGATACCTTACACGGGTCTTGTCGATGACGGGGGGCTTTAAAAAGTTGATTTCAACATACAACATTATCGACTAATCTTTTTATATGCATTCTGAAAATATGTATTAAATAGGGTCTGAACTGAATATTGTAGAAATTTAACACGGAATTACAAACACTATTACACTGTCGTGTAAAGGGTATAAAAAGGAATGCAGGTTCTAGGGCAATAAAACGAACAACAGTTTTGCAAACAAGTTTTATTTAATTTAAAAACGTTTTTTTTCTGTTTTATTACAATTTAAAGTTTTATGAATCTATAGAGAAAATCCTTTATACATATGGGCAATTCCATGTCATCGTACATGACATTTGTACTCCTATAAAGTGGAATAATTTTTGCAAAAGTGAGAGTAACTGAAACAAAATTAGATCTTTTTGTTCCATTCAAAGGGTACTTTATTTAAAAAAGAAAAATAATAATATATGAATAGTTGTTGTCTAAAATATCGAACAAAATAAGAGTATATCGTACGTGACGTAAAACAGAAGTGATTTTGAGGAATATATGGAAATATGAAAAAATCTGAGGCATTTTTTCTTTTTTTTAATTTCTTACACTAAACCACATATTTTTTATTCAAAATCCATCATACTTAATTGAAAACAATCTTTAAATGATTTTATAATAAATCTAATTTAATATCGTACGTGACATATCGTACGTGACAGATTATTCTCTTATAATATTCTTAGGTATATATGTAAAGAAAAAAGTTAAATTCTAAATTAGGTGCTAAGTTTTAACAGTCACCTTAGCCTACTACAAACTAGTTAAATTCTAACTTTTCCCCATAATGAATATGCAGTTTGAGAGACATTTATAAAGTGCTTCTCATAATATGAAAACGTATGAAGTTTTTTTATCTTTGGAATGGGCTGGACTTTTACCAAGAGATAATCAGATTAAAAACTTATTATTGCTTTTAAAATAATTTAATAAGCGCTAAACACCTGCGCATAGTAAAATTTGAGTGTTATTGAGAGTTTTTATTTTTACAGTCGTAGTTGACATATTCATGGAATTGCCCATATGTAGTTAGATATTCAAACAAAATATATTTACTGTTTATGCTGTTAAGCTGAAAATATCTCTTATTCTATAACTCTTAACAAAACGCGGATTAATGAAATTCAGTTCGAATTTTATGTCCTTAACGAAAAGTTTCGTTAAATACATTATGATTTACCACGTTTGATTATACGCATTTGCAAATTTACTTAAGCCAGCTTATGCACAACTTAGTTAGAGCTTAAGAAAGCTGAAAATTGTCTTCTCTGGTCTTAAGTTGTTTTTCCAAAAGTCCACAGACATGTAATAAATGAAAGAAAAATTTATCAAGTTTGAGTTTTTTTTATTTTAATTTATGCCTTTATTTTAGGAGTAATAATAATGGACAGTATTTGAATGAAAACAAACAAATGGGAAGATAAAAACTAACAAAAATATAAATAATTACTTCTTTTTGTTATTTGTATCCAAAATGAGATTTCATTTTTCATTTAATAAAATTTAGTTTTGACACTTTAAATGCAGTATCTGTCAAAGGGTTTGATTTTTTGCAATAATTATGTGTTCACTATATTTATTTAAAAACTCAACAATGAAAAAATAATTGTCAGTTAAATTATATTCGATTTTGAGAGTTATCATAAAATATATATGTATGTATGTATATGTGTGTGTAATAAAAATTTATGTAGATATATTTTGTAGTTTTTGTATTGGTATATTTTTTTTTTTCTATGAAAATAATGTTTGTTTAAAATTGTTTTGCTTTATTTTTTCTGAAAAAAAAAAATATCTTATGAGTTGGAACGCTGTTCACCAACTAAAGCATACAAGGCATGCTTGTAGTGACCAGAAGTATCACCCTTGATCCAACTCTTTAAACTCTTGCCGTACATACGCTCAAAGGCGGTCTTAATATCACCCATATCAATCTGAAATTTATTAAAAAAATATTACTTTTCAATGTTTGTTTAATACGTTTACTTTTTTTAAGTGACTTACCTCACATCTGGTTATAATAACACGTATCAACTGTTTATCATTAGTTCCAATGCCCGCCATACTTTTGTGTAATCGTGAGGCAAAATATTCACCCTTATTGGTACAACAACGAAATATAGCAATAAGACCTTCCATTATATCACCAGAGAATTCTTTTTTAATGGCCTTCTCCAGTGAGTGACCAGTCATGTGTTCGTATTCTTGGAAAATCTGAAAATTTTAATAAGTAAATAAAAAAACATTTTAGATTCAATTGCCTTATTCACAACCTGTCGTAGGTGTTGTATGAAATTCACTTCAACATATTAATAAAAACTGACAACTTTTAATAAATTCGATGGCATACGACTGCTACGACAAGTGGTGAATTGGTTATATGTGTTTGCCCTTATAATAATTTCTTATAGACCTGTGCCAAATAGTTCATTTTAGTCACCGGTAATTTTAGTTCATAGTTCAAAAAAGAACTTGATCGTTCAATCGCTCTTATTTATTTTAAACTATGTGTTCTGCTTTGAACTAACTACTTAACTTTCAAGCACGATTTGTGGACAGATACAAATATAATAAATATTTGCATATGCGAAAACAAAAAGACACAAGTTAAAGATAAATTTGTTGTATATTTTAAAAATTGAAGTAAACTAATGAACTAGTTCATTCAACTGAATTGTTCAATTAAATTATGTCGTACATGAACTACACTAGAGTTAATTTCTTATTAAAAGCGCTTTAAGTAAATAAGTGGTTTTTCAAGAATGGTTATTAGCCAGGATCCTATGTAAATCCCTTAAAACACTTTAAAAGAAGTTTCTATTTAAAAATGTTTCTAAATTTTAGTTTATTGCTTGTTTGGGTTTAAGCTAGTCTGTAAGCTTATGCTTATGCCAGATCATCAGTAGACCTTTGAACACAAAATTTATTAAAAAGTTCAGAAATGTTTCAAGCTTTATTTAAAATGTTCATAAGCAATATGAGAATTTTAAACAAAACAATAAACTAAAACAAGTAAGAGTTCTATATTCGGCCGTGCCGAATCTTATATACACTTCACAACGTGTAGTCATGCAATAACAGTAGTTTGTATCACCATTCATCTCATATGAAACACGTACATATATATAAAAAATGTACATATATGTATAAAAATATCTCATTGTAAAATTATAAATTTGCGTATTTATGTTAAAAAAATTAAAAAATTAATAATAAATAAAAAAGCTTTAAAAAAATTTAAAAAATAAAAGTAAAATATAAATAATAAATATGAAACAAAAAAAAAATAATAAAAAAAATAATAAAAAAAATATTAAAAAAAAATTAAAAAAAAAAAATAATAATAATATAAATAATATATAAAAAAAAAGTTTTAAAAAAAATTAAAAAAAAAATATTTTGGCTCAGCTGGGATTCGATGCCACGTTTACTTTAACCAGTATACATGTTGTATGCATGTATGTTGTTGTTGTAATGTTGTTTTTGTGAAAAAAAACGAGGTGATCGTGGTTTTTTTTCTCATATCTCAGTTGTTTATGTACCGATGTTTTTGATTTTCAATACCAATCTACTCCAAAATATTTCTGACATTTCAATACCACACCCGGGTCCAGGCGATATCAGGGGGCTTTAAGAAGTTGATTTCAACATACACACGGACATACTGACAGAGCTTAATCGACTCCCCTATTCATAAGCTTTCAAAAATTATATACTTTATGGGGTCGGAAATGAAAATTGTAGAAATTTCACACGGAATGACAAACCTACATATATACATATACCCTTTTTCACTTGGTGAAAGGTATAAAAACTTCTTTATAAACCTAACTTATTGCCTTTTTTCTTTCAAAGCACGATATCATTTGGAATAATAGCTTATTTTAATATAGGAATCAATTTTAAACAAGTAAGAGTGCTATATTCGGCCGTGCCGATTCTTATATACCATTCACAACGTGTAGTCATGCAATAAGAATTGTTTGTATCACAATTCATCTCATGAAATACGTACGTAATACATATATGTTTCATGATCTTTATAATGACTTTATGCACTTAAAATCATCGCATTGTAAAATTATAAATTGAGTTTATATATGTATGTAAGTATTAAAAAAATAAAAAAAACCGTTTTTGTCTTAACTGGGATTCGAACCTACGTTTATACAGTTTGTATTGTAGTGAAAGGACGAGGTAGTCAAGGTTTTTTCATCATATCTCAGTTGTTTATATAGCGATGTTTCTGATTTTCAATACCCATCTGCTGGCGTATATTTCTGATATTTTGGTATCTTACACGGGTCTTGGAGATATGTGGAAGCTTCAAAAAAATGATTTCAACATACCCATGGACTGACTGACAAACGGACAGTGCTTAATTGAATCCCTTATTCACATATATACTTTACGGAGTTGGAAATGAAAATTATAGAAACCTATATATACCCTTACACTCACTGTGAAGGGTATAAAAATCAACTCAAAAATTTTAAAGTGCTTTGCTAAAAAACTTTTAAAACAGGCACAAGCAGTTTTTCCTTATTGCCGCAGATACATTTAATGGACAACCGAAAAAAAAATTATTATTTTTATTTGACCTCTTTTTATACCCTTCACACAGTGAAAAAGGGTATATATAGGTTTGTCATTCCGTGTGAAATTTCTACAATTTTCATTTCCGACCCCATAAATAGGGGAGTCGATTAAGCCCTGTCAGTCTGTCCGTGTGTATGTTGAAATCAACTTTTTGAAGCCCCCGGCATCGCTTGGACTCGGGTGAGGTATTAAAATATCAGAAATATTCGGGAGTAGATCGGTATTGAAAATCAGAAACATCTGTACATAAGCAACTGAGATATGAGCAAAAACCCACGACCACCTCGATTTTTTTTTTCACAAAAACAACATTACAACAACAACATACATACATACAAACGTGTATACTGGTTAGAGAAAACGTGGCATCGATCCCAGCTGAGCCAAAAAAAATTTTTTTTATATTTTTGTTATATTTTTTTTTTAAATTTTTTTTTTTTTTATTTTTTATTTAATATATTATTTCTATTTTTATTATTTTTTTTAATTTTTTTTTTTTAAATATTTTTTTTGTTTTATATTTATTATATATATTTTAATTATTTAAAAAAATTTTTTTTTTTAATTTTTTTTTAAATTTTTTTTTAAAGTTTTTTTTTAAATTTTTTTTTTTTTAACATACATACGTAAATTTATAATTTTACAATGGGATGTTTTTATATATGTATGTTTTTTATATGTATGTCGTTTATCATATGGAATGGTGATACAAACTACTGTTATTGCATGACTACACGTTGTGAAGGGTATATAAGATTCGGCACGGCCGAATATAGCGCTCTTATTTGTTTAAATTTCTATATTTACTTATTTAAACCTAAGATTACGCAACAGTTTTTTACAGAAAGAATTAACAAATTAAACAATATTTTATTTTGTTCAATATTTCGCTACTTCTCCGTGTAGCATCTTTAGGAAAATAAAAAATTATTAACTAATTATTAAGGATATGCTTCCAAAACTATTTTAAAAGTAAAATTCTTTCATAAACACAAAAATTATTTAAAAAAATTTTTTTTAAAATATTTGATATAGCAGTTCTTTATATTTTCAGGTTCGAAAAGTTTAACTTACCAATTTTAATTGTTGGTAATTACGCTGGCATAAGATCATGTTAAACATGCTCTCATCAGTACCAACACGCAATTCACCCGCCTTAAGCAGTTCGCGAGCATCGCTTTGCGCAGCATCACGATCGATATGGCCACTTTCATCACGTGCAGCAGTGCATAAAGAGACCAATAAACGTTTAAAGTTACCAGAGGTCTCAGATTTTAATTCAGACTCCAAATGAGCACCATACACTTTAAGGAAAACAAAAATTTTAAGCAAAAATTTACGATATTAAACAAGTCAAGACTTACATCTCAGATATTGATTTTTAATGGTGTGAATTTCATGATTGGATAAAGTACATAAAATTTCAATTAAAACATCTTCATCGGTGCCTATACCAGACATGGCATCATTCAGCTCACAGCAATAGAAATCGACAATGGGACGCAAGAGACCCACTAAAAGTTTTTCAAAATTACCGCTCGTCTCAGATTTAATGTCTTCGATAAGATCCTTGCCAAAGTGTGTTTTGTATTGACGCTGGATTTCCTTTTACACATAAAAAAACAAATGTTTAAAATTAAATTTAAAAAAAATCTGTAGAATAGTCAGTAGTTTTTGGTAAAGCCTTTAAACTTTTTATTTTTTTAGACTAAAAGTTATTTATGAACAAATCATACTTACTTGTCTTTGTTCATTAGAACGTTTGCAGATGATGTTAATTAAGGCATCCTCATCGGTACCAAAACCTTTCATGGCCTTACGCAAATCATGGGCATCCTTAACGGGATCAAAGTTTTGAGCTGGAAAAACGGTTGGTGTGCCCTTTAAAATTTAAATTTTTAATCAATTAAAGCAAATTTTATGTAGTGATTTTTTTTTTTTGATTTACAAAAAATTAGAATTGTTGTTACTTTTGTACATTAGCGATTCAAACTTGTGCATATTTACAAATTTTTGAAATCTTTCCTACACTAGATGAGTTTAAACTAAAATACATAAATACTGGAATTATTTGTACATAAATTCTTTACAATGTTGTCAGAATACTGGTAAGAAAATTTTGTTTTTATCAAAAATCCAACTACAAGAAATTAGCCTTCGAAAATGCATACAAGCCACCGTATCCTTCTTCGCTGAAAATATTTATTCTCCTAGTTTCTCTGCTAATAAATCAATTAAACAACTAATCAGGCTTTTGTGTTAATGTAACAAACAACACATTTAATTTACTAACAGCTTTGTACAATAGCCAATTCATATATTGGTCAGAATTAAAAAAAAAATCTTTCGATGCAAAAAAATATGCAACAAATTTAATCCGAAATTTATAAAAAGTTTTAAAATTAATAAACTTCTTATCCCCATTTCATTACATCGCACAAAGAAACACAAATAATTGCATATTTGCGGTTTCCCTGGTTTTGATTGTTGCTGCTGATCACTATTAAGCAGGGTTGTATTTGTCTATAAAGAAATCAGTTTGTATGTAGCATTTTATTATTAAAAAAAAAAATCGACAAAAAGGTTTTAAAATTTTTGATCGGGCATACGGTAGTTAATATTGATGAATAAAATCTGTCGACTAGTGCTAGCACGGACTTGAACAATTAAACACTGAGAATCGATTAAATGGCCTTTTTGGGTACTAGAAAATAGTATAGAATTTCTCGCGCAAAATTGCTTCGTTGGCAAGTTGTATGAATCGCATATCGTCCAGGTCCATATTGTTAATTTCTGGCTACAAGAAATCTGTTATCATCTCGCTATAGCGAACACCATTCAAGGTAACTGCTTGGCTGACCCCATTTTCGAAGAAGAAAAGCCCGCTTTTCAACAATCACTCGTAGATTCTCATTTGCCCAAATGCGGCTATTCTGCTAATGTACGAATCCAATGACGCTATAGATGATTTCCTGTCTGTTCACCCAACCATTTCTCGTATTGACGACGTTTGAAATGGTTGGTAGGCTTCAGATTTTGAGTCAATTGAACGGTATAAGAGTGTTAGTTCAAATCTTTATTCAAAATTCACATTAGTGATGTTCGAAAGATGTTCAATTATTGGTCACGACAACGAATCGAGGTTGACAGATCTTCAACTATACGATATCGCGAACAACAGCAATATTTTCCGCAAAACGAACTGGGCGATCACGCACAAGTGTTTTCACATTTCCTATATATCCGGTTTGCTCTAAAACGCTTCAATAATGGTTGAATTTGTCAAATTCAAATAAAGTTGGACAAAATAATTTACATTTTTTTAATTGGCCGACTTAGATCAGTTTAAGTGCTCCGTTGCATTATAAAAGTTTGTTAAAAAAATTTTTAAATTTTCATTTACGACTTTTTCATAAAATCATTAAAACAACTTAAAAGCTACATTTCCTTAGCACACAACTGTTAAAAGGTTGCACGTTACAGTTTAAAAATAAAAGGTTTTCATACATGACTATAAAATAATTAAACTAGCAATTTAGTAATGGAAGTAATTACAGTAAAATTATTTTAAATTAAAAACTAGCAGGCAAATTCATAAGTAGTTACACTTGATTCTCAACAAGCAATTGTTTTAAAATAAATAAATAAATAAATAAACGTATTTATATATATATGTCGTATGCATAAAAGTTATCACAGATTTTTGGATGGCTTATTAAACCTATTTTCTATAGAAATATTATTTAATAAACCTTAAATAATTTTTATGCATACGGCGTATAGTATACATTGTATATTATGTAGTTAATACATACATCCTCATTTGACATGTAATCAGTATTAGTAAAATAATGATTTTCCGAAATTTCGGTATAACTATTGTCATTTAGTAAAAAATCCGAAAACCCCAACTTAAATAAAAGAAGAATATTACAGTGAGGTGTTTGAAAGTTTAAAAAAAGTTATTATCATAAATTTAAATCATTATATTGTAAAATAAATAATAAAAGAAATTACTTTTCGAGTTTTTATTTCGAAATATTCAGTTTGCAAAATTTGTCATTTTGTTCAACAAAATTTGGTCGAATATTTTTTTTTTTTTTTGCATTTAGCAAAGACACTAACCTCTTTGCGTTGCACAAGGTGATGCTGTATGGGATGACCTTGTCTTTGAGCCAATTCTTCGAAACAGTGTTGCATATTGCCAGCTGGTGACTCTAAACCACCTGAAGTACGGACTGGTGTATAACCATGTTGGGGATTATACGATGTGGGATGATTAGGTATGGGACTATAATGAGGATTATGATAGTGTGACGATGAGGACGATGGCGGTGGATATGCAGCCTGTTGAGGATTATGGGGATATGAAGAACCGGGATAGGGAGAACTTGGATTGCTATTTGTCAGATAAGGTGGTTGATTAGAAGGATAAGGAGCTGTATGAGGATAAGGCGATGATGTAGGGTAAGGAGCTCCTCCATTATGGTTGGGATATGGAGTGGAATTATTATGATGTGTAGGATAGGGTGCGGATGTTGATTGATAGGGTAAATTCGATTGTTGTTGCTGTTGCTGATGTGGATGCTGGGTGGGCGCTATCCAGCCAGCACCGAATGGCACACCAGCTGGCATACCGGCAGGTTGATTGTTATAACCTGAAGATGATGTGGCATGTGGTTGTGGCATACCGGATCCCTATAAATAAGAAAAATAAGCAAACAATCACATTACGACACGTCTAGATTGTTGTTCGTAAAATATTCATTGAATAGAAAAGAAGAAATAAAAACTTAAATATCGCGATTAGCTTTTCCAAAAAAATCTAATTAATTTTGTTTTCGCTTAAGCAAAGTGAGAAGTTAACACTGGAAAACATTTGAGGTGCTGATATGTAATGAATTGTAGGTGAAATTAATTTGAATTAGTTTTCTGCAAACGAAAAGTTTAAACAATTTTATCACATATACTTAGTATAAACAAACTGTGAATGTTTATGACAACCATCTGGTCATAGGTTCGTTTAGAACATTATTAAAAAAAATATTTTGGTGACGAAAATCCTAAAAAAAAGTGCTAATAAGTAATAAAGTTCGTTGGTAAACGGCTATGGACCTGTATCACCAATTATAGAAAAACATATGTACATATGTCAGTCGTCCTATTGTTTTTAATGAAAAAAAAAATTCATAAGTATTTTGGGCTTCTTTATTATTAGAAAAACTTTGCAAGTTTTTGCAATTTATTTATAAATATGTACATGTTTCAATTTAAAAGCAAGCAAAAGAGTGCTAAATTTGACTGTGACGAATCTGATAATACCCCACACCACCATGTATATAATGACCACATCGTAGCTTAGCCTAGATTTTAGATTTTTTTGTTTTACACCATTTTCTTTATTTTTTCTGACGCCATCTTAGAATTTTATATACTTAACTGAATTCCACTAGTTAAGCCCTTTCATTTCATACCCATATTGATAGACTTTAAAAAATGTCCGCCATTTTGCTTTACACGTCATCTTGTATTATACTTTTTTATACCCTTCACACAGTGAAAAAGGGTATATATAGGTTTCTCATTCCGTGTGAAATTTCTACAATTTTCAATTCCGACCCCATAAAGTATATATTTTCTGAAAGCTTATGAATAGGGGAGTCGATTAAGCTGTCAGTCTGTCCGTCTGTCCGTGTGTATGTTGAAATCAACTTTTTGAAGCCCTTGGACCCGGGTGAGGTATTAAAATATCAGAAATATTCGGGAGTAGAACGGTATTGAAAATCAGAAACATCGGTACGTAAACAACTGAGATATGAGCAAAAACCCACGACCACCTCGATTTTTTATTCACAAAAACAACATTACAACAACAACATACATACATACAAACGTGAATACTGGTTAGAGAAAACGTGGCATCAAATCCCAGCTGAGCCAAAAAAAATTTTTTTTTAATTTTTTTAAAATTTTTTTTTTAATTTTTTTTTTATTTATTTTTTTATTTAATATATTATTTATATTTTTATTATTATTTTTTATAGAATATAGCGCTCTTACTTGTTTTTAATAGTTTATTGTATTCTTCATTTGATATCAATATTAAGGGCGTTAAGGGTGACAAAGCCGTAACTACTATATTTGGCTAATATATCCATTATTTAATCTAGGACGACAATTTGGATTTTTACTATGTCATAGTTACTTGTAAAAGGCCCGCCATCTAACGTTTTTTCAACTAGTACTTATTTCGTGAATGGTAACACTTAGCTCATGTCTGATTTGACAGATAATTAGTTTTATTCTTCCGCTGAACGAATATGGTTGTGTATACGCTTGAACAACGCTGGGAAATATTGCGACATTACTTTGGCCAAAAAAATCATCGATTTTGCAAAAAAAAATCATCTTTTCAGATGAAGCTCATTTTGATCTTGGCGCTTATGTAAACAAGAAAAAATTGTCGCATTTGGGACACAGAAAACCCGCACGCATACTTTGCAAAGCCGAGTCACTGTTTGGTGCGGATTTTGGTCCAGAGGCATAATTGGGCCATTTTTCTTCGAAAATGAGCAAGGAGTGGCCGTAGTCAATGGCAATCGTTATCGGGCCATGTTGAACGAAAATTGAAGAGGAGGATATTGACAACATTTGGTTTCAACAGGACGGCGCTACGTGACACATAGCCGAAGCTACACTTTAAAAAAAAAGTTATTTTGCGAACCCTATATTTTACTAGTCAAGGCCTTTCTTTTGATACTAATATTGGAGGGAATATAACCCCTTGATATTTTGAAATATCATTTATTTTAATTAAGTTTATTGACCGCCAGCATAATAGCGGCCATTTTGGGTTTAATTTGTTTATAGTGTATTATACAGCACTAACCAAATCCTTTCATTTCATAACCATATTGGCTCTTGCGGTTGAATAGAAACAACACTTAAAGTGTTGTTTTTGGTCCTTGTATCTCAGTTTTATGCCAATTTGTTTTTTTTTTCTTGCAGAAATACATTTTTGAGACCACGGTTTATAATTTGGTGTTTTTAATATATAAAAAATGTTTAAATCCATGAACGCATACAATAAATTTATATACATATAGTATGTCAAATCTAGTATTTAAAAGTTTACCTGCTTAAACCCCCACAATATAAGTATCAAATGAAAAAGCTTGACCAGAAGAATACAGTAAACTATGAACAAGTTAAAATTAAAAATGACGCCCTAAACAAAATTAATGGTAATTTTGGAATATCAAATGAAAGGGCTTGCCTAGTAGAATAAAGTTTGCTATGCAAAAATTTAAAATCAAAAATGGCGTCATAAATAACAAAGCATAATGGCGTATAACGTTCAATCTAAAATCTAGGCTACGCAACGGTCAATATACTTATGTAAATTATGGTTAAGAGTATTATCTATATTTGGCAAGGCCAAATATAGCACACTTACTTGTTTGAATTTTGTTGCAATAACAATAACAAATTTATATTTTTATTAATATCTTTGCCTGTAATGGCCTATATTTTATAATAGTTATCGGGGAGTTGCAAAAATTTACTTTGTTCAGTAAAACGGAGACATTCGTTTATTTTTGCTCATATCTCTGCTGGTTACTGAATATATGTATATACTATATATATGAATATATCGTCGGTATCATGTAGAAAGGTCCTAACTCAAATAATTTTACAGGAGAAGATTAAAAACGTAACAGAAACTGTATTATCGTAATGTAATTTTTTTTTGTAAAATCGCTTGTAAAACTGTTATTTTTGATATTATTGCGTTAAATTTTTGTGTCGAGATGTATTTATGTGAAATGTATTGAATCACTGAAAAACTCGTTTTAGTAAAAAGTACGAGTTAGGGGCCTTTCTACATGAGACCATCGATATATATATAAGGGGTCGCAAATTATTACTGTTGAGAATTCAAACGGAATGACATACTTATATATTTCCTTTTACACTTTCGTTTGAAGGGTACAAAAAATAATAGTGATAATTAAAGAGTAATTAAACAAAAAAAATTAGTTGTGATAAATTTCGTTCTCTTTCACGCTGACAATAAAAATAAATATGTATGCGACATTGATTCTCTATTTCATAAAAAGATGATGTAGACATCCAACACATAGACATTCCGATCAAAGAGTGCTAATGATCAAACTGCAGCTGATTCCGAAAATTCAATCCACTCGGCTTATGTTGCGATGAAACATAATTTTTCAGTTTATTCTTTATTACCACAAATACAAATTTTATTTCTTTAATAAAACAACACAATAAGATTTAAAAATAAAAATGAATTCAAGCGAAAAAAAAATTTATTTAAAAAAAATTTTAAAAAGTTCGTACAAAAGTAAAAAATATCAAAAAGTTCATTATTAACGTATTAAGGTGATATTTTCAGAACTGTATGACTGAGGCCTATTAATATAATATTCAGTTAAATAAATTTAACATAAAAGTTTACTAAATTTCAGTAGGCTTAAACTGAAGTTTTAACTATAAATTAAATATGTTAGTTAACAATAGGCAAGAGTTAGTTAACTTGCAGTTATCAATTATTATGAATGAATTTCAAAAAGAAGAAGAAATGTATACATAAATATAAATTCTTAATGTGCACCCATCTGCTAATAAATTTATTAAAAATTGAATGTATTTTGAAATAATTTTTGCTATAAATTTAACAATTCTCTTAGATAAACGATATCTTATGAAAAACTCTGCATCAGGTAAATTAAAATTATCCATTCGACTTCGACTTGGTGATATTTTTTTTCATACCATAAGAAATATTTACTTTATATTAATTATACAAATGTGAGAATCTTTTTAATCGTAGAGGCATATTTCAATTGTTTAAAAAAAGCATAAATATAATATATTTAAATTAAAACATCAAATATTTTCTTGCAGTTAAGAACTTAAACGCCAAATAGTAGTCGGTTCAATTTAACTGAAATTTGGCAAAATAATAACAAAGTTATAAGATAACTGAACTTTGTGTTAATGGGGTTTGGCTAACCAAGGCTTAAATTTTGAGTTATGTGCTAACTGTAGGTTAATTTTTTTAATGTTAACGGCCCTGAAACACGTAATACTGCCTTATGTTTACAAATCTAAGTAATTTATCTAAAAAAGTATGGAATGCTATTCGCCATTTCTAACTATGGATAATATGTTTCAGTATGCTATATACACAGTCCATTAATTTTTTTTTCATATTTCAAAAAAAGTATTGATTTTGAAAAATAACCCCTGTTATTGTTGTATTAATAAAGTATATATTTTCTAGCATGAAAGCTGTAAAACAAAATTATTGTGTTTTTCCATCTCAAAATTATTAAAAAGTTCTCAAGTACTGGAATACTCCTCTAATGACAACTTGAAGCAAATTTAATGTGTTTTAATATTTTTAAAAATTCAGCAGGTCTTTAATTATATAAACTTGTCTTTAAAATTATGCATATGTTATATAAAGGGTATTTTTTATGGTGGTATAAAAATTGAAATGAAATAAAACTAAGATGATTTTTTAAAATTGACATGAACTTTACTGTATTCGAAAGATAATCTTTTGAAATAATAATTTTAATATGACTTCTTGCATACGACCGCCATGGCTAACTTGGATGTAGTTTTTAATCTGGAGGTGCAATTTTCGATGACTTTTTCTAACATTTATGGCCGTATATCAGCAAAAACGCGGCGAATTTTTTCCGCCGAGTGGTAGACTAACCACTTTGCATGTACCTACAGAAAATACTCTAGCGGCGTTAAATCATACGATCTTGGAGACCAATTCACGGGTCTGAAACGTGAAACTATGCTGCTACCAAATGTTTCTTTCAATAAATTAAATGTGACATAAGCTGTGTGACATGTTGCGCCTCACAGTGTTGCGAAACCAGAATTTTTTGGAAATCATATTGCCTACACTATAATTTTAATTGTATCGATGAGAAACTTCTACAGATTGGTCAGAATGAAATCCCAAACAGAATGAGTGAAAAAAAATTTACACCGAAAAAAATTGTTGGGTCAAATTTTCATCAAAAGTCAAAAATAAAAAAAAAATTTTCGAAAAATTAAAAAAAAAATTTATTTTAATTCTTCTTTTATTTCAGATAAATACCCTATGATTAGTTTTTAAAATAAATTAAAGGGTGGTCCGAACAAGAATTATAAACGTCAAATTTTCAGGATTTTTCGATATTTGTTGAATAACTCTGAAATCTATTTCAATTCTTATTTAAAAGGTGGCAATAAAAGCTTTAATTTGATACCGGTTTGAAGTCAATAGCTTCAGTTTTAAGAGAGTTATGCTCATTTTTGTGGAGTGCTAGAATAGATGTAGAATAAAAAAATAAGTGATTCCGAGAATTTCCGTTCTATTTCTATGGAATAAATACTGAGAGTGATAAACTAAAATCGCTATAACTCCCAGGAGGGCAGGTATGGGCAGCTGATTTTTTCACAGTTCGTTGAAAACAAATTATGTAACATTTCTGTAGTGGTTTGGAACTGGGACTCTCTGGGACTTTTTAGATATTGCTTACCTAACCCAAATTTTAAGGAAAAATGGACCTTTAGTCGGGTTTTCGCTCTAAAAAAGGTGCATATGTCTCAAACAACATTCCTTTTTTTTACAGAAGATACTTGTCCGAAGGCAGATTTTTTTTCCGAATCAAAATATCTGTCACCAAAATCAAATGAGATCATTTTGAAAACAGCCCTGAAATCCCCTCTTTTCGTGAAAATTTTGTATATTTGACTTCTAAAATCAATTAAAAATCAACGGGCCAACATAAAAATAAGCTTTATGTGTTTTTTGTTTACGTGGAATGTCTGTAACAAAATTGCATCATTAAAACCACTGAAAAAAATAATCGGAAAAAAGTTACTTTTCCACTAGCCGCAACACAGTGCGCCGTCTTGTTTAAACCACAGTTTTTGCACATAATAGTTGTACAATTGATGAATGAAAAAGGTAGTTATCATAGCTCTATACCGGTCACCATTGACTGTAACGTTCTGACCAGCAGCGTTTTTAAAGAAGTACGAATCAGTTATTCCACCAGCCCATAAAAAAACACCAAATAGTCAGTTTTTCTGGATGTAGCTGTATATCAACATACACTTGGGAATTCTCATTACTCTAGATACGGCAGTTTTGTTTATTGACGTAAGTTTCACTAAACAAAATTTGCCTTTAGTCTGGCTTAAGAGCAATCTTGTTTTCGACCCAAACCAAACTAAAAATAAATCACAGCTAACAAATTGGACGCCAGTAAAAACAGTATTGCAAACTTAAAATATCTATACCTCTTTAAAAAAATACCCGATATTTGTATTTAAAATTAAGATGACAGAAACTGAATAAGGAGAGAAAAAGTTTCGTTGTTGCAACCAAATTACTTGGCATTCAATATGTGTACAGCCAAAATATTTGGTTGTTTAGTAAACTTTCATTGTAGCAATTAACTGCCTTAACAATTTTAAATAACTTTCGAGAATAAATCTGGTTTTAGCATCGAAAACATTTCTCTATAAATAAGTATTTTAAAATAAAAATAAATAAACGCATATTTAAAATGTTTTTCCACAAATAAGAATAAAAGATAAACATTAATTAACCACATATTATACTTATTATACCAGTATATTAATTGTTTACTTGCCACTTGCCACACCACATCATTT
The DNA here is from genome assembly GCA_941918925.1 of Phyto melanocephala. NCBI lineage: Eukaryota > Metazoa > Arthropoda > Insecta > Diptera > Rhinophoridae > Phyto > Phyto melanocephala. Next base: position 102,275,690 of record OW799234.1, on the reverse strand, counting down.
TTTTATTTATTTATTTTTAATTTGTAGAGCATAAGAAACCGCAAAGATAAAATTATGAAAATAACTAAAACACTTTCACTTTAAATTATAAAATATGTACATTACACCGTACCACCGCACAGGCAAAAAATACATCATTTACCTTCGAACACAAAGTATTTTTGCTAAACGATTTAAGAACAAAAATGTTGCCAAAAGTTGGTGCTGATTTTTAAAATTTCGTTGCCTTGCAAAAATACTTTTTTTCGGTACGGTCTATGTACATACATACATACATATGAACAAACATTCAATCATAAAAATAAAAGAACTATAAAAGTTTATAAAAAGTTACTATAGTATTTTGTGTACATTCATGCATACATGCATATATAAACTTGACACGCATCTTTTTTTTTTTTTTTAAATAAATATTTAGAATAATGTTTTATAGATAAAATATTAAAACAAATAATTGTTAGTAAATATTTCTTAAAAAGCAAACATGCCCTTAAAATATTCTATACATATTTTACTTGGAAAAACTCTAGAAACAAATTAAAAAAAAAATACTTACAAATGGATACATTTTGCTGTCTTCTTCTATTAGCTAATAATGGCTATTACAGGCGTGAGATCTGCAAAATTAAAAATATTTCTTTAAGTGCATAAATAACAATAATTAACTTTAAAATTTCTTGTATAGAAATAACAAAAAACTAAGTGCTTTATGTGTTCTATTTGAATATGTTAAAACAAAACATTTTTGAAAATATGTTTTATTGATAAAAAAAATATATATTTATAAGGTATATGCAACGAGAAAACAAGGACAACAATGAAGAAACACAGGCATTTTGTTTTTGTTTATTTACCTGCAAATGCCACACTCTTGTTTTTCTTAAAGCTTAGTATTTTTTAATAACTTCAAATTTAAAACTTTATATTTTCGGTTTTGTATTTTTAAAAACGTTTTAAACCATCTGCAATTGCAAATTATTTATTAAAGAAAAAAAAAGCAAGAGCAATAAATTCGGCTGTGCCGAATCTTTTATACCCACCACCAATTTGATGTACTTTTATAGCTCAGAATTTATTATTTTGTCATTAACAGTAATCGCTATGGAATAATCTCTTAACACTAAAATATGTATCACTTTCTTTGTATAACATCGATATGTTAGTAAAATATTTTCGTAATTTTAGTCTTTCAATGAAAGTGGACGTTGAAGTAGGCGTGTTAATAAAGTTTCTGCTAATAAATACAACTTAAATATTTTAATATAGTACTTTATTCTTCCAAAATCTTTGTTCATAGAGAATTTGAGATAACGCGTTATATGTGAGGTGGGCGTAAAAGTAGGCGTGTCACATTTATTTTCCATTAGTACAAAGCCTTCGACCACGAAGCAATGGTTGCAAAATTTCAGAATCATACATCTAATTTTGTCAGTTTATTACGTTTTAAATTTTGAATATACCGAAAAATACATTGAGCGGTATAAATTTTCCTATGTTTTGATCTATAACTATTTTCCTAATGCATAGATTTTGGCAAATTTCGTGAAAAAACATTTTTTTAATCAGGAAATATATATTCGAAGTTTCATGGCTCTACGTCAATGCGTTTGGACACAATTGTATTTTATTCGATGTTAGAAGGAGCTATAAATCTCATCCTAGTATTCCGATTTAGCCCATTTTCAATACAAAACAAACCTTGTGTATAAGAAATATTTTGACAAAATTTCAGTCCCCTAGCTTTTTCGGTCCGACCTCGATCGTGCTTTTAACAGACCGACGGACAAAGCTCGATCGTTATAAAATGAAACCCCGATTCACTCTATATATACAATATTTACCGCTTACACGTAGGTTATTTGCATTTAACGCCCACATGCATCCCAACATGAGAAATTTTTTTAAGGGAGTTAATGCATGACAAAATGAATATATCCCCACCATTTTTTTTTGGTGGCGGGTATAAAAACAAAGTTTGACAGATACATCCCTACAAGAAATGAATGACTGAAACTAACACATACAAACAAACACATTTGCAACAATTTTTTATTGAATTGCTGCTAACGTGAAAAAATGCATAAGCAAGAGTGAGACATCTAAACTGTGTTGAATTCTTGACTTTCAAAACAAAAAATTTTTGTAAAATAGTGCTAAATTTTTAACATTAAAATAATAAATATTTCTTAAATTAGTTTTTCAATAATTGGGATTTTTTGCGAGTCTTTGCAGAAAATACATAAGAAGTAAACGGTAAGATAAAAAGTAGCAGAATTATATTTATTTATGTACTGTATGCACATTTTCATAATTTTTAGTTTTTTAGTAATCCAAGCCGTAATACAAAGGACGCCTTTACCATGCACAAGGATTTAAATGAGCCGTCCGGAATCATCGACGATAAAATAATATAAATACGAAATATAAAATATAATAATTAATTTAAAAAATTAAAATTGTGTTTTATTAAAATATGTATTCCCATCAGCTTTGACTAGTATATTCATCAAGTATGATTTGTCAACTGTGACTGATATATATATATATATATATATATATATATCAGGTGTGATTAGTTAAGTGTGACTGATATTTATATCATTGCTGATTAGAAAAGAGCAGTGGAGTGAGCGGTTCAAATATATGTCCAATAGTCGATATAACTCATACGTTAAAGGGAGATGAAAAATCACACGTACACAAAAGTTTCCATAAATTTTTTCATTTTGCCCTTAATAACTTGATAGAAACTTTTGACCGATATATCCATCCTAGTGCCAGTTATATGACCGGTCAAATGACTGTCACTGTTCTTATAGGGATGTAAGTAATTAAAAAAAAACTTGGCACCACTGGTGAGTGATATAAAAAAAATCAGCTGATTGAATACGAGTACCTTATTAACGTACCTTAATTTGCTATTGAATGCCCATAATACCTTTTTCTTAAGATTTTTCCATTTTCATGTATTTTGTCTTAATGTGGTTTAACAGACCAATTCGTATCGCAATATACATGTACAATAAACATTTAATTTAATTTTATGGAAATGTATTTTAATTTGCCAACAACGGACAAATGTATAATGACGTCACATTATTGGCAAAGTAGAAGCAAACAATAAAAGAATATTTTTTGCAATGGAAAATGCCAAAAAGAAATGAATAAAAGTGCAATATATAAGAAAGGCGTACATAACATAATCAACATAATTATTATATTTCTCCATTTTGCTGTGTTTTATTTTAAGTTAAAACTTTCCGCAATAAAAAACACCCTTTACTTATGTATGTATGTACATACAAATGTATTGACAAAACATTTTGTTTGTGTGCTAACATACAATAAAGAATTTCATCATTACAAAGAGCGGTCGTAAACTGTAAATAATTTTTCATTTTTCTAAAAGAAAAAAAAAACCGTTATTTTTCCATTTTAGTACAATCGATTTCTTGTGTACAATGAGATTATTGTTGATGATAAATTTAGTATCAAATTAAAGACACTTAAAGGCATTTTAAAAATTAAGTGAATATGTCAATATTATTTTGAGTAAAACTCCTAAAACTTTAGTAATTTCTTTTTATAAATACATTACAATTGGATGATTCACAAGGTGTCTTATCATGTCATATTGTCCTAAAATTTTACAATAGTTTAAAAATGTTGTTGTTACTTTTCAAACAAAAACTGTCTTATTATAATAGAACTTTGTACGCTATGTTTATTGTGCTGTCGTATTTAATAAGCAGAGACCTGTGCTAAACGGCTAAGCCAAGCTGCAACAGTTTTTGCAAGCCGTCGCCGTTCATTGTATAATTTCATCGGGCCGACATCCAAATTTGAGCGCAGTTGCTAATTTTTGATGACTTTATGACACTACTGTGAATCCCCCAAATGGTACCATATTTGACTCCAAAAAATATTCACCAGAATTTGAACAAGCCATTTTAGAAAGCAAGGACAGATATGAAGGAAATTTTTTTTCTTAAAATAAAATGAAGTTGCGAAGATAAAAAAACCATAAATGGTGCAAGTAAACCATTTAGACTGCAATTTGTCAAATGTGCAAAAAATGGGTAATAAAACTGAAAAACGTTTAAGACAATAATTGATACTTGAGATAGGAGGAGTCTGAATTGTCATTCCAGCAGACACAGCAACGTTATGGAGTAGGGTGCAAAATAAAATTAAAGTTTCTACTCGAGAAAAAAATGCGAGGTCTTGCAGTCATTAAGGTCTGATGTAGAGTGATTTCATTAGAATACCTAAAGTTTATCAAATATTTAGCTTCCTTTATTTCATATTTTAATATCAATTGATATCATATCTCTGAAATACATTTAAAAATAAAAACTTATCAGAAATATACAAATATACAACATCAAGGATATAATTTCAAACAAAATCAAGTTTTTTATACAAATTTTTTTTATAACAACCGTTTCTCATAGATTCGTATGAATATTATAAACGATTTCATATATGTAGTATATATTCCCGTTTCTCTTACCACTTTTATTTAACATTTTCTGTATAAATAAACTATTGGATTTTGAGAAAAGAAAACACATAATCTAGTGTTTTTTCAACGAATCAATATAAAAAAATCGAAACAGTTTAAGCCAGTAAATCAAGCTCTACTTGAAATTACAGTTAAATAAAATAAAAACTAGAAATAATAATTTCTCTCAAATTTCTACACAAATTATCTTGCTACAATAGCTGCTTTGTGTTATATTCAGTGCTGATTTCGTTTTATATATTAAAACATTTCTGGCAGCATACCAAGCAACATGTGTTTTATTTTCATGTTAGCAACAGCAACAACAAATTTGTGCATTATAAATACTTGTTTAATTTGTTCGCACAAACAAAAAATAAACAAAAACAAGTAACAGTGCTATATTCGGCCGTGCCGAATCTTATATACCCTTCACAACGTGTAGTCATGCAATAACAATTGTTTGTATCACCATTCATCCCATATAAAATACGTGCATACGTACACGTTAGAATAAATGTGGCATCGAATCCCAGCTGAGCCAAAAAAATTTTATTTTATTTTATATATTATTTATATTTTATTTTTTTTTTATTTTTTTTAAATTTTTTTAAAAAAATTTTTTCAAAAATTTTTTTTAAATTTTTTAAAAAATTTTTTAAAAAATTTTTTTTTGTAGTTTTTTTCTTATTTTTAATATTTTTTTTTTTTTGTAATTTTTTTTGTTTGGTATGTTTTTTACATGTATGTATGTATGTATGTTGTTGTTGTTATTGTGAAAAAAACGAGGTGGTCGTGGTTTTTTGCTCATATCTCAGAAAGTTATGGGGCGATTGTGCTGAATTTCAATAGCGATTCATTCCTGGATATTTCCAAGAGATTGATACCATATACAGATCTGAGGAACATATAGTTGCTTCTAAAAGTTGATTTCAACCAACACACGGGCAGACGGAGAGACGGTCAGGGCTTAATCGACTCCTCTATTCATAAGCTTTCAGAAAATATATACTTTATGGGGTCGGAAATGAAAATTGTAGAAATTACAAACGGAATGACAAAGCTATATATACCCTTGTGCACCACAGGTGAAGGGTATAAAAATGGCACACAAATTACAAACAATCAAATCGGTTAAATACCCCAAATCCGTTTGAAGATATTTTCAACTAAATGTCTGCACGAACAATAACATGCAATTCTAAGAAAACAATATTAGTTTAGAAAAAGAATACAAATATAAATCTACAATAGAAAATAAACACCAAACTTAATTAGATTGTTAAGTAATGATGATGACGATGAGATGAACAGACGTCAGAGGCATGATTAAAACATGATATTCCAGGCATTTTATTTATTTTAAAATTATCGGTCAATGGAATAGTGATTCATTACACTTAAATAAATAGGGTGACTTATTCGGAGAAATCGAGAAGTTCATGATTCAAGAATGTTAAAGATGATTTTTAATAGATTTGGTTTTTCTTGCGTTTTTAATTTTTTAATTGAGTCTTTAATATGTACTGCTATTTTTATAAACAAATAAAAAAAACAAACATTAATTGTCATGATGAGAGAAGAACAGAAAAGAAAAGTATATTTTTGTAACAACAGCCAAATCGAATGCATTTTCAAATCAGGAGTCCACCTCGTTATGTGAAACTGTGAAATGAAATTTGTTTGTTTTTCATATCATATGGTGGCACTGTACTATACAAAAACTTTTTTATTTCACATTTTCACAAAACAAGAATTGACCTAGATGATATAGCTTCCAGTTTTTTTAGCTAACGTGTTAAAAAAACAAATTAATTGAACCAAGGAAACATTTTGGCTGGAATAGTGTGCATAGGTTTTTTTACTAAAATAAAATGGCGGATTTAAGATTTTTTTTAACACAGACCACAAAGAGTATGACTATCGAATTAAAGGGATTGGCTTAGTGGAGTAGCGTATAAAAATGTTACAGAAACAAATAATAGAAATAACTAAGCAATATACATACATACATATACACACATTTTTTATACCCGCCACCAATAAAATGGTGGGGGTATATTCATTTTGTCATTCCGTTTGTAACACATCGAAATATCCATTTTAAAACTAATAAAGTGTATACATATATTCTGAATCAGGGTTTGATTTTATGACGATCTAGCTATGTCCGTCCGCCTGTCCGTCTGTTGAAAGCGCGATAGAGGTCGCACCGAAAAAGCTAAGGGGCTCAAATTTTGGCAGAATCTTTCTTATATACAAGGTTTGTTTGGTATTGAAAATGGGCTAAGTCGGAATATTTGGAAGAGAATTATAACTCGTAATGCAAGAGTAGGTCGAAAAAACTGTGTCCTTCCAACGTCGAATAAAATGGAATTGCATCCAAACGCATTAACGTAGTCATGAAACTTCGTATATATATTTGTTGAGTAAAAACAATAAAAATTGCTTAAATCTATGCATTAGAAGAGAAGTTATAGATCAAAATGTACGAAAACTTATACCGCACAGAGTATTTTTCGGTATATTTAAAATTTAAAACCTAATAAAACTGACAAAATTAGATATACGATTCTGAAATTTTGAAGAATTGCTTTTTGGTCAAACCCTTTTTAACAGAAAATAAATGTGACACGCCCACTTTTACGCCCACCTCCCATATAACATTTTATCTCAAATTCATATAATGTCTCTATGAATAAAGATTTTGGAATAATTAAGGACTATATTGAAATATCTTAGTTGCACTCATTAGCAGAAACAACTTTAACACGCCTACTATAACGCCCACTTTTCACGTTATCCACAGTTAATTAAACTTAAGAAGTCAAAAAAATTACAAAATTAGAGGTATGATGATAAAATTTGCTAAATATATACAACGCGTTATCTCGAATTCTCTATGAATAAAGATTTTGGAATAATTAAGGACTATATTGAAATATCTTAGTTGCACTCATTAGCAGAAACAACTTTAACACGCCTACTATAACGCCCACTTTTCACGTTATCCACAGTTAATTAAACTTAAGAAGTCAAAAAAATTACAAAATTAGAGGTATGATGATAAAATTTGCTAAATATATACAACGCGTTATCTCGAATTCTCTATGAACAAAGATTTTGGAATAATAAACGACTATAGTGAATTATCTAAGTTGCATTCATTAGTAGAAACAGCTTCAACACGCCAACTTTAACGCCCACTTTCATTGATAGACTAAATTTACGAAAATATTTTACTAGCATATCGAAGTTATACAAAGAAAGTGATACATATTTTAGTGTAAAGAGATTATTCCATAGCGATTACTGTTAAAAACGAAATAATACATTTTGTGCTAAAAATAGTGTTTTTTCCTGGGAATTTGAGTTTTTTATCTTCCCAAATTCCCGGGATTATTTTTCCGAATCCCGGAAAATGAAATAGGTGGCTACGATTCGAAAGTCGATGTTTTTGTATTGTAACATTTCTTTTTCATAAAAACTTTTACTTCAAGGTTTTTTTTTAACTTTACATTTAAAAATATTTTTACAAATAATTTGATATACTTATTGAGGTAATGTGTTAAAACTTTAAAAAAAACATCAGCCCAAGTTACCAATACTTCAAAATTTCTATAAAGAAAGAGTTTAAACTTTTTTAAGGGAAGTTGTTAAAAAATCTCAAAATATTGTATATTTGTTAAATGCACTTTTAACTATTCGTTCAACATCGATATAAAGTGAACGAATGTTTTCTGTAACATTGCTATTTTTTAATAAAATCAGATATAGACTTTGAGCATATTAAAAGATTATTTTCTAAGTCGTTAAAAATTTGTACGTTAAATTTTTTTTTAATTACATGTACATTGTAATAACATGTTTTTGAAATTGAATTCTAATGATTTTATTTTTGATCTCATAGCTGAATTACCTGTATTTTTATACCCGCCACCAAAAAAATGGTGGGGGTATATTCATTTTGTCATTCCGTTTGTAACACATCGAAATATCCATTTTAGACCCCATAAAGTATATATATTCTGAATCAGGGTTTGATTTGATGACGATCTAGCTATGTCCGTCCGTCTGTTGAAAGCACGATAGAGGTCGCACCGAAAAAGCTAGGGGGCTCAAATTTTGCCAGAATCTTTCTTATAGACAAGGTTTGTTTGGTATTGAAAATGGGCTAAATCGGAATATTAGGAAGAGAGTTATAGCTCGAAAAGCAAGAGTAGGTCGAAAAAACCATGTCCTTCAAACATCGAATAAAATGGAATTGTGTCTAAACGCATTAACGTAGACTCATGAAACTTCGAATATATATTTCCTGAGTAAAAACAATATTTTTTCCCGAAAATTATCTAAATCTATGCATTAGGAGAGGAGTTATCGATCAAAATGTACGAAAATTTATACCGCACAGTGTATTTTTCGGTATATTTAAAAACAAAAACGTCATAAAAGCAACAAAATTGGATGTACGACTCTGAAATTTTGCACACTTTGCTTATTGGTGAGACGCTTTTTTGTAACGGAAAATCGATGTGCCACGCCCACTTTTACGCCCACCTCCCATATAACGTTTTAACCAAAATTCATATAATTTCTCAATTTATATAGCTTTTGGAATAATAAAGGGCTATATTGAAACATCTCAATTGTACTCATTCGAAAATATAACTTTGACACGCCCACTATAACGCCCACTTTTCACGTCATATACCGTTAATGAAATTTAAAAGCTCATAAAACCGCCAAAATTAGAAGTATGATGATCAAATTCGCTACGTATATCCTCCTAGGCAATGTCATTACTGTGCCAGAAAATTAAGGCGCCACGCCCACTTTAACGCCCACCTCCCATATAACGTTTTACTTAAAATTCATATAATTTCTCTATTAATAAAGATTTTGGCATTCTAAAGGGCTATATTAAAACACCTAAGTTGTACTCATTCGCAAAAACAACTTTGACACGCCTACTATAACGCCCACTTTTCACGTTATAGACCGTTAATGAAATTTAAAAGCTTATAAAACCGCCAAAATTAGAGGTATGATGATCAAATTCGCTACGTATATCCTCCTAGGCAATGTCATTACTGTGCCAGAAAATTAAGGCGCCACGCCCACTTTAACGCCCACCTCCCATATAACGTTTTACTTAAAATTCATATAATTTCTCTATTTATAAAGATTTTGGAATAATAAAGGGCTATTTTGAAACACTTAAGTTGTACTCATTCGCAAAAATAACTTTTACACGCCTACTATAACGCCCACTTTTCACGTTATAGACCGTTAATGAAATTTAAAAGCTTATAAAACCGCCAAAATTAGAGGTATGATGATCAAATTCGCTACGTATATCCTCCTAGGCAATGTCATTACTGTGCCAGAAAATTAAGGCGCCACGCCCACTTTAACGCCCACCTCCCATATAACGTTTTACTTAAAATTCATATAATTTCTCTATTAATAAAGATTTTGGCATTCTAAAGGGCTATATTAAAACACCTAAGTTGTACTCATTCGCAAAAACAACTTTGACACGCCTACTATAACGCCCACTTTTCACGTTATATACCGTTAATGTAATTTAAAAGCTCATAAAACCGCCAAAATAAGAGGTATGATGATGAAGTTTGCTACGTATATTCCCCTAGGCAATTTCATTACTGTGCCAAAAAATTGAAGTGCCACGCCCACTTTTACGCCCACCTCCCATATAACGTTTTACCCAAAATTCATATAATTTCTCAATTTATATAGATTTTGGAATAATAAAGGACTATATTGAAACACCTAAGTTGTACTCATTCGCAAAAATAACTTTGACACGCCTACTATAACGCCCACTTTTCACGTTATAGACCGTTAATGAAATTTAAAAGCTTATAAAACCGCCAAAATTAGAGGTATGATGATCAAATTCGCTACGTATATCCTCCTAGGCAATGTCATTACTGTGCCAGAAAATTAAGGCGCCACGCCCACTTTAACGCCCACCTCCTATATAACGTTTTACTTAAAATTCATATAATTTCTCTATTAATAAAGATTTTGGAATTATAAAGGGCTATATTGAAACACCTAAGTTGTACTCATTCGCAAAAATAACTTTTACACGCCTACTATAACGCCCACTTTTCATGTTATATACCGTTAATGTAATTTAAAAGCTCATAAAACCGCCAAAATAAGAGGAATGATGATCAAATTTGCTACGTATATCCTTCTAATCAATGTTATTGTTGTGCCAAAAAGTTTAGGTGACACACCCACTTTAACGACTACCTCCCATATAACGGTTTATCTTAAATTCATGTAATTTCTCTATTGACAAAGTTTTTGGGAAAATAAAGGGCTATATTGAAATATTTAAGTTGTATTTATTAGCAGAAACTTTATTGACACAGCTACTTTAACGCCCACTTTCATTGAAAGACTACATTTACAAAAGCATTTTAGTAGCATATCGAAGTTATAAAGGGTGGTTAAATTTTAAGGACCGATGTTGAATTTAAATAAAACACAAATTATTTAGGATATTATTATTTCTTTTTATAATGATAATATTTGTATGGTTCAATTATGTATTTAACAAAATATTGGCCAAATGGCCCCCCCCATCCTTGGCGCCACTCCTCTATCTGATGGTCCAAAATTTTCAATGACAATATTGATGCTCAATTGTTGGGCATGACGATGAGTCGAGGTTGACTGCTCTTTTGCCACACTATCGCAAAAAACAGCAATAGTTCCCATTCAACGAAATAAGAAGGCATTCACAGATTTTCTAACATTTTATACAGACCTGTTTTGCAGAAATTTAAATATTTTTTACAATTCTCCCGATTGTGGACGAATTTGAACGATTATGGTGATCAAAAGAATTACGAAGTGCACAAAATGCATTTTGATTTGAACGCCCATTTTTATAAAAAACTTGAATAACTTTAAAGCGTTGCTCATTTGCGTATCTTTCCACGGATCAAATTGAATAAGTTTGAGAGTGAGAAATGTCAAATGAAATGCAGAAAACAAATTTAAAGACTAGGTGTAGTTCACCTTCAACATGGGCCCTTAAAATTTAACCACCCTCTACAAAGAAAGTGATACATATTTTATTATAAAGAGATTATTCCTTAGCGATTAACAAAATAATAAATATTGTGGTTTAAATGTACACAAAATTGGTGGTGGGTATAAAAGATTCGGCACAGCCGAATATAGTGCTCCTACTTGTTGTTTTTTGTTCTCGTATCTAGAGAATAATATTAAAAAAAAATATATATTTTTACTTATGTTATATTTTAAATTTAAGTTTCTTTATTAATTTTTATTGTTTTGATGTATTTCTTTTACATTATAAACTATTTTATGCTTTTTAAAAATATATTAATTAAATATTAAATATAAATTAAAAACAAATTTACTTTTTATTTATTTTGCGGCAGGATCCCGGGAAATTAAAAAATAAATCTCGCATTTCTGGGAATCAAAAAATTGCGGAAAAAACCCTAGCTATAAAATTACGAAAAATTGGTGGTGGGTATAAAAGATATAGTGCTCTTACTTGTTTTTTTCATAAACAAGTTACATGACGTGACTGTCTGCCAAATACACGTCAGCAGAACAAACTTATTTCAAAACATACGCAAATATTACGTCATTTTTTTCAGCACAGTTAATTTCATAAAGAAAATGGTCTACGAAGTTCAAAAAAGGTATTAACATAAAAACAGTATTTTAAAAGAAACAGTCTAAATTTTTTTTCAGAACGTTATAGTAACTATAAACAAAAGAACTAAGAAGTCTAGCTGGCAAACGATGCTGTAATTTTTATTATAATTTTTTTAAATGATGTTGCTTCTATAATTAGTTTAATTATAGTTGTTAAAATGTTATTAACAACAGGTGTTTTTTTATTATAAAAAAAAGAGAACAGATTTAATTAATTAAAAAAAAATTAGAAAAAAGGGTCCTCCGGACTATTAAGGTTAATTAAAAAATGTGTTGGTTAAACTACATTAAATTGTTTTATATATTTTAAATATATTTGACAGCGTAAATAAAACTGTAGGATATCATATATATAAGTAAAATAAAGGTTTTTAACTTATAAAGTATTTAGATAAAATTTGCATATAAATATGTAAATTTTGTATTTTTAAATTCACTTTCCATTATTCAAAACAATTTAATCAATTTCATGAAATCGTTTAGATGAAATAAATAGATGATTTATTCAAACTATACTTTTTTTAAATTGTAAATTATACAAGTAAATAATATAAAAATCATACGATAATTAGTCGTCTGTACAAATTACTAATGAACACGAAACATCAATCATCTCCATAAGTTGAAATACTCGATGTATGGCGGAAGATGGGAAAGTACCACAACTGTAATAAGGAAATATTAAAATACAATAAATACAACAATGATAAAAAAAATTGAAAAAAATACATGGTGGTATGTTTCAATTTTTATTTAAAACAAAAAAAAATTAAAACGTTGAAACCAAACTAAATATGACTCTAAGCTCTGCTTTAGCAATAAGAAGATAAAGCGTACTATGACAATAACATTTTTGAAAACTTCATTAGAGTTGTGGGTAAACGATGGATTGTGCCTCAGTACAAAAATATCAATAAATTTTATGTAAAAGTTTACCCTGTTTAGATCCATTTGTTCTAACCATATAATTTTTTCAACGAAAAGATTGCACACATTGTTAAAAATTTTTAAGGTGTTAGATTTATTTATATAAGATTTTAGAAAAAAAATATTTAAAATATTTTTTTGTAGTATATAATTTACCATTTCAAATTTAAAAAAAAAGTACTTTTTATGTTGAAAAGGTACAACGCTATTTCGGAAATAAAAAAAGCAAAGTAGTACTGAATTTCCGAATAACTTCATTTGATTTTCTCAGAACGTAAAAGATCTAATAAAGAGATGCAAAAAATTTATCTTAGTGATACAATCAGTAAAAAAAGCAATATCTGAGATATTTGAATTAAAAATATTATTGCAAAACTAAGATACAATATTGAACGAATTAAATGTGGCCTCTGCAAATTTTTCCCATATTAAAAAGGACAGGACATTGTTACAACAATACACTTTTTATTATTTATTACCAACTAATTATTTGAAAAGCTATTTTTAACCTTTAAAACAATTTAATGAAAATAGTTTGTTGTTATAGCCTTTTCATTTGTGGTGCCAAGGGTATTCATAGCTCTGTCATTCCGTTTGCTTTCGAAAGCTTATTAATAGGGGAGACGATTGGGCCTTGTACTTCTGTCCCTATGTTGTTTGAAATTAACTTTTAGAAACGACACCAAACATGTTGCACAAATCTGTATGTGATATTAACTTTTTGGAAATATTCGGGAATGAATTTATATTTATATCCCGCACAATCGCCGTATAACTTTCTAAAATATAAGCAAATGAGCACAGTTGCCTTGGTTTTTCTCATATTTTTAAAATTTACACACATATGATTTGTGCATGTGTTAGTAGCAACTTTAAACGCTTCTAAAATACTCAGCAAATTAAAAAAAAAATTAAGATTATGCAGGAAACTTTCTTTCAAATAATATATTTTTTTGTTTTCAAATCGGTTCTATAATTTGAGTTCAATTCAATTTGCCTATTAATATATAAAATAATATGCCTCTGGAGCTATTCATGAAAAATTGTAGTCAAATCGGTTACTAATCGGCAAAGTTATAGGCAAAAATAATTTGGAACTACAGTCGAACTTCCATAACTCGAATCACCATTATCCCAAAAAAACTTTGACTTACGGACACTTCGAGTCACAGAATTTTTTGTTAAATTAGTATAAAAGGTTTTTTGTTATGTATTTTTATTTAAAATAAAATTGATACCTTATTTTTGAAAATTGTTCAGACCATGCTTGCTGGGATTTTATATTCATCAGCCGGTTCCTTTTTCTTTAATCCATCTTCGGCGTCTTTTATAATTTTATATTTTTCTTCAATTGATAAGCATTTTAAAACATGTTTAGTTGCCATAATAATTAAAAAACTTGATTTCAACATTTATCATCTAGCCCGAATTATGTATAGAACTGATACTTACGCAAGCAAAAAGAAACAAATTTGTTATTCCCCGATAATAAAATTAAAATAGCACGTAAAATAGACAAGCCAGCCCAAGAAACAAACAAGAGTAAAATAACAACCGATAACTATAACAAAAACCCATTTAAACAAGCAAAATTCTTCGAGTTATAGAGTTCATGTGTATGTTTTTTGTTCGAGTTATGGAGCTACGGAAGGAAAATTGTATGTGATTTGTTTTTTTAACGCTACTGCCAACCAAATTAGTTCGAGTTAGAGAAAATTCGAGTTAGAGAAGTTCGAGTTATGGAAGTTCGACTGTATATATTTTTTAAATATATCAAGTTACCAAATCTTATAATTAATTTTTTGACACTCTAAACTAACAAATCGTTTCAAAACTAACTGAGATATAAGCACCAAAATACAACTGTTTTGATATTTTTCCTAAAACCTACAAACAAGAATTTTTTTAGCTTTTAAAGATTTAGAGAGTTAATTTGGGTATCAAATGAAAGGGTTTGACTATAAAAAAGAATAAAATCCATGTTGGCCGCCACTACAGAATGGCGTACATATATAGATCAAACAAAGTAAAATAGAATGTTACCCCAGTAATCAAATGAAAAAGCTTGACTAGTATAATACTTGCAGTAAACTAGGCATGAAAAATTTAAAATTCAAAATGGTATCTTAAATAAAATACTTAAAGTATAGTAATAGCGACTAAGTTTCCTTCCTTCTAACCCTACAATATTGATATCAAATAAGAGAGCTTGTCTAGTATAATACAGTTAAAAATGGTGTAAATTCGAAGATGGAATTCGAAACAAAATGCCGGATATTTTTTTTCTGAACGCTAGCAATATACGTACATATGTACATACGTATGTAGGTATAAAATGAAATACTTGCTTAGTAGAATACAGTTAAAGCTATAAACACAATCAAAGGGTACCGACCATCGACTACCGACTACAAAAGTAGCTGGCTACAAAAATAGCCAAGTCGCCAGCTACTTAATTCTTTTAACGACTACCGACTACTAACTACAAAAAATAAACATCTGTTTTGACATATGTATTAAAGTTAACCAAAACAAAACAAACTTAATTAATGGTGCCACTATAATAGTTTTTCGCGTTTTTAATAGCGATATTTAATGTATTGCGTTTTTAAAACCATCATTTCATGCATTTATTGTATTGGCAGCACTAATCTGTTTTTTGTAGTCAAGAAAAATAGAAATTAGCCTAAGTTGGCTACGGGCTACAAAAGTAGCCGTGTAGTCGGTAGTCGTGTAGCGGCTAAAAGAATTATTCTCATAAGCACGCATGTATTCTATTTTTGACATCTTGTAGTCGATGGTCGGTGGACTTGATTGTGTTTATAGCATAACTATGTCAAAATTCAAAAGATAACGACGGAAATAATAAGGCAAAATGGCGTATAACATGAAATCTGACATCTAGGCTAAGCTACGATGTGGTTATTATATCTACGTACATTATGATGAAGGGTATTATCAAATTCGGCACGGCCGAGTCTAGAGCACTCATACTGGTTTAAATTTAATTTTACTTACTTTTATTTAAACTCGTCATAATTTTAATAAAACTCAAAATACGTTTTACAAATCATATGTAAAAAGTAAAACGCAAATTTTTATACAAAAAAAAAAAAAAAACAAGTAACAGTGCTATATTCGGCCGTGCCGAATCTTATATACCCTTCACAACGTGTAGTCATGCAATAACAATTGTTTGTATCACCATTCATCCCATATAAAATACGTGCATACGTACACGTTAGAATAAATGTGGCATCGAATCCCAGCTGAGCCAAAAAAATTTTATTTTATTTTATTTAATATATTATTTATATTTTATTATTTTTTTTTATATTTTTTTTTAAAAAATTTTTTTTGTAGTTTTTTTTATTATTATTTTCTTATTTTTAATATTTTTTTTTTTGTAATTTTTTTTGTTTGGTATGTTTTTTACATGTATCTATGTATGTATGTTGTTGTTGTAATTGTGAAAAAAAACGAGGTGGTCGTGGTTTTTTGCTCATATCTCAGAAAGTTATGGGGCGATTGTGCTGAATTTCAATAGCGATTCATTCCTGGATATTTCCAAGAGATTGATACCATATACAGATCTGAGGAACATATAGTTGCTTCTAAAAGTTGATTTCAACCAACACACGGACAGACGGATAGACGGACAGACGGTCAGGCCTTAATCGACTCCTCTATTCATAAGCTTTCAGAAAATATATACTTTATGGGGTCGGAAATGAAAATTGTAGAAATTACAAACGGAATGACAAAGCTATATATACCCTTGTGCACCACAGGTGAAGGGTATAAAAAAGGAAATATCTGACCAAATCTACCAGTAATACTTATACATTCATAGATGCATACGTTTACAAACATAAAGAAAACTTTTCTGACATACCTAGCATACAATATATGCAAGAGACTTATCAGATATGTCGAACATAAAATTCATAGAAAAATACGGTTTGATTCAGACAATATCAGACTACTTTCTTGCTAGCTGCTTAAATACACCATAATGTTTTGCTTACTTATAGTCATCAGATAAACGTATTAACATCCAATGATGACTCATAAGGTGTAAAGATATGGATATTGAATTTGTACTTGCTCATACGAATGT
The DNA here is from genome assembly GCA_941918925.1 of Phyto melanocephala. Classification (NCBI taxonomy): domain Eukaryota; kingdom Metazoa; phylum Arthropoda; class Insecta; order Diptera; family Rhinophoridae; genus Phyto; species Phyto melanocephala. Next base: position 102,258,405 of record OW799234.1, on the reverse strand, counting down.
AGGTACCCGTTTTGTAAACCATATACATACATATGTATGTACATACGTAAGTTATTTCGCATCTGTACATATGTTCGTAATATGTTGAAATTATAAAATAAAAATATGTACGCACATATAAACATACATACATACATACATACATATGTATGTATTTACCAACATACACGTAAGAACTTTTCTTCGCTCTTAATATCACACTTGTTTTATAAAATTAATATTTTATTTATTGTTTTTGTAGGTACCTATTTACTTTGAAAATAATTTCATTGAAGTCATTAACTCTTTATCTTTAGATAACGAACTTGAAAACAATAAATTCTGTTCACAAACACATTTATTTACTAAAGTAAACAAATTAAAAAAAATCTATAAATATTTTGTACACTACAGAATAAAATCAAACTTACTGGCACTTGTTGTTTCTATAGCAAAGACTTTTTATGGAAAAATTTATTTATTATTTTTGAATATTTTCTTTATTTCTTTCTTGTTCACTTTTAATTCCTGCACTTCTATTGTAAAATTTGCTTCGGTAATTTTTTAACAATCGACTGAGATACAAAAAGAAAAATTCTTTAGTTTAAAATATATTTTTTTTCTTATTTCACTTTGTTGTTTGTATCTCTTTGTTATTTACTTGATTGCCGGTTTTTTTATCTGAAAAAAAATGCGTAATAAACGTATTGTAGCGATAAAATTAAGCCGTGAACGTACAATTTAAAGAGCAAAAGATTACTAAAATAAATGTTGGGGAAAAAAGCTTTTTTGTTGGATTCGTTGGGTTAGGGCAAGGCAAGAATGACACATTTGTAGAGTGGTGGTAACATTGGAACAACAAATAAAATAGCTTTTTTTTGTATTTGTGAGCTAGAAATGTCAAAACTACAAAGTTTTTTTTTAATAAAAAAATCAAAAAAACATTGAGAAAATCCCAGTGGAAATTAAAAAAAATTCAAGTTGAATTAAGAAATTAAAAAAAAATGAATAAAAATTTTAATTCTAAATAAGGAAAAATAAATTAAAAGTTTACTGATGTATTCATAAAAAAATGTTAGGTTTATTAAAGGCTTAATTGACAGACATTGTACAGGAATTAAAAAAAAAAAAACCTAAAATATTTTTTGTGAATACAGAATGTTACATGAAATTGAGAATTTTATTTCTTAATGAAATACGGAAAATTGTAGATACAAATTAGAGTAATGACCTACAGTCATCAAATGTTAAACCAAATGTTATATTGATATATTGTTTTTATTTCTTCGAGCTAAAGATGACTTTTTTTATAAAAATTATTATTTTATTCCTAATAATAATAATAAAATAATAATTTTTATAAAAAAAGTGATCTTTAGCTCGAAGAAATAAAAACAATATATTAATGTTTAATCCTTTAGAAGTCCCCACAAAATTAGAACAGCTTGCATTCTTGTAGACTTGTGTCCAACTCGTTATTATTTATTTTTCTACGAACCCCAAAAATTAAAAAGATAGTTGGCAAAATGAACTAAAGAAATCGATTGACCCAAATTTACGTCCCTAGTATTAATTAATTGCATTTCTTAAATAATGTATGTGTATGTATAACTTAGTACTAAGATTTCGGTAAAGCTGTAAAACAACGTTTCACCAAAATGCTTTGATTTAGACTCTCTGAGTAAAATGAATAATTGAAATTTCAATTTGAAATTCTTAATTTTATTTAATACTAATTTTTTAATATCTAAAATTTTTTTTTTTTAATTTCAATGGCAATTTTTGCAGTGCAAAAGAAAAAAAAGCGGAAACTTATTTTTCTTTATACAATTTATTTTAATTTACATAGAAAAATAGTTTGACAGAGTGTAATTACTAACAACAATTTTATCAGCTGTGATTTAAAGACCACCTTATATATACACCACGTTAATGAATGAATTTTAATTTTATGCCGTTTCTCTTTAAGGGGAGCACTATAAAATCTGTTGTTGCTTTTGTTTTTTTTAAACGTTTCTATTTAGTACAGGGAAGGAAAATGGCTTTTATGATTTTGTAACAAGTATGAAAACAAAATGTACTTTTTTGGCCATTACGGTACCATTTTTTAAAATTTGCTTATAAAAACAGAAACTTAACAAAAATGTGTATAAAAATCCAGTATACAATAAAAAATATTAAATATTACATTCATAGGTACATACGTAAAGATCGGTTATTTAACAAATTTTATTTATTAAATACTTTTAGGTAATAAATTTTCTGTTATTTTAAAATTAAAGCAACAACAATTTGTTGACTTCAATAAATCTTTTGTTTGTATTAAATTTGAAACAGTAGAAACGTGTATTCTTTTTCTTTCCTTTGTTTTAGTAAGGTTTTGAAAATAAAAAACTCGTTCGACGTTGGCCGATGAATGTGGAATAGACAGAATACCTCTTACAATTCTTGAAATATTTGGGAACATTAACTTATTTAATTCATTTTTTATCTGCGATACTTTTGACCAAGAATAGGAAATATTTGAATCTTTGTGTGATCTAAGTTCAATCACATCGGCTGGTGCTCTGTACTGATTATTTATTGCTTCAAAGTTTGTTTGTTTGTTTGTTCGTGTGGAAACATTTTCACAACAAGAGGTACTATTAAATTTGTTTTTCCCATAATAACTTTTGCTGGAGTAAACTTATCGAACCATTTTAGTTAAATAAAATACTTGTAACAACAGCCAAGTCGAATTCATGTACCAGGTTGTGCCAAATTAAGAAGTGATTTTTGTAAGAAGTTTGCAATAAAATACTTGGCAAATTTTGTTGTTGCAGACTTCTCACCACCCGGTACATGAATTTGCTTTGACAACAGCATTACAACAAAAACAGAAAAGCTAACAGTATAAAATAAAACACACACAAACAAAATTAAAGAAAACATGGAGAAATTTTTAAATTGTACCAAGTAGCTCGCGGTAGTACCACGGTACCAACAAGGTCAAAAATGTACCATAAAAAGTACAATTGTATCATATTTTCCATCCGTGATTTAGTATAGTATTATTGTGCAGAGTTGTTTATTAGTGTAGCACGAATATACCATTTAAAGAAGCATTAAAACTAATAAAAAAAATCTTACAAGTGAATTTGAAACTGATTTTCTATGAAATTTTATGTACATATGTACAAACCTCTAATAAAGATGTTTTAATTTTTATAAATTTAAAATTACACTGCTCAGCAGCAATATCCTCCATTAAATAAAACTATGTGGACTATATGGATTTTGATGCGCTGAACTCAAATCCGTTGTCGGTTTTTTTCCATCAGATCGGGATCAAAAATAAAGCACCAGAAGATGTGTAACAAAATTGTATTTATTTTAGTCAAATAGATTTTTTCCGATTTTTATGGTTTATGACTTTTTTTTATAAGATAAGTAGCTCTCAGAAAAAAGTGCAAAATGTTGAATATTTGCTTAATATTTTTTTAGATTGAAAAATATTACGAATTTTGCACGAAAAAAAATTGTTTTCTTCATTAATTTCTGAATAATTCCAAAACAATTAGAGATAGAGAAAAAATCTATTTGACTAAAATAAATTTTGTTACACATCTTCTGGTGTTTTATTTTTGAAAATCGGATAACTGGTTCTGGAGTTAGGATAAAATATGTCTCCGTACCTGACTAATTTAGGGGGAAAAATTTGCCAAGCCCATAAAAAAAATACCGATCTGATGGAAAAAAACCGACAACGGATTTGAGTTCAGGAAGACAAAAAATGATTTTTGTTGAGCAGTGTTATTATTTTTTTAATTATATAAAAATAATGTATAAATTGATATAAATTTGGAAAAAAGAAAATAATAAAAACCAGAAATTTTTCTGTATACATATACTGTGCAAACAAATATATATGTTTTTTATTTCTAAAATTTTATACCTATTATATATGATTTTTTTTTCAAGCTTGAGATCAACTTTTTTTTTCAAAAAATTATTTATTATTAACCAATATTTCGCTACCAAACAAAAAAACCAAAAAAGTTGATCTCAAGCTTGAAAAAAATCATATACGTATAATCAATAAAAAAGATCAAGAAATTTAGAGGATATATTTTTACCTATTTTAACAGCATTAGCTATTTTGAGAATATTTAATAGAATAGAATTAAACTTCCTGTATTGAATATTTGCCTTTTATTAAAAATTTGCGCTAAATTCCCTTGTTTTGTACCATTTTAGATGGGAAATATCAATTGTATATGTATTGAACATACTTAAACTCACAGGTTGAAATAATTGTACAATTCAAAATTAATTTTGTGGAAATTGTTATTGCAACGAAGGCATGTTTATTATCACATATATTTAATTCATCAGCTGATTGTTTTGTCAATAATTAATAATCATTAATGTATCTGCCACCCCTACGTTCGGCAGAAAAAAATAACAGAAAAACTAGAATTGTCTTGCAAAATTACTTTTTATTTAAGGAATATAATAAATAATATATAATAATAAATAAATAATAAAAAAGGCCCAAAGTTTTTCATTAATTCCAATACATTTCACATAAATACACCTCGACACAAAAATGTAATGCAATAGTATCAAAAATAACAGTTTTACAAGTAATTAAAACAAATAAATAAATTACATTATGGTAATACAGTTTCTATTACGCTTTCAACTTCTCCTGCAAAATTTACAATTATTTGATTTAGGGCTTGCTACTTGTGACCAACGATATACTCTTATTACTCTTTGTGAGGTATATAGTGTAAATAAGAAATTTCGTCGATAATTTTTAATAATACATATGTATATACAAAAAAATTCTCAACCATTTTACAAAAAAAAAAAAAAAAAAAAATTATAGAAGTTAGAAATAAAATTTATGTTTTGTTATGAATCGAATTAATTTTTGTGCATACATTTTTATTAAGGATCGGGATACCAGAACATACATAGCGCTCTATTTTGTTTAATTTATTTATTTTTTTAATTTAAAATTAAAATTTATATTATACGAAGCTTCTATTGCAAGACAGTTTTTTGATTTATTTAACGAAGCTTTTGCTTGTATTTTTTATTTCTGGCTTGTGTTAATTTTTCTTTTCAAATATTTTTCAAAAGAAATAAATTTTTTATCGGCAATAATGAAAGAATAAACTCTAAAAGTAGTTTCATTTCGAGATTAGCAGAATGTCATTTTAAAAGTCGGAGGTAAAAAACTTGCTGTGAATTAAATGCTTAAACCGACTATTTTTATTTTGCACGCATTTTCAATTAGTTTTCTTTTGCAAATAAAAAAATAGTCTCGAAGATTTTTTTCGTAAAATCTAAGTAAAATTAAGTTTTTTTAAATACGTAAAATCAAACCCTTTTTTCGTGTTTCTCCTTTAACTTTTTATGTAAATTATAAAAAGACTACATATATATTTTTTTTTTTAATTTAATGCAAGTAATATTTAAACAAATTCTAGCCCTAGATAAGACCGTCAAGCAAAAAAATATAAGGAAAAGTCAGTCAAAAAATGTATAGTGTTTTTACCCTCAATATCTTTTTTGCTATAGGAATATGGGCATTTCCATGAAAATTTCAACCACGACTGTAAAAATAAAAACTCTTGAAAGTTTTTCAATATAAGTTTATTGATAAAAATAATAAGAGTTTATTAATCTGATTATCTCTTTGACTTATTTTAAAGAATTGCAATCAACTGTTTTTTAGCGACTAAATAGTAAAATAAATTGTAATTGTAAATATACTTTAAAATTAAGGTAACAACAACAATTAACAAGATCCATAAGAAAAAAGAAAATATAAAGTCCAGTTAGCGGTATTTTTTTTTATGATTTCCCTTGAATGTTGTTTTAATGTCACGTACGTAGTGCAAAAACATTATTTGTCTCCGTCATTCGTATTTGAACAGTCGCAAGAGCACATAATTTAGAATTTAACTTTTTTTCTCAACATAATATAAGTTGTATTACCTAAGAATACTATTAGAGAAAAATCTGTCTCGTACGATATGTCACGAACGATATTAAATTGAATTTATTATAAAATCATTTAAAGATTGTTTTCAATTAAGTATGATGGATTTTAAATGAAAATATTTGGTTTAGTGTAAGAAATAAAAAAAGAATAAATACCTCCCAAGATTTGCAGATTTTTTCATATTTCCATATTTACCTTAAAATCACTTCTGTTTTATGTCACGTACGGTATATGTATTCTTATTTTTCTGGATATTTTAGACAACAATAATTCCTAATTAATTAATTTTTTCTAAATAAAGTACCCTTTGAATGGAACATAAAGATCTAATTTTGTTTTAGTTACTCTTACTTTTGCAAAAATTACTCCACTTTATAGGAGTACAAATGTCACGTACGATGACATGGAAATGCCCATATGTAAGCATATTTTTATACCCTTCACACAGTGAAAAAGGGTATATATAGGTTTGTCATTCCGTGTGAAATTTCTACAATTTTCATTTCCGACCCCATAAAGTATATATTTTACGAAAGCTTATGAATAGGGGAGTCGATTGTCAGTCTGTCCGTCTGTCCGTGTGTATTTTGAAATCAACTTTTTGAAGCCCCCCCCAACATCGCTTTGACCCGGGTGAGGTATTAAAATATTCGGGTATTAAAAATCAGAAACATCGGTACATAAACAACTGAGATATAAGCAAAAACCCACGACCACCTCGATTTTTTTTTTCACAAAAACAACATTACAACAACAACATACATACATACAAACATGTATACTGCTTAGAGTAAGCATGGCATCGAATCCCAGCTGAGCCAAAAAAAAATTTTTTTTATATTTTTTTTAATTTTTTTTTATTATTTTTTTTATTTTTTATTTAATATATTATTTATATTATTATTATTATTTTTTTTTTTAATTTTTTTTTATTTTTTTTAAATTTTTTTTTATTTTTTTTAATTTTTTTTTTATTTTTTATTTGTTTTATATTTATTATATATATTCTAATTATTTTTTTTTTAATTTTTTTTTATATTTTTTTAAAATTTTTTTTTTAAATTTTTTTTTTATTTTTTTAACTTACATACGTAAATTTATAATTTTACAATGGGATGTTTTTATATATGTATGTACGTATTTCATATGGGATGAATAGTGACACAAACTACTGTTATTGCATGACTACACGTTGGGAAGGGTATATAAGATTCGGCACGGCCGAATATAGCGCTCTTACTTATTTAAAGATATTTTAAACATCTATCTTAATGTGAAAATATTTTTAAATTTCGATAACAATTTAATTTTATATTTTTTAAATTGTATACTTCAGGTGACCAACTTTGGAGCCACTCCCACTTACTCCTACTTTCACCAGGCGGTTGTGTGACTCAATTGTCATAACAGTTTTGTTGTTCGTCTATAACAACAATGCTAATATAATTCCGAACAATTAAATTCCACTCGAATTTTTTTCCAGTTTAAAAATGTCACAGAAGCGAATATCATAACTTCAATTTTATAAAGTTCAAATTACATTAAAAACGGTTAACAGCCTTTTAAATTTGCTTGAAAATTTACTTACGAAAAGAAAGCATTTTTGAAAGAATAAAATTGTATAAGGAACTTAATGTTAAATGTTATTAAGAAATATCATTAAGTTTACTTAAGTAAATGAAATTTCAAATGCTTTTAGTTAACACCCACTATTACATACTCTTACCATTTGAATGGTTTCTTACGCAAGTTAAGTAATTTAAAAAAAGCACTTAGCCTAAAGACATTGATTGCACAGGACACGTTTGTAAAGTTTGTTTCTTCGAAATGGAAGCAAATAAGAAACCAACTGATAAGCATAAACCAAAGCTGCTACCAATATATATATATTTTAAAGAAAATCTTAGAAGATTTTTCTCAGAAACTTCTTTAGATGGCTTAAAGTATATTGAAGATGTGCGCCGCAATATATGGGAGAGGTAAGTAAGACAGAGGGAAAAAACAACTTAAATGAAAACTACACAAAAAGAAAATTATCTACTAAAAATGATTTCCTGTTGTTAATATCTTTAGGGGCTATTATTTAATATCGTTTTCTGTTGTTTTCACGGCTGGCATCTATATGGCTCTATACTTCTTACATAAATGGCAAAATACTCCTTTTATTATAAGCAAGAGCTCCAAGACCACCTCTATACAAGAGGAACCTTTTCCGGCAGTAACAATTTGCAATATGAATCAAGCGTTGGCCAGTAGAGTTAAAGACATTGAACCGTAATTATTTATAAAAACATATTTTAGAATTTCAAGCCAAAAAAATTTATTTATATTTTCGTTGTCTAGAGACACCCCCGAATATGCGATGTTGCAGAAAATTTGCTTTCAAAGTTATAACTATTCACGCTTTGATAATTTTAGGCCCCGATTTAAAGGTGATAATTTGGTAAATTTTATACTGAAGGTGCGTAATGTGCTATAAAGTTATTTAATTTAAATAATTTAAATTTCAATAAAATAATTTTTGTTGTGCTGATTGCTTAGAACACCCAAAGTTGCAGCGAAATGATTATTTATTGCAAGTTTGGTCCCAATGAAGAAACCTGCACAGATTTATTTCGTGATGTTCTATTTGATGAGGGCATTTGTTGTGTTTTTAATCATTTGCATCCATTTTTTCTTTATAAAGGAGAGTATGTAATTAATTATATTTCAATTAAATTAGGAATAAAATATTACTAATTTAGCTTGAACTTTGAATCGGTTCCTACTTACAAAAACTGATTTTTTAATTGTGTTTTAGTTATAAATTTATTCATGATTATACAACGTCTAACGGTCGCAGCAGTATTCCGGTAAATTGGAATGTGGAAAAAGGTTATGACAACGAATTACCGAAACGATATTATCCCAGGAAAGCAGCAGGTAAGCAAACAACATGCGAGTCTATATTAATTTAGTATTTTATTAATATTTTACTAGCGAAATATCAGCTACTCACTCCGATAGCGCAGTTCTTATTATTTATCAAATACTCAAGTTGTTCTTTTAACTACTAATTTATGAAAACTTGTTTCTCTGATTAATTTTATTTTTTTTTAGAAAAATTAAAAGTACTGTAAGGATATATCGGTGACATACATATTTTCAAAAAATACAAAAATTACTATAAAAATAATAAAATAAACATTTTGCCCTTTTCTAAAAACTTCAAAGTTAACTTGTATTAAAAGTACCAAAATTATAAAATTCTGTGTATATTTCAAAACATACAAAATACGAAAGAGTGTCATAAAAATTAGAAAAACTAAAGTTTTTGATAGCCCATGACATTTTGAGTCTCACCTCGAATTAATGGTCACTAATTTAAACAATCTGTCTGTGTTCACAAACGTAGAAAATACAAAATTTACAATTAAAATGCGAAAAAATACTTTTTGTGTCAGTGATTTAAGTTTTTCTTTAATTCTCAACTTAAATTAATAGTCCTTTGTTTCAAAATTCTAGCTTTATAAACATAGAAAAACAAAAAGTACAAAAAAAAAAATTAAAAAAAAGGAAAAAGTACCTTTTCGGTCGCGCATAACATTTTAAATCTCACCTCGAATCAATAGTCATAATTAAACAATTTTAGCTTCATAAACGTTAATTAATTAATTAATTAAATTAAAAAAATATTAATTCAAATTTCTGTAATTAAATTTATTTGTTAAAGCTTAAGGTCATACTCAATTTTTTTTTATAAAATTTTGACATACAATTATATTTTATTTTCTACTAGAAAATCCCGGCGCGCGTTGCTACGCTCCTTAATGAATAAAAACCCATTCTAAATTAAAATTGAATATCAAATATAAAGTCATGATAACTCAATATGTGTGCAAAGTTTCACAAAAATCGGTCAAGAGCAAGTAGCTAAAAATTATAACTTATTTCTTATGGACGTGGCACTGCCCACTTTTCTAATCACGAAATTGTATAATCATGAGAGCTCAATATGTGTGCAAAGTTTCAGAAAAATCGGTACAGTGCAAGTACCTCAAAATTATAACTTTTTATGGGCGTGACCCCGCCCACTTTTTTTATCACGAAATTATACAGTCATGAGAGTTCAATATGTGTGCAAAGTTTCAGAAAAATCGGTCAAGTGCAAGTAGCTAAAAATGACAACTTATTTTTATGGGCGTGGCCCCGCCCACTTTTTGCCACCCATAAACACCCCCTGGAATGTGTACAACAAAGTTTGAGTCCGTTCGGTTTTACAGTTTTGGAGTCTATAGCTAACACACAGACAGAGTTTCACTGTTATATATATACATACATAGATATTTTAATTTAATTTTTTTGTTTTGGCAACAATTAAACATATTGTTATGACAACATCATAAACATATACATTGTTGACTAACTTAAATGTGAGAAACATAAAAGAATGCTGAAAGGTGAAAGATGTGAATGAAAGAGTTCGAGAGTTCTCGCGTTGACTCTTCAAGAGTACGGACGTGTTCGCTGCGCGAGTGATATACATAGTGAAATTTGTAATAAGTTGCAAAATTTGTAATAGGTAAAAAAAAAAAAAAAAAAAAAAAAAAAAATTTTTTATTTGTGAATGAGTGAAAACTCCAAAAATGTAACTGAGCACAGCGGTCGAAATGCTCATATTGTATTAAGCTCCGACAGTGCCTGTTTTGAAAACATTAGAGATCCGGAATTTAATAGAAATTATTTAACCGTGAAACCTAAAATTACTCCAGCTATAAAATTAAGTGCTAGTGCGCCAAACTTAAATAAGTGTATTGAGCAAGGTGGAAACTTAGCTAAATCTGACTTGAATATACCATTAAGAAGTTCGGAACGTTTGTCCTCATCCCGGTGTTCGCTGTCCAGTGCTGGAGGAGTGACAACTGCTGCAAAAGCCACGCCAAGTCCAAAAAGCATAATAGTTGCAGTAGAAAAACCCAAAACACAGGTAGGAATGGACCGTTACATTACAGTTTTGAAAAGAGGCAGAAGCCCAAAATCTGCGGAAATCGCATCAGCTGCAAAAATTACAAAAGACAGTGAAAAACCCAGATCCCAAAATCGTTTTGCTATACTCCAAGAAGAAATTGACGCCCCAAATGCATTGCACAAATCTATTAAGCCGCCTCCAATTTATTTAAGAGAAAAGAACTCAAATAATCTAGTTAAGATGTTAATTTCTTTGATTGGAGAAAACTCTTTTTATGTGACGCCATTGAAACGTGGGAACATCAGCGAGACAAAAATTCAAGTTAATTGTGAAGGCGATTATCGCAAAACAGTTTCCGAGCTGGAGAGGCATAAAAAGAACTTTTATACTTACCAACTTAAAAGTGCAAAAGGCCTCCAAGTCGTTATCAAGGGTATCGATTCTGATGTTGATCCTCAGGAGTTAAAACTGTGTTTAATCAACAAGGGCTTTAATGTCAAAGCGGTATCCAACATTAGGAACAGGGAAAGGATCCCACAACCACTTTTCCGAGTGGAATTGGAGCCTAATGACATGAAGCTAAAGAAAAGTGAAACGCACCCCATTTACGAACTAAAATACATCATGCACCGTAGAGTTACTGTGGAAGAGCCACATAAACGAACTGGTCCGGTACAGTGCTTAAACTGCCAAGAATATGGTCATACCAAAACTTACTGTAAATTGCCTACTGTTTGTGTTGTGTGTGGAGATTTGCATGAGACATCTAAGTGCAACAAAGCCAGGAACGACCCTAAGGTTAAAAAATGCAGCAATTGCGGTGGTAATCATACTGCCAACTATAGAGGATGCCCTGTTTTTGAGGTCGTCAAACGTTCTTTGACCAACAAAAGTGTTTCTGTTGCTGGACAGTCACAAAAACCACCTATTACAAATATACCCGTCTTGACACACGCAGCCTCAAATCAAATGTCATATGCCTCTATTCTTAAAACTAACCAACCGACAATGCAAAAAGAGATGCCGACCACTGAACAATCAAGTTCCATTTTTAGTCGACTAGAAGGTATGTTGGAGAAGCTGATCAATTCAATGAATCTTTTTATGACGAATACGACCAGCATGATGCAGGAGATGCAAAAAATGCAGTCCACGCTACTGCAGGCTATACTAAATAGGCCATGAACTGTCTAAAAATATGTTTCTGGAACGCAAACGGCATACGCCAACATAAAAACGAACTTGAGTGTTTCCTTGTGAACAACAAAATTGATATAATGCTGATCTCCGAGACTCACATGACATCAAGAAGTACTTTCAAAATAAATGGATACACTTTTTACGACACCAAGGACCCCAGAGATAGATCTTGTGGTGGGTCAGCAATCTTGATCAAATCCAGAATAAAACACCATTTATTGGCTGGTCTTTCTGAAAGTCATCTACAGGCAACAAACATCTGTGTAGTTGACTTTGGCCAAAATCTAATAATATCGTCAGTGTATTCTCCTCCAAGGTTAGCAATAACGAAAAGTCAATATATAGAGTTTTATAAGTCACTCGGTGCTCGGTTCATAGCAGCTGGCGATTACAACGCAAAGCATACTTTTTGGGGTTCACGACTTATTAGTCCCAGAGGCCGCAATTTATATGATTCCATTTCTGAATTGAGACTTAACGTTATTTCAACCGGACAGCCTACTTATTGGCCTACTGATGCTCGTAAAGTCCCTGACCTTATTGATTTCGGCGTTATGAAAGGAATAAACTCTGAACTTATTGAGGCGGAAGCATCGCTGGAGCTTTCGTCGGATCACTCACCAACCATTGTCACTATCTGCAATCCTCACCAAAGGTTAACGGAGAAACTATTTTCCACACGAGTTAATTGGTTAAAATATAAAAAGTACATCAGCACACATTGTACAGAAAATTTGCTTCTAAGAACTACAGCAGACATCGACTCATGTATTGGCAACCTCAAAGAGCAAATGAAAAATGCCGCGGAACTTGCTTCCTATACTTTTCGTCAGCCCAGGTACACTCGTATTTATTCTTCAGATGTACAAGAACTTTTGTCTGAAAAGAGAAGAGTCAGAAGAGAATGGCAGCAACACAGATCGCCCCAACTTAAAATTACTTTAAGAGAATGTACAAAAAAGCTTAGGAAACTGCTAGAATCACAAAGAGAAGCTTCTCTTAATAATTATCTGAAAGGTCTAGATGCAACTACTCAGTCCAATTATTCGTTATGGCGCGCAGCTAGTAAACTCAGGGGACCCGTGACCTCAAAACCCCCACTTCGCAATTTAAATGGCAGTTGGGCGAGAAATGACGAAGAAAAATGTAACCTTTTCGCAAGTCATTTAAAGAATGTATTCACTCCCAATGTAAGTACTGACATCAGTGAACTACCACCTGTTGTTGAAAGACCACCTGTAGAAATAAAATTTCAATACGTAGAGGTTGTTAAGGCTATTGACAACTTAAATATCAGAAAAGCTCCTGGCATTGACAAAATCAGTAATAAAATGCTTTTGCAGTTGCCTCGCACCGCAAAAAGAATTATTCTCTTTCTTTTTAACGCTATCGTTCGCCTTGATTACTACCCGTCAGAATGGAAAGTTGCATTGGTCAAGATGATCCCTAAGCCGGGTAAAGATCCCTCAAAAGTTGAGTCGTATAGGCCAATTAGTCTATTGCCAACAATGTCAAAATTGTTCGAAAAGATGATAATAGCGAAATTGATACCGATATTGAATGTTAACAACTGCATTCCAGATCACCAGTTTGGCTTCAGAAAACAACATAGTACTATCGAACAAACTCACCGACTGGTACAAGTTATAAGAAAAGCCTTTGAAGAAAAGAAGTACTGTTCGGGTCTATTTATTGATGTTTCTCAAGCCTTCGACAAAGTTTGGCATGAAGGCCTCTTACATAAATTGAAGCATAACTTCCCAGTTAATGTTCTCAATCTTCTACAAACATACACTATCGGTCGCCAGTTTCTTATAAAAGAAGGAGACGTTGTTAGCTGCCCCCAACCAATCCTGGCTGGAGTACCGCAGGGGAGTATTTTAGGTCCAATGTTATATTTAATATATTCAGCAGACATGCCAACAAGCAGTTTAACCCATACTTCAACATTCGCTGACGACACGGCTTTTCTCAGCACTCATAAAGATCCAAAAGATGCCTCAAGCCAACTACAGCACCATATAACCGATGTTGAGAAGTGGGCTAAAAAATGGGGAATAAAAATAAATGAACTTAAATGTTCACATATAACATTCACTTTACGTCGGGAATCTTGTCCCCCCATTTTTATTAATAACCAGGTGGTGCCACAACACTCTCACGTTAAATACCTTGGTATTCACTTGGATCGCCGTCTCACATGGAAAAATCATATAGATGCAAAGTTGACCCAATTGAAATTAAGGACTGCTCAAATACATTGGCTTATAGGTCGAAATTCGATATTAAGGCTCGATTGCAAACTTTTGCTCTACAACTCAATTTTGAAGCCAATTTGGTGTTACGGTATTCAATTATGGGGAACTGCATCCTCCTCCAACATAGAAAAAATTCAACGACGTCAAAATAAAATACTACGAATGATAACCGTTGCCCCTTGGTACATAAAAAACAGCAATTTACATAAAGATCTTGATGTTCCGTTGATAAAAAGCGAAATCACTAGACACGTTGGCCGCTACTTAAAAAAGCTGGAAACTCATCCCAACCCACTTGGCCGAAACATCTTACAATATCGCGGACATGTTCGTTTGAGAAGAAGGGACACCATCTCTCTTAGATGAACTAAATAATCGCAATCTCTACAATTTATTTTAATTTCGAAAACCAGATTTAGTCTGGCATTGGCTGGACTTTCATCTACTAATTATAGATTTAAGATTTGATTACTTATTGTTAGTTCATAAACATATATGAAGATACAATAAATATTAGTTTGAAAAAAAAAAAAAAAAAAAAAAAAAAAAAAAGAAAGAGTTCGAAGTATTTCATATCATTCATCTTACTGAGTCGTTCAATTGAAATCTTTATTTCATGACGGACACAACTCTAGCCTATAATATTTTCAGTCTCACCTCCAATCAAAAGTTTCTAATTCCGAAATTCAAGCTTCACAAACGGGGATAATAGAAAAAGTACCATAAAAAAGTGAAAAAGTACTTTCTTGGGTTTTCCATATCATTAATAACAAAATTTAAAATTAATGAATCTACTATTTTTTGCATAAAAATTAATATCGATGCCTTACTTCCTCAACCTCGTATCTTAAAAAATAAAATTTTTCAGGAGAGAAAAAAAACGGTTTATCTTTTTATACTTCGGTGTTTGGTTTAAAGTTTAAATGCAATTATTAAGGAATTGATTGTATTTATGTATATTAGTAGTAATAATATACTAATCTTTTTTAGTTAAAGCATAAAACAATCGTTTGATATGAAAAAGTCAAAACCGTATTTTTTAAGTTACGAGGTTGAGGAAGTAAGGCATCGATATGTTTTGAAAGCACTAAACTGTTTTCCCGAATTTTCCTTTTACTACCCTGTAATGAGTGTGTTTTAATTTTTACTTAATTACATAATTTTTATGTGTGGTGAAATCACTATTACGATTTTTTGGCGAATTGGCCATGCACATATTTTTCCATATTTTCTGCTTTTTTTGTCGCCCTAAAAGTGGCCAAAAATTTCACCTCAATACTTATCCATATTCTATAAGGCGATAATAATTACACAAGACAACAAAATGTTAAAAATGTTTAAGGCTTCAAAAACCACTATGCAATTTTGATGTATTATGGTTCCAGTAGTACAAATATCGTCCAAATTTTAAATTGTATGGACAAGTTTTTTTTAGATGCTTCTCCACATAATCACTGATAACTCGAAAACGGTTAGTCCGATATTATTAAAATAAGCTTTAAAAAATTGAGATTTATATAGCCTTTAATCCGTTTATATATTGCGTTTTAATCGGCTCAGTATTTTGGGAGTTATAATCAAAAATAAAGCGAAAAATCATGAAAAATCGAAAATGGAAAATTTAGTACTTTTTAGCAAAGCCACAACAACAAATTAAGTTATCGATCATATAAAATCGGTTGATTCTTTTCGAATTTATTCACAATCAAGTGCTCTCGCTCATTTTTACAAAATTTTAGTTTTTTTGTTTGATATACATCAAATTGAGTAGTTAATGTTTTTCTCCTAGAAAAATTATTTTGAAAAAACCTTTTTGACATGTTTGTGATTCTCAGAATTAAAAAAAAAATAAGTAATAAGCAAAAGATTGTTTAATTTTTACGATTGCGGTAGCAAAGTTATAAACGCTCATAAATGTGGGTGCACGTTGAATTGCTCTTTTTCCATTGGCTTCCTCTAACGGATGATTTTTTTGCATAAAATTCCTTAATATTTTTTTATGATTCTTGGGAACAACAAACAATTTGCAGCACACACAAAAAAACCGTACCCACACAGAGGGTAAAAGTTTTCAGATCAAAAATGCGTTACATAGTAACATTCGTGTATATTTTGGCAAAACCCTGATTTTATTTTTCGGAATAACATTTGAATTGGATTAGTTGAAATGTATTAAACAGCTGAAAATTTATATTTTATTATTTAAATCTAAATTTTTCAAAGTTTATTTTTATAATATCGGACTAACCGTTTTTGAGTTATCATGTATTATGTGAAGAAGCGTCTAAAAAAATCTTGAATTTAATTAAAAATTTAAAAAAAAATTATGCATAGAATTCAAAAATTAAACCATTTTTGTACTTTGGTATCCATGATGCATTAAATCTATACAGTCGTTATCCAAGCCTTTTTTTTGCTGTTGACCTGTGTTATCAATTAATGTTAATATTAAAAGAATTTTTTTTTCAAAAGCACCCCTTATACATGCGAATTTGAAAAAAGTGCCGAAACCCATTTTAATATTTTTTCGCGGATTAACTAACTTAAAAAAAAAATAATTTTACATATTGAAAACATTTTAAAATTAGAGAACTAAAATTGTAAAATCTTTCACTAAAGGTTCGGGAGTGTCAATGGGTCTAACAATAGTTTTAAATGCTGATTTAGATGAATATTATTGTTCCTCAACAAATGGCGCAGGCTTTAAGGTATTTTTCGTTTATTAAACAAAAAAAAATGAATATTTAAATGAAATATTTATGTTTTTAGATTTCGCTATACAACCCAGTGGATGCTCCGCATATAAGAGAAACGGGCCTTCCCGTAATGTTGGGCCACCAGACAAGTGTTCGCATTAATGCCAAACGCATTGAATCTTTATCGTCGTTGATTAGCACCAATCCCATAGATAGACAATGCTACTTCTCCGATGAAAGAGAATTACTCTACTTCAAATACTACACCAGGCGTAACTGTGAAATGGAATGCGATGCTAAGCAAATGTTGCAACGTTGTAATTGTTTGGCCTTTCCAATGCCAAAAATATATGCCAATGCCTCTATATGTTTTCTTAGCGAAATGGATTGCGTTGTAGAAACTGAAGAGCTAAAGCTAGATCCGGACAATATAAAGTGTAAAGAAGATTGCCTGTTGGGTTGTTATGATTTAACCTATTATCCGGACATATTTGCATTACCGTTAGCTACCAGCAGTTTTAATTTACAAGATCCCTTTTTTCGTAATATATCGAAAAATGTAACCCATAAAAATATGGCAATGGTGCAAATCTATTATAATGATAATTTTTTTCGAGGCAATACTAAGCTACCTTATACCGGATTTACGGAGTTCTTATGTAAGTTTTGGGTTTTAAAAAAAAACAAATACTTATATTTTGCAAATTTTTTTTTGTCAGCTCAAACTGGTGGTGCTATGAGTTTAATGGTGGGCTTCAGTGTCATTTCTATTGCCGAGATATTCTTTTTCGTTTTTATCAAACCTTTCTTTGACATCTTTTTGAGACGCAATCCCTCGTTACTGGATAACAAAGATGTAAGTTTGATTCGGTTCATATATTTAATTAATTAAGAACACAAAGTTATATTTTTTTCACTTAATATTAAATTATAATTTTAGATTTATCCAATGGATAAATTTCACCACCAGGTGTTGTTCAAGCGCCGTAAAAATATTAATAATCGTGTCATGAACTGGGATGTGAAAAAATTACAAAAATATCGTAATGAAAAATATTAGGAGAAACAAAAACTGGCAATGTGCGAAAAAGAAAGCATGATTGAGGTGATCATAATCTAAGAGCTATAGTACAATAGTATTAAATAATTGTGTTATCAATTATTTAACAAGAAGAACCGTTGAAAACAGTACTATACTGTTGTTTGCACCTAACATTTTAAGGTTATGTATTAGTAATTTTATTTTTTAGTTATTTATTATTCGATAAATACAACACAAGCCGAAATTAAAACAAAAATTACTAAGAAGAAAAAAAAATTATTTAAAAATGTTGTAACATTTTCAACTATATTTTCTGTTATTGTCCTAATGTGATTTTTCATATCAAGTTATTTTTTAAAAATGACACTACGGTTTTTTGCAGTTTCAACATAGTTAATAATGATAATATACATAAATCTAGATTTGCCACGTTTGCTTTGGGTTTAAACAAAAGTCATTTGCTGACGCCCATAGATAATCCCGGTTAAGGTCTTAATGTTCTTATTAATGTTATACAATGAGCGGCATCAAATGCTTTACAGTTAATATACAGTTGTACGTCATCGGCTTACATTATAAGTATATTATAATACTTAAGTTGTAAGGGTAAATCGTTGAAATAAATAGTATACAATAGGGGACTAAGTATTGAGCGTTGTGGTACTTCTCCAGACATTAGGAAACAACCGGAAATGTTTGTATTGTGTAAAACTGGTAGACTTTTGTCACTGAGGTATGACTCCATAAGTTTTAAAGCAGTCAGCAAAAAGTTGGGTCTGTGTGTGTTTTCAATGATCTAACAATATAAGAAACGATATCTTATTACTCATATCTATTTAGTATTTAATTTCCTCAGAACCATCAATCAGTGTTGATACACAGCTATGTTTTAGCCCAAACCCAGATTGTCTTGATTGATTAAGATTGAGTTATTATACAAGTAGGAGCTTATCTGTATATGAACTTACTTTTCAAAAACTTTTGACATATAAGGCCCAATTGCTATAGGTCTATTGCTTTTAAATTTTAAAATGAAAGGTATTGTATAGTTTAGCTCCACGAAAAGCCCCCCAATGAAATAACGCCCAAACGAGAAATAAATATTCTCCAAATTTTTTTCATACATTTTTTGGTTTTATTTCATATGTAAAAATGTTAAACATTTTCAAAATGTTAAAAAGTTATCACATTACACCAAGTATCTAAGTATTTAATGTTTTTCGTAATAATATTCTAAATCATTTTATATATAAAGGACAATCATTTCGAAATTTTTATAAATGGAAATATTAAATTATACAATTCAAAAACTTGGTTATTGTGGCAAAATAAATGTTAAAAAATTTCATTCTCTTATGGTTTTAAAGAAATAGGAAAATGAACAAGAATTATTAGTAATAGAGATTTTTATTGCAGTTTTTACTTAATCTTCTATCTATGTATATCTATATATATAAAGTGTGTGTGTGTGTGTTAGCTATAGACTCCGAAACTGTAAAACCGATCGGGCTCAAACTTTGGTAAGTTGTTGTACACATACCAGGGAGTGTTTATGGGTGACAAAAATTGGGCGGGCCACACCTTTAAGAAATTAGTTATCATTTTTAGCTACTTGCACTTGACCGATTTTTTTGAAACTTTGCACACATATTGAGCTGGCATGACTATACAATTTCGTGATTGGAAAAGTGGGCGGGGCAACGCCCATAAAAAAATAATAATTTTGAGGTACTTGCACTGGACCGATTTTTATGAAACTTTGCACACACATATTGAGCTCTCATGATTATACAATTTCGTGTTTAGAAAAGTGAGCAGTGCCACGCCCATAAGAAATAAGTTATAATTTTTAACTACTTGCACTAGATCGATTTTTCTGAAACTTTGCACATATTGAGATGTGATGGCTATTTAATTTCGTGATTAGAAAAGCGGGCAGGGCCACGCCCATAAAAAAAAGTTATAATTTTGAGGTACTTGCTCTGGACCGATTTTTGTGAAACTTTGCACACATATAAAATTGTCATGACTATATAATTTTTTGATTAGAAAAATGGACAGTATCACGCGCATAAAAATAGTTATAATTTTGAGGTACTTGCACTGGACCGATTTTTCTAAAAATATGCACACATATTGAGCTCTCATGATTATAAAGTGAGCAGTGTCACGCCCATAAAAAAATTATAATTTTCAGCTTTTTGTTCTTGATATTCAATTTAAATTCAGAATGCATTTTTATTTATTAAGGGGCGAAGCAACGTGCGCCGGGCTTTTCTAGTAGTAGATAAAAAACACTTTTAAAAAAGTTTCTGTAGGGTCAACTTAAATCTAATTTTCTATCCCTTCAGAAATAAATTAAATTAAACAATTTTGACATTAGGCTTCGCGATCAGCTGTCGGGACAAGCTTTTGGGTTTAAGCTGGTTTATATGCATTTCACTGCTGCTTATACCAGATCGTCAGTAGACCTTTTACCCTAATTCTTGAAAAAGTTTTAAAATGTTATAAGTTTTATTTTCAAATTCTTATTAACAAAATAAGAATTCAAAAATAAAACAAAAAACTATAAAAACTTCCTCAAAACCCCAACCCACATTTTTTCCTTATTAAAGTATTTTATTTTTCTTATCCAAATAAATTATTGAAAAATTAGTTGGGAGCATATTCCGAATAGTTAAGTAAATTATTTAATAAATAAAATATTTAGAATTTACAACCTGTTTTAGAATTCGTAGGCTGAAAGAAATTCGCCTTTAGTTATTTCTTTAAACTTATGGTGTTTTCTTTTCTAACAAACAATGTTGCCCTTTTATAGTTAAACACTTTTCAAAGGTCGCCTGCACCCTAACAAAATGCTACCTTTGTAATCAGCACAATAGAACAGAAATGTTCACCCTTTTTACATGATAGCTTATTTTTATGTAAAACTGCATTTCTCGCTTCCATTTTAATAATTTGGGACCATAAATTATTTTTCACCACTACAAAAACTTAATTCTCCTTTTTAATATCAACTGTTAAAAAGTGCAATATTCTAACCCTTTGATTCAATTCAGGGTACAACATGTAACATTTTTTTGTTATTTTTATGGCAACATTATTACAAAAGAACTTGTCACCCGTGTATAATATTGCATATTTTTAAGAAAAGAACACAAAAGAAGGCATAGGGCAGAATTAATGCAACATTAACGTCAGAAAAACACCATTAGATTAACATTGATAAAAAGAGACCGGTTTCGCTGATGCGTGTACCATTTTAAGTGTACCCCTGTTATCGACAAAAAGTTCACATTTACTACGACACACAAGAATTTGTTGTGAATGGTTATATAATTTAAAAATCCTTTTATTTACTAAGATATTTAATTGTCATTACTGCCAAGTATTTATATATTCAAATCTTCGAAACATACGTCAAGTTGGTAATGTAAGTAAGTAAGTGTATACAAACTAACGTTACTTCTGCTTAACTCAGCAATTACATTTGAAACTTTTTACTTTTAAACTTTCGTTAGCACTTAGTATTACTCATTAATAATACTATTATTTAAGCGTTTTTCATTAATATTCCAAATGCTCACTAATATGCGCAAACGGATTTCCCAAAAATACACATAACATTACCTTAAAAAAAAACCGGATAGTGAAAGCGGTTTTTTTAACTTAACTTAAACGAGGTGTATGTATGTACACCAACACCCACTTTATTTTTATTATTACACGCACTATTTATTTATTTTTCAAAAGATAACAGAAATTTCTGTCAATTACTTTTCTCTAAAGATAGTTTTTCTATTTTATTTTTATGGAAAATAAAATGTATTTAAAAATTTAATTGACTTTAATTAAAACACAAAAGCACACTTTAATATAGAAAAATATTATAATTTTTATAGAAAAATATTCGACGTGTTGAAAAATAACCGGCCGCTAAATAAATGTTTCGTTAACAAGTTCAAAAATGCAACTGAGAACCAGAGAAAAATTGTTATTGGTTGGGGCATATTCAACAGGTAGTTTGATTATTGAAGTTGCCACTAGGCAAAATAAAATCAAATACTGCTTGCGTTGCAATTTTAAATACAGTGAAAATTCGATATAACGAACTTAGTTATAGCGAAAGACTCAAAAGAACGAAAAAACTTTTTCACAGAAAAATGTTTTCATACAAAAATCCTCTTTAGCTATAACGAAGAAATTCTGAGCTAAAAAGCCTCTTTATAGCGAATTTTAATTTTTATTAAAATGGGAAGTCCCTTTATCAAAACAATAAATTCTTAATATTTTTGCAAGAGCATATGTATGTAATGTGACACAAATGTAGTATACATAGTAGGTATAGCAACTTTTGTTCTAATTTTTGTTAAAATGAGTGCATTTCATTTCATTTCAATACGTGAAAAAAATTCTATAATTGATGCCGTTGATTAATTCTAAGCGAGGAATTGCTAAACAATTTTATACACCGCCAAGTAATCTTTCTACAAGTTTAAAAAATCGGAAAGTTATTTGCAACACCTACATAACTTTTAAGTGCAAAAGAATATGCAGATGTTGGGCAATGCCTCCTAGACAGCGAAGACAGGCTTGTTCTGAAAAACAATTTTGTGAATTTCGATGACAACGTTACTTTTACTGCATCCCTTACCGATGATGACATTGTTTCTAGAGTAACGAAACCACAAGATAATGGTGAGCAGAAGAAAGAAGAAACTTAAAAAATCGAAAATGCCATAACTGCTAGAGAAGCTTTAATAATTGTCGTAAAACTGCAAACATTTTATGAGGCCAGGACTCTCACCGCAGGACACATTCGATAGCTTAACATCTGTCGAAAAAACTAGCAGTCTAAACTTTCGTAAACAATTAAAAATTACTCAATATTTAAATAAAATCTAATAAAGACTTTGTAAAAAAATTTTATTTTTAAACTACCTCTTCAAAGGTGTATTATTTGTACATAGTTTAGCGCAAAATTGAATTTGGATTAAAAAAACTATAGTTATGTGTAACAAACTTTTTCGTATTTCTTCTTATTTCAGTTTAACAAGGTTTAACTGATACATATTTACAACGAAGCACTAGCTATACCTAAGTATTTTTCGATTCCCTTCAATTTCGTTATATCGAAGATTCACTGTACAAATGCATATAGGAATATTATTCTCATTTCAAGACAAGAAATCAATTTAAAACAGTTTTCGGTAAAAAAAAATATTTCTCCATACAGACAGTTCTTTCATGTAACAAATATTATTAAACGACACAGAGAGCTGGGCATCAATTCTCGTTCTATGAAATAAAAAGTTTTTTCTGTCATATCATATGGTGTCACCATACCCTTTGCTATACAAAAACTTTTTCATTTTACAGTTTCACAGAACGAGAATTGAGCCTCTGTAAAGTACAATCAGCACAAATTAAATCATTTTAACATTAATGTACACAGTAGGCCAATTCAAAGTGGTTGCATATCAGTCATATTTGTACTATTTCATATTATTTTATGCACGCATAAAATTTTTGTTAGTAATTTCCATACAAAGAAAATAATAAGACTTTACACATTTGTTTCCTATGTATAAGAAATTGTTTATGTTATACTTTTAACCATACTGTCTCTCAGAGAGAATTTCTTCGCTTCTCACCTCTCAGAGAGAATATTTTCTATTTTCTTCTTTCCTGTATACATACAATTTTTAACAGCGTCATCTCTTTGTTTTCTTTCTTGTATTAAATACATAATTTGTTAACAAAAGGTGTTCAAAGTCACTAGTCATATTAATATGAATTATATGACATAGTACAATATGAGAGTCTACTTTGAATTGGCCCAGTATGTTTCTACGGTCAATCTATTCGTAATATAGTTGTAAATGATATTTTAAGCTAAAAATAAAACTTTTTTCTTACAGTTTAGTTCTTTATCTTTTTATTTAGTTGGACTTGAATTTAAATAAACTGTAAACATCAAATCTAAAACAGAAAAGAAAACAACAAAACATCTTTTAAACGGGAGTACAAGTTGTTACACTTGCTTGTTTGCTTTTTTATACCCTTCACACTAAAGTGAAAAAGGGTATATTTAGGTTTGTCATTCCGTGTATAATTTCTACAATATTCATTTCCAACCCCATAAAGTATATATTTTCGGAAGCTGGATAGGGGAGGCGATTAAACATTATCCGTGTGTCTGTCCGTCTTTTCGTGTGTATGTTGAAATCAACTTTTTTAAGCTCCCCGACATCGGCAAGACTTGTGCAAGGTGTCAAAATATCAGAAATATTCGGGAGCAGATTGGTATTGGAAATCAGCATAATCGCCCCATAACTATCTGAGAAATGAACAACTAAACACGACTGACTCTGTTTTTTCGCTTATTTTTACCACAAAAATTAAAATTTTTAAACTCCTAAATAATTTTTGAGCAGGGGCCAAATTAAGGCATTCGATATCGATCGAAAATTCAATCGAACATGAAAGTTTTCCTTACATTTTGTATTGGATTCTAATAAGAATTCTATCATTTTTGATCGATATCGAATGCCGTAATTTGGCCCCAGGCTTAAAATACCAAATTATAACCCGTAATCTTAGAAATTAATTCTAAGAAAAATTAACAAATCGGTTTTAAACCAACTGAGATATAAGCACCAAAGTACAACTGATTCGGTGTTTTTCCTAAACTTTGCAAACGAAAATATATATATTTTAGTTTCTATATAACCAAAAGAGCTAATAAGATCAAACGAAAGGGCTGGAGTATTAATGTATAGTTAGATATGACAAAAAAAATATTCAAGATGGCGTCCTAGATAGATGGCGGCGATACATGAGTCAAATATAGTAGTTACGACTTCGTCCCCTCTAACCCCTACAATATTTATATCAAAAAAAAAGCGAGACCAGTACAATGAAGTAAACTATAAAAAACTGTAAAATCCAAGATGGCGTCTGAAACAAAATGGCGGAGCGAATTTTCCTAACCCTAACAATATGGGTATCAAAGGAAAGGGCATGACTAGTAGAATACAGTAACTATGTAAAAATACAAATTAAAGATGGCGTCGGAAATAATAACGAAAAAAGCATATTGCATGAAATTTAAAATCTAGACTAAGCTCTGATGTGGTCATTATATCTATCTACGTGACTGTGAAGTTTATTATCAGATTCGGCACGGCCGAATATAGTGCTCTTACTTGTTTGTTATTATACCCTTCACCTGTGGTGCACAAGGGTATATATAGCTTTGTCATTCCGTTTGTAATTTCTACAATTTTCATTTCCGACCTCATAAAGTATATATTTTCTGAAAGCTTATGAATAGAGGAGTCGATTAAGCCCTGACCGTCTGCCCGTCTGTCCGTGTGTTGGTTGAAATCAACTTTTAGAAGCAACTATATGTTCCTCAGATCTGTATATGATATCAATCTCTTGGAAATATCCAGGAATGAATCGCTATTGAAATTCAGCACAATCGCCCCATAACTTTCTGAGATATGAGCAAAAAACCACGACCATCTCGTTTTTTTCACAATTACAACAACAACATACATACTTAGATACATGTAAAAAACATACCAAACAAAAAAAATTACACAAAAAAAAAAAAATATTAAAAATAAGAAAAAAATAATAAAAAAAAACTACAAAAAAAAAATTTTAAAAAAATTTAAAAAAAAAATTTTAAAAAATTTTTTAAAAATTTTTCTAAAAAAATTTTTTAAAAAAATTTAAAAAAAATATAAAAAAAAAATAAAATATAAATAATATATTAAAAAAAATAAAATAAAATTTTTTTGGCTCAGCTGGGATTCGATGCCACATTTATTCTAACGTGTACGTATGCACGTATTTTATATGAGATGAATGGTGATACAAACAATTGTTATTGCATGACTACACGTTGTGAAGGGTATATAAGATTCGGCACGGCCGAATATAGCACTGTTACTTGTTTTGTTACACATATGGTTTGCGCATGTGGTAGTAGCAACTTTAAACTAATACAAACCCAATTTTTATTACGCTCATCTGTAGGAAAAATTTTTAAAATTTATTAAAATCTGTTGTTAAGGATGTTTTTAATAGAGGTTAAGACTTAGAAAATGAATAAAATAAAGATGAATTTTTTTAATTCAGATGAAATTTACTTTATATGAAAGATGATCTGGCTCGGACATCGTATAATCTGGAATTCAAATTATAGATGACTTTTTTTTGTGGCCGTATATCAGCAATAACGCGGCGAATGTTGCCCTTGAAGTCGTCAATCGTGTCAGTTAAAAAAGTGTTGCTAACTTAAAGTTATATACCTCCATAAAAATATCCGGTATAACATGAGCAAGCATAAACGGCGTAAAAAAAATTTAATTGCCGATTATATATGAATTTATTTTATTTCGTATTTATAATTCCGATATGAATTGGTGGATAATAAAAACAAATATCTTCTTGAACATCGACGAATGCTACTTAATTTTTGGCGTACGTGACGAAAAAAAAAACTTTGTAAAGAGATAAGTTTTTATAAAAACAATTCAATAAAACATTACGTTTTCGAAATTTATTATTTATTTAGTGCAAATTATTTGTATGTTTAAAATCTTAACTATAATGTGGCATCTGAGGCCTTGCATTCTCATTCGTTGTTAATACGAGATGAGTATTAGTCTAAAAAATATAATTAAACTATTAAAAGTAAAATAAGATTAATGTTATGCGTTGATCATATAATTTTATCTTAAATATGTAAGAGTGCTACATTCGGCCGTGCCGAACCTGCTAGTACCCTTCACCATCATGTATTTAGAAATAATGCCCTCATTGTAGCGTAGCCTAGTTTTCAAAATTGTTGTTTTATGTCATTTTGTTTTGTTATTTCCGACACCATCTTCGATTAAGAGCTTTTATATTCTATTCTTCTGTTCAAGCCTATTTTAAACAAATATTGAGGGAGTTTAAAAGGTAAAATTTTTTGTACGCCTTTTTGCGGCAATCATCTCTTATAGTGTATTATGTTTTGTTATTCAATCCTTTTAACTTGATACCCATATTGACGTTATCGGTTGTCAGATAATCAGATAATTTTCTTTAAAATTTTTTACAAATAACCCTATTACAAATTTAAAAATACTAAAAAACGTGCCTTTGAATTATCCGAAGGCTAAAACATATTAACTTTTGTGGAAAAAATAGAAGCAGTCGTAATTATTTATTATTCATTTCTCAGAAAGTTATGGGGTGATTATACTGATTTTTAATAGCATTTCATTGCCGAATATTTTCAAATGATAAATACCACAAACATTGACTTAATCCAACACACGGGCAGATGAATATCATTCAATCAACTTGTCATTTTCATAAGCTGTCGGAAAAAAATACTTATGAGGTCGATAGTAAATAAAAATTGTAAAAATTACAAACGAAATGATAAACCTATATAAAAGCATAGAACCAATAGGTGAAGGGTATAGAAACATCTTAACAAAAGCACAAAATTACCAAGAATGATAAATATATAAATATTTACTTACACTATGGTATTTTTACAAGTTAATACTATTAGCGGCATTGATGTCGAAAACGTGAACCGTATTCTTATGGAAAATCTTTTTCCAAGCATTAATAATCGGTTTAATAATAAAGAAATAGGCCATTTCCACCAACGAAATAATACTAAACCCCATCATAAGACTCATAATTCCACCAGTTTGAGCTAAAAATACATAAATATCGATATTTCTTTTTAAAACAATTTAATTTAAGTATCTGTAGTATGCCTACATAAAAATTCCGTTAAACCCATATAAGGATTCTTAATGTTGCTCCGGTAGTTATTATGTGGAAAATATATATTCAACAAGGCGTAATTACTATTCAAAATTTGCTTGGAAATGTTACGAAAATAAGAATTTTTAATAGCGTAGTCTTCATTGTTTAATGGTGTATAAACAGATTTCGCAAAATACGACAAATCATTGCAACTAGATAAACAATTTCCTTTGCACTGCAAACGACTTGAGTCCACGTAATCCTTTTCGGCCTCGTCCCAGCAATTGAAATGGCCGACATTACAAATGGTAACATTATTCCACAAGTGAGGCATATGATACGGAATGCAATTGCATTTTTTCAGCATAAAATGGGCATCACATTCCTTTTCACAATTACTACGGGTATAGTGACGAAAATAAAGTAGGGGGTATTCATCGCTGAAATAGCATTGTCTATCTTGGGGTTTAGCTAATGTTCGCAAACTGTCTACAGCTTCTTCCTTTAAAACATTTATACGAAAACTAGTTTGATAGCCGAGAGCAACGGACAAACCAGTTTCTTTAATGTGTGGCGTATCGATGGGATTGTTAAATGAAATCTGGAGGAATGCAATACATATCATTATTTTGTTTTCAATATTAAAAAGATTTTTTCAAAAAACCTTAAATCCAGCGCCGTTTGTTGAAGAACAATAATAATTATCTAAATCTCCATTGAGTATAATTGTGAGACCATTCGATATGCCATCCCCTAAAGCGGCACGGGGATAATATCTGTTGGGCAACTCTGTAGGATACCCTTTCTCAGGACTCCAATCAAGAGGTACTGATTGACCGTCAACAGAAGTATAGTCTCGTATCATGTAGTAACTAAAAAAGAAAACAAAATTACAATATTCTTGTTTTTACAATTTTTTTTTAATTGGAAAAAAGGTGCTATTTACGAAAAAGTACAATTGATGTGGACCAGGGTACACCTAATTATATTGTTTCAATTGATCTGCTAATCATCAGCTGTTACTTTGCAAATGTCTAAATTTCAGGCATTTTCTATATAAGGACAAGCGGACGGACATAACTACATCATCCCAAAATAAAACCGGAAAAATTAACTGCCTGTTCAACGATGTCGAAAGAAAACCCAAGCAAAACTTAATTCGTACAAATAAAGGGTGTTTTTTTTAAGCCCGATAGAACTTGAAATTGTAAAAAATAACACAAAAAATTAAATTGTAATCAAAATTTTTTTTTTATTCGAAAGATCAATACGTGACATTAACATTTGAAAATGATTTCGGACGTCCAATTTTATCGCAAAATTGTGTTCAGCGATGAGGCGCATTTTTGGCTTAACGGGTTTGTTAATACGCAAAATTGCCGCATATGGAGCGAGACCAATCCACAAGAGACCCTACAGACTTCACTACATCCAGAAAAATGCACCGTTTGGTGCGGTTTTCACGCTGGTGGCATCATCGGACCTTATTTCTTCAAAAATGAGGCCGGAGCTCGCGTTACGGTCAATGGAGATCGTTACCGCACCATGATCAATGTTTTTTGTTTGAAAATATGGATGACATTGATCCGGAGGAGATGTGGTTTCAACAGGATGGCGCTACGTGCCATACGGCGAACGCAACCATTGACTTATTGAAATCAAAATTTGACGATAAGTTGATTTCGAGAAATGGACCTGTCAATTGGCCTCCAAGGTCGTGCGATTTGACACCTCTCGATTATTTCCTGTGGGGCTACGTGAAGTCACTGGTTTATGCTGATAAACCAGCAACAATTGACGCCTTGGAGGCCAGCATTGTTCGTGTTATTCGTGACATACGGCCAGCACTGCTCGAAAAAGTGGCCCAAAATTGGACGTCCAGAATGCGCTTCGTCAAGAACAGCCGCGGTGCCCATATGACCGAAATCATTTTCAAATGTTAATGTCACGTATTGATCTTTCGAATAAAAAAAAAATTTTGATTACAATTTAATTTTTTGTGTTATTTTTTACAATTTCAAGTTCTATCGGGCTTAAAAAAACACCCTTTATATTGAAAACAACAACAAAAACTAAAAATTTGTTTTTGTTTTCAACGTATTTGTACGAATGAAAGTTCGCTTGGGTTTTCTTTCGACATCGTTGAACAGGCAGAAAATTTTTGTATGTCATATCATTCATCCCAGCAAAAAAATCTATGACAAAAAAGTGAATTTGTAGAGGTTCAACTGGTGACGAAGTGATTCAATTTAGGTGAAAATACTAATGATTTTAACATTAGCTTGTCATTGAAGATCATCTGTTTACATGAATATTTTAATGAACTGCACTCTACTTTAACACGAGTTAATTTTGTGTGTTTACATGAATTGTATAAGATATTTTGCATGATGTTGCATTCATTTTTAAGCACATCACTTATGTATGACAAATTGCTTCGCATTTAGGGAGTCATTTAGAATTATTGCTTTTGCACAATTAATTAAGAAGTCTTTAAAATGTAATTCGCTTTGCACTACTTCCAATTTTTTTTTTTTGCTGGGATATAGTGCCACCATACCTTTGACTGTACAAAAACGCTTCATTTCACAGTTTCACAGAACTCAGAAAATATGTCGTCGTTGCTCTAACAGATTCAGTTATGTGTTTTTTAATAAGTTTAAAGGAGAGCAAAAAACATTTTTTTTTGCTTAATAGTATTAAACTTACACATAATGAATGTTGTTTATTTTTGAACCATTTAAAATATCCTTAAACGGTTTGGTTGATAAATGTATGATCAATGAAGGTTCAAAGTAGTGCAATAAAAATTGTTAAAAAAATATCACATAACCGATCACGTCGTAGCAGCGAAGTTGTACTTTATCGAGTCTAAAATAAATATAAACTACATTAACTGCCTGTTCAACGATGTCGAAAGAAAACCCAAGCGAAATTTCATTCGTACAAATATATTGAAAACAACAACAAAAACTAAAAATTTGTTTTTGTTTTCAACGTATTTGTACGAATGAAATTTCGCTTAGGTTTTCTTTCGACATCGTTGAACAGGCAGTTAGGTCGAATGAGTCGACCGCAGAACACACTGATATAAATAATTATGCTAAATGAAAGATGCAAAATCAATTACAATAACAGCTTAGAAGTATACAAACATTGATTGTGAATTAAAAGTAAAATGAAATGCGAAATTATTTAATCTAATCCCTATGTTCTTGAGAGGCTAAACTTGGGGCATGCTAGGCTTTAAACAAAAATGTTAATAAATTAAATATAAATTTAACAAATCAAACTTACTCTTTCTTGTACAGCATATGTGGATGGACAACATTGAAGGAACAACACAAACCTTCATCTAAAATTACCTCGCGAAATAAATCGGTACAAGTTTTTTGCTCGCCACCATATTTACAAAACACCACCATATCTTCACATGACTGACCATTCTGAAATGTGTTCATATTTTCAATATTTTTTTTTTTACTTTTAAATAATTTTTCTTTTTACGAGCACCTTTGCAATAAATTTAAATAAGCTATGATCTTTAGATGTTAATTTCGTTTGGGAAAAGGATGAATAATTTAGTTCTTGAAAACATGCCTTTTGCAGGAAGGCATACTCCAAAGAATGGCTATTGCGGTAACATAAAAAGAAAAAAAAATTAACTTTAATCATGACAGTGAAACTGATTGTGAAATAATAACGATGAATTAATTATAAGAAAAAATGCTTCGAACGAACTCACACATCAAAATCCTTAACTTTACTGTACTGAGCCTTATTCATATTACAAATGGTAATGGCTGGAAAAGGTTCATTTGTTATAAATGAAGGTTTAGGATTCATGACAATCAGAACTGGAGAGATTTCCCATTTTTCCACAATATTTATGGCGAAACTTATAGAGTTGTATAAGGCAGCCACAAGGCAACCACAAAAAAATAATCTGCATAATAAGCAAAAACATACAAAACTCAAATTTATACTACAATTTAGCAATAATTACTTCTCCCATATGGTTAAATAATTTAAGGTTATATATTTTAAACCATTTATAACTGTATTTTCAAAGAATTCCTTGGTTATTTTGCTGTAATAAACCAATAATCTCCCTAACATGCCCGGTGGCTGATTATAATTTTGAAACATTTTCCAATGAAATGTTTTATATTGGACGATTTAAAAAACACTAGTGAGAATATTTAGTATGTTGACCATGCAATTGTACTTAATTATAAGTTCATACATAGAGGGCCAATTCAAAGTAAACTCTCATATTGTACTATGTCGTATAATTCATATTAATATGACTAGTGACTTTGAACACCTTTTGTTAACAAATTATGTATTTAATACAAGAAAGAAGACAAAGAGATGACGCTGTTAAAAATTGTATGTATACAGGAAAGAAGAAAATAGAAAATATTATCTCTGAGAGGTGAGTAGCGAAGAAATTCTCTCTGAGAGACAGTATGGTTAAAAGTATAACATAAACAATTTCTTATACATAGGAAACAAATGTGTAAAGTCTTATTATTTTTTTGTATGGAAATTACTAACAAAAATTTTAAGCATGCATAAAATAATATGAAATAGTACAAATACGACTGATATGCAACCACTTTGAATTGGCCCAGAGTATATTTTAATTAAATAGTTGTACCGAATAATTGATGTTAATGGTGTAACTATTACAACACGTGTCGTTATATGGGTGTTTATTAAATAAATTCTTTTGATTATTGTTGTAGTAACAAAGAAATTACAAAGGATTGTTTTGCTATTAACTACATAAATAAAAAAATAACAACAAATTATATGTTTAATAGCCCTCAGTTGGTTATGTGAAACTCTCTTAACTATGTTAAGAATTTTTTCATTTCCCATCTTCACTTATTATTCTTAAGAATTCAAAATTGTGAATAAACTCTTGTTAAAGAAAGTTTGTAATTAACACAAAATATTCCTTAAATTCTCTAGGGAATCTTAGCATGATAGTTAAGGACGAAATTTAATATTAAATAGTAATCCTTGATAAAAAAAATTTTTTTTCAAACAACATATTAATTACATTTGTAAAATGGCAATTAAGTGAAACCATGCCCTATACCCCTTAATTCGCCAAATATCTAAACTTACTTATCTCCTATAGAGGAGTTTTGACTTCAAAATATTTAATTCATCTGTCATTTAATAAAAAAATACAGAACGTCAAATTTTGAAATACATAGTAAGAAATTTTCTGAACAACCACAGAGTGTCTTTTGTTTAAAAGACACAATTTAGTGCATGTTTTTAATTTTAAAATAACTTCTTAGTTGATACGAGGTTTGTTATGAACAACTTTTTCTTAAAACTGTAGTAGTTTTTTTATTTGTTTAATGTTAATTGTTGTAATACTATTTGTAAAATCTCATAACTCTGTTAAAAATATTGGTAAAACTAATAAAATTTTAAAAAACAACAACGTTGTCGATGGCAAACAACTTTAATTTTGCTCCGGGTAGAACCGAATTCCGAGTGCTAGTGCAAGGTGAGAAAGCACCAACCTTGTATGCAGCTCTCTCACTAGAAACCCCTTACTTTCCATAGAATCTTCAAATAATAAGTCATTTAATAATTTTATATTTTAACAAAATATTTTACTTTATTAAAAACTAGTCAAATTACCTTTTTTAAATACTTATATATTTATTATTTTGTATTTCTTATTTTTATAAACGTTATAATTGTTTTTTAAATAATTTTTTTATTTACTTGATTTCGATGAATTTTTTATGTTGAAAATTTTTTAAAAAACTTTCTAAAAGTTTTATGTTTTTAAAAATCTTTTCACTTTTAAAAGCAACTTACATTTTTATAATACTAAAAAGCACTTACCTTTTACTCAATTAAAAGCCATCAACACCACCTTCTTTGCGATAATCAGCATTTGCTAAAACTATACCTTTTCCAACCTTCTCGATACCACATACAGCAGTACTTTTCCGTTTCACTCTTTTCGTTTTATGACCACGTCGTTCTAAATCCTGTACTACTTCTTCCAACATACCAAATTCATATTCCAGTAATTTTGGCACTAATTGATGGTGAAAACGTGGTGCATCAATGGCTTGTTTTATGTTTTGTTGCTGCCATAAAACTCGTATTAAAATTTGCACCAACGTAGAAATAATTCGAGAGCCTCCAGCTGCACCGACCACTAACTTTACATCACCAGTTGCTTTATTAGTAACAATCAAGGGAGCCATAGACGACATGGGTTGTTTTAGTGGCACTAGATCATTTATTTTTTCAATATTTGGTAGATTGAAATAATTTTTAAAACTTTTAATACTAAAATCAGATATAGCATTATTGAAGAGTATACCGGTACGACGACCGATGCGACCACTGCCAAAACTGTAAGAGATTTTTTATTTAAAAAATATACTTTTTTTAGATAATTCTATAAATGTACTAATAATTAATTGAGCTTGTTGCTGACACGGCATCACCATTTGGCGCTAATACCGATATTTGAGCAGTTCCATAATCTGGTGTAACTTTTAATTCGGCGCTAGATCCATAATGCTGCGTTTTGGCGTATGTTTTATAATCATCTATTAGCTGCGTCATGTTTTTTAAATATTCCAGCCTAAAGAGATTTTTAAGTACCTGAAATATTTTTTTATTAAATATTCTTAACAATATAGTTTGAAAACTAGTTCTTCTAAACTTTATATGTGTATTTAATATAATAAACAATAAACTAACTAACTAACTAACTTATCAAAAACGATTAAATCTGATGTAAATATCAAGTTTTGGAACTTTGCGATTGATATACATACATTAAGTAAAAAATCTAAAATCTTAATTCAAGGAAACTTATTTCAGACAAGGTAAAAATTTGTTTCAAGTTACGAGTAACAAACAAAATTACATTTTGTTTTCACTTCTCAGGTTTTCAATCTTAGAAGAGTTATTTTATTTAAGACTTGTTAATTTAATTGTTTAAAATTTTAATCAATGTGTACATATTATTTTTGTATTTCTTTCGTTTCATTTCGTTTTCTTAGAAATAACTATTATAATTTTAAAAATTCCATAATTTTTAAATTTAAAAAATTGATTAATAAATTTCATACAAAATAGTATTTAAAAAAATTCTCCACAATTAAATATACCAATCTAACACCAATCCTATCACTTACCTTATAATCAACCTCATCATCATACTCCCAACGTTTCACAAAACCAAACTTTAATGACTCCACTATTCGATGAACTTCTAATGCGCGAAAATTTTTTAACAAAGAAAATTCTTTCTTAAAATACTCCAAAATTTTCAATATAAAACCAACAACATGACCACTCGCAGGAGGTCGTGGTAAATGAACCAAATATGGCTCCACGTCTAATATTATAGTTTCCATAACATTAGTTTTAAAACTAAGTAAATCTTCTAAGGTAATTAAAGAACCCATTTCTTTTAAGTCTTTGGCTATTAAAGTAGATAAGGAACCATTGTAAAACGATAAAGCACCTTCTTCCGATAGAAATTTGTAAGTGGCACAAAGTTCTTGAGGAATTTTTATATGCCAGCCTTCTTTATGGAACAGAAGAGTGTTAGGATCGACAAACATTTGCGACAGTAATTTATCTTTACGTATCATCTCTTCGTTTAGAAAGAGGGAATCACGTTGGTGGCGGGTTAATGGATAGCCCTGATGACATAGTTTCAAAGTTGGTTGTACGAGAGAGGACCAAGGCAACAAGCCATAACGTGTATGAGCTTCGTGGTAAGCCGCTACTTCTCCAGGTATTGCTATAGATAAACTGGACTTTGCAAATAAAGATGAATTTTGAAAAGTGTTCAAGACTTTTAGGTTGATATTTAAAGGTGCTCTTTCTCGCCCCATTATGGTAACAGACTTTTTTTCATTGCGATTGTAGTATGTCATGATGACACCACCACCCAAACCCATGCTTTGCATCGTAAGCAAGCCATTACAAAGTAGAGTAGCGATGGCAGAATCAATGGCATTGCCTCCATGCTGCAGTATTAAACTGTTTAATTATAAGATATTAAATAATGGTTTTTTGGAATTCGATGTACATGGTAAACTTGCCTTCCAATATTACTACAAGCATTTTGATCTGAGCACACAGCAGCCTTTTCATAAATATGCAATATTGAACCCGAAGGAGGTTGAAGTGTCTCCACATTTGGTGGTATTAAGACATTCGTTTTCAATGAAGGTATTTGATCCAGTTCATCTTGTAAAGCAAAACTTTATTATCATTTTTTTAAATATATTTATGTTTACCATTTTTACCTTGTTTTTGTATGATATTAAGAAAATAAAAAACCAAACAAATTACTAAACCCAGGATAAATTTTAGCCACATATAAAATAAATGTATACTTATATATAAATTTTTATTTTATATTGCACAGCTCCACAGCGACATAACGTAGGTATTTGATTCTAAAATTATAATTTTTATTTTTTCTGAGCGGCAATTTAACAATTTTATTTTAACCAATAGAACATTGAACAAAAACATCAATAATAAGCACCAGAGATGCCACTTTGGTATGATAAGGACATAATTCATAGATCCTTAATTATTTTCAATGAATATTTTTATGAACATTATTACAGAGTCCAACTCCCCTACTCATAAAAATTATTGAATATAAAACGTTAAAAAAATTAAATTAAATAAAACATAGTATTTTTATTTGTGAATAATGCGTGTGGGCTCTTTGTGAAAAAAGAAATATTTGAAGGGCAATGGAACTTTGTTCTATGTGACCAGAGATCAAGGCTTGTATTAATTACCAATGTATTAATCCATGCATAGGTAAATGTGGTTCCGGAGCCGAATGTGAGCCAAAAGCTCATTTGGTTGTCTGAAAGTGTCCTCACGGAACATCAGATAATGCTTTAGTTTCTTGCCGTCAATCTCGTACTTATCTTGTTGCCAAGAATCATTGTTCATCATCTGGTTCTTGTAATTTTTATATAATTGCACTTTTTTAATATTTCATTTTATATAAATTATTATGTATATGTAAACAAACGTGTTTTTTATTTTTGATTTCGTTAACAACTTTTTGACAGTTCAAGTTAGTTTACACTAACAAAATACAAGTTGTATTTTTTCACTTTGTAGTTGTTTTAGCGACGAGTTCACCTTATTGAATTCGCCTTGGTATAAATGCATCAATATAAAAAATAATTTAAAGTTATGATATATATTTATATATATCATCTGGCATCCCTGTTAAGTACTTATTGAGGCCTTGCCAACAGAAGGTTTGAAGTATTAATTAAAGTTTCTTTAGTGGGGTAATAGTTCCAAAGCAGGTGCAAGTCTTTGCTAACATAAATGTAAAAGAAAATGGTACACAGCCGGTACTCTGCAATTTGAAGCAATTTTTTTGTTGAATATTTTGTTGAATTTATTTTCATTCGGTGTTTCCCTTCTTGGTGTGTGGGTGTTTTAATATTTGAATTATTAAAAACGTGATAAATTAAACGTTTAAAATATTTAAAAATAAAAAAACCAAAAAAAAAAAAAACATTTAAGTGAAAACATTAAATTAAAAGTGTTAATCATCAATTATATTATTATATGTATGTTTTTATTATTATTGTTGCTATTTACGGCTAAAGCACAAATGATCACAAAACGTTAAAAAAATTAAATTAAATAAAACATAGTATTTTTATTTGTGAATAATGCGTGTGGGCTCTTTGTGAAAAAAGAAATATTTGAAGGGCAATGGAACTTTGTTCTATGTGACCAGAGATCAAGGCTTGTATTAATTACCAATGTATTAATCCATGCATAGGTAAATGTGGTTCCGGAGCCGAATGTGAGCCAAAAGCTCATTTGGTTGTCTGCAAGTGTCCTCACGGAACATCAGATAATGCTTTAGTTTCTTGCCGTCAATCTCGTACTTATCCTGTTGCCAAGAATCATTGTTCATCATCTGGTTCTTGTAATTTTTATATAATTGCACTTTTTTAATATTTTATTTTATATAAATTATTATGTATATGTAAACAAACGTGTTTTTTATTTTTGATTTCGTAAACAACTTTTTGACAGTTCAAGTTAGTTTACACTAACAAAATACAAGTTGTATTTTTCACTTTGTAGTTGTTTTAGCGACGAGTTCACCTTATTGAATTCGCCTTGGTATAAATGCATCAATATAAAAAATAATTTAAAGTTATGATATATATTTATATATATCATCTGGCATCCCTGTTAAGTACTTATTGAGGCCTTGCCAACAGAAGGTTTGAAGTATTAATTAAAGTTTCTTTAGTGGGAAATAGTTCCAAAGCAGGTGCAAGTCTTTGCTAACATAAATGTAAAAGAAAATGGTACACAGCCGGTACTCTGCAATTTGAAGCAATTTTTTTGTTGAATATTTTGTTGAATTTATTTTCATTCGGTGTTTCCCTTCTTGGTGTGTGGGTGTTTTAATATTTGAATTATTAAAAACGTGATAAATTAAACGTTTAAAATATTTAAAAATAAAAAAACCAAAAAAAAAAAACATTTAAGTGAAAACATTAAATTAAAAGTGTTAATCATCAATTATATTATTATATGTATGTTTTTATTATTATTGTTGCTATTTACGGCTAAAGCACAAATGACAAATTGTAAGTAAATAAAAGCTAAATTAAACAGAAAAAGCGCCAAAAAAATTGTAGTGTGTGAACATAAAAGCAAGTTCAAAAGAAAATATGGAAAAAGTTGGGCAATTAATCAAACAAAAAATAAAGTCTTTTTAGTATGTGTGAGGTGAGTACACCTATTCACCATTCTTTAAAAATAACTAGTATTTAAAGTAGTATAGAACTATATACAAATGAAGTACTTGGGGTTCCATGAGAACGTAATGTTAAAATCGAAAGTTGGTATATGAAAAAAGTCTGAATTTAAAAATAACTAGTATATTTGTAGCCATATAATAGTTACTTTTTATGCAGGGAAATAGCGGGACATCATTAACATAAACACTTTAAAAACCATTGTTTAGATAAACTTATCCGAAGGATAGTAATAAAAAGTTTTGGAAGATTATTTAAGAGTACAATTGTTATTCTTTTGTTCAGTTACATTTAGGTTTTGAGCTGGGTTGTTGGTTAGGTGCGAAACTCGTCTGGTATTTTCGTACTTATTGTAAAAATTTGTTTGTATGTGTTACACAGAAAACACCAAAAAAATTTTTTGCTCAAACACCCGCCCAAAAATAATGATAGTCATTCTTTTTGTGCTATTATTAAATTAATAAAACTTTTTTTATTTAAGAGAAGTAATTTTTAAAACCTTCTCAACGGAAAAAAATATTTTTTGTAATATATAAAAAAAAAAACAATTCAACTAAATGGACGAAACAAAAACATGTCTTTCCCTTTCGTTATCAGTTAGATAATAACTGCCGTATTAATAAAAAAATACCTATTTTAGGTTCTTTGAAGCCTTATTTGATAAATTTCTTTAATAAGCGTAAAATATTTTTATGAATACGGCAGTAAATTAATTAAGGAAATTCTGCGCACAACAAGCTATGTAGAATTTTTGGAAATATTTAAATGAATATCATCTCGAAAGTTAGCATTTCATTACTTTGTAGAAGTAGATTTTTTTTTCACACTTAAAATTCCAAAAAATAGCATTTAATTATATAATAAAAAATTACATCAAATAATCGAATTTTAATGATATTTTTATCTCAGATTATATTGAATATAATGTAGTCAAAAATGATAAGCATCTTTCCAACGATACGTCAATGTAAAATTCATTAGATTTTCCTCTGAATTAGAAGTAATTCGGGAAAGTCAGATGTAGTGTTTTTATATATTCTTTTCCCTCCCATTTTTACTGGCCACCGCACAGTGGAGTATTTGACCTGAAAAGCTGGCCAAAAAGGGCAAAAATGAATTTTAAGAAATCTTAAAAACTAAGTACGCAGCTCGACAGACAACAATATTTTACATTATATTGTAAATTTTCAAGACTTTTAGTTGCGATTTGTAGCTCTGAGACCCTGCTAAAGTCAGGAAAGTGAAGAAAATTATATGAGATTTAAATGTTTTTTCGGTTTCTGGATGTTTATTTGTTATTTTTTTGCGGCCAAACGAATAGAGGTTTAACAATAATTTTTTCTTCGCTGAAAGGTTTGATCAAAAGTTATTTAAAAAAGTAAAAAAAAAAATGAAATATGTTGAATATTCATGTTGAAACAATTCGTACAAAAGGTGAAAAAAAATATGCACTTTTTTTGCAAAAAAAATAAAAAGAAGAGGTTTTTGAAAGTGAGGTTAGCATCTCTACGAATTATGTTTGAAACCACAATAAAATTTGGAATCTTTAATTTTAGAAACAAAAAAAAAGTTTTCG
This sequence comes from Phyto melanocephala, assembly GCA_941918925.1. NCBI lineage: Eukaryota > Metazoa > Arthropoda > Insecta > Diptera > Rhinophoridae > Phyto > Phyto melanocephala. The sequence continues at coordinate 102,218,078 of OW799234.1, read as the reverse complement.
CAAGTTTGCGCCATTATTTTTGACGTTTTTTTTTTAAATTTTCACATTTCTTCCATTTTTGCTCATAAAGCACTTTTTCTTATAGATTTATATCGTCATAAACTTTTATGTATTTTTTTTATTGATTTAAACTGTTATTCACATCACTTTTAACACTTAACAATGTTAATAACTGCCTATAATTATAAATTTGAAAATTTCTTTATTACCCATAATATTTATAAGGGAATGCCCCACACATGCCCATAAAGGATATTTTTATGTACCTGCTCTACAAAACTTTATATGTAAAAAAAATAAATATACGTACCTTATAAGAAAAATTATTAAAAGCATTTATCACAAAAATAAGTTTACAAAAAATAAATACAGGTAAAAACAAAAAAAAAAAAAATACATGGGTACCCAGGTATCAGGCTACCATCCAATTAACGCATAAGAGCATGCGCTTGAAAATACTTATAAAGAGTTATTGCACACAATCTTTATCAAAACCGTTTTGTAACTTCGAGAGTCAACATGGAACAAGTTTTCACAAGATTACAGCTATTCCAAATGGTGATAAAATCTAATGCTGGAACCATTGACGAGAAATTGGATTTTTTGGTCAGAAAATTGAGCAAAATGTCAAGGGGATGGGGACATATTAGGACTAAAGCAGTGTTTAAAAATTGGTTCAAAAGATATTGGCTTTTGGCACAACGTAACGCTTTTTAAGCACAAACGCTAAATGGCTGGAAGAAACTGTAACAATACCACTATTTGGCAGTTCGTCTTCAGGACGATCACGAAAAAAATTTAATGCAGCTAGTGCAAGAACAATGCGAAGAAAAACGGAAGAAGTTCGTTACCAATTAACAACAGAGGAGATCACATTTGCTGCATCCATGAGTCAAAGAGCAGCGGGACATAATGATGCGGCTATATTAATAATGGATATAACGAGATCCCCAAGAAAAGCAAGAACTTGCAAGCAATCATTAACAACTTCTGAAGTCAACCCTGTGAATAAAAGAAAGGAGCTTTGGCACTCTTTGTAAATGCAGAGCTCACGAAAAAGCAACATGAAATTTTATACAATGCCAATAAAAATGTGTATCCATGTTACTCATTACTCATGCAAAAAAAAAAAATGTTGTCCCAATGAAGATGCCACAACCGTTAGTGAAACATTAGCGGAAGTGAAGCTCCAAGCTCTTCTCGACCATACAACAACATTTTTATGTATATGCCTGGAAGAGGTTTTGCAGCAGTTTAAACCTTTGAAATCAACATTTGTTAATTGAGTTTTACTATTTATACCGACTTTTATTCCTTAGGAATGTGGCTTTTGGAAAAATTTTAAAAATTTAAATTTTTGGTTCTTAAATTTTTTTTATGGCATTTTGAAAACAAAAAATTTGACGAATTTTGCAGGAAAATTAGTTAGTTAAAGCAGAATTTTTCGGTGCATCTTCTGATCCTCCTCCTAATAAAATCGGAGTACCCGTTTTCAAGTTATGATTAAATATATTAGGCAACCCAATAATTTAGGGTGAAATATGCCACGCCTTTAAAATCAAATCCTTACGTACTAGAGAAAAACGGAAAACAGATTTGAATTGAGGGCATCAAAATCCATATAGTCCACATACTTTTATTTCTAAGAGAGACAAAATTTTTTTTTTCGCAGTGTACTTTTGTTGCGCAGTGTAATTTTTTTAAAATCTGCTTCTAGATTTCTTATATCATACTACAACTAAAACTATCAAAAAACCAGAATTTTTAATTCAAAAAACACGTTTAATAATTTTGGCCAGCTTTTCAGGCCAAATACTCCTCTGTGCACCGTTGGTGTACCACATTTATACAAAAACACATTTTAACGAAATCTATCATAATGCATGCTGAGTATGCTCGGTGATGTCTCTAGTCCAGTGTGACCAGATTTAAACAAAAATTTTTTTCACTTACCTGTTTTCTGTTCAAAATAAATTATAGACATGCTTATTGTCAATTTTTCAAATATTTTCGATAAATTATTTATTCATAAAAATCTATATTGTTGTTTAAAATATACATACTTACATAATAAAAATCAATAACATATTTTTTTTAAGAAAATTTATTTTATTGATTGATATGATAAATACATTATCATAAATATACATATAATTGATTTTCATTATTATTTTATTATACATATAATGAAAGTATTAATAAATAATGGGGATTTTAAATTATGTTTATTGTTTTCTGGTATACTGATGTTAAAATGTGTAAAAAATTTAGTTTTTAAAGATTAAAATTAATATGGGAAAAAGTTTAGTAAAATTAATTAATAATAAACATTAACAATATAAAGGACATCATTGATAGTGTATCAAAAATAATTTACAAAATAAATTAAACAAAAATATTTGTTTTATATTATTAAAAATTATTATTATTAAATATGTATTAAAAAAACACATTATTTTTAATTATTGTGCGAAAAAACTTCGTTATAAGAGTATTTTTTGTTTCTTCTTCTTAATTTGGTTCAATTAATAAATATTGACCGATTTTGGTACAGATTAAGTTAAAAAAAAATACTTTATAGATTTTAAGCTTAGAGTTTAGAATAGATAACTTACATTTTAAATTTTAAAATATTTTTTTTATTATAATATAAATACGTTTTATATGTTAATATCAATACAAAATTGGTTGGTGTATAGTTTAAAAACTATTATTTTTTATTCTTTTATATAAAGCACATTTAATTGAGATTTTTTTTGTTGATTTGATGTTATTAGATTGTTGATTTTAATAATTCAAGAATTTTAATAACCTGCTACACCACCTTGCTTTCGATAATCAGCATTCGCATAAATAGCTGTCGAATTTTTGACAATACCACACAAAACGGAACTGGGAGTACTACTGCCCTTACTCTTGTGTCCTCTTTCAGCAAGAAGTTTTAAAATCTCCTGTATATAAAAAAAATGCATTTTATTTTAATCAAAATGTTTTTTGAACGTGTTTGTATTTGTAAGTAATTTTTTTTTTAAAAATCTTAAAATGTTACCTCTGAAAAGTATGAACTTTTTTCATATTCAAATACACTTGGCTCCAATTGACTATGAAATCTTGGAGCATCAATGGCTTCTTTAATATTTTGATTAAACCATAAAACTCTTGTCATAACATCAACAATGGCTGAAATTATTTTCGCACCACCGGCAGCACTCACGGCCAGTCGGACATTGGCTTTTTGATCAGCTAAAATCATAGGCGACATGGAGGACATTGGACGCTTTTGAGGTGCTATGAAGTTGCTAGGCGAGGGTGGCAAATTAAAGTAGTTCTTACGGCCGGGTGTTGAGAAATCATTCATGGCACTATTAAAAATGATACCTGTGCGTTTGCCAACTTGACCAGATCCAAAACTATGAGAAATAAATATATTTAGGTATGTAATGAAGGCTTTCTATAAATGAGTATTGCATCTTGCGTCCGTTTTACTTACTAGTCATTTATTGTTGAAGTCACGGCCACGGCATCACCATTAGGAGCAATTACTACTAAAGGACTAGTTCCCATGTCATCTTCTTCCGAGAACTGAGCACCATAATCATGAATACTGTTTAAAACTGTGCTATCATTGATAAGTTTTCTTAGCTGAATCCCTGTATCGGGATTAGTTAAACGGCTGACCAACTAAGGAATAGAGAAAACTACTAAGCATTCAATACATAAACAATCTTTTATATTTACTCACCTCTCTTACATCATTAAATCTCATATCTCCTAGTTCCCAACGCTTGGCAAAGCCGAATTTAAAGGCTTCCACTATACGATGTATGGTGGTGGCACGACGTTCATTATCTACCAAATCGGCTTGTGTAAAATTAAAACCTTCTAAAATACTTAAAATATTAGCCACAATGGTGCCACTACTAATAGGAGGTACAGCATACAAAATATCATTGCCCAGTTGCATTGTCACCGAACTAACCAAATCAGCTCTATACGACTCCAAATCATCATATGTAACTAAACTTCCCAATTCCTTTAAATCCTCTGCCACTAATTTAGCTAATGTACCGTTATAAAAGTCATGAGCACCATTCTTGGCCAACAATTCGTAAGTGTTACATAGTTCGGCTAAAGGGTATACTTTTGTACCAATGGGATGCACCTTTTGTGTGGTCTCATTTACAAAGACTTTGCTATGTTAATAAGAATAACATTTCTAAACTATATTTCTTTCATTCATTTCTTTATTCCTTACCTTAGTATTGCATTACTTTTCGTTCTATTGAATTTACTCGTATAGGCGGCATTCAAATGTTTTGTCATATAGAAGCCATCTTTGCAGAGTTTCAACGATGGTTCAACTATTTGTTTCCATGGCAACTTACCGAATTTATTATGTGCTCTCTCATAACCCATTAGTTCACCGGGTACAGCTATAGCAAGGCCACCGTGCAGGGACAATTTGATATCTTCATCAAACATATCCTCTGTGGTGGCAAAGGGAGCCACTTCTCTGGCATCTATTGAGTAAGCTTGCTTATGACTTTTAATGTAAATGTTCATTAGCATGCCACCGCCGATGCCCATGCTCTGCAGTGTGGTAATGCCAACACATAGAAGAGAAGCTATAGCAGCATCCACAGCACTGCCACCATCACGTAAGATTTTACTGAAAATAATGAAAGTTGTCTCACTTAAATATTGTAATAAAAATAAAAACCTCTGTTAAAGTTTTTTTATTCAAATATTATTTTAGTATAAAAATTTTTTTCATTTACATATGTATGTACGTCTTAATGAATTTCGTATAAAAGATAAATTAAATTTAAAAGCTGGTCATAAGTAATAACAAAACTTAATTACTGCTTCCAAAGAGATTAAAATTATCTTTTCGTTACAGACAAAATCAAACAAACCAAGTTCCTTATAATTTAGTCAAGACAGTATTGACTTAATAAGCATAAAATAATATCTTCAACTTGACTTACCTGCCAATTTTACTGCACACAGGCTTGTCTGAGCACACAGCGGCATGTTTGAAAACACCCAATTGCGAGGTGAAGTTTTCTTCTAAAATCGGAATGTCTCTGAGCAGAGGAACCTCTGCGGTAGTAGCTGTGGGTGTTGTTAATGTAACATTTATGGATGGGTTTGCAACGGCATCATCACTTGTTGCTGATGCCTCGGTGGGTTGGGTAACATTTAAGGTGGCAATATCATCGTTAATGTTGGCATAAGTGGTGTCTACTATAGAAGCTGCCAGTGTTGAGTTTGTTAGTGTGTTATTAGCGGATGTAGCTGGTGTAGTGTTGTTATCATCTGATAAAAAAGAAGATTTAAAGGTTGAGGGTAAACTTAGTAAAGGACTAGCAGAGGGTGGTAGTGATGGTGGGTTATTAGGAGGAGTTATTGTTGCTGTTTTATTGTAGGTAGTGATAGAGGTGGTGATTATGGAAGGAATTTCTGTTGTAGTAGAAGTACTAGTGGTTGTGCTTGTTATAACTGTTGTTGTAATGGAATTTTTGTTGTTGTCGTGATATTTGTGGGGATTTGTGCTTGTTGATTTTGGCCATTCTACAAAGAGACAGATGCAAATAAACAAAAAAAAAGGAGAATGGAGAGCACACAAACACAAGAGAACCAAATAAAAGTGAGAAAAACGGAAACAAGCGCAAAGCACAAAATATTGGCATTTTAAAGTTAAAATTAAAAGGAAAATAAATAAAAAGAAAATTTCAGAGCAACAAATGAAAATGAAAAAAAATACACAAGTTTAAAAGTCAATTCATGTACATACATACATACATAAGCACGTATTTTAATTTGTTTTTGCAAATATAGCAGTTTGTTTATATTTTTGTATTTGGTAAGCATTAAAACAACAACAAAATACACGGAGAATATGAAAACGGAAAAAAAGAGAGGAAAAAATAGAAAAAGTGTCAGTTGTTAATTTGTACAGTGCATTTCTCTTCTTAAAAAAGTACTACAAATATGATTACAATACGTTTTCTTTTTTTTTTTGGTGTAATAAAATATTTGTTTTATTTATTGCAAAAATATACTGACTTACATACTTACATACATAAAAATTTAATCGTATATTCATTATGGATACTCACCACTAAAACATAAGCTGAAAATAACATAACTAATTAAGGCAATACCAATAAAACAGATGATGCCTATTGTTAATTTTTTCATCAAATTTAATAATTTGACTCTTCTGAAAGTAAACAAGATAAAAAAATAACTCTTTTAATTTAGATATATTTGCAAGGGCACAGTAGAACGAAAGAGGAAAACTTGAATAAAAAATTACTTAGCAGCTAAATTTTTTTGTTCCTTCAAAGGAAGTCAACTCAAATTTTTTTTTGATATCTCTTGCAAGAATATATGGATGGTCGACACAAAAATTTATTGCAATAGTATCTTAAAAATAACAGTTTTACAAGCAATTTTACAAAAGAAATTACATTATAATAACACAGTTTCTATTACGTTTTTACCTTCTCATGTAAAGTTACAATTATTTGAGATAGGTCGTTTCTATTTGTGACCAACTCTTTTAGTTAATTTATTTCTTCTTCAGCGACGATTTAAGAGAACCAAACAATGGGTAGCTTGTTTGGTAGCGAAATATTGGTCATAAATAAATAATTTTTTATAAAAAAACAAAACAGTGATCTCAAGTATTAATAAAAATCATATATTATCAATAGAAAGAGCAAGAAATTTAAACGATATACCTGTGGTTTTATGTGCAACCACGTATGTCTTAAAATCAAATTTTTTAGGAGAGCTACAAAACCGTGTTAGAGTTGAACGATTTTTTAATATACAACGCAACATCTACGTTGTTATGCCATTAAAATAATCGGAATGGGTCCATCTTATTTGAGAAATTTTTAAAACCCGTTTAAAATCAAACAATATGGCAGTATTAACTCAAAATCGTATAAAATTAACATACGCGGTTGCCCATGAAAAACACAGACATATTCATTTTTCTTTATTTATTTATTTTGCTGTAGACGTAGAAAAACGAAATTAAATAGAAATTGCATATCTTTTATAAACTAAATTAAACTTTGTCTCAAGATTCTACCTCACCGAGCTTGGAGTTATTCTACTCAAATTTATTTAATTCCATTGTACATTTACCTTTGCTCCCGCCGCGCTTCTTCGGCTGTTGCTGTATCATGTAAAAATTCACCGCCATTTTTCTCTTCGTCATCTGTTACCGATTTTAAAGGAATTTTGTTCATAGCATCATCATTATTGCTGAGTCCCATTTTTAAGCCATCAGTTCTATAAGTGAAATTAAGACCGGAAACGGAAATATTATTTAATTTGTTAATTGTTTATAATCGCTTAATATATGCTTTAAATACAATGAAAATTTTGAGTTTGTACTCATATTCATAAATTGTAATTTTTTATTAACTTAATATTTTAACGTTTTCGTAACCTTTGTTTTTTTAATTCTTTGCTACTGTGTGGTACACAATCATCGGCCAGCTAAATGAACACTGATTGACAACCAATGAATTGAAATTGTTAAATGTATTTTAGATTCGTATACACATTTGCAATCGTCCTTACACAAACACTGACAAACTGGAACTAAGCAACATTGAGAATATTTTATGTTTTCGTCATGTTGTATCCCAAGAATACATTTTTGGTTGTAGATATATGTTGTATGTATGCATGGCTAAGCTATTATGTATGTATGTGCTGTTTTACGAGAATTATGTGTATATGCACAATATTTGTACGTTAGAACATTTTTCATGTTGTGTATTTTAATACCTCAAAAAGTGTTGCCAGTTGGAAAGTTTAAAGTGTTTGTTTAAGTTATTGAAAATATATATTTGCAATTTGTTGTTAATATATGTTTTATTAATTTTGCTTTTTGAAATTTGGGTAAAATATGTTTTATTTTTTAAATTTAAAACTGACAATGGAAAAATTTTAAATGTTTGTTGGCATATTTTGAGTTATCAAAAAGATTTTGAAATTACAATTTAAATTTATTTATTTATTAAAAGTCTAAACAACAATATTCCTTACAGACTTATGAAAAATAAAATATATAAATGCAGTTAGTTATTTTAATTATAATAAAACAGATTAAATTTAAAATTAGAAGAAAAAAAACACAATAATTTAAATTTTGTAGAAAAAAATTCTTAAATTTTGTTTTCGATGCATTAAAGTCTAACGAATAGTTATTTTTTTAATAATTCAATATAATTAAATGATCTAATTAATGGACCATTAAGTATATAATTTTGATTAGGTAACCAACAAAAAACAAATATCTATGACGAAGAGAGCATCTACTTAGAACACAAAATAAGAGTTTCTAAGAAATCTGGACAATCAATGTTACCATATAATATGCCAAAAATAAGTAGTATTTACTGAATCTTACGTCTTTTCTCCAAAGAAATCATACCCAGATGTTAACAACGGGATTCATAAGTTGGTATCGTATGAATGTAATATAAGTGAGGTAACGCCAAACGAATAAATCGCTTTTGAGGTCTTTCGATACTAAATATATCGAACGAAATTTTACTCGAACGATCGAGTTCGCTGTGCTTTAGGTATAGAGATTCTAATAAGAGTTTTCGAATTTCGATCACGTTCGAATGCCGTAATTCGGCCCCAGCAAATTAAAGCACCATACTCCAGTTTTGATCTCACAAAAAGTTGAACACAATATTACACAATACAAGAGTATATGGATCTGAAAATTCAGAAAGATTTCTTTTCTTAAATGCTTAAGTCGATTATGCTTGACGAATTAGCTCATTTAAATGAGGCTCAAAAGTAAGTTTAAAATCCAGCAATATACCCAAATCAATCATTTATTTTACTTTTGTAGTACTATCATTTCATAACTTATATAACATATTTAATGGGCTAGAGAGAGAGAGTGAAAAAGTAATATGTAAACATTTATTCCAATTTAGTTTCAATTGATTATTCATACATCAGTAAGACAGTCAATTTTCGTAAAACCTTTAAATCATCAGCAATAGTAAGAATTTAGAGTATTGAAAATATAAATAAATACCATTAATAAAAAGATTAAGCAATACTTAACAATTATGTAGTTATTCACTTGTAATTGTAAATTGTATTGTAAATTTTTATAACTATATCTGTGGCTTGGAGCTAAAAGGGCCAATGTCAATATATTTACTTTTGAAAAAATTTTAATTGCACTTTAAATTTTATATATGCTTTCAAAGTGACATTGGCCAGCATTTTATTTATGAAGCTGTTCTGGGTTAAATATGACTTAAGCTGTTTTACCATAATAAAATAGAGCAAGAAAACAAATCTAATGCAATGATAAACTCAAAAGAGCAAAAAAGTGACATTGGCCCTTTTAGCTCCAAGCCACAGATATTTATACGGTATCGGGCAAATAAAAACAATAAATCATTTAAACTAATAAATTGTTAAATAGCTTAATAGAATTGTTATTTAACAAAACTTACATTTAATCGTTTGTCAATATTATTATAAAAATGTTAAAATACTTCTGCACAACTGCGTTGCTAGATAATTACCCCGAATAAATTCCATTCCAGACATTTTGCTCATTCTTGAAGAGCTCATCAGTTGTTGCGGACTATTTTTATACCCTTCACACAGTGAAAAAGGGTATATATAGGTTTGTCATTCCGTGTGAAATTTCTACAATTTTCATTTCCGACCCCATAAAGTATATATTTTCTGAAAGCTTATGAATAGGGGAGTCGATTAAGCTCTGTCAGTCTGACCGTCTGTCCATGTGTATGTTGAAATCAACTTTTTGAAGCCCCCCGATATCGCTTGGACCCGGGTGAGGTATTAAAATATCAGAAATATTCGGTAGTAGATCGGCATTGAAAATCAGAAACATCGGTACATAAACAACTGAGATATGAGCAAAAACCCACGACCACCTCGATTTTTTTTTTCACAAAAACAACATACAACAACAACATACATATGTACATACAAACGTGGTATACTGGTTAGAGAAAACGTGGCATCGAATCCCAGCTGAACCAAAAAAAATTTATTTTTTTAATTTTTTTTTATTTTTTTTTATTTATTTTATTTTTTATTTAATATATTATTTATATTTTCATTATTTTTTTATTTATTTTTTTTTTATTTTTTTTTTAATTTTTTTTAAAATTTTTTTTATTTTTTTTTTTAACATTCATACGTAAACTTATAATTTTACAATGGGATGTTTTTATATATGTATGTTTTTTATATGTATGTACGTATTTCATATGGGATGAATGGTGATAGAAACTACTGTTATTGCATGACTACACGTTGTGAAGGGTATATAAGATTCGGCAAGGCCGAATATAGCGCTCTTACTTGTTTGATCTGCAATCTTCTATAAATTCTTCATAGGATTGAGTTTCTGCGATTGTAAAGTTTTTTGATAAGCAGGTGCTTTAGTTTTATCCCACACTGTATAAGTATTAAAAGCTCACACTTCAACCTAATTTAAAAATGGTTTTTCTGAGGGAAGGTTGCCTTTAAATTTACAAATGGATCTTAAGATTTATTTCATAGCGCTATTGACCTCGAAAAACATTTTAAAAGGCAACCTCTACGTTCGAAAACAAAAATATGAGAACATTTTTACAAATTTACCAAAATACTCACTTAGTAAAAGTTGAATTGATGTTTAAGAGCTTTAGCTTTGTTATATTAGTGGGTAAATACTAGAGGGGGTGCTTTAGTTCAATGCGCCTTAACATAAAATACTTGAAGATTAAAATGCTTCCCGTTCATTTGGCTAAAATACTTTATATTCAAAAGATATACGGCACACTTTTGTCTTATTATCAGATGGTACTAAAACGCACACAGGTCTATACACTTTTTTCCCCATAATTGAAAGTTATTTCTTTGATTTTTTAAAACCTTCAATTTCAATTGGTTAAGTCAAAAGCAAAGTCAGCTCTATTATATGTATACAAATATTAGCATAACTTCAAAAAAGTTGACCCAAATCAGTTAAAAACAAAATCGTAAATTTTGAAATAATATTTATGAAATCTAGGCTAAACTACGATGTGTAAATAACGGTGAAAGGTATTATCAGATTTGGCACTGCTGAATATAGTACTCCCATTTGTTTATAATGCTTTTGCGCTGGCTAAGTTTTACCAGACTAGTAAGTTCCTAATAGGGCCTATACACAACACCATAAAACTGTGCAATCAAGTGTTTGTGCAATTAAGCTTTAAGCACACACTACACCAGCATGGTGGTACAAAATTCATTTTTTACCCAAACATTGTGCGGAAAAGTTTGTAATGAATAACGAAAAAATTTGTGAAAACGAATTAGGAGCAAAAAAAAAACGTGTTTGGATGAAGAAATGGCTATGAATTGGCATTTATATTAAAAATGTTGTATTTTTTTTATGTTTATGCCTTGACGAATTAATTTTAATGAGCTAATTTTGCCACACACGACTAAATCATGCTGGTACAGTCAAAGAAATATCAAACTAATTTTGATAAAGCACCATCAGCTGGTACAATCACACTACAACCCCATACACGGTCAATCAGCTGGCACAGTCACTTGATTGCACAATTATTATGGTGTAGTGTATGGGCCCTATAAAGTAGCAGTTCCTCAAAAGTTGTTAATGTTAATGCCTTTATGAGGTTTTAAATTAATGTTTTTAAAATGTCATAACAAGAGCGAAATCAAAATTTTTTGCATTATTATTTTCACTCTTGGAAGCAAATAATATAAAATCATGTCCTTTATATTCATTATGTTTAAATGATCGTTTATAATATTTATAAGTAATAATTTATTTATTTTCCAAAGCATATGACCTTTTAACTTCACGTTTTAAAATAGATATCTTTTTTAAGAATTTTTCAACATTTTAGTGTTTAACACATTTAAACACATACATACACCCACAATAATATTTGTATTCCACAACAGTTATTACAGACATGAGGCTGCACATATTAAAGCTGATGTTGGTGATGATAACAATGACAACAACAATTGTAATGATTGTGATGACTAAAATAATTATAAATGGAAAATATACGAACCCAGTTACAAACAGAAGAATAAACAAAAAGAAAATGGACGTATCTACAGATGAATTCATTCGAAATGTATGTTACATATGACATGTCACTTTTGCGATCCATATGTAATTGTGTATGTCTCTAAAAATTTTAATTTTACAGATGGTTGATAATTTTTGCTTTAATACGTTCATTTACCTATATGTAACTATATATGACGTAACCTCTTCTTATTAACAATAACTGATATTGTTTTAGCAACTTTTAACAGTTTCTTGTCTATGCGATTTTTGTTAAAAATAATTTTTATAAATAAAGTTTGCGAAATGGGTTCAGAAATAATTCTTACAATTTTATCCACAAAAATTTCTGTGAACTTTTTTAAAACCAATTTTTTGTTTTTTAAAGGCTATAATACACGGCATGGTTTTAACATCTGACTTGACAAATTCCACACTGATAAATACGAACATGTCGTGTGTTACCTTTAAAAAATTTTTTTTGTAAAAAACATGTGTTGAGACATCTGACATATTTTCAATTAGAGCGCGCTCTATTGTCTTCCGTCAAAATATCTGACAACAGCCTTTGGCAGAAATCTCTGCTGCTGCAAAGTTGTTAGCAACGCTTGCCTGTAAAAGTACAATTTTGACAGACATGTAGATTTACATATGTCCCACAAATTTTAAAGTCAGATGTAAAAAACATGCCGTATATTATAGCCTTTATCAATAAGAAAATTTAAAAATATTATATATTAACTACAAGCGTAGTTCTATTTTGCCATAAACAGCTGATGCCAGATACTTTGTCAGTTTTAAATAGAACATGTTCTAATTAAAGTTTTTCAAATGACTTTTACTTTAATATTTCAACTGCTTCATAGGACATTTATCAATTTTGCAGTATAAAATTAGACAAGTCATATGTAAAATACATGCCAACTGAAAGTACTTAAAGTTACCATAACAGTCACTTTCATACATAGATCTACACATAAAACAGGGTAGTCAAAGAGCTGCGCAAAATGTTCTAAATGTTATGTATTGTATTTTACACTACTTCCAGTCATCATATTTTAGTGTAAACATAAATAACAAAACAATTTTAAACGTTTTTTTCTACAGCTTTGTTTGTGTTTGTTATTTCAAACAAAGTATAATATCCAAACAATATGCGACAAAGACGGTAAATCATAGCAAGCATCGAGTACGGAAGAATACATTTACACTTGTTTTGAAAGTTCTATTTCAGTTTTACTGCTCTATTTTATCTTTGTTCTGATTCAACTTAACTTTATTTCGCTGTAATTTTATTTTAGTTTTCTTCTATTTATCAATGTTTTAAACCAGACAGAGAGATATTGCTTGTAAGACATTTTTCTTATACTTGTTTAGTATTAACAAACAAATACATAATGATGGTCACAAATAATTGCTATTTTACCGCCAACAATAGAGAATTAAAACAATATAGATATTTCTGTAAAAATTCATCAGACATTACAGCATCCCCCCGTAATATCGGTATGAAATCAGTAAAAAAAATCTTTCAAACATGTCGTACATTAAATTTTCAAAAATCCGTACGTAATATCTGTAAAAAATTGTATACTTGTCATAGTTAAGTTATGGTGTTGATTAGGATGATCGATTATTCGACATTTTTAAGAAACCGGTTTACAAATAGTTTGAAATTTAGAATTTAAAAAAAAACCGGTTGCTCTTTTGAAAATTTAGAAACAACCGGTTAACCGGTCGAATACATAAAATATAATTCTTTCTTATACCCACGACAAAGATACATATATAGGTATAAACTAGTTTGTTCTATGGTTTAATTGCATTTTAAGTTGACACACATTCAATGGAATTATTATAAAACGCCGTTATTTAAAATAAAGATGTTAAAGGACAGACATATTAAAAAATAAAAAACTTTGTTACAAGGAGGTTTAAATAATGAAAAACATAAAAAAGTCACTTCACTGCTCACGGTAGTCAACTTTATAGGCAAGATGTAATAATGACCCTTTGTGTGCCAAACTATTTTAGTATACAAGCCATATGTTATCAGAGATATTAGTTAAGCTATGGGTAGTCTTAAGTACAAGTCGCTAGATTTCGCAGAAGCAAAATATTATGAAATTCAAAAATGAGATCAAAAAAGTATTGCAAAGTACAATAACTTGGTCAAAAAAATTAACTGAACAGCTGATTATCACAGCAAATTTTAAGCGCAACAACGTATAAAATACCTGCTCTCCATTTAAAACAAATAATATTTAAGCCTAATTATTTTTCTTATTTTACATTTGTTTTTGAAACAACAAATAAATTTCTTACAATATAATGAAAGATTATTTAATAAATTTTCTGCTTTTTCGAAATTTTTTCAGTAATAAATATAGTATTGTACGTTTGGTTACAAAGATAAATGAACATAAAACTAAAAATGAAAAAACCGGCTTCTGTGAGTAAAAAAACCGGTGTATTCGACATTCGAAAAACTAACATTTGGAAAAACCCGCCAAAAAGTAAAAGAGTAAAAAACCGGGTTTTCCACCGGTTGTAAAACCGAATCGATCACCCTAGTGTTGAAACAGATTGGTATTGTAAAAAAAAAAAAAACAAAACAAAAAAGAGATGAAAAGGTAACTTTTATTAAAATTGTTCCAGCCTACTAACAATTATCGCGAACATGAAATATGTTAGGATTAATAATATATTTTTTTCACAACCCACCTTAATATCCATACATACATATATGTATGTACATATAAACATACATATGCAAAAACTAATATTTGCAAAGAGGTTTATGTGATGTAATTAAAAACATTTCTCCATCCCTCGTTTTATCATACAACAAAAAATAAAAATCGGTCACATGGCAACATGTAAATCAGAATTTAATTTTTTTTAACGACAAACTTTCACCCTTAAAACGCAAACACTCTCCTTGTTCATATGAATATGCAAAAAATTAAGAAAATAAAAAAAAACATAAAAATTCTTAGAACTTGCAACACCATTATAAATGTAAAATTGAAAGTTTTTAATGAATGGCTTAAGGAAGAAAATGTAAAATAAAACCTGAGTAGAGACCTCATTGAAACAAATTCCCTGAATAGTAGATAAAACATGAGTATTTTTAAAAATCCATTTTTCTCTTTAGCAATTATTTTTATGCATTTTGAAAATTAATGTTTTTAATGGGGTCCTACTATATTTACGTGACTAAATGTATGTAGATAGGAGTGGGATAATGAAACAAACTTACCTTTATTGAAATGGGAGTTTTGGAAGAGAGAGAAAGGATCTATAAAGGCTTTAAACAAAAGTAAAAATTTTAAAGCCAGAAAAAAACTTTTTGTTTATCGCCTCTTAAAACCTGAGAAAATGTGCGTAACTGGAGGGCTTTTAAATAGAAAAAAAACTATTTAAATATTTAAATGCCTTTGAAATTTCTAATGTTTTGCTAAATATTTTTTTGTAAAGCCATATTTATAAGGTGCTCGTATCTAATGCGCTGATTGCGTAACCAACTTTTTTTAAATAATTTCTCTGCATCTGTCAAACTTAACATTTTCTATTTTTATTCTACATTAAGATACACAAAACCGAAAATGGAAAGTTTTTATTTTTGAATTATTAAAATTAAAGAAAAACGACAAAAATTTTGTGGCATATGCAGACATAAGTGGTTTTTAATTGTTGTGTTTGTCGCCGCTTATACCTGATGAATATACCTTGTTTTTTTTTAATTTCAAGTTGCCTTACTTTTTATGTTTTGGTAAAATTTTATATCTTAAATATTTTTTAATTTATAATCAACTATTTTTTTATACAAAGCTAAAATTATGCGAATTGGAATTTCTTTATTAAACGAGAAATATGTGGCATCAGCGAAAAAAAAGCTAAAAGTATCACAAGGAAATACAGTCGCACTTCCCTATAACGAATTTTTCTCCATAAGAAATTAGCTAAAAGAACACTATATTTTGTCAAGGTTTTTCTCAAATTCTTATCTCCCTATAATAAGATTTTCTTTAGCATATTTTTCTCTACATAGAACCTTTTACTAAGGCACAACTTGCTTTTGATACTTATGGTACATTATCTCTCTAAAACGAATTTTTTTCAATAAAATATTTTTTTAATACACACATACACACATAAGTCATCGCAAAAGTAATATTACTGTTATAACTGTAAAATACATATCGATGGCTTTATATAAAAAAAGCGTTACTCAATTTTTTACTGCTTTACAGGAGAAAGAAAAAATTGAATAAAATTTGAAAAAATGTATTGGAGCTTTTTTATTATTTTCAACCATAGCTCACTTAATTTTTTAGGGGTAATGTGTATGTATGTTAACTACCAGAAAACATTAAAAACTCGTTTTTGTTAAAAATCAAGATACGCCCTTTTTATATTAAGCCATCGATATGTACATACGTTAAGCTTTTGTTGTTAACTGTTACAAAAAAATTTAAACAAAATGTAGTAAATAAAATGCATATGCTCAATTCACAACCTGTCGTAGGAGTCGTCGGTTGTAAAAAATTCACTTCTCAATATTGGAGACAAACGGCGATAGAACTTATTTTTTCCGCTATGTTGTAAATATTTACATGACATTTTGTACAAGAACAAGTAAAAGTGCTACATTCGGCGGTGTCGAATCTTATATACCCTTCACAACGTGTAGTCATGCAATAACAGTAGTTTGTATCACTATTCATCTTATATAAAATACGTACATACATACATAAAAAACTTACATATATAAAAACATCCCATTGTAAAATTAAAAATTTACGTATGCATGTTAAAAAAAAACATTTAAAAAAAATATTTAAAAAAAATTAAAAAAAAATTTAAAAATAATTAAAATATAAATAATAAATAAAAACAAAAAAAAAATAATAATAAAAATATAAATATCTAATATATTAAATAAAAAATAAAAAATATATAAAAAAAAACTAAAAAAAATTAAAAAAAATATAAAAAATTTTTTTTTTGGCTCAGCTGGGATTCGATGCCACGTTTACTCTAACCAGTATACACGTTTGTATGTATGTATGTTGTTGTTGTAATGTTGTTTTTGCGAAAAAAAATTGAGGTGGTCGTGAGTTTTTGCTCATATCTCAGTTGTTTATGTACCGATGTTTCAGATTTTCAATACCGATCTACTCCCAAATATTTCTGATATTTTAATACCTCACCCGGGTCCAAGCAATGTCGGGGGGTTTAAAAAAATTGATTTCAACATACACACAAATAATGTAGAAATTATCAACAAAATGTATACAACTACAACGACGTACAGCACCTACTACAGCTTATGTGAATTGAGCCATAGTATTCCGTGATTAAAGAAGATTACGTTGATAGTAATTTTACTAATTATATTAATGTTGACAATAAGGATTTTGGATGAAAATATTCTACAAAGTATTGTAAGAAGTCAATATTGTATTAATGATAAGTATATCGTGTAAAAGGAACATGGAACACACATAAGGGTATTTATTTTTTTATTTTTTCGTACTACATATGTACATATTTAGTTTTAGAAAATGATAATTCTGACACTGATGAAAAACCAATTGAAATTTATATATTTTCCCAAACACGATCATCACAAATATCATCATCATACGATCACAATAAGCCGATTTATGGAATCAAACAATATTGCATCAGATTAATTTTTTTTGGTTTTATAACTGTGAAAATGAAAATAAATTTAAAAGTCTAAAAACAAAAATAACAACTTTCTTCAAATGTGTCTTAGAAACATATATGTTTGTTTGGATGTAAGCATCACGCAATTGAAATTAAAGCAATGTACATATTTAAAGAAAACAGCTTCTCTAAAGCGAATTTTCTATATAAGAAACAAAAGGTTTTTGGTTCCCAACTACTTATAGCTACGTCAAAGAAGCAGTTCGACTGTAAAACGATGAAACTCGATGAGTATAACTCATTGTCGTTATTATTGCTGTAAGGGGGTGGAATATAGCCTCCTTAGATATATAATCGTACACCCATGATATAGTGCATTTAAAATTCCTGAAATAATCGTGACAAAGTAAAATGAAAGTTATTTAATTCAACCATGTTTTATTTGATAAAAACTGTTTACTGTTTACTGGTGTTTATATTTTTTTAGGCGTTCTTTGTTAAAGGCAACATACATAGCTTGCCTTGCTTATAATCTTCACAGATTTAAAAATATTTTAATTAATAATAAGTATACTAAAACCACGACTACTGAATTTAAAAATCTTTGTTCTGTTCTGTGCAATTAAATTTCTACACAATTTTCTTTACAATTATTATTACCTTTTACACGTTTTTTTTGTTGCTAAATATGTTTTAACCCAAAAAAAAAAAAGAAATTATGGTGTGTGCGCCATTAGGTTAATTGGCAGTAAATATTGGTAGTAATTACTTAAAATTTGGGTCACATATAATACACCTTAATGGTGTTTTTTTTTAAACATTGCGCTTGGACATGCAACAGTCGCATTCTAGTTCAATACAATAGTTTGTAAAATAAACATAAAAAACATTAAAAGTATTCATGTTACTGGTTGTAATCCAGCGATATTGCAAAAATTTTAAGTTTTTTCTTTCAAATTTGGCAAAATTATAGAGAATAATATTGCATAAAGATTTTATAGAATATCAAAAGTACTCAAATAAAATTGAACAAATACAAATCTATTGCAGGTTAACTCAGGTTAACATTTTGAAGGAAAACAATTTTGATGAAAACTTTTCCATCCCTGATGTACTTGTATGAAATTAAAAAAGTTAATTTTTCCGCTATTTGGTTTTCCAGTATAACAAAAAGATTCGTGACATGCAGCTATACCAAAAGTGTTCAGTAAGGTAAACCATTTCACCGTGAATCGAAACACGCTTGCAAATCATTGAATTTTATTACCGAGTTTTGTGCTGTGTAAGAAATCTGTTATGTAAATTCCATCCATATTATGGTCATTATAATTGACTCAACGAACAGGCAGGCTATTCAAGATGTTGTGACCAAGTCTCACAACAGTTGTATTTTATTAGACGTTAATACACCAACCCGTATGCGAAGAGTGTGTATCAAGGAAAATTATACTGCTGTATCGGCCAGTGTTAATAAAGATTGCGATATAGGTTAGGTTGAAAAGCCCAAATCCATGACAGGTATACACTTATACGCAGTTGGCATGTTGTGCGCTCCATATGGAAAACGGAATTACCAAACAAAAACCATAATCATAATTTCCTTTAAATAATGGACTAGTCCAAGAACCCAGCCCCCTCAATGTAACTCCTTATGGATCTCCAGTTGGAGATCCCCAGGTATTCCAAGTTCGGCATAGTAACCACTGTAAAATTCTCGCGCCTAATATGCCCAAACGCAGGACAATGACAGAGGTAGTGTACCAAAGTCTCATCCTCTTCCTCGCATGCTCTACATGTTGTTTCCTCAGATAATCTCATCCAAGCTAGATGGGTTCTCAACTCCGTATGTCCTGTAATTACACTGGTTAGACTCCTAAGTGTTGCTCTACTTAGTCTCAGAATCTCCTTTGATTTTCCAAGTTTTGGGTCACCCCATAGTGTATTTTTCACTTTACCGACATCAGTGCTTTGCCATTTTCTGACATGTTCCTCCATCGCCCAAGATTGCGATATATTTATTGGGCTTGATTTATGTGACCACTTAAAAGATGAAATACAATACAAATACAGCTGCTGCAAGAACTAAAGCCATCGTTTGCTTGGTGAGCTGTCTTCAGAAAAGTTGGATGAAGATATATTTATTCTATTTTATTGTTTAGCGATTCAGTGGGTACGCCTACAAACGGAACTCTCAAATTTATTTAAATGACTTTAAGGAACAAAATTTCTTTAAGAATATTTAAGGAATATTAACTCGATGTATACGAAGGCAGTTTTAGTCTCTAAGAAGCTAAGATGGATGCACATTAATCTTTAACTAAATAAGTACAATAATCTAGTGGATGCGATTTCTGTTCGCATTTTTTAAAAAAATATTTAATATTTTTTTGTAAAATATTATTGACTTATTTTGATTTAATTTTTAATAAATGCATTTTAATGTATTTTTTTTTGTTAAAGATTTAGAACAAAATAAAATTGTGATACATTTTTTATTTAACCGCAACCATTTGCAATAAAAACAAATAAAACACGTTCTGTGTAGTATATCAAGCAAGTCATAATAGAACTTATTGCGTATGACGTTGTTTGTATGTGTTAATTAAACACTTAGGCGAATGATGAATTTAAATTATAGCGTATGATATATATTTAGAACTGATTCAAATTAATGCGTTTTACTTAGATTTTTTTTCTTCCTTATATTTTTACTTATTATTCCTTCATACTAAGGCGTGTCATAATATAAGATAATAATAGAATTTTTCAATTATAAGACCGTGTAACAATAGTGTTTTTTAAAGACATGAAAAATTTGGCCAGTTAATCTAAATGTAATAAAACCGCGCAATAAATTTTTAATATCCTGATCTTTTGTATTATAAATTTCTGAAGAATACAAAATATAAATTATATTTTTGTTAAAATAATTATGTAACACCTTACACGAATATGGGTATAAATAAAAGAATAAGCTTTCTTTAACTCGACATAACAAAGGAAATTTCTTTAAAAATTTACTTTCAATATCCTTAAAAAAATTGATTATATTATTTTAAAAGTTCTTAAAATTCATAAAATTTCAAAAATATGAAATTGTAGATAACTTCTGGTTCAACTGTTTAATAATTTTGGAATTTCCCCAGCAGTTTGCTTTAGAATTATCTTTAGCTGTTAACTTTACGTCTAGTCTAGCCATCGATTTGTTCAGACTAGAAAAAAATTGTTTATGTTCTTTGATATGGAGAAAACGTATAAAGTGTATTTTGTTGATATTTTTCGAACAAATGTTTTGACAATGCTGTTCGAATAAGAACAGGATATTGAAAACAGCGGTCTACACCAGGCAAATTCATGTGCGCACATAAAATTGTTTGTTGTTAATACAAATCGGCAAAATGGCTGGTGTGGACCGGACGTAATCAAAATTTAACGTTTAGTTGATGGGGAAGCACAATGTCAAAATGTGTTAAATTCACCTTGATTTCATATATTAATGCAGGGTTGGAAAATGAAATTTCAATTTCGGTATTAAACAATTAACTTAACTGTCCTTTTTAATAATAAATGTTCCAAATTTGTCATTTTAGCACCATTTATAATATTTTTCACAAATAAATATAATTTTTTAATCAAATTTTCATAAATAAAACATAACATAACAACTTTTTCATCCCCGATATATGAATTGGTCTTGACTTGGTCTATGAATATTATTAAAAAAAAAATCAGAAGTTTTTGAGCATTTACAAAAATGAGCAAGACAAAAGGTTCCCTATTACCGGACTTATGTATAAAGAAAAGGGTAAGGTAAATGCCAGCGATAAATGGTTTTAAAACATTAAAAAGAGGCACGATGATCGCTTGCTGCAAATATCTGGATCTTCATGTTCCTTCATAGCCCCTACTTGGTCGATCTTTTCAATCAACAGTTTTATAATTCTCACGAGTCCGGATTGTTTTGGAAATTGTTACCATAAAAGACATATGTAGGTGTTTTCATTAGAAGAACAGCTCCTGTTGCAAAAACTAAAAAGCAGCCAAAAAGTTTCTTTGTGTTCAAAAAGCTTAAAGGCATCACTGTTTTGAAAATTTTAATCGCCCTGATCATTATAGAAATTCTTAGTCAGTATGGATGACAGGGAACATTTTTAAGGACTGATTCCATCTTTTATTTGTTTCTGATGTGGGTTAGGTAAGGTAAAACAGGCAGCTGTTGTGCAGCTCACTTGGGTCCATTATACTGATCCCTTTGTGATACCTGAATAGAAAAGTAAGAATAGAATAGAAAAGAGAGAAGAGAAGCAGGCAAGTCCAGAGTCTCTGGCGGGAATCAAACCCGTAACCCCCAAACTAGCAGACCAGCACACTACTGACTAGTCCATCGGGGATGTAAAATTTATAAACTTTTGTTAATTATAATTTCACAACTTCTTTTATACAATTTAGGTTACAAAATTTTTAACAAAAAAGTGTTTTCGTTGAAAGTTATTCTCCTTATAGACAAGGCTCCATCTCATCCTTATAAGTATGAACTAAAAACTGAGGACGGCTGTATTTTACAACCTATGGATAAAAATGCCATCAGGATTACAAAACTTTATTTCAGTAACATTCTGCTAGCTTCAGTTGCTGCAAAAAGGGGGATCCTTGCTTTATTCAATGAAGAAACCTACACTAAATAAAGTCATACAAATTTTAGAATCTGCATTGAAAAGAGTGGATGCTAATGTGTTATCTAAATATTGGAAAAGTGTTTTGAATATGGTACTAAATCGAGATGAAAATCCTTTAAGTAATATAAGAAACAACTTGACAATAAATTTGGCTGGTTTAGATGAAAGTGCAACTAATATTTTAAGTACTCTGCTACCTGAGGATTGTATTTCGGAAAATGTGTGTTAAAGACAATGTTTAATTTTTACTTCACTATAGGTTGAATTTACAACTATGAACGTTAGGGAATGGAGCGAGTACAACAAGAGTGAAATATTGAAAAAGCTATCCGTTGTAGATGTTTTTATGAAGGAACCAAAAAATACCATGAAGCCCGAATAAGCTGTAATAATTTTTAATAAAGCATTGCAATGGACCGAAAAATAAGTGATTGATCCATGAGATTTGAACGTAATGAGACAGTTAAGAGAACGAACCGTTTTATAGTTGATTAAACAAAAGAAAAAAAAAAAAAAAAAAAAAAAAAACACAAAGAAAACTAACAGATTTATTGGCAAAATTTTTATTTCAAATAAGTAAAAAAAATGGTCAACATTTTTTGTTGTTTATATATTTTGTTGCAGATTTTTGTTTGGCTTTAGGTCATAAGAATTCAATTTTGTTGTTTTATTTTTAAAGAAAAGATTTTAAATTTCATTATTTATTTTATTTTAATATTTTCACTTACTTCGTAGATCATCATCGGGGATATTTTAAAATATTTTAGATATAATTTTTTATCGAGTTGAAAAGTAATCTTATTTATTTATTAGTTAATTAAAAATAAAACCACAAAATTGAAATTTTATGACCTAAAGCGAAACAAAAATCTGCAACAAAACTTTTTATTTTTAAAAATTAATTGTTTTTAAAAATTTTAATAAAAAGAAACAAATACAAATTTTTACAAAATAAACTGTGATTTTTATAGGAAAAACAATTGTAAGGGAAAATTTAAAGCCATTCGCAAATGCGAACAACCTTGCAAAAGTTTAATTTTTTATTAGTTCATATTATCTCGAGTCCACTGTTTATTATTTTTTATATTTTGCATCCTTTATTGATATTCAATTCCTTTAAATATTTAAACTATCAGATTATCTTTTCTCTTTTGCTAAAAAAAATTTTGCTCTATTTCTGCTCTTACTTTCTAAATGTTAATTATTCTTGGTTTTTCAAAAACTTATTCTAGTTTCTGAAAATATATTATGAAAATATATAATGATGTTTGATCAAAATTTTTTTTAAAAGCTAATTTTCAAACTATACTCGTAATAAAATTACGACCAGTGCACTAAAAAATTTGTGAAATATACCTAAAAGTGTGTTTGAGAATGCAAGAGATAGTCAACATTGTGGCATATAATTTTTAATAGTTTAAAAAATGTCCATTAAGCTCATTCCTCTCACACTTGTAGACATAAATGTTTGATGTTTGCTTGCGTGTCTTGTTAATAAATTCTGTTAAAGTTTCCTTAGCTTAACCTACATACAGATGTGAGAATTCACGTTAAATAATTGTTTGAATTAATTGTTCTCAATAAATTTTGAAAAGCGATTGAAATATTATTTTTCATAATAAATTTAAAAGATTATTTTATTTCTAAGAAATTATAAGTCATCTTCTTTTAATTTTAATTATTTTTAATTTTCTTAAAAACATAAACAAAAAATAATAAATAAAATAAGAATGTTAAATTCTGTTACGGCGAATCTTAAGTACCCACCATCAATTACAAGTTGTCTGAACAATAATTAAATAAAAATATTTAAACCTTTTTGTATTTGATAGAACCTTTTGTTTGTTCTTTTTTTTTTTAATATGAAATATGTATGATAAAACGTGCTTCTGCAGTATTAAACAAGTAAGAGCGCTATATTAGACCGTGCCAAATCTGATAATACCCTTTACCATCATGTACATGGGTAAAATCCCATATCGTAGCTTAACCTATATTTTATGTTATACGCAATTTTTCTTATTATTTCCGACAACATCCTTGATTTTAAACTTTTACGAAGTGAACTGTGAAATTTAATTTGATACCCATATTGATGGGGTTAAAAAAATTTTATCCTCCACTTTGTTTTAGACGCCATCTTGGGTTTTAAATTTTTTAATAATATACTGTATTCTACTGGTCAAGCCCTTTCATTTGATACCAATATTGAGGGTGTTCAAGAAGTTACATTTTAAAATACCAGATTTGACCCATATTTAAATTTATTGTCCGCCATTTTGTAGTGGCGGCCAATATGAATTTTAATTTTTTTTATAGTGCTTATATTACGTTGGTCAAGTCCTTTCAGATGATACCAATATTGATTCTCTCGGTTTTCTAGAAGCTGAAAAAACTTGAATTTTTGGAATATATATTTAAAAAAAATTTGCTTATAACTTTACCGATTATAGCCCGCTTTATCCAAAAATTTTCACGAATATTTCTAGAGGCATATTATATCTACAAACAGTAGCAAGGGTACCTATAAATTATTCTATGGCTGAAAAATTTTAATTTTGTTGACAAAACTATAAGAAAAAACAGAGGCAGTCGTGTTTATTTGCTCATATCTCAGAAAGTTATAAAGCGATTGTTCTGAATTTCAATAGTAATTCATTCAGTAAGTAAGATTGATACCATACACTAAGGAACATATGTATGGTTGCTTCTAAAAGTTGATTTCAACTAACACGGACAGACGATTAGAGCTTAAACGACTGCTCTATTCATAAGCTTTCAGAAAATATATACTTCGAGTCGGAAATGAAAATTGTAGAAATTAAAAATGGAATCCCAAAGCTATATATATGTACACTCTTGTGCACCACAGGTGAAGGTATAAAAAATATATATTGAAAACATTTTAAAGGCAACCCCTACATTTGGCAAAAAAAATTTTTTTTTTTATAAAAATACTTCATATACGATAGTTTACGGTAAATTTTTTCCGGATCGGTCTAATGCACATCTATATTTGATTGCATTATATGCACTTATTGCAATAAAGCGCAGCTCATTAACATATTTATATAAACACATGTTATTCAAGTACGCCAATGTTGCAATCATGTATGTTTTTTCACCTTAATTAAATCGAAGCACCCACCGTTAGTAATGTACGCAAGCTTGTGAAAGAAGTTCATACGGTACGTTATAAAGAGCTGCACAAACATAAGTAAAATAGCTTACAAACAATTTTATGCAAAAATCTGTGTTTTGTTTTGCGATAAAATTATTGAAAAATAAAACAAAACTGAAATAGAACAATGTTGCAATAAAATAAAGCTAAATTAGAAAAAAGATGAAATTGACCATTCAAAACATTTTTATATTTTATATATATATTTATAGTATTTCTGGATCAAAGAAAAATTACAAATTAAAAAACATTTAACTTTAAATTTTAATATTCTGTAATAAGATTGTATTATATTGTTTAATCGATTGTTTTAAAGAAATCGTTTATAAGAAAGTTTTTTCTTTTTAAAATGCCATAAACTTAGTTATTTAGTTACACTGCTGTTAAATATCTATTTTATTTAATAAATGAATGTTTTAAATCTTTTTAATTTATATAAACAGTTGTTTCTTGTATTGAGCTTGAGATCACTTTATTTAATAAATAATAGTTTTAATTTTATTTTCCGATATTTCGCTACCACATCAGTTAGAATTTTTACAATTTTCAACAATTAACCATATAAAATATTAGAATTGTTAATTGTTAAAAATTATCAAAACTTTCCCTAAAGAAGCTACCCAATGTGGTAGCGAAATATCGGAAAATAAAATTTAAACTATTTTTTATTAAATAAAGTAATCTCCAGCTCAATACAAGAAACAACTGCTTATATCTTTTTTATTTTTTTTATGTGTTCTATTGTACTTGATGTTTTTGCTATGATTCACTGTTTCTTTATTTCATTGTCGCTTTTTGTTTTGATATTCTACTTTGCTTGAAAACAGGGATGGAAAATGGCTTTTATGATTTTGTACCAAGTATGAAAACAAAATGTACTTTTTAAGCCATTACGGTACCATTTTTTTAATATTTTTTAATAAAAATATAAACTTAATAAAAAATATTAAATATTACAGTCATAGGTACATACGTAGAGATCGGTTATTTAACAAGTTTTATTTTTTAAATACTTTTAGATAATAAATTTGTTGACTTCAATAAATCTTTTGTTTGTGTCAATAGAAACGTATTTCTTTCCTTAGCTCTAATTAGGTTTTGAAAAAAAAAATCCTTCGACGTTGGCCGATGAATGTGGAATAGATAGAATTCCTCATACAATTCTTGAAATATCTGGGAACATGAACTCATTTAAATTATTTTCCATCTGCGTTACTTTAGACCAAAAATAGGAAATATTTGAATCTTTGTGTGATCTAAGTTTAATCACATCGGCTAGTGCTTGTACTGATATTTATTGCTTCAAAGTTTGCTTGTTCGTGTGGAAACATTTTCACCAGAAGAGGTACTATTGAATTTGTTTCTCCCATAATAACTTTTTCTGAAGTAAATTTATCGAATCATTTTAGTACTTCATTATTAAAGTCCACATTCCATGCTTACGAATCATAAGTAAAATAAAATACATATAACAACAATCAAGTCAAATTCATGTACCAGGTGGTGCCAAATTAACAGGTGATTTTTGTAAGAAGTTTGCAATAACGTACTAGACAGATTTTGCTGTTGCAGACTTGACATTACCTGGTACATGAATTCGCTTTGACAACAGCATTGCAACAAAAACAGAGAAGCTGACAGAATAAAATAAAACACACACAAACAAAATTAAAGAACATGGACAAATTTTTAAATTGTACCAGTATCTCGTGGTAGTACCACGGTACCAACAAGGTCAAAAATTTACCATAAAAAGTACAATTGTATCATGATTTCCATCCGTGCTTGAAAATGCAAACACTAACAAAACTGTGAAGAAAAAAGTGAAGAGAGCGGTGTCAGAAGTACAAAATTCTTGATTTAATTTCTTAATTTTAGAAATAGTAAATTATTTGCTTGATTTAAGCCCGAAACCGTACTTGACGTACGCTTTAAAAAAAATTAATTCAAGTACCTAAAAATGAGATTGGATTAAACAAAAAATGCGCTTGTTCTAAAAATTCGTAACTTGGTTTGAACGTTGTATAGTACAGTATCTTCACTACTTACCCTTTGACATTTTCTTAGCGATACGTTTCATTAAATTAAAAAAAAAACTAACGGACAAATCATGAAAGCTAAGTTGACTTGGAAACTGCTACAGCTTTGTTGTTGTAAGTATTGTTACTTATAGCTAAAGTATGATAAACAAAATGAGAATTATAAAGACATACTTGAAAAAGTGAGTTTACTTACTACTTATTTTAATAGTACTTATTTTAATAGTCTTGTACTTGATTTTGTAAAACAATCTCGTTTTGTACTTGTTTTAACAAAAAACGAGAAATAATTCGTACTTAAATTTTTAAGCACGATTTCGGCTTAAATTAAGAATTTAATTCTTGGATTTAGAACATCGTTTTTCTTTCTGTGTAGTATGATGACAGACTATTGAAATTTATTTCAGTTTTTTTTCTAATTAAAAACCAATTAAATGCAATGAGATTTAATGTCATGATACAACTAAATATGTTCTAATCATTTTCTTACAAACTGCAAACTAAATTAAACTAACTGAGCACACAAAACCAAGATTTGCTAGATACAAAATGCTAACACAATAGTTATAATAAAATGCTTTAGAATTCTTTTCTAAAATTTTTTAATACGAAATGTTTTCACATTTACACACACACACAATTAGTCGCACTCGTACCCATGTTCATGTATAGGTATTTAGATTGCAAATGATTTTAATCGCAATGTCATGTCAAGTTAAATGGATCAAAATGTTATTCATCCGTTTAATACAATTTTAAGTTCGTTTATTATTATTATTTTTTGCCGCTTTTTTCTTTTTGGCTCTTATTTGTAAATTAGAGCATTTTTTGCGTTTCTGTATACGAATTTACAATTGTAAAAATGTTTTTTTTTTTTGATTTAGTTATGCGCTTAGTAAGTACAAATTTGCTTTACAACGAGTTAAATAAATAATATCTATGTGTTTAAGTAGTAAAATAGAAGATAATGTTGATATAGTACATATAAATTTACAAGTGCATTTTATTTTTTGATGATTTCATTATATTATACGAGGCTTGCAAGATTAGTAACATTTTTCAAAGTCTTTCTGCCGTATTCATAAAAGAATATTTTAGGCTCATTTAAGGCTTAGTCAACTCAAGCCTTAAATCAACCTAAAATGTTTTTCATGAGTACGCCATTTCAATCATATTCGTCCTTATACATAAGGATTTTACTATATTTATTTAATACTAAAACGATTCTAAGACAATTAAGCCATATTTTGCTCATAAAAATTACCGATTACGAATGAAATTATGTGGAAATAATGTTATAAAATCTGATATGCTTAGTTTTGAAAGTTGTTAAAATTCAAATGTACAAAATATGTTTCAGAACGTTGATAAAAAGTGAGTCAGAAAAACTTGTACTCACTGTTCCAGCCAAAACTGATTCTTGGTCAAACAAAATTTTATATTTTCTTAAATTGTATTGATTATATTATTACGTTAGTTTTTAAAAATATGTGAGATAATATCGTTTGTAAATCAAGGCGAATTAATACAGGTGACCCTAAGAACACAGCTGACTATGAATTCGCTTTATATTTTGTACAAATGGACTCAAGGCATATTTATAAGGTATATGCAACGGCGAATTGATACAACAAAGCAACTTTTTGAGGGGATATTTTATGTCAAGGCCAAGTCGTACATCAGGGATGGAAAAGTTGTTTTGAAATATTAAATTTAGTAAAATTTGTTTAAGAAAAGGATGCAAATGTTTGAAACACATTATTAATGATGAAAAGGCTACAAATATATATAAATTTAGCACATTTATTATCAAAAAAGTACACGTAAGTTAATTGTTTTATACCGAATCAAAAATCACATTTTTCTTCCCTGCATTAATAAGGCAAATTCAGCCAATTTTGACAAAAAGTTTCCCCATCAGCTGGGCTGATAATTTCACCTGTATGAATTCGGCTTGAATGGACTGTAACATTTGTACACTTTTATTTACATTTTTTTTGTTTCAATAAATTTAACAGAAAAAAAAATAAACAAATATTTTCTACCTTAAAAAATTAATGAATTAAAAATTAAAAAAATTAAAATTAAAAATCAATAGTTGCATTTAAGAAACAGGAGGAAGCCAGGATAGATAGAATATGAATGTGTGGATAAGTACATTAAAAAGCTACAAAGATATTTAAAGAGACCTGCGTAAATTTAAATTTATTCAACAGGGTGTCTCAAGCCATATTCATACAGGTATTGGCAAACGGCGAATATATTCTGTCAAGTCCAATTCGTATATCAGGGTGGAAAAAAATGTTATGATATGTTTAATTTAATAACATTTTAATAAAAAATTGATATTTGTGAAACACAATATAAATTGTGCAAACGCAACAAATATACGTTAATATGGTACATTTATAATCAAAAAAGTACACTCAAGTTATTGGTTGAATATCGAAACCAAAATCTCACTTTCCATCCCTGCATTAATAAATGAAATCAAAAATGTTGACAAAATGCTTCCCCATCAGCTGGGATAGTAATTTTATCTGTTTGAATTTGCCTTGAAGTGTCCCAATGCTGAATCCAGATTTGGAACTGGATTTTATAGATGAAATTAACAACGACAGTGCAATCTCAATGCCCAGCAATTGGTTGATACCACATAGGCCAATATCCATAGCGAATGGGAAAGTAACTCTTTTTTTAATTTTTATACCCACCACCAAAAAAATGGTGTAGGGGTATATATTTATTTTTTTATTCCGTTTGTAACACATCAAAATATCCATTTTTGACTCCATATATATATTCAGTATATGTATATATTCTGAATCTAGCTATGTCCGTCCGTCTTTACGTCTTTTCTTCTGTCGATAGGGCACGAACCGAAAAATGTTGCCAGAATACTTCTTATACACAAGGTTTGTTTGGTATAGAAAATTGGCTAAATCGGTATATTGGGAAGAGAATTATAGCTCGTAATGCCAGAGTAGACCAAATCCTTCCTGTAGGAGAGTAGGCAATGTTCTTCCTACATCGAATAAAATGCGATTGCCTTCAAACGCATTGGCTTAGAGCAATAAAATTTCGAAAGTATATTTCTTGTTTAAAAAAATATCTTTCCATGAAAGTTGCTAAAAATCTATGTATTATAAAATGAGTTATAAATCAACACGTACTCATATATACACCGCATAGTGTCTTTTTGGATCTATTTAATTAATACAGTTTTAATAACGAAAAATTTAGGTGACAATCCCATTTTAACGTCCACCTTTCCTATAACGCTTCATCTTAAATTCATATGATTTTGAAAGGATAAAGGACTCTATATTGAAATGTTTTAGTTGAATTCATTAGAAGAAACTACTTTGACACGTCTACTTTAATGCCCACTTCTCACTTAATGAGATTTAGAAGCTAATAAAACCGTTAGAGTTGCAAGTATTATATTATGAAATTTCGCATATATAGGTTTCTGGTAAATTTGATAATAGTGCCAGAAAATAAACGCTATATGGCCTTTTATCAAAAATTATTATTAGTGGACAAAAGCGAAAAAAAACTCTGTAATGGATTTTCTAAGTTGAATTCAAACATTTTATATAACTTTAAAATAAGGAGGACTTAAAAAAACAAAAGTTCTGAAGGTTCATCGTCACAAGCAATCAAACAGTATAAGGAATACTAAAAGGAATAAAAAAAGGAACATTAAAAGAAAACCTAGATCAGGAAAAGAAAAAAAGTTGTAACAGATATTGGTAAAGCAAAAGAAGGCAAGCAACTCTTTCGCAGAGCACCGAACGTATCTGTCAGAAAAGCAGCTCAATGCTGATGCTGGGTTAAAAGTTCAGAAAGTTCAAGATCAAAAAACATACTGTAAAAAAGCAAAAGAATGAGCAAAAAAAATTCAGGTTGAATTTTATAAAAATACAACAGATATGAGATGAATAAAGAAACTTATGTATTGGCAGACTTTTAACAACTTCAAGTTCAATAATTTAATATGGCTAATGGAATTGGTAATAATAAAAAAAAAACAAAAAATACCGTAAAAAAGCAAACAAAATTTATCACAAAGTTTTTTGTGTTGCCAGCCATTTGCAGTTGTGGAAAAAGAAGACAATAATTTGTAAAACACAGAAAAATATATTGCGAAGAATCAGTTTTAACCATTTGTAAAACAGCACAGAGTGCCGTCATGTTTGTAGCCATATTAAACATCATGTCATTTAGGAAAGAAGTTCTATCAATGGTATTTAAACACTAGTGTCAATTTTGCAACACTTGAGGCAAATCCAAGCAAGTATCCAGAATTTTGGCCTGTAGAAAGATAATTAAAGCATACAAGAAAGGCATGCCAAGACATGTCCGATTTTCAGCGTAAGTGAACCACAGGAGTTGTCCATTGGCTACAAAGATCATGCGATTTGACCGTACTAAACAATTTTTTTGTGGGGATACGTAAAGTTTCTCGTGTATAGTGACAAGCCACTTAAAACTTAAGTTCCAAAACACTACGTTACGGTTTCTTTGGTGAAATACCGGCCGAAGTGAAAAAGTATGCTACAATTGTAGCACACGAATGGACCATCTAAGGCGTAGCTGCAGATTGCATTTACTAAAATAAATGTTTAAAAGTAAGTCACCCTAA
This sequence comes from Phyto melanocephala, assembly GCA_941918925.1. Classification (NCBI taxonomy): domain Eukaryota; kingdom Metazoa; phylum Arthropoda; class Insecta; order Diptera; family Rhinophoridae; genus Phyto; species Phyto melanocephala. The sequence goes on along the minus strand of OW799234.1, from coordinate 102,185,737 downwards.
ATAAATATTTCATATACGTTTGCAAATCTTTTTTTTTCAATTTTTAAAATCTAAACGTTTATAAAATAACCCGGTATTTTGCGTGATCTCTTTTGCCCAACAATATTTTAGTGATGTTTTGGGTTAAGTTTTTTCTTAATATTTGCTGACAAAGTGCAAAAGTCTTTTCGTCTATATTTTTATAAACAGCAAAATATTAAATTTCTTTTATTAAAAACAAGATTTAAAAAGATGCCATGTTTTAAAAAATATACATAAAAAGATTTGAAACCATTTTCCTTTATTTGGAAACTTTAAAATAATTTATAAAATTTTCTTTTAATGAACAACCCTCGTGTTTACGCTCTTTGTTTTTTTGTTATTCAAATGACGGGTTATTTTTATTTGATTTTATTCCACCATCATCTTTAGGCAGAGATACTAGACAATGGGGTCAAAGTTGTTTTAAGCGCTTCAGTGCTTGTCAAAACTTTTAAGTAATTTTTTTTTTCGTATTTAATGCGTGTTAATTGAGGCTGCAAATATTGATATTAAAAGACAGACGAAGAGTAAAATAAGAAAAGTTTAGTTAAGTCAAGTAAGTATACACTGCGGTGCAATATTATAGATTCACAACAATTTCAAATATGTTTTATAATATTAGAAAAGTCAGAAAATATCTATTTGTGCCATCCGGAAAAAACATTAAAAATTAAACAACAAAAATCTGTATACGGTTATAACAATTTATTTGATTTGGTGCACTTCTATAGCCGCACTCTCAGAAGCATGTTAAAACTAGAAATTATTTATAAATCAGAAGTGAGTGGGGCCTCCATTGTTGGAAATGAGTGCGAATATTTGATTTGGCATAGTTTTTATAAGTTTTAAGAATAGTTTTGGTGATTGTCTCCCAAGCATAAATAACAGCATAATATTGCCTATTTCCAGCATAGATTTTGCGCACCGTGACTCCTTTGATATTTTTCGCAGAGTTTTAGTTTCTAATAATGTGTTATGTGCTAGTTGACTCTAGCCACAATCGAGATTGGTTACTTTTGTAAACCACAGCATTAATTATACTGGTTGATAATCATCTACGATTTCTCTTAAGAAAAGGTTGCAAGTTTGTTTGAAGAAGAGTGAAGTATTATGTCGAGTTAATTTTGTTACTCAAAAAAGCCAACTCTAGTTTAACATCGATAGAAAATATAGAAATCCATCACAAAAATTTACTTAAGAAAAAAATTTTGGTTCCTTACGCTAATCCCTCCAGTAGGAGGTATAACCCTCTGGGCCATCTTAGTTAAATTTTTTCTCTTCAGAAAAAATTATCAACAAACTAAATTTAAGTATTTAGTAAAAATTAATTAAGTTGGGAGGTTATAATTTAATTCGATTCAAAAAATAAAACCTTTAGAACTATATAACCGATCTGAATGTAAATGTGTATTATCTAATTCGTTCGAATCGTATACAGAGTTGTATTTGTATAAGAAATGGTAAACATAACTCAAGACTATTTTTTGTTTAATGTAAAAGTTGTCAGAAAGTCAAAAATTAAAGCAATAAATAGAAAAAAAGTCAAAATTTAAAAGAGATATTAATTGAACATTTATTGTGAGTCGTGTTAGCACTAGCTGAAGTTAATTTTTCTGTTATTAAACTTTTTAAAACATTTTTAAATTAAACTAAATTGAAATTATTAAAGAATATTGCTGTCATGAGTTGGTTGGCCAGCAGCATCCAAGACTTTAGAAAATCTCCATAAATCCTTGTTTTCCACAGGGGTTACACGATCAAGTTTTGTGTATCAAGTTTCAATACACTCACACTTTTTTACTAATACACGCATACTTTTAGAACTTGATGCGAACTTGCTTTTGAAATTCCCTTTCCATCGAATGTTTCAATTTACAGTCAAGAAAACAGCTGAATGGAATTGTGATGATTTTTTTTTGTGTTTTACAAATATTCTGCCGCAGTTTAAATTAAATATCATTAATAATGTTTGTGAAAACAATTTATAAGTGTAATGATGTGTTGCGATTCATTGAACTATACAGAAGCCATGGAAAGACATTTTGAATAATAAAATTGCTTTAAAACTGCGTGCAGCTTACGTCACAGCAATCAATTTAAATTAATTTTGACAAGTAGTATGTGTGAAAAACTTGACAGCAAATTTGAACGTGTGGCTGCAGTGTTAAGCATTTACAACATTTAGGTGGCCTTTTGCTACATCGGGATGCTTAATAATAAATTGCACCATTGCCTTTGCTTAGTATTACTCAATTTAAATGATCGACTCCTTAAAAGATTTTTCAATGCAACAACAATATTTTGTAAAAAATGCTTTTGCTAGAAACAGTTTTTTTTAAACTTAATTTAACACTTTTCTCAAATTTTTATAAAAATACCTACATTTTCAATATATTTAATTTTTTCTTTCGAATTAATTACGAACGTTTTCATGTCTTTAGCAATGTCTTTTGTATTGCATAGTTGCATTTATGAATGGGTACCCAAGGCGAATTCAATAAGGTGAACTTATTAGATCAGCTGATCATCAGCTGTTGCCTACTTCTAGGTACCACTTGTCAAATTTTAATGTATTTTTGACATATCGTTTTGTTTTACACTAACAAAATACACGTTTGTATTTTTTCACTTTGTAGTTGTTTTAGCGACGAGTTCACCTTATTGAATTCGCCTTGTGGGTACCTTTTGCTTTTTCGTAATGAAAAAATGGTCGATTCGAAAAGAAATTTCTGTACATTTGAAAATAAATTAAAGAAAAAACGTACTACCAAGGTTTATTAAATAAGGTCTGTGCAACTCTACAAAAACAAAAAGCAAAAAAAATATACGGGCATTTTGTTAGTGTAAAATTACTCTAAGGTAGTCAAAAACAGCTGACTAAAATACCAAAAAATTCATCCAGGTGAAATTATCAGCCCATCTGATGGGAAACGTTCCTGTCAAACTCTATGTATAAAAAATTATCTTTTATGAGGTATTTGACAGAGAGCAGCACAGCAAATTCGCCGTTGCATATACCTGTATGAATATGCCCAACGCCTATTAAATTTTGTGTTTTCATTTTGTTTAACAATTTTTTCAAGACAACAAAAATAAATTGTGTTAATAGTAAATATTTGCTAAAAAAATATGGCTGATAAAGATAAAATAGAAGTCTAGACGATGTCTTGAAGAAGCGTGCTGTTTCACAAGGTATGTTGGGCCAGAAAGATGCTCGTTTCGCTGATGGTGTTGTACAAATGGTGCGTGAAGGCAAAATAGCTAATCGTTGTATTTTCTTGGCCTATGAGCCAAGTAATGGCAAGGCTGCTATAGCTGTTGGTGTGGCTCAGTCCTTGGGTACAGAAAAATTACAAGATTTATGGCACTTTTTCACTGCACTTTTGAATATAAGTCATAAGTTGAAAAATTATCAATCATAAAATTGAAAAATTGAAAAACATAAATGTCTCCCTAAAAAGGTAAACAAATTTTGACAACTTCGAGTAGTAAACATAGGGGAGCAAAAAACGATCAGCTGATTAGTTGAACAGACCTTATTTAATAGACCTTGCGTACTACAAAATACAATTTGTACGAATTCTTAAGTTTTTTTTGTCGGATCGATTTACAAAATAACTTCCCTTGCTCTTCATTATAAGAATTCGAACTCATATTATTTTTGTCCAATTTTAAATGCGCTTTTTTGTGACGTGGAAGTAATCGGGGAGCATTGTTCAATTATGGGCAGCGTATATATTTGGACTACTGCAACACACGATTTACAGTACAGCGTGACACATTTAAATAGCAATCATTAGCTATATCTTTTGGCGTTCCACTGTAGCGTACCTAATCTGATATAAGCCGATCATCTCCGTAAAATTTCCCGAAAACTAGCGCAAAAACAAATAACAACCGCGTAGGGACTTAAAAGTTTTACTAATAGGTAATGCGCAGCTAATAATCAAATGAGAAAAACCGTTAGCCAAGTAAAACTCAATATTTTTACCGCTTAGGCACTACCTTAAAATGAAATTAGTTGTTATAACAATCAAAAATATATAAATACATTTTTGTTGTTTTAGTTATCAATTTTTAAAGCTATTTTTGATGGTACAATTAGATATTTTCTAATCTTTGCAGCTATAATAATGCAACGCAGTGTATAATTTAAATAAATTTTTATGTGAACATTTTATGTACTTAGTTGGCAAATAACAAACATTTTCTTAATTTATCCGAATAAAACATTTATTCAGAAAGTTTTTAATGAGTATTAAAATAGCGTAAAATTTTAAAACTTAGTTCCGAAATTCATTAAAATTTAAATAATGCATTTGACTTTTAAACAAACAAAAAAATTTAAAAAAAAAATAATATGTAGAAAGTTTGATAAATGGTAAAGACTTTGGGCCATTACTACAACTTGCCGACAAAGTTAATAAAATAATCTAACGTTTGTTAACGTGAGCAATAAACTGACCATTAAGTATTTTTCGTTATTACAACCTGCCTGTAAAATAAATTGTATTTTTTTTAAATATGGCAGCACCAAAGCAAATACTGACTATTTTTATACCCTTCACACAGTGAAAAAGGGTATATATAGGTTTGTCATTCCGTGTGAAATTTCTACAATTTTCATTTCCGACCCCATAAATTATATATTTTCTGAATAGGGGAGTCGATTAAGCTCTGTCAGTCTGTCAGTATGTCCGTCTGACCGTCTGTCCGTGTGTATGTTGAAATCAACTTTTTAAAGCCCCACGAAATTGCTTGGACCCGGGTAAGGTATTAAAATATCAAAAATATTCGGGAGTATTCAAAAATATCGGTATTGAAAATCAGAAACATCGGTTCATAAACAACTCAGATATGAGCAAAAACCCACGACCACCTTGATTTTTTTTCACAAAAACAACATTACAACAACAACATACATACATACAAACTTGTATATTGGTTAAAGTAAAAGTGGGATCGAGTCCCAGCTATTTTAATTATTTTTTAATATTTTTTTTGAATTTTTTTTTTAAATTTTTTTTATTTTTTTTTATTTATTTTTTTTGAACATACATACTTTAATTTTTATACCCGCCACCAAAAAAATTGTGGGGGTATATTCATTTTGTCATTCCGTTTGTAACACATCGAAATATCCATTTTAGACCCCATAAAGTATATATATTCTGAATCAGGGTTTGATTTGATGACGATCTAGCTATGTCCGTCCGTCTGTCCGTCTGTTGAAAGCACGATAGAGGTCGCACCGAAAAAGCTAGGGGGCTCAAATTTTGCCAGAATCTTTCTTATAGACAAGGTTTGTTTGGTATTGAAAATGGGCTAAATCGGAATATCGGAGTTATAGCTCGAAAAGCAAGAGTAGGTCGAAAAAACCGTGTCCTTCTAACATCGAATAAAATGGAATTGTGTCCAAACGCATTAACGTAGACTCATGAAACTTCGAATATATATTTCCTGAGTAAAAACAATATTTTTCCCCGAAAATTATCAAAATCTATGCGTTAGGAGAGGAGTTATTGATCAAAATGTACGAAAATTTATACCGCACAGTGTATTTTTCGGCATATTTAAAAACAAAAACGTCATAAAAGCAACAAAATTGGATGTACGACTCTGAAATTTTGCACACTTTGCTTTTTGGTGAGACGCTTTTTTGTAACGGAAAATCAATGTGCCACGCCCACTTTTACGCCCACCTCCCATATAACGTTTTACCTAAAATTCATATAATTTCTCTATTAATAAAGATTTTGGAAAAATAAAGGGCTATATTGAAACACCTAAGTTGTACTCATTAGAAAAAAAAACTTTGACACGCCTACTATAACGCCCACTTTTAACGTTATCTACCGTTAATGAAATTTAAAAGCTCATAAAACCGCCAAAATTAGAAGTGTGATGATCAAATTTGCTACGTGTATCCTCCTAGGCAGTATCATTAATGTGCCAGAAAATTAGGGTGCCACGCCCACTTTTACGCCCACCTCCCATATAAAGTTTTACCTAAAATTCATATAATTTCTCTATTAATAAAGATTTTGGAATAATAAAGGACTATATTGAAACACTTAAATTGTACTCATTAGCAAGAACAACTTTGACACGCCTACTATAACGACCACTTTTCACGTTATCTACCGTTAATGAAATTTAAACGCTCATAAAACCGCCAAAATTAGAGGTATGATGATCAAATTTGCTTCGTATATCCTTCTAATCAATGTAGTCGTTGTGCCAAAAAGTTTAGGTAACACGCTCACTTTAACGCCCACCTCCCATAACGGTTTATCTTAAATTCATGTAATTTCTCTATTGAAAAAGTTTTTGGGAAAATAAAGGACTATATTGAAATATCTAAGTTGTATTTATTAGCAGAAACTTTATTGACACGATTACTTTAACGCCCACTTTCATTGAAAGACTACATTTACAAAAGCATTTTAGTAGCATATCGAAGTTATAGAGGGTGGTTAAATTTTAAGGACCGATGTTGAATTTAAATAAAACACAAATTATTTAGGATATTATTATCATTTCTTTTTATAATGATAATATTTGTATGGTTCAATTATGTAACAAAATATATGCCAAATGCCCCCCCCCATCCTTGGCGCCACTCCTCTATCTGATAGTCCAAATTTTCAATGACAATGTTAATGCTCAATTGTTAGGCATGATGATGAGGCGAGGTTGACTGCTCTTTTGCCACACTATCGCAAAAACCAGCAGTAGTTCCCATTCAGCGAACTAAGAAGGCATTCACAGATTTTCTAAGATTTTATACAGACCTGTTTTGCAGAAATTTAAATATTTTTTACAATTCTCCCGATTGTGGACGAATTTGAACGATTATGTTGGCCAAAATAATCAAGAAGTGCACAAAATGCATTTTGATTTGAACACCCATTTTTATAAAAAGCCTGAATAACTTTAAAGCGTTGCTCATTTGCGTATCTTTCCACGGATCAAATTGAGTAAGTTTGAGATTGAGAAATGTCAAGTGAAATGCAGAAAACAAATTTAAGGACTAGGTGTAGTTCACCTTCAACATGGACCCTTAAAATTAAACCACCCTCTACAAAGAAAGTGATACATATTTTATTATAAAGAGATTATTCTATAGCGATTAACAAAATAATAAATATTGTGCTTTAAATGTACACAAAATTGGTGGTGGGTATAAAAGATTCGGCACAGCCGAATATAGTGCTCTTACTTGTTAATTTTACAATGGTATGTTTTTATATATGTATGTACGTATTTTATATGAGATGAATGGTGATACAAACTACTGTTATTGCATGACTACACGTTGTGAAGGATATTTAAGATTCGGCATGGCCGAATATAGCACTCTTACTTGTTAACAAATTAATTAGATCTTCAAAAGCAAAGTGGCAACGACAAGCGAATAGTAAACAATTCCTTCATACCGTAGAAAATATGGTAACTTTTAATTTATAAACCTCGCGTTAAAAGTTAAAGTTAAAAGTGATCTTCCCTTTAACATATTGGACACTTTTAGGTTAAAGTGAAGTTGTAATAACGAAAACCTAGTTATCTATCCGATTACATCTTTACTCTAGTTATCGGTAAGTTATAATAATGGTCCTATGACTTGTATTCATAAAAAAATAAATGTGTTTGAAATCTATTTTAAAAAAATTTGTATTAAAAATTTGAAATAAATTACATTTCAAATTCATGTAAAAATTTTTTAACATTGTTGTATATTTGTTAATAAATTTAAAATTAATAAAAAGTTTTAATAACGATTTTATTTTGGAATTTCAACCTGAAAACTTTATATAATTTAAAAAAAAGAAAATATTTCTTTATTATAAAACTTAATATAAATATGCATATTTCTGTAGTTTAAAAAAATTACAAAAATGAAAAGAATGTTAGCAGTATGTTTTAGACATGTTATTTGTAGCGCTTCTGCGTAATTTAATGTTGATTATGCAATGATTAAATATGCGCTTAAATAACACGTAGAAGTAATAAATAAATCGTTATTATTTGTTACTGCAAATATTGTGCCTACTTTACGACTGAAACAGTGAGTCTTCAAGGTCAACTTACGAATGTTTGGTGGTCAAATTTTAGGAAATTCGTTGGGTAAACAATCAGCTAACCGTAACTGAAAGACAATATAACGCAATTCATTACTATAATTAAGCTAAATTTATTTGCCAGTTTCATTAATAATTGAGTCTTTATGACAGTACGAAGCTGAGGTGGGATTTTGAACGATATTGTAATCCAAAAATCATAACATACAAAATACGGGACGTATTTGAAAACACTTTAGTAATATCAAGATTCATTTATTCTTCAGGTAGGCCTGAATTATTAGGTGATTATTTCTTTCTTTACCTATTTTAAATTCCTGCTTTCAAAGACCAAAGATAAAAAACAAATTTTCTCTCTTCTCTTAATTTAAATATTTCTAATATCAAATTCCATATTTAAAAAAACATAAACAACAATTTGTTTTTTGAACTGCTGTTACCTGATGAATAAATATGCGTTGAGTAATATGGTACTAGTATTTAATTATAATAAATAAAATTTTTGCAAATTATTCATAAACATTCTTCAAAAAAGTTACTATAATTGACATTTTCTAAAATTTTTTATCATTTTAAACAAAATAAAGAAAATAGACTTATTTAATTGCGTAAGGAGTGCAGACAAAATATTGTATCCTCACATATTTCGAATAGTATAAGCTTTGCTATAAGCGTTACAAATGACGAATAATACACATTCATACACGCAAAGAAAAAACATCATAATCTAAGACCAACATACTATGATTGAAATGTATGATTATAGTTAAAACATATAATGGTTGCACGCTATCATTATTGTGTTTAAATAAAGTTGTATGCAATTTTCGTACTATGACAAAAAATGAAGCATAAAATTTTTGCTTTTTGCGTTCTTATTTTATTTCAATAAAAGTAAATGTCTAAGCAAAATTCTGAGGGTGTATTTGCAATAAACAATCTCCAATATTCGTTAAATAAATATAACCAGCAACCTATCCAACATGAATAACGCAAACCTATATATTTCAAACTTGGCGAAACCATCAGACAACAAAGCAAAATAATATGTAGAGTAGAACCCACAGGGTATATTTTATCGCTTAATACCCTGTTTAGACAGATATTTTTAATTGTTTCAATTTAGTATTAATTGAGCAATTAAAATAAGTGTTTACACATACTCAATTTATCTTACTCAATTAGCATTTGATAGCTGTAAAAATACGATGTATTTATATCAAATCAAATAATGTGTTCTTTTCAGTGTTTTTCCTGTTGATAAAATATATTTACAATTATATTTATACATATATATACTTATATACATGATGTAATTAAGAAAGGTGATAGCGTAAAGGAGAACAATTTTTGTCTCTTTTTTTTATGTATGGAGTTTGATAAATTCCGGAGTTGAAATCATTTTTTTAATATGTAGTTTCCAGAACACAAAAAAATTGTCAGCTGGGCTGGCACTGCCACCTTGTATAAGTGTACCCTGCTTATTTGTATGTATTTGAATTTATTTAAACATTTTTTTTTTAAATTTTCATTAAACATTTTACATTTTCTTAATTTTTATTTTTTGTATATTTATTTGTTTGACATTAGAAAGCCACATATAGCATTTTCTTCTCACTGAACATACTTCTCAAGAGTTGTATTCCGAGTTTTGGACAATAAGTGAAACAATTAAGTATATATTGCTCAATTTAAACGTATTTTTTAGTATTGTAAATTGTGCTCCATAAGGCCTTTGATTGCGAGAATATTTTAAATTGACAATTAAGGCGCGTGTGTGAACATATTATAACAAGTATAATAATTTATTTTTTTTAATTTTTATGTATTTTTTACATGTCAAACTTTTTAGTAATACACATTTGTTCAACAAGAAGAAGAATAGTTTAAAACAAATTATGATTAAAATATATCATAGCTTGATTGCTTTGTAAACATACTATTGTTTTACTTATAATTAAATGGTTGTTTGTAATTTTAAATGACTTGGAAAAATAATGTTATTTTTATGGAGACATCATACCATTTTTGTCATAATAATTTGGTGAACCCTTTTAAAGGGTTTGTTTCATAATAAGCAAACATTAAATGATCGTGACGAAATAAATAATAAAACATAACTAAAAAACCATAACTAGTTTTCGATCACCAAATATTGTTCAAGAAAATATAACAAACCCTAAATGAAATTACAAATAAATTCACTTAATTTCACATAAATTGCGGCCAAATTTCGACTACTTAGTGATTAATAGTTTTCATAAATTTATCAAACTAAAAAATGTTCGCTTAAAAAAATTTTTGATAAATTAGTAAAAGCTAGAATATTAAAAAATAATAAATTTGCTTATAAGCACATCTACTACCTGTTGTGCAGAATTTTAAATAGTTAAATTTGAAGAAGAAAACTCAAATATTACCAATAATGAGTGTAACAAATTTAATTACAAATACAAAGTTGCTGGCAGAGCTAGATCGAACAACTGGCTTGATGCATAAAAGAAACTTTATTAATCAAATTAGCAACAACATTGTTGCCATAATTCAACGATGGCAGCCACACTTAAGGTAAAACATTTCTACAATAAAAAAAAATAATATAAACAAAAATTTAAAGAAAAATACAAATTAAAAACGTTCCATATAAGAACTGGCTATAATACAAATAACTACACGCAGTACCTAAAATTAGAAACATACATATAACTTGGCTATCGTTTTAACTATGTTTTCTTCTTTCTTAAGAATCTTGAGTATGGCTTAAAAGCATAAAAATATTTTAATAAATTTGCTGACGAAACGTTGGTAAAGCGAACGTGACAAATGATAGATAAAAGAGTGGAAGTGTCAATTTATTTTATTACTTAAATGTCATCATAAATCAAACGTAAAACGTGTGTGTTTTTGCTTCTGTCAACTTTTCGCATTATTTATTTAAGTGAAAAAGAAAATACTTGAATGAATTTATGATTTTAGGAAACCTTGAAACTCTACTTGTTTTGTTTTTAATTTACATATTTACATTATTATGTACATACATACATACATACAAATATTAATATTTTTGGGCGAGACAAAAATTGTTAACAAGTAAATGAATAATGTTTTTAATTTAGCTGCTAACAGTTATGGTCAATTGATGTAGGGAGTGTAGGGTTTTATTTTTTACAACAAATATTTGAAGATTTTACAATAAAATTTCTTACATTCCTCGACTATCACACATAATTGAAGAAGATTCTATCACTATCTCTCCTAAAGCACAACAGTGCTTTAATACGACGCGGCGTATTATGAAAAAGAATTCCCGGTATTCCTACATAAGGTGCAATTCGTGCAAAAATTAAAATCCACAGATCATCGGCAATGTCTAAAATTTTGAAATTAAATTTCAGCAGTTGCCCACAAATGAAATCAACTTTATTGAAAATATGAATATGAATAATTAAGTTTTGGGGATCTGAAAATCCAAAAGCCATTAATCAACCCAAATTGTACACCATTAGGCGTACAGTATGGTGTGGCATTACATCTGAAAATGATCCTTACTTTGTCGAAAATGAAGACGGAAGTACTGCAATCGTGAATGGAGAGCGGTATCGGTTTATGATAGAAAATTTGTTCAGCTGGATGGAGCCACTGCTTACAGTACCAGAGACACAATAACACTTCTAAGTAGAATATTTGAAGAGAAAATAATTTATAGAAATTGGGAATTTAGTTGGCCAGCGCATTTGCTAGATTTTTCAGCACCCGACTATTTTGTGTGGGGTTATTTGAAGGAGCGAGAATATGTAAACAAAATGAGCCTATCGCGATTTTAAAAATGGGGGTCGTTAAGTGCAAACTAAGTGTAAAAAAAGTATTAAAAATTTTTGTATATTTGGTGATCTAAAAAACAAAATATATTAACGGAAAAGTTATTAAAGTTGATTTATAACACACTTTGTATAAAACAATCAAACCTACAAACATTTTGTAATAAATAGTAATGTTGACTTATGTATATATTAAATATAAATAAAAATGATTATTAAATCGCTATATTAAACAGTAATAGCTAAAATGGCATTACTATTCAACACTTACTATACCTAATGCTCGGTCAAAATTTGATTTTTCAATTGCAAAGCGTTGCTGCCGCGGTTTTCCAGTTTGCTTCCTACAATGAGCATGATAATTTGAAGATAAAAAAGTTTTTCGCCCTTGTTTAGGTTTGACTGTAAATATGCTTGGGGAATCGAATATTCGAATTTTTTAAAACCCGGTTTTTGGGTATTCCAAATAAAAAAAAGTTGAAATAACCGGTTTTTGGTAAATCATTTAAAAAATAGCCGGTTTTATTCGAATAAATAATAGCACAAAAATCAAGTTATTTATTGAAAACAGAAAGTTTATTTGAAAACAATTCACAATGGTAAAGAACGAATAAAAGAATTTTTGCTAGAAAAAAGTATAGAAAGATATTTGTACATTTATAAAAAGATATACATATGTATAAACATATTCACTCTCATTAATAAAAAAAATGTACGTAGTTAATAACTTAACATATGTGAGACCACAATATTCAATTAAAATAATAATTAAAAATTTTGTTCTCTCAGTTGCTTTTTTTTAAATAATCTTTTACATACAAAATGCAGTTAACATGTTTTGAAATATGTTTATTAATTTTTTCTTTTTGTTTTTATGAATCTTTTTATTGTAAATGACATTTCACTTAGTATATATGTTGGACTTATAGAATATAGAGCACCAAGTATTCTTTTTAGCCTTTCAGATCACTTACGGCACTTATCTAAATAAAACAAATACTCCAAAATGTGTTCGTTGTGATTGACTTTTGTAGGGCATTTTGGTGTGTGCATATTTATTACTGTTCTGTATCAAAATAACCGGTTTATTCGATATTCAAAAAATGGGCATTTAAAAATATTCGACTTCCACAAGACTGAAATAACCGGTTAAAACCGGTCGAATAATAACCGTTTGATCACCCTAAAATGAGCCTTCAAATTATATAGTCTAAGAAACATACTTAGAGTCGGACGAATCAATAGGTTATCATTAATGCAACTTAAGTTTAACCTACCAGTTAAAATTAACTTGTGTTTCACTTAACCCTTACTTTAAGTTAAAGAAACGTTGGAATAATGTATAACTGTTTATCCATCCGATAAATCAATGCTAATAGTTATAATAGTGACCCTTCTTACAATACTAATATCAAATAAAATATTTGCTTAATTGTTTTTCTTAAATAAAATGATTAAATGATTCTAATAAATTAAAGGAGGTTAAAAAAAAGAAAGTCCGTTTATAATGTTAATCTACATAGATATAAATAAAATATATCACTATCATGTAAATGCCTAATTTGTCTTATTTATATTTATAAAAAATTATAGCTACAAGTAAAAGGTCTTTGCAATTTTACAAAATATAACTGAGTAGATGTAAATGCAAACAACTCTGCAGATCCAATTTATTTAATTTCACTCAGAATGTAGAATATGGGCGGATACGATATTTATTTTGGACAGAAATGTTAAATACATTTTTAAAAAATTAAATTTAAATTTATTATTATGAACTGCTTAAACCTAATGCAAACTTTACTATCTATTAAAGCAAATCCTACCCCATCTGCTATACTCAGCGTATGTTTGCTCCTTCTGACGATATACTGAATAATACTTTATTTGTTACAGTTAAGTCATTTATATGCATGCATATTATTTGGTAAAAAATCATGTTTATAATAATTATGAATATTTTATTTTTACTTTCAAATAAATAAATATATAAAAGGATTGATAACTTAATATTAAAAGAAAAGTAAAATTATATATGATTTTTTCAAGCTTGAGATCAACTTTTTTGTTTTTTTTTATAAAAAGTTATTTATTATTAAACAATATTTCGCTACCAAACATATGTATATGTATACACATTAGGCTGAAGAAGCTACCCATTGTTTGGTAGCGAAATATTGGTTAATAATAAATAATTTTTTTATAAAAACCAAAAAAAAAACCGAAAAGGTTGATCTCAAGCTTGAAAAAATCATATATAATCAATAAAAAAGATAAAGAAATTTAGACGATATATTAGAAAATAAAAATAATATAATTTAGGACAATCCATCAAATACGTACTTTAATATATTAAAGAATGTTTAACAGCTGCGAAACGCTGGCTTTGAGACCACAATTTGATGGTAGCGAACACTTTGCAACCACATATGTCTTTTCTTTACGTGCATATTATTGCCACATATTATTGTTTAACAATAGAAATGATAAATTAAAAAAATAATAAAACACTAAATTAATATGTTTGCTTATTCACTTAAATTCGAAGCTAATGTCATAATTTCACAAAAGAAAAAAAAACTAAACAATCACAACAAAAGCACTAATTGAGGGTATCATTGAAAAAACACAACCTTAATTATTTTTTTTTGTTTTAAGAAGATTAAACAGAAATCTGTTTAAAAAAAATCATAAAAAACATAAAATCACTTTGTTACCAATCAAATATTTGTAACTAGAACATAATGATTAATTTTGACAGTTTCAAAAGAGACTATTTTTCTTAAATGTACTACACAACGTATGATTAATAAATAAAGCACAAGTTGTAACAAAACACTACTCAAACACACAAATACAAATGAAATTTATAATAATAAACACAACAGCAGTAAATAAAGCGAAAAAGACAGACGACTGACTTTTCAAGTTTGAAATGAAGATAAATACCACAAAAAAAAGAAAATCAATGTTAAAAAGCTATAAGAGTAAAATACAGCAGAAAATACTTGTCAGCGCCACAATAACAAAGCACTCACGCAGAAAATTTAAAAAAAAGACAGACACAATCTTCCCAAACACTCTCAGGCAAGTTAATAGAACAGTGGGCCCACAAAGACACTTGTTATGTCTGTAGAAAGAGAATGTTTACAATATTTGGAAACCAAAGGAACTTTGTGATATATGCATATCTGTGGCAATAAGGAAAAACTGCCTATGTCTGTTTTTATAGTTTTAAAATAGATTTGATTGAATTCCGCGCTGTATAATTTAAATAGCATATCTATATTCGTTTTTGTTTATCTAGTAAATTATAAGTTAAAATAAGTTATTATTCCAAATGATATTGCTCGTTAAAAAAATTTATGCAGTAAGCTTTTACGCTTGCTTCTTGTAAAGTTGTTTAAAATGTGAGAAGTCTTAAATTTCAGGATAACAATGGTGTGATTATTTCAATTTTAATTTATGTCGACTTGAAAAATATTAACCTTTTGTTACAAATGTAAACAATATTTCAATAGGGTATGTGATGAAAAACGATTCAGATATAAAACCTATTTGAAAGGTGTGATGTGTCTGCTATACTCGTTTAGTCAACAATTTTCAAAATTGTTTTTAAATAACTTTTTAATCGTTTTTGATATACATATTTCGTTTTACAGTTTTATTATATTGTTTATATTTGATCTTCTAGTGTGGTTTTAAAAATTCAATAGTTAGGGATTGGCTTAAAAATGATTCTCAAAATCGATCGGAATTTATTACACCTTTTTAAAAAGTTAATTTTAAATTCTTTTTTAAAATGTTTTCCATCACAAGCATGGATATAAGCATGGTGTAATTATATAAGGTTATAGCGTAGAGGAGAACGATTTTCTGCTCTCTTTTTTTATGCATGAAGTTTGACAATTTCCAGAGTTGAAATCATTTTTTTAATATGTAGTTTGACATACTCCAGAACACAAAAAATTGTCAACTGGGCTGGCATCGCCACCTTGTATAAGTGTACCCTGGATATAAGATTTTCAATCAAATTCTTGCGAGTTTTTAATAAGACTGACGTTTCTACAAGCTACTCCGATAAAACAAATAAAATTTGTTAGCAGAAAAAGACACGATTATAAGTAAAAAATATTTTAGGTTTATTGAATGCTTTTTTGACAAATTTCTATGCAAATCTGTCAAATAAGCTTTTAATAAGCCTAAAATATTTTTTATGAATACAGCAGTTAATAATTAACGATTTTTTTGTTATTTATAAATTTTTACTTTTTACTTTGAACAATTATTTTTGTTTTTTATTTTTTGGTTAAAAAATAATCAATAGTTGTTTTGTTTATTAAGCTTGAGATCAGTTTTTTTATACAAACATTTTATTTCATTCATTATTTTTGTAAAAAAAACTGCTTTTTAACTATCACCCGAGTTTGATCCTTATCTAACGTGTGTGATACAACATAATATTTGATGTCTGGAGTTAATTCTTTCTTCATGCACAAAAAAAGGGTCACTGGATATTAAATCGTTATTTTCGTTATGAAGCGTTTTTTTATGCAACAACGCATGCAGTTTGTTTCACCGTTTCCATTTACATAAATAAAGCCTTAGCTAAAATGGATTGTGTATATTTGAAAAATATGCGAGTAATGCACTATAAAAAATTTTGATTTCATTATGACCGCTACTACAAAATGGCGTAAAATCAATTTATATATGCATCTATCTAATATTTAAAAATGTACCCCCATAATCCCCTTAATACTGTTATTGAATAATACGGCTTGATCAGTCGAATATAACAAACTATTAAAAACATCAATCTTCAAAGTGTCGCTCTAAATAAAATGGCGAATATATGGGTTAAATATTGTAATTACCGATTTGTTCCCTTTAACCCCAACAAGATGGAAATAAAATAAAAGATTCTAACTAGTAGAATAGAGTAAGTTATGGAAAATACAAAATCTAAGATGGCGTCTGAAACAATATGATGGAAAAAATGTTTCGTAACCCCATCAATGTGTGTATCAAACTAGTAGAATTCCAACCAAACTAGGTTATGACTTGCTCTCGTTGAACAACATATTATTTAATGACTAGTAATGGGTGTCTTAATAAAAATTGTTTTAGAAATGACTTGAGTTATATTGTGATACGAAAGTATTTATTTTTCAGACATTTGCTTAGATACACACACAGTACAAATTCTTTTAAGAAATTTGTTAAAAGGCATTTAAATAATTTTTATATAATTCTCATTACGTTTAGCACACTTACTGTTGTATTCATATACAAAATTTTAGGTTTGTTAAAGGTTTTTTTGAAAAATTCCCATAAATTAGTCCTTAAAAAACATTAAATATTTATTATAAATACGGCAGTTTAAGAATATGTATTAAGGTGTCTAAATAAAAAGAAAAATTAGGTGTCTAAAAATTATAGAATATTACTGACATTTTAATTTCAAATCAATGTAAAGCAGAATAAACAAACAGAATTTTCTTAAACGCTCTGAACGACTTATGTCAGTCGATAATATCAATGGGCTATTTAATGCTAAAAAAAAATAAATAATTATTAAGTGGTTGCCAATAATGATATCGCCATATTGATGTGATGAGTTTAGATGTCAATTTGTAAGTAATAAAATACTATTTTAGTAATTTAAACTCATTATTTTCTAATGAGAGTTTTTGGTGAGATTCCGAAGCAAATAATAAAGCAAATGGTTTATAAAATTGAATTTGAAATTTAGACTATCTAGCAATTTTGTAATTAAATCTATGAACAGGATGGTGCAGGGTAAGCACTGCCGAATATAGCACTTTTACTTGTTTTAGTTTATAAGTAATAAATAGCCAAAATTTATTAAATATCTGGAAATTTCAATTCTAACATATTTATTGATATTTATTGATATTTATTTAGTTATATTTTTATTGACAAGTTAAACTTCAGTATTTATTGCCTCAAACCTTGCTCACTACCATTTTAAGCACATGACATTTAAAAAAATTTTATTACAAACATATTTTCCGTTAAGGATAAAACGTTATAATCACCAATAATTTTTAAGTTATATTTTAGACAAGTTTTTGTAAATGCATAATAAGAATTAAAAAAAAAAAACATTTAATTAATAAATTTTTTCGATTGAACATTTTTAAACGTCTAATAAAAGCCTGTAGAATCGACAGGTTTTAGCCCTAAATGCTGATATTCGCGACAAATTTTACAATATGGCAGCAAAGTCATTAACTGCAGAATCGAATAAATTTTCATGGCGATTATTTACTTTTTATTTATATTCAATATTCCATTCCTTTTATCACTAATAAAACATATGCCACCCAATATCAAAGACAAACTATAAATACTCACTCACACCTCATCCAATCAATATCATCACTACAATATGTTAACAATAAGTATGTATGTATGTGTGGATGTATATGTACATACATATATTTATGTATACACATACATATATTTTCTTCTTCTTTTTAATTTAAGTTTTTTTTTATTACTTCAATTTGTTAAATTTCAGCATAATATTTCTTTGTCAACCAAGATGCGTTTTTTTTAAAATTTATTTTTGCATAATATATTTTATTAATTAATAAAAACCACTTTACGAAGGTGGGCGTTTAATTCCATATGCCGGTTACTTGAGGCCACGAGACAGTAGACACCAAAAAAAAAAAAAAAACAAAAAATGGATGATGCATAAGATTGTTTAAGACAAAAATAACAACAAATTCACAGAATCGCCCAAAACACAAATATAAAAAACTTGTCCGCCTAAACACTAAGTATTTATTTTTCTTTTATTAAGAAACTATAATTTTTATTTTTCAAAACAATTAAAAAAACATATATTTTTTTTTTGATATAGTGAAGGTAAGTATATTTTTTCCTTAAATATTTGGCGCGATGCTTGTATTTACTTTTTCAATCGGTTAGTGTGTTTGGATTTTACAAAACTTATGTATTTTATTATTATTTTTTTTTTATGATTAAACAGAGTAAACGTTACGTACAATACAAGTTGCGTTGTGTCTTGTTTGATGGTTCTTGTCCAACTAAATTAATCTTGGGGACACCATGGAGCTTTACAAACTCAATTTTCATGTGTACGACGTTGTATTTATATGTATGTGTGTTGGTGTATGTTTCTGATTTTGGATTTTATTTTTTTTTTTTTTTAGTTTTTCATTTTACTTTTTGTGTGTATTTGCTGTTTTCTACATTAGGATTTTCTCAAACTGCCTGGTGCAAATACTTTTTTAATGTTGACATTCTTTAACTAAAGCATAAATAAGTTGTGCATTAGAACAGCAAAAGAAAAAAATTAAAGAAATCATAATAAGAACGAAATCATTTCTATTAGGTGTTGCCATTTTAGCTTAACTTATAATTAATTAAATAAATCAGGATTGGCAGAATAAAAAAAAATTAAAAGGAAAACAATTGTTGGTTGGATTTGTGATGAAGCTTTCTTTTGTTTCTTGTTTTATTTAAAATTCTCATTTAGTTTAAAAAAAATTGTAAATAATGGTAGCATTTTGAACGTTTTCATAAATTCTGTGATAAAAGGTCTACTAATGATCTGGCTGAAACAAGTGAAATGCGTATAGACTAGCTTAAACCCAACAACCAAAAAAATTAATTATTAAAAATTGTTTGAAATTTTTTTTTGTGTTATTTCGGTTGCCCTTAATATATATCTAGTGTGAACCAATACTTAGCCAAATAAGGTATTAGAAAAATAAAATTATTTAGGGAGGAGTTTTGAATAAATTTAAATTTTGATAGAAATAAATTCAATAAATTAAAAAAAAATAGAAAAATTGTTTACAGAAAATTAATATAATAATATCGAAATTTTTTTCGATTTAAAAATTTTTTTTTTTGATTTATTAACAATTTATTTAAAATTTTAGTTAAATTTTTTTTTTTAAAGCTTCTAATAAGTTATTGACAAATGTTTTTTTTTCAAAGATTTCAATGAATTAGTTGTGGTATATTTTTATTCGGGCTTTTTAATAGAAAAATTTTCTTATCAAAATAATCAAGCTTGAGGCCAGTTTTTTATTTAAGAAATTATTTAATTTTTTCTCTCTATATTTCGACATCCATTGGGGGACATCTTCAGAAATATTAATGAGTAAAATTATCTAAATAAAAGAACTTCTCTTGGTTATATTTTACATTGTACTGGCCTCCAGCTTAATTATTTTGATAAAAAAATATTATTGATTTTAATTAGTATTAAAATTTTGGTTCAAAAAATATTCGAATATTATTTTTTTGTAAATAGTAAATAAACTTTGTTAACTTTGATAAACTGTCCATTTGGTTTTTAAAAGGATTTAGGTAAAAAACAGATTTTTTTTATAAAATTTTAAACTTATTTTTTACTCGTTTTATAGAAAATATAACAAAATGTTTGAATTTTAATTTATTTACATTTTAATGGTGATAAGCAATGACAGAATGGCCGCAAGAAGCCATAATGTAAGATGGCACATCAATGTGCAGCAAACAATTGCTTATGTTTTTCTATATGCGAGCGAATCTTAATGCAAATTTATTCTAGCACGTTGTGGTTTCAGTCATGGCTTTTTAATTTTTTTTTTATTTTTTGTGGACTTGATATTATTGTTTAGCATTTCTTTTGTTCGTGAATTTGTGATCATGTAGTAAAATTTTGTAAGTTAAATTAAGTGGAGCGATAAAATATAAAACAAGTAACAGTGCTATATTCGGCCGTGCTGAATCTTATATACCCTTCACCATGTGTAGTCATGCAATAACAATTGTTTGTATCACCATTCATCTCATATAAAATACGTACATACATGTAAAAAATATACAAAAAAAAAATTACAAAAAAAAAAAAATATATTAAAAATAAAAAAAAAATAATAATAAAAATTACAGAAAAAAAATTAAAAAAAAATTTAAACAAAATTTAAAAAAATTTTTAAAAAAAAATATAAAAAAAAAATATAATAAAATATAAATAATATATTAAATAAAATAAAATAAAAATTTTTTTGGCCGAGCTGAAATTCGATGCCACGTTTATTTTAACCAGTATGTAGGTTGTTGTTGTAATTGTGAAAAAAACGAGGTGGTCGTGGTTTTTTGCTCATATCTCAGAAAGTTATGGGGCGATTGTGCTGAATTTCAATAGCGATTCATTCCTGGATATTTCCAAGAGATTGATACCATATACAGATCTGAGGAACATAAAGTTGCTTCTAAAAGTTGATTTCAACCAACACACGTACAGACGGACAGACGGGCAGACGGTCAGGGCTTAATCGACTCCTCTATTTATAAGCCTTCAGAAAATATATACTTTATGGGGTCGGAAATGAAAATTGTAAAAATTACAAACGGAATGACAAAGCTATATATACCCTTGTGCACCACAGGTGAAGGGTATAACAACTTGTGTGCTAAATAAGAAAGTTTCAAAGTAACGGAAATTGATTCTGGAAAATGTATAATATAAGTGTTCTTTTATCACTTCTAGCTGCCACTATGACATTAGCCCTAGGAGAAAGATATTTTACGCTTTTCGTTGAGACAAATTGTTCTCTTCTGCGTTTCGTCTAGCGCAACTGCTTCCAAACATAATCATTTCCCCTTTAGGTGA
This sequence comes from Phyto melanocephala, assembly GCA_941918925.1. Taxonomy (NCBI): domain Eukaryota; kingdom Metazoa; phylum Arthropoda; class Insecta; order Diptera; family Rhinophoridae; genus Phyto; species Phyto melanocephala. Next base: position 102,164,150 of record OW799234.1, on the reverse strand, counting down.
TAAGTCCGAAAAATTCATATTTTGTTTGGTATTGAGCTTCTAAGAATTTTGAAGGACTTTTTGGTTTTAGATAACCTTTATTTCCTAGTTATCAATATTCGGTTAACAATTTTAAACATAAGTTGATACTAAAACTTTTTTACTACTGGATCTTATAAAACGAGATAACCTCATCTTAGGATATAGGAGATGAAATTAAAAAGGCTATTGAATTTTAAGTTTGATTTATTCTTAAAATTACTTATTTTGTTATTCACCCTTTTTTATTTTCATTTTTCTTATAGTATGTTTTCTTATTAAATAATAAAACTTTCGACGAATTAAAAAGCAAATATATATATATTTCCTTTATTTAGAGAAAATTTGTGAAAATCTTCGTGGTATATATTTAAAGCAATTATTATTGCAAATCGGCAACACAGTTTTTATTCCTGTATTTCAAATGAGCAACAGTAAAGTCGGTTGTGTGTGTACAGACAGAAACCTAAATATTGCGTGAGCGTGTGCGCTTAGAGAAAGATTATGATGGGTTACTTAAACTTAAGTTTTCTATCATTTTTTGTTGTTATTGTTGTTGTTGTTGTTTCTACTACTTTTATTGAGTACGGAAATTGTTTGAAATGTGAAAAGAAACTGAAACGTTTAAAATAAATGTTGATGCTTGTAAAGTGACACCATTTATGAGTATGAGTGTGTTAAACATAATTCTTCGTATAATAACTTTAGGAAGTCAAGTTTGTGTATGTGTTTGAATCAATGAGGTCAGTGTTAGTTAAATGTTTTTAAATGGTGGACGATGAAAGTTGTAGGATTTTTTGTCATTCTTTTAGGCTATAATTTTGTACACAATTTGTGTGTGTGTGTCTTTATGTCCATATATGCAACATAATTTTTAAAATTAAATTACATTATTACGGAAGTTGACGAGCTATTATTTTTTTTTTACAGAAGTCTCTTTTTTTTTTGGGCAGTTTTAAGACAATTTACTGGGGGTGAATGGTCAAATGAAATATATGTATTTAAAAGCAGCAAAATAAGGTATATGAATACTATTGGGAATAAGGGAGTGGTAAAATTGAATTTTTGTTCAACCAAGACTGAATTAAAGAAACAAATATAACCTTTAATGGTTAATTTACTGTTTTCTGTAATTTCAAAAACAAAATTAAAGTTAACGAAAAGAGTATAGCGAAAAAATTTGTTAAAATATAGCCAATTTTTTTAAAATTTCGGTTAAAAATTAGAACGTACTGGTAAAATTTTTTTCAATATTTCTTCGAATATAAAGTATTTTTTTTGATGAAATTTAAAAAATTATTTTTTTTTTGACACATGTAGGGGGTCTCTTTCTTTAATTTTTCGTTTCCTAAAGTGTAATATATTACATTCAGAGGCATTTTAGACACACTGATGATAGATCTTTCTGCCAAAATGACAACAACAAAATTTCATTATTTAATCATTTGCTGCATCGAAATCAAATTGTCACCATTACTTTAAATTTTCTTTGTGATGGATGAGGAAAAGTCATTGCAATGGTTCGCTGACATAGACATGACACTAAATTATAAGTTTAAATTAAGTAAATAAAGTCTTACAATATATGCTATACATATACACATATACATACATATAAATATCAAATATGTGACAATTTAGATTTGGCTGTATACCAGCTCTGTCAATTGGCTCTTTTCAGGCTAAATTTAGCTTTTTTATCTTGTTTAGCCGGAGAAAAATGAATGTAGACATCAGCCTTTTTTAGCCTTTTTCTAATTTTTTTTTTTTAGCCTTTTTTAACCCATTTGATAGATAAGGTTTTAAGGTAAACAAAGCAACAATGTTATTTTTAAGTCTATTTATTTTCTATATTACATTAATAAACGTTTTGCCGCTCTTCATTCATACCTATTTAAAACATCTAAAATTGTTCAGTATTCTCATTCAATGTTAGCTTAAGTTACATATGTAAACGCATACACACATATATATATGCATATATGTACATGTCTATGTATATATGGTTTTGTCTAATGAATTTACCGGATTTTTTGTAATAAAGTAACGTTTAATAGACAACTAAACTTGCTAAATGAAAAAATATATATGTATGTATATCCCAAAAAATGTTGCAAAGAGTCGTGTGTCCGTAATAAGAGTTTTCACTGTAAATTTATCAGCGATGAATAAGTTGACGCTAATATAGCTTATTAAAACTGATTTCTATATGTTATGTCAGCTATGAATTAGCATGGTTAGATATGAAAAAACATTTTCTTAACGTATGAGTAAGTATATAGAAAATTTTGCTTGAATTGTTTATATCGTAAAATTTTTCGCGTAGAATACGTGTTACCTTACGGTATAAAGAGTCATGTCAGATTATTATTGTTGTAATCTTTATTTCATTGATTATGAGGAAACGGCAAGATAACTTTTTTTAAAAATTTTTTTGTAGTTAAATGAAGATGTTATCTTTCGTTTGATATACATTTCATATTGGTTGATATCTTCCTAATATTTAAATTTCTCAAATGAAAATTGTTTAAACTCATACACTCAAACATATGTGTGGTGTCTGGTTGAGTATTTGAGTTTGTAGCGTGAACACAAACTATGCTGTTGTTTCAGTGTGGACACAAACCTTCGGCTGTTGTTTTGATTAATGAAATATTGAAATTTCGTATATTTACTTATGTATTTAAGTAAAACAAAATGCTAAATGTGAATTTGAATTTACCATGTACATATATTATCAAAAGTAACTATCAAATAAATTCATTTACTTATAATATTTATCATTTATTGTCATATATGTTTTCTGTCTTATCGGATGGCGTATTCTACGTTAAACTTAATGGCCGTGTCTCTGACACAGCCTGCTCGGACAACTGTCTGATGTTTTTTCTCTTATTTTAGGTGTCCGCAAAGTCAGATTTTACTGTTATTATTTATTAATTATTTGTGTTAATATTTATTGCTTTTTTAGTGATATTACAGTTATAGTGTCTTATTTCATAATGTGTTCAGTCACAATGCAAAATTGAGCAAATAAATACATACAACTTCTTCTGTTTTTTCGCTTTGTTTAAAAAAAAATATATATAAAAATTTTCCAGCTCTAAAATAATTTATAGACACTGTTGTAACTATATATAAATTTAATATTCCTCTGATGATACTCCTGAAAAATTTTGGACAAATTGGACAATAATCGGCAAAGTTGTAGGCAGAAATTATTTGAAAACTATATATTGTTTTTTAAATACATTGAAATTTTTTAAACTCTATAATATCTTTTAAACACGCTTGAGACACCAAATTATAAACCGTATTCTCAGAAATTATTTCTAAGAAAATTTGTTTAAAACCAACTGAGATATTAGCACCAAAGTACAACTGCTTCGGTGTTTTTACTAAAATTTACAAACGGAAATCGAACTGTTTAGTTTCAAGTTACAACCAAGAGAGGTAATATGGGGATCAAATGAAATGGCTTGAGTATTAAAGTATAGTTAGTTATGAAAAGGAAAAAATCCAATATGGCGTCCTAGATTACATTTTAAATATATGAGTCAAATATAGTATTAGTTACGGCTTTGTCCCCTTTAACCCTCACAATGTTGATATCAAATAAAAGGGCTTGATCACTACAATGTAGTAAACCAAAAAAAGTGTAAACTCTAACACGCCATTCAGACTATGTTACTTGTAACACGTTACTGTAACATGTTACATTTATTTGTGGGCGAAGGGAGTAGAGAAGGCAGAGACGTTACAAAAGTAACACGATTTCTGTTTCTCATGTTACTTTTTGACGTTTCTCTTTTGACGTTTTCGTTTTTTCTTCTATTTTTCTTTATTCTCTTTCGTATATTAAACAGGAATGATCGCTCAATTAATTGTCGTACGATCTCATCACCCATCATGAACAACTTTTACCTTGTTTTGTTTAAGTTTGACAAATGTTTATGGCTGGATTAGGAGCTAAATTTGAAAAACGAAATTACAAAAGAGTCATGTTACAAGTAAATGCCGTGTAAGATAGCGTTTAAAACAAAATGGCGGCACAAATTTTTTTAACTCCAACAATATGGGTATCAAATGAGAGACAGTAATAAATCAAATATTATAGCATTAAATCTAAGATCTGAGCTTAGCTGAGATGTAGTAATTTTACCCATGTACATAATGGCGAGGGGATTATCAGATTCTGCAAAACCGAATATAGCACCGTTACTTGTTATTAATCTTTCAGGAAATATCCATTTTAGTCTTTCTTTTTGTTTTGGTCCAATAGTGCGGTAGGCAGAAGATCTGTGTTTTACATTGGAAAATAATTTATATTCGATTTTTAATAAAACAGTTATAGAAAGTTATAAATCTAAGCCAAGATAATAAGACATATTTTCTTGTATTGTTTTATCTCAAATTAATGTATTGGTATTCCATCAAAAATCATCATTACCAATTATCGCCTCTTGAATCGCTTACTTAGTACTTACATTACTCAGTAAATGGCATCTAAAAACGCTTCTAGACGGCATGCGCTATTTTTATCCATACCAGAAACAGCTTAATCATGCCACTAACTGCTGAAAAAGGTAGCAGCAAGTAAGGGAGATGTATAAAAATAGCATTGAAATAATTATGTCTCCTATTGTCTACTGGTATTATTTAACTAGAACAGCAGTACAGAAGACAGACATTGTTTTTATATTGTTGTTGTATGCAAACGATTTAAGCATTTCTCTGGAAGCATACGGTAAGGGAATAAAGTTTGCACTGCTTATATATTTCGTAAAATTTTTAGCGGGATAAGTATAGTCACATTTGTACGATTAAGTTTATGGTAATAAGGAAAAAATGATTATGTCAGAATTTGTGGTTTAAAAAAAAAATAAATTTATAAACTATATTATAAAAATAAAAATAATTCTTTGCCTAAAAGGAAAAACTGCAATTTCAAACCATCCTCAAGAGACTTTTTAATTATTTTAGACAATTTAAAAAAGCTTATTTTGACAATTTTATTTAAAATGATAACTGAAGATATAACTTAAATTACGAATTTTTTTTTGTAATTTATGCAGGGCCAACCAAGTACATATAAAACATTTTTTTAAAGGGAATAATTTTATATTTTTTTACAATTTTTATCTATTGTCACCGATATGTATGTACGTACATATGTATATCACTATTGAATAAAAAATATATTCATTTCAATATGTTTAAGAAATATTCTATTACACATTTACTATACATATCGTAAACTATCAAAAAAGACAACGTCATGAATGATATAACTTGTTTAGATGACAAAATAAAATCGTAAAATGTTCTATATATTAACAAGATCTTCGAAGAAGCAATAAAATACAAAATTTCTTAAATTAAATTATTTATTCCCAACATATTTTTTCGATCTGCTTATATTAGTATTCACTATAATTAACAAATATTAAAGATTTAAAAAATTGCCTTAAAGCTTTGTACAAATTTTATGAATGAAATCCAGGCGAAATTGTGCTTAATGCCTTTATGAAATTAAACATAAAGATTTCAGTAAACAGATAAATTTGTTATTTATTTGAATTTTATGTTGCTAAGTTAATATTAGCTAAATATATTTATTTATGTTTGTGTGTTTTTATATTAGACCGTACCGGGAAAAAAAATTCGCCGTATTCATTCGAATATTAGGTGTTTTATGTTTTACATCTTTATATATATAAAATAGGATGTATGTATGTAACGTATGGACCCCAAAACGGCCTGACCGATTTTGATGAAATTTCAGGGAATCTTCAAAATACTTTGGCGGGTGACACTGTGAAGTCTGATTTTTCAATTTCGGTCTGCGGACGGAGGGGCGTGGCAAAACCCAATTTTCATATTGCACCACCAATGACATATGACATACATATATTTATTTTGTTTGGTTTTTTTTATTTTATTTTGAAAGCCGTTGTCATGTTTTTCAAAACGAGACAAAACTCTTAAATCGGGTAAGTAGTTCCGAAGATATTTACAAAAAACCTATGTTAATAATGATCCAATATCAAAATTTTAAAACTTTCGAAATGTTGCATTCAAAAATCCGAGTTTTCGGTTTATTTACAAAAAAAATTTAGAGCTCAATGAGCAAATTCAATTGAAACTGGCCGGCAAATTAATCAAATACAAAGCGATCGACACAGTTATGGATGAAGAACAAGACGTTAATTTTTGAATTCATTGCAACCACCCGGAATGCCACCGCATGTACTGATATTAAAGGTTAGATCATCAGTTATTCTTATTCGCAACTTAAACGCACCAAAGTAATGCAACAGAACCATATTGACCATCAAAAACTGTTCACCAAATTTAATTGGGGCAACAATCATCGGTGGCAGATTCAAAGGCGAAGACGTACTTATTTCACGAATTCCGATAATTTCCAACGATTTACCATTCCAATTCAAGCGGCTCCAATTCCCTTTGCGTCTTGCTTTTGCTATTACCATCAAAGCACAAAGCCAATCATTGACTATTGCTGGCTAATTTTGGAAAATTCATGTTTTTCACACGGCCAGTTGTATGTGGCTTGCCCTCGAGTTGGCACGCCAAAAAATTTATATGTTTTTACACCAAATAAAAAAACAAAAAACATTGTCTCTCCGCTGGCCTTAAGATGAAGTAAAATATAATTTCCAATTTGCCTTAAATACATGCGTTTCTTTTTAGATTGAGCCCATACCTACACCATGTGTAAGTTATTCTGTAAAAAAAAACTTTATGAATGGTGGTCCCTGGATTTTTATTTAAAGGCCGTAAATTTCATTTTAAATCGTATGGTAATACAACACTAATATTTGCTTAGGGCCAGCAACACGGACCGGGTCTGCTAGTTTTAAATAAAATATAACATACGGGTTGGCTTTAAAATGAAAACACTTTAATATCCGACTGTACATTTCTAAGATACATAGAAGGCATTGGCGTAGCTTCGTATTTTTTTCTGGGGATGATTATTTCTACAAAATCTTAAACTCAGTAAATTTTATTTGTAAACAGGTAATTTTTTTTCAAATTCTAAGGTGATCAAAATCAATGCCCTCCCAAAATAGTCTAATTACAATATAAAGAAACTTTTGAAAAAACAACCTGCGTTGATAAAAAAAAAATTGTAACTGTAAGACGGTACGCTCTTATGTATTCGTATAAATTTATTGAGTGTAATAAGTAATAAAAAAGGAAGATAAAAGTGAAGACGAAATAAATTGCCCATAATCGAATTTATTAATTTAGATTTTATTGAATATTTTTTTGTAAAGAAAATTTATCGAAAATAATGTAACAAATAGCAATTTAAGTGAAACTATAAATCAGAATTTATTAAAAAATCTCCTTAAAAATAAAAAAAAATTTTGATTGTAGAAATTTTCCTTTTTTGTGTATTTTTCATGTCAGCATTTTTACTCTTGCGAAAATACGAAATATCGAAAAATTATTCTTGTTGACGTGAGTATAACTTTTGGTTAAAAAGAACAAATACAGCAGACCTTTAGCCGTGGCTTCCCACTTATTTTAGGTACAGTGTGGGTCACAAGTCACCATGAGGCTTAAAAATTTTACTAGTTTTTTGTTTTTATATATCTTTTTGATTTGTTGTTCTTTTTTTCGATTATATAAATAATCCAGCAAAAAAACACATTACAAAATAATGAGTTTAAAGTACTAGAAAACAGTTCTTCACTACTTACAATTTGGCATCAAACCCCATTATATTAACACGGCGATGTCAATAGAGGCAAGTAAGTACTTACCACCCTCGCTCCAGAATAATAGAAATTTAATATTTTTTATCTTTTAGTTATTTTAACGCAAACAGCATATTGTCGACATTTTAACGACAGAATTTTGCCCTCTGACGCAATGATTCGTTGTCGTCTAGTTCATCGTCACCACAAAAATGACACCGGGAGAGATTTACCGCGAACCAGAAGACCACTTTTAATTTGCATCTCGGAAAATCTTTAAAATTTTACAAAACACCACAAACGTCTAGCATAAGGTGTTCTGCTCAGCTATGTACAACTCACTTAGGTCACTTAAGCGCATTTCAAACCAAAATGTACTGTTATTCCTCGTTGGCAACGTTGAAATTTTTCAGTTAAATTTTAACAGTTTACCAGGAACAAAAACAACTTATTAAAAATCTGATTATAAGTGATGAAGCTCATATAAGGTGTACAGTATGGTGTGGCATTAAATTTGAAAATATCATTGGGCCTTACTTCCTCCCAAATGAAGATGGTGGCGGTATTGGTTTATAATAAAATATTTTTTAAATTCTGCTCTTAAAAGCAGATCTGAGATGTAGTTTCAGAAGTATGGAGCCAATGCCCAAAACACAATTGCACTTTTAAGTAAAATTTTTGGAGAGCGAATAATTTCCAGAAATTTGGCAATTTGTTGGTAAGCGCGTTCTCATAGTTTCTTTGAGGTTATGTTAAAAATCGAGAATATATGAACAATCCAAAAAAAAAAATTTTAAACTCAAGGCCAACATTGTTGCAGTAATTTGAGCGCTATAACTATAAAGTTTTAAAAATATTATAAAAAATACTCTAAAACCAGCCTATGAAAAAGGGGGGTTTTCATATTTAGTGTAAAAGATTTCCATTTTGTATATTTTTTAAAAACAAAATGTATATATAAATTAAAAATATACAAGCGAAAAAGTTATTAAATTTTAAAACCCCATAGTGACTTTTGACGCACGCTGTACTTGAACCGCTTATGGCTCCATTTTAAGCACTAGCCTAGAAGTAGTAAAAGTAAGTGTTGTTGTGCGTGAAAAAACTTTGCATTTTCCCAATTTCGGAACAGCTAAACCTGGGACGTGAAAACCTTTAATGATATTACAAAATATAAAGAATTTTTAAAACTTTTTCTATAAACGAAAATTTATCAAAATTTGTCTATAAAGATAGAATTTGTAAATAATAATAACCATGGTAACTAGGAACGAAATTTTCTAACTAATTTCATACTGAACTGTAATATTTTTAGTTCTTCTGTTTAAAAAAAATGTCATTCAAACATATCTTATAGAAGAAAATTTAAGTCACAAATTTAAAAATTGTACGACTTTCATCAATAGCCAAAAATTAATCATTTGCAAATTATTTTTATATTTTTTTTAGCGCTCTTGGTATTTTAATTGGATGGTTGGGGTGGTGAAGTGTTAGCAATTACATACGTTAACATGTACCACTGGTAGTATCGAAGCTTAATTTGCTTAATTGGTTGAAGAAGGTTAATAGGCACCATAATTAGAAAACAATTGTTTATAATTGCTGTGCTGAATATTAAAAGCAATAAAAATTAGATCTGATATAAAGTTTATTTCACTTGAACATTCCTGCAACGTTAATACTTATTCAATAGCGAATAATTAGCAATGAAAGAAACTTTAATTCTTTTATAAGCGTTAATAAAGTTACATACATACATGCATTCATACGTACAACATTTTAAGAAAATTAAAAAAATTTTAATTTAATTCAATTTCAGGCGTATACACAAACATCAACCGTAAATACATACACACATACATATTGCGCATGTAAGATACGCGCTTCGTTTGACCTGAATGAATAGGTTTACAAATTTCGTTTGCATTTTAATAGAAGTTCTCTCTACCATAGGGTAATTAAAAAGACTTGCAAATTACTTAAATGTACTTGAATTTAAAAATATAGAACTTTTAATAATAAATATTTGCAGTTTTGAAATCTTTTAAATAAAGGAAATATTTAACAAAAAATCTATATTTACGGATAATTAAAAAAAAAATCTAATTATAGATGTTTTTTAATGAATTTTGTTTCTATAAAAATTTTTTAAAATTTAAAAAAAAAAAATAATTGATAATAAAGATTTATTTTAATGGAAACAATTTTACACGTTTTCGCTTCTTAAAATTATGAATATTCTTCCTATGAAAAAGTTTTATTGAATTTCTTTTCTATAGAAAATTTTTAATAAATTGAGTTTCAAAGAATATTTTTAATAAATTTAATTAAAAAAAAAATTTTAATAAATTTTCTTTCTGTAAACAGTTTTTAATTAGTTTTATTTAAAGAAAATTTTTAATGAATTTTATTTCTATAGAAAAGTTGTAATAAATTTTCTCTCCATAGAAATTTTTCAAGCAAATTTGCTTTCTATAGAAAATTTTTAACAAATTTAATTTGCAAAAAGGTTTTAATACAATTTTTTTTTTTTGATAGAGAACTTTTAATTAATTTATTTTTAAAGAAAATTTTTAATACATTTTTTTTTCTATAGAAATTTAAAAAAAATTCTTTCTTTCTATAGAAACTTTTTAATAATTTTCTCTACATAGACAATTTTTTTGCTTTGCATAAAAATTTTAATAAATTTTCTTTCTATAGAAAAGTTGTAATAAACTTAATTTCAAAGAAAATTTTTAATAAATTTTCTTTCTGTAGACAGTTTTTAATTTATTTCATTTAAGGAAAACTTTTCATAAATTTTCTCTCCATAGACATTTTTCAATAAATTTTTCTTTCTAAAAATTTTGAACAAATTTAATTTACAAAAAAGTTTTTAATAAAAAATTTTCTTTTGATGGAAAATTGTTAATAAATTTTCTTTCAAACGAAATTTTTAATAAATTTTCTTTCCATAGAATCTATAAAAAAATTTTAAAAATTTTTTTCCAATAGAAAATATAAATTTTTTAAGAAATTTTTTAACAAATTTTTTTTCTACAGAAAATTGTTTGTTTTTATAGACAGTTTTAAATAAACTTGTTTCTCTGTATAAAAACTATTTAATAATTTAACGCTCCATAGAAAATTTTTAACCATTTTAATTTCAGAGAAAATTTTTTAATAAAATTCCTTTCTACAGAAAATTTTTAATTAATTTTCTTTAAATAAAATTATTGACAAATTTTCTTTCCATTAAGAATTTTTAATAATTTTTTTTTTTCGTTAAAATTTGTATTAAAGAAAATTTTTAATAAATTTTCTTTTCATAAATAATTTTAAATAAATTTTTTTTAATAAAAATTTTTAAATTTTCTTTCCATTAAAAAGTTTTAATAAATTTTTTTTGCATTAAAAATTTTTAATAAATTTTTTTTTAATTAAAAATTTTTATTAAAATTTCTTTCTATAGAAAATTTTTAATAAATTTTCTTTTCATAAATAATTTTAAATGAATTTTCTTTTCATAAAAAATTTTAAATGAATTTTCTTTCTACAGTTATGTTTTAAAATGTTTTTCTTCAAAGAAAATGTTTAATAAATTTTTCTTTCTATAGAAAATTTTTTTAATTAAAAAAAAATGTCAAATAAAAACTTTTTACAATTAAGAAATTTTAATACATTTAATTTCAAAGAAAATTTTCAAATATTGTTTCTATAGAGACTTCTTAATAATTTTCTCTACATAGAAAATTTTTAATAAACTTGCTTTGTATGAAAATTTTCAATAAATTTGTTTTCTATAGAAAAGTTGTAATAAATTTTCTCTCTATGGAATATGTTTAATAAAGTTTTTAAAATTTTTAAAATTTTTGTTTTTATAGAAAATTGTTGGTTAATTTAATTTCAAAGAAATTATTTAATAGATTTTCTTTCTACAGAAATTTTTTAATATATTTTTATTTCTTTAAAAATTTTTTTAAATTTATTTTATAAAAAATTTTAATAAATTCATTTTCAAAAAATTTTTTTTTACCAAATTTAATTAAAAAAAAGTTTAACGAAAATTTTCTTGCTAAAGAAATTTGCTAATTCATCTTTTTTTATATATAAGTTTTTTTATATTTTGTTTTCAAATCAGTTTTTAAAGTATTTTACATAAATTTCAAAATGTATCTAAAACTTTTGATCAAGCCAAAAATAAATCTATTTAAAAGAATGGCATCTGTATTGAGAAAAGAGCACTCCTAATATTCCACGATATAATACCAGACACCAAAATATTATTAAGGGGGTTATCCTAATTATTTTCAAGTTTCTTTTATTTCTTAGTTTTTTATTATTATAGATAATTTGTAAAAGCTATTGTTTTTTAGAAATTAATCACTAACCTCCCTCAACAAATTTAAGCATAAATTAATTTCTTTAAAATATTCGATAGTGTTGGATCCCACGCTTATCTGATATTAAATACTAAAAAATAATAAATATTTAAATGCACATTAGTACAACGAGTTAATCAATCAATTGAGTGTTAAAGCAGTAAAACGTGCAGAAACCTGTTATTTCTTTTTTAAACCTACTTATTATAAACATTTTAATTATCAACTATATGAATCACTTTTAGCACCCACTGTTGCATTCACTTTGTATATGCAAACAAATTGTAGGCTTTTTATATTTATGTTTATAATTATGTTGCATAAAAAACACATGCACACTTTGTTACGTTTCACACATATTCATGTGTAAATTATCATGCATTTTTAATGAATGTTTAACCCATAAAAAACTTAAACTGAAATTAACTTCTTTGTTGTGTTGTTTAAAATTATATTTTATATGTAAAATTGAAACAAACAAGAAATTAATATGCAGCAACTACAATTTAAACAAAATATAAAACTCTTTTTTTGGAAACAGTGATAAGGGAAATAACAAATTAAGAAAAAAGTATTTGTAAAAACTGCGCCACAAAAAATTTCCTTTGCAAAATGTTAGCAAAACAATTATGTTATTTATTATACGATAAAAAATATTTTTTGCCTAAACCGCCAAAATATAATGTATAAAATCTTAATAAAAGTTTGTTTTTCCATACAGTTTTATTAAATTAATTCATTTGCATTCAGTCATTTTTCTTGCCGAGAGTTAAAGCAGATATAATTTTTATTAGTTGCAGCCAACTTTATGTTTAATTTTTGTTAATGCAGAACAAACAAGTATGAGTGCTATGTTTGGCCGTGACAAATCTGATAATACCCTTCACGACCATGTACATAGGTATAATCCCACATCATAGCTTAACCTTTATTTCCATGCAAGGCTATTGGCCACGCTGCCTTCGGGCTTGAATCAACCCTCTGACTATGTTACACCCTACATGGATTTTGATGGGGTATATAGGGTTCTTATTCCCTCATGCAGAAAGTGGAATGGGGGTTACCTTTTGGGAAGCTTTGGCACTAGGATCTATACTGACGGTTCTAGAATGGAATGTGGTGTTGGATCCGGTGTCTTCTCTGATGGACCGGAGATTGAGCTCTCTTTCCGCCTTCCGGATGACTGCAGCGTATTTCAGGTAGAAATACTTGCTATCAGGGAGGCATGTGAGATACTGAATTACAGGAATATCCACGGGAGTATTGGTATATTTGTCGACAGTCAGGCGGCACTCTTGTCACTCAGGTCATACATTACTACGTCTAATTTAGTTGGCCAATGTAGGAAGGAACTGTCAAGGCTTCGTCAACGGGCCGACGTTACTCTAGTTTTGTTTTTGCGACCATTGTCGCAGCTGTCGGGATAGAGAGAAGGAGGAATCGGTTTTCCACCTTCTCTGCGAATGTCCTGCACTGGCGGCTAAAAGACACAGATTTCTGGGCAAACATGTACTGGATGGCCTCTCTGCGATATCTGAAGTTAAACTGAATTATCTACTGAGATACCTCACGGCCACGGGGTGGATCTAGTATCTTACCTACTCTTGGATTTATTCTGAGTTACATTGGAGCTGACGAGTGATGTGGTCCTGTCAAAACGGAGTCATATAGACTCTACTTGACTGTTTGCGTGCAGCGAACTACCACGGTAACCAACCAACCAAGTATAAAGAGATTATTTCATAGCGATTATTGTTAATAACGAAATAATAAATTTTGTGTTATAAAAATACGCAAAATTAAAGGTGGGCATCAAAAATTCGGCACAGCCGAAAATAGTGCTCTTATTTGTATAATTTTGTATAATTTTATCTGTAACATTATTTATATAACTTTTGAAATAAATATTTTTTTTTTTTTAAATTTTTAAAAGTTTTAGAAATTTCACTTATTTTTCAACACTATTTTAATTGGTATTTTTCGTAATATTTTTCAATTAACACTATTAAAAATATAAAATTATAATTAATAATATCAATTTCGAAATTAATTTTTATGTTTTTCTGTTTTATCTGTGTATATTTAAAATTTATTAATTTAAAAATAAGTATATTGTTATTATTTCAAATTTTAAATAATTTTTCTAATTGATTTGGAATATATGATTCACTTTCGATTTCTTAAACCATTAAAGATTATTTGGACTGTTTTATGTATAGAAAACTGCGATTTCGTTAGAAAAATTATTTTTAAAATAAATAGAAAAAAATAAATAAAATGAAATGAAATGAAATGAATACAAAAGAAGAATAAATACAGTTTCTTTGAAGCTTCAAAGCTTTGCACTTGTACCAACTTTGGGTTGGTGAAAAATTCATATTGATCAGTAACGTTTTTTTATATTAAAAAATAAACAACAAAAATACATATTTGATTAATTATTTTTTTTAACTACTAGTATTGATACCACTACAAACATGATAAATGTACATATTTATTTCGAACCAAAAACAAAATTTGCTACAAATAATACAACATAAACAAACAATATTTTTTAAACTGGCACAGTTTTTTAAAAAAAATAAACAATGAGCACAAGAAATTTAAAGCATGTAGGTGTTGGCTGATTGAAACGATCGGACGAACGATCGCTGTTTTTCGTTTGCATTGTTGGTAATGAAATTAATATTGGCAAATAATTTAAGTTTATCAATGAGCTTAATTACGTTTTTCGACACATTTGATTTCTGCATAACCAAAGTATATTGAACTTTTTCTTGTCATTATTTTTGTTGTTGTTTTAAATGACAGCAACATTTCTTTAAAAAAAGCGTGGGTGTAATAGTAGAATTAAATGGTCATAGTGACGTTTAAGTAGTTGATGTAAGTAGTTGAAATTATAAAAATCTCAATACACATAATTTGTGTTTAAAAATTGTTGACACCATCGACAGCCTATTTGTCTGTCTGTTAGCGAAAAATTACGTCATCGCAGCATATGTTTTAAATATCATTATTTTTGTTAAATGGCTTTTTTTCAATACAATTTATTTTAAAACAAAAGCAGTATTAGTTTTAAACCCAATATGGTAACAAATACTTCAGAAACAAATGAATAATCGATGAGAAAACAAAGCAACAATTACGATTAAAGATTACACTGAGACAAAATGTAAAGAATAACAATTAACACTAGAGGAAGTCCACCACGCTCTATATATGTAAGAATTGTTAGGAAACGGAAATTATAATTATTAAATAGTTTTATAACTATTTAGGCATTAGTTAGTATGTGTTGGATATTAAAAAATGATTGTTTTGATGTGGATGTAGGTTTCATGGTTAATAGTCGATATTTCCGATATTTTTCTTAATTCTTTATTTATAGAAAAATTTTAAGAAATTTTTTATTTAAAGCAAAATTCTTTACAGATCAAGTTTAATACAATCTACGTTTGGTGAAATTGTTTAATAAAGTTTTGCATAAATTTTCTGTTAAGACAGTATTAAAAACTAATATAATAAATGTGAATGAATATTTGTTACTCTATCAGGCAAGAATGGCAGAAGGGAACTTAATGAAATTTGGCATACAGATAGACAACAATCTATATTAACATATAGACCACCTTTTATCATGATTATCAAGAAAATTCCAGAAAATATTTAAAATTTATATTTTTTGCATTTAGTTTGTCGATTGTTCAAGGGTTCCGAGTATCAAAAAATTTCTGGCGAAAAATAATAAATCACACAACGTCGTCTAAAGAAGTCTTTTGACTTAAATGTTTGCATTATATCCTTTCCTAATATGAATATTCGTATATTTAAATGTTTGATCTGTTTACCTAATCTCGCAAAAACTGCGTGATAGATAAAAACCTATGCAGACGAATTCGCGGGCACACGCTAGTTTTTAAAAAACTCTTAATTTATTATTTTGTTAAAAAAATTTCTCTTCAAAAATAATTTTTTAACTGTCATACAAATTTAATAAAATCTATACTTCTTTTGATTTTTTTTATTCATTCTATACTTTTGGAAAAATTTAACATAATTATAAATGAAATTAAAAAAATTTTACAATATTTTTTCAACAAATATTTTCTAATACTGTATTTTACAATTTATGGTGTTTTCTTCTCTGGCGTATATGTTGCATCAATCTGCTCTATGCAGTTTTTTGTGTTCTTTTCTTAAAAGTAATAATGTTGCCATAAAAATTAGAAAAAAATGTTACTTGACGTAACCTGAATTAAATCACATGGTTAGAATACTGCCCTCTTTTTTCGATAACTTTATCAATCAAGATTTTAATGCGGTAAGATAGTACAACTTAAAATACATAATTCCCAAAAAAGAAAATGACATAATAACGATTCTAACCTAGAGTTTTGCCATGGTATGCAAATGTGCCAAGTCCCTACAAAAACAAACAGAAACAAAAACGTTTGCTAAGTCCATTATAAGTAACAAATTTATTACTAATTTTAGATTTTTTTGTTGAAACTTTGTGTTAAACTTAAAATTTTAATTTTTATTCAGGCTTGAGTTTATTTAAATATTTTTTTATTTTTGAAAAGAAAATTATTTGTGATAATGAATAAATAGTTTAGTGGAATGTATTTTCGAGAAGAGCTATTAGCCATTAGCCTCTTGGATCGGTAATTAAGTATTGGATGTAAATGTCATATATTTAACTTCTCAATTTTAAGTTAATTAAACTCAGTAATTATTATGTTGCCTTTTTTGCATATTTTCTTACCACAACGAGTGAGAATAAAAGATACTAAAAGCAACCATTTCTGCCATGTGTGTTATTATACCCTTCACCGGTGGTGCACAAGGGTATATATTGCTTTGTCATTGCGTTTGTAATTTCTACAATTTTCATTTCCGACCCCATAAAGTATATATTTTCTGAAAGCCTATGAATAGAGGAGTCGATTAAGCCCTGACCGTCTGTCCGTGTGTTGGTTGAAATCAGCTTTTAGAAGCAACTATATGTTCCTCAGATCTGCGTATGGTATCAATCTCTTGGAAATATACGGGGATGAATCGCGACCACCTCGTTTTTTTCACAATTCCAACAACAACATACATACATATATAATGGTTAGAGTAAACGTAGCATCGAATCCCAGCTGAGCCAAAACCTTTTTTCTTTTTATTTTATATAGTATTTATAGTTTTACTATTATTTTTAATATATTTTTTTTAAATTTTTTTTAATATATTTTTTTTTTAAATTTTTTTTATTTTTTTTGTAATTTTTTTTTTAGAAACTACATAAACATCAATTTATAATTTTGCAATGGGATGTTTTGTATATGTATGTTTTTTATTTCATATCAAGCAAACAATTGTAATTGCATGACTACACGTTGTGAAGGGTATATAAGATTCGGCACGGCCGAATATAGCACTCTTACTTGTTATATATAGGTTTGTCATACCGTGTGAAATTTTTACAATTTTCATTTCCGACCACATAAATTGTATATTTTCTGAAAGCTTATGAATAGAGGAGTCGATTAAGCTCTGTCAGTATGTCCGTCTGTCAGTGTGTAAGTTAAAATCAACTTTTTCAACTTTTCTGTTTTTTTTTTAATTTTTTTAATTTTTTAAATTTTTTTTTTATTTTTTATTTTTATTTTGTCTAAATTTTTTTTTAATTTTTTTTTAAACATACATACATGAAAACTTAATTTATAATTTTACAATAGGATGTTTTTATATATGTGTGTTTTTTATATAAGTATGTACCTATTTCATACTAATGAGATTAATGAGACACGTTGTGAAGGGTATATAAGATTCGGCACGGCCGAATATAGCACTCTTACTTGTTATGCTTAATATTGTCCTAGTTCGAACAAAACTAGTGATGTAACTAGTAAGTCAAAACCTGATATATAGAACTAGTGACATGATTTTTCGGATTATTCTTTCATTGTCACAATAAAATTTCTTAATAAAAATGAAGGAAAATTTTTAATTATCTCAAGCCTTAAAAAAATTAAATTTTAACGCCCTTATGCATAATAACAAACTGTGTGCTAACTAACGAGCTGCTATATGGAAATTTGTCCATAAAATAGTTAGCAAGTCATTAGTTAGCATAAGGTTTGTTTTACGCATGACGCCATAATTTATTATTTAAGCAAATTGGTTAAACACAATTTTTTTAATTAATAGATTTTTTTGCAAGCAATTCAATTTGGTTTTTAGTTTTGAGAGTTTTTTTAAAAGCTTAATATAAAGAAACAAAAAACTGTCTTGTGTAAAATCTGTAAAATTTATATAAAACAGATGGGAAAAAACTGCAATATAATAATTATTGTGTTAATTTTTCTTAACTATGAGGCCAGTTTAAGTTTTTGTTTTTAAGTTGACAGCTGCGACTTTATTTCTTAAGATGCCGTCGTCAAGGAAGAAACTCAAATAGCTCGCTTATATGACGAAAGGCTCGTGTTGTATATAATTTCATAGCTTCTGTATAGTTCTATGAATCGCAACAGATCACTTTTTTTATTCAGAATATTTGTTATTTAAATTAAATTATTTCATATACGAAAAATGCACGAAAATTTAGTTAAAAATATTTGTGCCAGGATATTTGTTTAAACAGACACTTATGAAAAAGAACTCTAGTCAGCTGTTTTAAATGACTCACAACTTGAATAAAAAAAATATAATCACGACGATTTCAAGTTCTCTCACACACACAAAAAGTAAATGTTTTTTTTCCTGTTTTTCTTCTGCCAAAGTATATGATATTTAAAATACAAATATTGATGTCCCTGCCAAATATATTGGTATAAGCAGAACCTGAACCTGAACCCCCATGATGTAACTTATATGGATCATACATTTTTTTAATTATTAATAACGTTAATAAATAAATAAATAATTGGAAATGTAAGTGGTAAAGGCGACAAATAGGTTACTAATTAAGTTGTATTAAATACACTACAAAAATAAAAATTCTTAGAGCCATTACTTAACCTAATGGGTAGGTAAAGGCAGGTTTTTGTCGGAACGAAAAATAACTTTGCATTATACAGCCTTCATTTATTATTTTTTTAACCATTAAATATTATTATTTTTAATAGCAATAACAAAAAAATTCAAGTTGTAATAATGCAAAGTTATTTATCGGACGAAAAAAATCCTACCTTGAACTAACAACAAGTTGTAAAATGGCGCTTAAACTTTGATTTTTTGAGGAGCGAAAAACTTTACTTCATTAAATAAACCAAAAATATAGTTCTTCGGAGTTTTAAAGTTAAAATCAAATTTATTTGGAAAAAAAACAAAGACTTGCAATTTTTCAAAAAAACTATACAAAAAGACCATCATACATTTTATAATAATTTACTTCACGAATGCTTTTTTCAATGTTAGTTCAATATTTTTTTTTAGGATTTAAAATAATAGGGTATCTTATTCTAGTAAATTAATAAAATTTTCAAGGTTCAACTAATTAAAAAAAAAAAAATACTTAACAAAAAATTTCACTCTAACTAAAAAAAAATAATTGTATTATTCGTATAACCGCGATTGCTGGCACAAATTTAGTGAACTCTCTTTATTATTATTATTATTATTCACGATTTTAATTATATAGTTTTCATAACAGAAATGAAAGAAGACTATTCTTTGTTATTATTCATTGTTAATAATAAAATTTTTTAACATTTATTTATTTATGAGCATATTCAAATACAATAAATTAGAAACAATAAATCAAATTAGGTTAAAAAAGTATTTTACAGAAAAAGTAAATAAATACAAGTCACAAAATAGTAAGCAGCAGTCTAACTGTATTATTTCAAAATGGCTCGATTAATGGTATGTAAAAATGGCAAATCAAAGAAAAAGTCTGAGTTTAAAGACTTTAAAAGTATTAAAAACAAAAAAATGACAACTGCAAAATTTATAAAATAGGACTTCGGCAAAAATTTTAATAACTTTTTTGCTAATTCTAATGAGTTTAGAATAAAATAAAGCATATTTTTCCAGTTTTATTTTTGTTTACCATTCAGTTGTAATCAAAAATTTCTAAGTGTAAACTTTGTTTTAATTTTAATAACGAAATCTACTGTAAGCGTACATAAATAAGTACTTAGAAGTCAAGTCAAAAAGACATAAATAAACTTTAGAAATAATCCCATACAAATTAGGTTTTATATTGAACTTTTATGTTTTACATTTTATATTCTTTTGCGCATTACTAGTACAACAACTTATTTAATAGAAAAAAAAAAACAATAAAAAACACTTTTAAAACTTTAGTTTGTTTTTTCCAAAAAAAAAAACAAATTAAAATACTCAACACTCAACTACATACTTACATGAGTGCATAGACATACTCTACATTATAATTCGATGATTTGTTTATAGTGTAGACTCTTTATAAACACTATTTATTTTCCATTTTAACAAAAACCAGAAACGATTAAATAAAATGTTTTTTTTTTCAAATTTTACATGGAGTGCAAGCAACAATTATAACGTCATTCACTTATTTTGAATTCAACACTTACACAGTTTATGAAAACCTCTAGATGGTAAATAAAAAGAAAAAACACTTGACTTCTTTTACATGTGGCCGGCATAATAACAATAAACAAGTAAGAGCACTATATTCGACTGTGTCGAGTCTTTAAATACCCTTCACAAAAGTGTACATTCTTACACATGAATAATCATCATAAATAAGCATTCTTTAATATCATGTACAATACCGACTGCTTTTGTAATTGTTTATCAAAAGAATTTTGTTGTTGCAATCCCAAAAAAAAAACAGATGCATTCGTGGTTTTTGCTCATATATTAGCCGCTAAATGATCAAAATGGATGATTTTCAATATTAAATTCGTGGGTTTATGGGAGCTTTAAAAAGTTGATTTCAATGCTTACACGGATGGACAGACGGACATATAGACAACAAAATCGAACTCGCTATCTATAAAGAATCAGAATGCATATACTTTATGGGCTCGCAAATGAAGAAATTGCAAACGGATGACAAACTTAAATACATTTTAACACTCTCGTTTTAAGGGTACAAAAACACATTTCAAATTACACTGCAATAAACTATGTGGCAACACTCAATGCTTTAGGACAGAAGTAAAAAAAACAATCAACAATAACTACCACAACATGAAGTAAGGCAGCGAGAAAACAAACGTTTATATTGATCACAGAAACAATAGCAACAAGTTTTAAGTATACATGTATTGAACATTTAACAAATGTATTCATCTTGACACATGAGTGAGTGACATGTGAGTGTGATTACTAGAGTGTAGTGTGGCCAATTGTAAATTAAATAACAAATTTATAATTTGTGCAGAAATGGAGAATTTTTCGTACATTTTCTTTAACAAGAGAATAATTTAAAAAAAAAAATTTAAATCAACAAATTAGAATTTGCAAAGAATTTCAACAGGTATAAAACTGTCATATGGTTTTTAGATTTAACAACTCCATTACCACTTGTGTTCAGTTTTATTGACAATTTTTAAAGAGCCGTAACACAATCCGATCTATTCATCGCAAAGTTTTTAACACAAAATTATTCAGCTAATTTACATGTTCGTCACTTTGATTTTAATTTGTCTGTGCCCTCTGCTGCGGCTGTCCTGGGGGTTTTACTTAATAGCGATTGTAGCAATATCTGTGGGCAGTTTCCTAATGGTGTGACATATTTATTTCCATTTTCGATTTAGTATTTTAGTTTTTATAGGGGATTTGCTAGTTTCTTGCCATAGTCTACTGTTTGCTATGGCTTGCAACCAGAAAACTCGAGGTATACTTCTAAGGCATTTGTTTATTAAAACC
Organism: Phyto melanocephala; assembly: GCA_941918925.1. Lineage (NCBI taxonomy): Eukaryota > Metazoa > Arthropoda > Insecta > Diptera > Rhinophoridae > Phyto > Phyto melanocephala. The sequence goes on along the minus strand of OW799234.1, from coordinate 102,142,186 downwards.
TGCAGGACGTTCATATCACGCCACATTTCACAGCACATTAGACGTAAAATATTTACAATTTTGTCTATATTTTATTTGCCGACGCATTTTAGTAATTTATTTATTTATTGATTCGACAGAAAGTTAAACGAACCTTATTTTTACTTGATACGAGATACAAATTCATATTTTTGAGAAAAAAAAAAAAAACATTAAACTAATTTAGCCGTTTTCACTAGAAATCATTTTTAATTTACATGTATGCTATAGTGCAGGGATGCAAACCGCCTATAAATTTGCTTGGTAGTTTCATTAACCATTCCCCGATATTTTGTTTACTTTTTGTTTTAAATATTTTAGTAAAAATACGAAACAAAAAAGCCAATTATTTTTCATTGTTGTTTCAGTCGTCAATCTATTTAATCTCATTACCCACTGTTTTGTTAATTTCACCTTAAAATTATTGTTAAAAAAACAATTTCATTTTCATTTCAACATTAGAAGTAGGTTGCAAGTTGCAAACTGAGTGAGCGTATGATGCCTCCATAAATGATATTACACTCGGTGCGTGTGTATCACGGCTTTCAGACTAGGCAAGTCACTTGCGCAAGTGACTTGCGCAAGTGTTGTGTTTATAGGCAAAAGGGGTAAGGTCGGGTTAAGAGGAAGAAACTTGCTCATTTTTGAGTACACACTTGCCTGTACTCGGCAAGTACGAGCAAGTTTTTGTTGAGAAACCAAAAACAAAAGAGTAATAAAAACAAACAAGAGTGCTATATTCGGCCATGCCGAATCTTATATACCCCTCACAACGTGTTGTCATGCAACAACAATTGTTTATGTCACCATTTATCTCATATGAAATACGTACATACAAAACATACATATATAAAAACATCCCATTGTAATATTATACATTTAGTTTACTTATGTGCTTAAAAAAAAATAAATTAAAAGAAAAATTAAAAATAAAACAATAAAAATTTGAATAAAATATAAAATAAAAAAAATTTTTTGGCTCACTCTAACCAGTATACCACGTTTGTATGTATGTGTAGATAATTGATAATTGTAGAAATTTCAAACGGAATGACAAACCTATATATACCCTTTTTCACTGTGTGAAGAGTATAATAAGTAAAAGAGAACGAAACTTGGGCAAGTCAGTTGCTGAGTCTGAACATGAAAGCAAGTTCAAAGAAAAATAAAAGAAAATAAAAAACTAACTTGAGCAAGTGACTTGCCCAATGAGAAAGGGGTATATGCTTTCATAATAAATCCACACACACACACACACTTAACAGATTATTTGAAATGCATCATTTTACATTTGTTTAATGTTACAACTAAATTTAGCTGCTGTTTTAGTTTTTTTTTCATTCTTTCTTGATGTTCTTGTTTATACATCTGTTGGATTGAAACCGCAAATAGAAAAAAACAAATGATATGCTTGTAGTGATTTTTATGTTCTGCACTACACAATTTTAGTGGGTATAATCGATTACGTAGTAGAGATTGCGGCAATATTAGGAGTCGCTTGAAATTACATTCATATTTAATTTAAGTGAGTTTTTTTAAAAACACATAAAGTTCGAATTTACTTTTGGCCCTAAATCGAAGTCAGTTTTACGAACTCTATAAAATTTGTTAAAATATTTAGTCTTTTAATCCGCTTTGTTCGTACATCTGTCACATCACATCATATTTGTATGTAGTATTAGTGTTTTTTTTATTTCTTTTTTAATACATGACAAGATGATGTCTGGATTTTATTTAGCTCTTAATCCGCTTTATATGCATTTATGTATGTGATGTTGTTCGTATGTACATATTACATTTAATGAATTTATTATGCATTTGTTCTACATAATTTTGTTGTTTCTTCTAAATTCATTAGGTTGATTTTCTTTTTATTATAGCGTTTTTTGTTTGATTTAGTTATTTTAGACGCACATAAAAAATAAAAATTTTATTTGATGTGTGATCTTATTCCTTCGTAATTTTTTTTATATTCAAATTGTTAATACTTTATTGCAGCACTTAAGTTCAACTTCTTTTTGTTTTTCGAAGTGAATGAAAATGATTATTTTCTTAAATTGTGGGAATTTATTTAAAAAAAAAAATTAAATATACACTTTTTTTAATTCTAAACAAGTGATAGACAGCATTTACTTATGTATGCAAGTGTTTAAAGTACTAGTGCATAGTTCATAGAAATACATAAGGGGACCATTCATTAAAATGGCTGTAATCAAATTGCCAGTCACTTAATGGGGGAATGTTTTGTTTTTTTTAGTAGAAATTAAAGTCAAGGTTGTCAAAATATGTAAAAACATGATTGTTTCGGTTGTCTGCAAATAAAACAGTATTTAATATTAACAGTTAACAAATTTTTAAAAAGGTTCGTTCCACGACATTTGCATTTAAATTTTAATTGATAAAAATCATGCGCTGAATCTAAAAATGAAGTCCAAAAGTACGGCAGATTAAATATTGCCTAAAAAGCTATTTATCCGTATATCAAAAGCTTAAACTTTAATGAAATTTGGAAAAAAAGAAACTAAATTCTATTTCTATTTTATTACCTTATTATTTACCTTATTTATTACGAAATGAAAAAAAAAGACAGCAGACAGTTGTCTGTCCCTGCAGGCTGTGCAGAGACAAGGCCATTAAGTTTAACGTACAATACGAAACGTCAACTGTCATCTGCTGTCAAACAGCATCAAGCAGCGTTGTTATTTTACTTGGTAACACTTTCATTTAACATAAAAATGTACAAATTAATTGTTTCATATATTGTTTATAGTTACATATCCATGTTAAATTCAAATTCACATTTAACATTTTGTTTCACTTAAATACGAAATTTCAATATTTCATCAATCAAAACAACAGCCGAAGGTTTGTGTCCACATTGAAACAGCAGCATAGTTTGTTTTCACGCTACAAACTCAAACACTCAACCAAACACCACACATATGTTTGAGTGCATGTGTTTAAACAATTTTCATTTGAGAAATTTAAATATTAGGAAGATATCAACCAATATGAAATGTATATCAAACGAAAGATAACATCCTCATTTACCTACAAAAAAATTTTTAAAAAAAGTTATCTTGCCGTTTCCTCATAATCAATGAAATAAAGATTACAACAATAACAATCTGACATGACTCCCTAACCGTAAGGTAAGACGTATTCTAAGCCAAAAATAGTTAAAAATAATAGTCGATAACCGAATTGCAAATATTGTGTTGAGAATTGATATAGGAATTATTTAGTTTTAACAAGTAAGAGCGCTATATTCGGCCGTGCCGAATCTTATATACCCTTCACAACGCAATAACAGTAGTTTGTGTCACCATTTATCCCATATTAAATACGTACATACATATAAAAATATACATATATAAAAACATCCCATTGTAAAATTATAAGTTCACGTATGTATGTTAAAAAAACAAAAAAAAAAAAAAATAAATAAAAAAAAAAATTTAAAAAAAAAATTAAAAAAAAATTTTTTTTAAAAAATTAAAAAAAAAATTATTATATATATCTATATATATAAAAGTGAAACTCTGTGTGTGTGTGTGTGTGTGTGTTAGCTATAGACTCTGAAAATGTAAAACCGATCGGGCTCAAACTTTGGTAAGTTGGTGTACACATACCAGGGAGTGTTTATGGGTGAAAAAAAGTGGGCGGGGCCACGCCCATAAAAATTAGTTATCAGTTTTAGCTACTTGCACTTGACCGATTTTTCTGAAACTTTGCAGACATATCGAGTTGTCATGACTAAATAATTTCGTGATAAGAAAAGTGGGCGTGGCCACGCCTCTAAAAAAGTTTTAATTTTGAGGTACTTGCACTGGACCGATTTTTCTAAAACTTTGCACACGTATTAAGCTGTCATGACTTTATAATTTCGTGATTAAAAAAGTGGGCGGGGCCACGCCCCTAAAAAAAGTTTTAATTTTGAAGTGCTTGCACTGGACCGATTTTTGTGAAACTTTGCACACATATTGAGCTGTCATAACTTTATAATTTCGTGATTGAAAAAATGGGCGGGGCCACGCCCATAAAAAATTAGTTATCAGCTTTAGCTACTTGCACTGGACCGATTTTTCTGAAACTTTGCACACATATTGAGTTGTCATGACTATACAGTTTCGTATTTAGAAAAGTGGGCAGTGCCACGCCCATAAAAAAAGGTATCATTTTGAGGTACTTAAACTGGACCGATTTTCCTGAAACTTTGCACACTTATTGAGCTGTCATGACTATACAGTTTCGTAATTAGAAAAGTGGGCAGTGCCACGCTCATAAAGAAAAAGTTATAGTTTTTAGCCTTGCACTTGATATTCGATTAAAATTTAGAATGCGATTAAAATTCATGAAGGGGCGTAGCAACGCGCGCCGGGATTGGCTAGTAATATATATAAAACAAAAAAAAAAAATAAAAAAAAAATTAAAAAAAAATAAAAAAAAAAAATTTTCTTTGGCTCAGCTGGGATTCGATGCCACGTTTTCTCTAACCAGTATACACGTTTGTATGTATGTATGTTGTTGTTGTAATGTTGTTTTTGTGAAAAAAAAAATCGAGGTGGTCGTGGGTTTTTGCTCCTAGCTCAGTTGTTTATCTACCAATGTGTCTGATTTTCAATACCGATCTACTCCCGAATATTTCTGATATTTTAATACCTTACCCGGGTCCGACGGTTCAACATTTCAACATACACACGGACAGACGGTCAGACGGACATACGGACAGACTGACAGAGCTTAATCGACTCCCCTATTCATAAGCTTTCAGAAAATATATACTTTATGGGGTCGGAAATGAAAATTGTAGAAATTTCACACGGAATGACAAACCTATATATATCCTTTTTCACTGTGTGAAGGGTACAAAAACAAAGAAATAAATACCATAGTTTCGGTTTAGTGATATTTTTATTTAAGTACTTAAGACCACATGTTTTTATATCCCTTTTTGAGGACATTGTGTTCACGAAGATTTGGTATAATTAATTATAATTAAATATTAAAATTGGTTGCATTTCAACTAGCGTTTTATTTATTTCACTATAATAAAATTAAAAATAATATTTAAATTCTTTCAACCAAACAGAGAAACATGAATCTCACGCGCAAGCCCTAGGCTGGCCCACTACCGTCTAGTCCAGTGGGGCACAACATTTATTGGTTTCCTTATTTAATTATTTTTAAGTCTATAAACATAAAACCTTACAGTCTGTTTTATAAAATTAAATTATAATTTATTTTTACATGTAATACTACAAATTTAAGAGCTGCACAAGCATAAGAAAAATTGATTACAAGCAATATAATTAAATTTAAAATAGTGTGTGCATATTACTCTCTCATCGTAAAGTATATGCTTGCAAAAATATCTGTTTTCTTAAATGAAAAAAATATTGAAAAATTAAACAAAACTGAAATAGAAAAACGTTAAAACAAATTAAAACTTAAATCAGAAAAAATGTGAAATAAAACATTAAAACTGATATAGAACATTCAAAGCTTAATTTGAAAGTTTTGATAGTAGACCTAGACTGAAGAAAAGGTTGCAAAAAAATTTAACTTTTAATGTTCTAAAATAAGATGAGTTTACATGTATTAAAAACATCGCTTATAAGAAAGTGTTTTCACTTTAAACTTTCCTTAGTGTAGTTATTGAGTAACATTGCAGTTTAATATTTATACATTTTTTGTACTTGTTGTTTCTGGTATGATTTTTCACCTTTTTATATCATAGTACCTTTTTGTTTTGAAATTCCACATTATTTGAAAAAACTAACAAAGCTCTAAAGAAAATCTTTTCGATTGATGATTATGTTATTTTAGTGAGAGTAATGTTTTGTTGGTTTTATTATCTTGTTTATGTTCTTAATAAAATATAGTGAGTGAAAGTAGTGTGAAATAGAACACATAACTTTAAGAAAATTTAATGCAGCTCTTAAGTGCTACCATGAATAATAAATGAAATGGTAAAATGTATGAAAAGGTTTGTGTATTTTTTAAAATGATCTGCAAAATGTGTCTGCAAGCATATAACAGTTTTTTGTCTTATAGCTTTTTAAAACAGACATTTTAATTTTAGCTAACCTAATTTTAAATGATGGTTAATTCAACAATAATTCTTGGGTTATCCGAGCATCAATTGTGACCATTTCACTTGTTAACTTATCGACCGCTTGTTAACTTAGACTTCTGATTAAATGGGCTTAAAATGGTTTTCTGTGAAATTGCGTTTCCAAGACCTAATTAGCAAAAACACAACATTTTAGATAGTCGATATTGTTTCGTAAACATAGCATCGGTAAAGTCTTAAGCTTTTCCCTTAAACCAATCAAACACTTTTCGGGTTTTAGTTACTATCATCGTTATATGTATACGGGAGCCTAATAAAAGTTGCAACCAGTACCGGGACAATTAGTGCCTTGGAATCTTCTCAAATACATTTTATTTTACTTTTTCTCAGACATTTAAATTTTTTTTTTAAATAAGTAATATATTGCCATATTTATCACTAAAAAAATTTAATGGCATTTTTTTTTGTTCACAACAATCATCATTGTAGCAATTTATTAGCACCTCGTAAATTAATATGTTTTGTTTATTTTATTTTATGACACACGCATAAACAAAAATTAGCGAGAATATAAAAAAAAAAAATTGGCAAAAAAATATTGTCTATATTTAACAATATCGTTTAGTGGAGGTCGAACACTTAACATGCTATATATTTAAATTTCTAATTTATGAATGGATTTCTAACAAAATAAACAAAATATCACTTAGGGCCATTATTACAACTTGACTTTAGTTAAAGGCAGGATTGCATTATAGAGCCCTCATTTATTATTTTTTTATCCATTAAATATTATCAATATTAATAATAAAAGTAATAAAAATGGAAGTTGTGAAATTGCATAGCTCTTTACTGGATAGACAAGATCCTGCCTTTAACTAAAGGCAAGTTGTAATAATGGCCCTTAAAGTTATTATATACATATAGGGCCGTATTCATAAAAAATAATTTAGGTTTATTGAAGGCTTATTTGACAGATCTTTTACCAAAATTCATCAAACTTAAGAAAATAAATAATTTTATTATTAATATTTTTAAATGGCAAGAGATGAATGCATTTCCTTCATTCTAATAATTTTTTAAAAGCTTTATTTTCGGTTTTGTCTTGGTTAAAACCATGTGGTACAAGAAACCAAAATAAAATCGACCCTACTTATAATAAAAGCAAAAAATACAAGAACAATAGGCAATTTGCTTTTGTACAACACGCCAAACTGTTGACACATATTAATATTTTTGTTTAACATATGTCAGGGATGGAAATTTAAGGTTTGAAAAATTATAGTTTTTCTCAAAAAAATAAAGGCTGTTTCACAATATTTTAATTTTATATCAAATGACGTTTGCCTAAATGTAAATTAACAATACAGTTGACTCGCGGTAACAAAAACACTGCCTAATCTTTTTTACACTGACTACTCTGTAGCGTGAACACAGTGAGAAAGCCTTATAATGTGAACAAATTTGTCGGTTATCTAAATCGTTTTCATAAAAAGGGGTTTCCCCGTAAAAGATTGCACAGGTTTAGTTTCGTGCGCGCCGCTGATTTAGCATGATCTAATCTAAATTTTTTCATGAAAAATGTCACAAAAACTACAAAAACTCTAAAGTTAAACTTCTTGTGATTGGAAAGGCAAAAAATCTTCGCTCTTTTAAAATTGTTTAATCTCCTGTGGACTACAATTACTCCAAATCGTAATGGATGACAGCTGCAATTTTTGAAAATTGGTTTAACTATTAATGGACGCTATTGTCCATTTAAATTCAACTTGACAACGTCTTAAAAAGAAAACAATAGCAAATTGCTGGCTGAAAATTTTTAGCTCTTTAAAAGAAGAAGAATACTGTCAAGAGGATATCCCGTTAGCTTTTTTGAGAGAAAGAATTTGTTCAGCAATTAAAATTTAAAAATTAAAAGATAATCCAAAAAAAGGAAACACATTTTTTTAATTAATTTTAACGTAATTTTTTTCCTTAACAAAACATATGTACATAACAATCCGAAATACAAAAAAAAATATATGAATTTGAGTTAAGTCACATGTCTAATTTTTTTTGAAATTTTAAAGAGTTACACCTTCGTCAACATGAACAACATCGCAAACGTGAACACGCTCGGTTTTTAATAGTTCACGTTACCGCGAGTCTACTGTAAACACAGCTGAATGAGCTGTACAATAAGTTTGCCTGGTTTTCTTGTACGACGAATGAAGTTAAGTATTATTATAAAAAATAAACTATCAGCCAATTGATGCAAGCATCTAATTTTTATATTTGACAAATATTTTCATCTATACTTTAATGCTTCACAAGAGTTGATTAAGTAGATAAAAGTATTAAATGAAAACCAATATTAACCTTGTTTAGCCTTGTAATGTGTGTTATTGCTTCAATGCAGATGCAGCTTATAAAAGCGTATTAAAGACGAGAACATTTTTGTGCCAAAAAGAAAAGCCGCGGAAAAACAATTTTTTGTTTGATATTAAAAAGTCATTTAGTGCACAAACATTTTGAGTCCAGCAAAATTTTTAAAAAAGTACATAATAATGCCATATTCGGCCATGCCGAATCTTATAATACCTTTAACCATCATGTATGTACATAGATACATCGTAACTTAGCCTAGAATTGAGATTTAATATTATACGCTTTATAGCTTTATTATTTCTGACGTCTTCTCTGATTATGAATTCCTATATAGTAAACTGAATTCTACTAGTCAATCCCATATTTAGGGGTTTTAGAAAAAAATAAAAACCTGCTCGATACCAATATTGTGAAGGTTAAATTTCTACACAATATCCTTCTTATTACTATAAAATACGTATAAGTTTTATTATTCTTTATCGTGATTTTGACGCTTAAAAAACAACTCATCGTTTAAAAATAAAATAAGTTAATATACATATGTGTGTATCAATAACTAAAAATAAATAAATAAATAAATTTTTTATCTCAGCTGTTATACGAAACCAGGTCCGCTCTATATACCACGTTTGCATGGCTATGTTTTGAAACAACGAGGTTGTCTTGTCTTTTTCCCTCATATCTCAGTGGTTTGTGGACCGATTTTTCTGATCTGCTCCCGAATATTTTTGTGATGTTTTTATACCACACACAGGTCTAGGCGATGTCGGAGGAATTCAAATTTCAATTTACACATGGATTTATGGATATTGGTAAATCGACTTCCCTACGTTTAAGCATCCAGAAAATATATACTTTATGGGGTTGCAAACGAATATTGTAGAAATTTTACACGGAATGACAAACCTACACGACAAACTTACACTCACTGTGAAGGGGATTAAAAATTGCAAAAAAATAAAATTTACTTATATTTTACTTACGTTTGTATGGGTGCTGAAGATAAATTGCCATTGCTGCTGGCACCAACACCACATGTCGTGGAATGCATTTGAAAGCTTTTAACACCAACAAAAATGACAAAATTCTAAAGATGCGTAATATATTAAAAAAAAATTGTTTTTTTTTATGAGAAACTATTTATTATATCTTATTAATTGTTGTTGTATTTAATCGTTAAAAATTAAAAAAATCACGCACAGAGAAAATTGTATAAAATCGCACAAATATATTTATGCACTACGCTTAACTAAATGCACGCGACACTTTTGGCACAGAATCATTTAAATATTTTATGTCTTTTATTTAATACATAAGTAATTTATGAGTTTCTTACAAAACGTGTAATACTTTCTTTCTTTCTTCTCTGCTTATAGAATTTTATTATGTATATGTTTCACCAAATCTAAACATTAAATGCATTTGTAAATGTAACGTGCAAAATTCGTTTTACAAACAACAGATTAAAAAAAAGCAAATGATGACTGAGCGAGTAAGTAGGTGAGTGCGAAAAGCTTGGAATATAAAAGTGAATATTCGAAATTATGTATATGGATATTATTATGCTCCAGCTATGCTGACGTTTAATTTAATACTAAAAATTCTATATCCGTTTTTAGTAATGATTACCCCTGTTTCACACAGAGATTTGTCGGAATGTACATACATATGTACGTACATACATACATACATACATACATACATACATACATTCCTATATACGAGTTAAAACGTCTGTCTGATTGTTTGTTTACTTGTTTGTCTATAATAATGTATGAATGATTTTAAAAAAATGTATAGAATACAAATACATACAATTAGTAGAACAGCATTTGTATACAGAAACCAAAACGGCTAAATAAATATCTATTAACAATTGTGAGATCTCACACCAACCAACCAAAAAAACAACCCACCAAAAAATTAATTGTATTATTGTGAAAATAAAAACTATTTTCATTCTTCATAGACATACAAAATAGAAACAAATTACTTTTATTTTGTTTTTAGGAAATAAGTATTAAAAAATATTCAATATTTTATTTGCACGTAGAACTATTTTATGTCTATTTAAATGTTTATGAATATATTTGCCTACATATTTAGTTCAAAAAATTAAATTTGTTAATAGTTACTTATTACTTAAATGGCTATTACAGAACATTTGTTCCTATAGTCGAACGTTGAATAGATTTTCAAGCGCCTCGATCTTCTGAGCTTTTCTACAATTTCTAACATCAAGTTTAGAGATATCTTTATCCACTTGATCTGTCCATCGGAGTTTTGCTCTTCCCCTTCTGCGTGATCCGTCACCACGTTCGTATTCATATGACTTTTTAGCTAAAGCATTCATTCATTCATTTATTCTTCCAACATAAGCCATTGTAATTTAGTACGCTTTACTGTTTCAATGTAAATATATAGCTTAAGCAACTCTTGATTCATACAATAACGATATTCTCTGTCAACGCAGATCGTACATATTTTACGAAGAATTTACGTCTCAAACACCCTAAGCTTTGTTTTGTTTGCATTTGCAAGTACCCATGCTTCTGAATCATATACGGGTAGTATCAGTGTTTTATAGAGATTGATTTTTGATTCTGCCAGGAGATGGCATTGTTTCTAAACTGTCTACTTATTTTATTTATTTATTTATTTATTTATTAGTAGTATTTTTAAATACTTTAATTTACATTTCATTTCATGTTACGTTAACAAAACAATTAAAAAAACATACTGATTAAAAAAATTACACTTTTTATAAGATTTACAGTTTTTTTCCAAAGGAATAAATATTTGTTTCATTTTTTATATCATTTGCCATTATGTTGTAGAGATTAAGCCCTTTGTAAAATAAGGATTTCTGCATTGCACTTGTCTCTGCTCTACATGTTCTAAAATCTACGGCATTTCTAAGACGATATGGTTGAGCCTCCCTCTCCAACATATTTTATTTGTTCAATTAAGTAGTTTGGTGCATTACCCAGTTTCATTTTTTAGATAAAAAATATTGTATTGTTGCAGCCTTTGTTGTATGTTTAGCCATTTCAGCATGCCTAACATATATTTTATTTTATTTCAAAATTGAGCGCATAACCTTATTTCCCTGTAACCTTGTTATCTGTTGATCCGAACAGCACGTAAATGTTATAGTTGACCCAAATTCGAAATGTGGTTTTATCATAGTGTTATAGAGACTTATTGCAGTTAGTGTTTCTACTTTGTTTCTTAACCGTTTAAAGAATCCGATTTTTTCCCCAATTTTTTTACATATATATTCAATATGTTGTTTAAAATTTAAGTCTTTGTCTATAAAGAAACCCAAGTATTTTATACTGTCTACTTTTTCAATTATTATTTACACTATTTATTTCAAAAGTTATACTCGTTTTCATATTAATTTCCATTAACTTGGTTTTAGTTTCATTTAATTTTAATTTATTCATTTTTATCCAATTGTTAATATTATTCATATCATTATTCAAATTTGTATAACATAATTCCTCACTTGTTGCTTCTGTAAAAATCAATGTATCATCTGCATATAATACAATTACGCAAACCTCGAACACATTTTCCATGTCGTTTATGTATATAATAAACAGAAGAGCACCCAGAATTGATCCTTCTGGCACTCCAAAGTCATTATCAATAGCATCTGAAATTTCATTGTTCACATTCGTCATTTGCTCACGATTTGTTAAATAAGACTGAAACCATTTTAGTTCCGTATCTTTAATGCCAAATTTACTCAATTTTTGCAATAGTATATCTCTATCTCTTTTGAAATCAAGGTAAATCGCTAGTATTTTCTTTTTTTCTTGTTACATTTCCATCTGTTTATAACGTAATTAACTGCTGTTTCACATGAAAAATATGAATTCAGGTTTTTCTGTTTCTGCTATTATTTCTAATTGGTTGAAATTATTAATCAAACCTTGAATATTCGTATATATTCCACGTATTTGTTTTGGTGGCTAATTCAGTAAACCCATTCTTCTCTTTTTAAGATTTAATTTGCTTTGATATACAGGACATTCCCAGCTGTTAGTGACGTGATTTTCATAAAGTTCTAAATTTAGCCGTTTATTATCTTTCATACAGTTAATACGTTTCATTATTGTTTTCTTATTATAGTCCTTACTTCTATCGTTTCCATGGCATTTGAAGCATACACTTTCATTCTTACATTTGGCTGATTTATGGTTATAACCCTGACATTTTAGTCTATAGTAGTATCTATTACCTAGTATTGTTCTTCTTCTTATCTAAAAACTTATGTTGTTTAATTTTGCTTATGGCACGAGTCTACTGGACGTCTAGTGCTTTGAAGCCATCAACTTTGTTTATCTCCATTTACTGCCAGATGAACTTTGATAGATTCTTCTTCGACTCTTCTTAAGGAGGCATTTAGGTTAGGTTGAAAAAGAAGTACACTGAACCCATGACAGGTATATACGTGTGCATAATTGGCAGAAATTAACGAATTTCTTCTTAGAAAAAGCCAACTTCCAAATTTCATTATTTATTGACTAGGTCAAGAACACAGTTCCTTCAATACAATTCCAATTCGTCTTTCGCAGGCATTCCAAGTTCGCCATAGTGTCCACGCCCAAACGCAGTTAATGTTCCAAAGTTTCATCCTATCATAAATATATTATCTAACATAAAAATTTTTTAAATGAAAATTTAAAGAAAACAAATCATAGATTTTTTATTAGGGAAGCTTATTTAAATATCTTCTTAAAAGCAGAGGATTAATTATAAATATTTTTTATGTAAAAAAAAATATCATTTTTAATTTTTTTCTAAAAATATATTTCTTTTTGGGTTGCATCCGATATCGATATTTCTTTCGATACTTCGGTCGATACGATATTGGTATCGGCAATATTTTCGATAAAATGACCATTTTTTAAATTTTTTAATGTTTTAAAATAATAAACATAAACAGTAGTACAGTTTTATTGCTGCTTAATTATTTTTAGTGCTGATTTTGCTGTATAACAACAAGAACTAAGAACAAAAATTCTCAATAGAATAATGAAATAATTTTCTGCAGCTGTCTTTTGAACAGTTTTTATTTTTTTAGCTTTTACAGTCACAAACAAACACCCCTGCATCCAATACGTCTACGAGAAGTGGCCTTTGAAACGTTTGTGAAAACAACCATTAGATAATTCAATATTACATCATATATTATATCTTAAATTGAAGCAAATTATACACAAGTTATAAAGTTTAAGGGCCATATACATAAAAAATATTTTAGGTTTATTAAAGGCTTATTTGACAGATGTTGTTGAGAAATTTGTCAAATAAGCCTTCAATAAACCTAAAATATATTTTTAATGAATACGGCCCTTAAAGTTTACTATTTTTATACCCTTCACACAGTGAAAAAGGGTATATATAGGATTGTCATTCCGTGTGAAATTTCTACAATTTTCTTTCTGAAAGCTTATGAATAGGGGAGTCGATTCAGCTCTGTTAGTCTGTCAGTCTGACCGTCTGTCGGTGTGTATGTTGAAATCAACTTTTTGAAGCCCCCCGACATATGTTGGACCTGGGTAAAGTATTAAAATATCAGAAATATTCGGGAGTAGATCGGTATTGAAAATCAGAAACATCGGTACATAAACAACTGAGATATGAGCAAAAACCCACGACCACCTCGATTTTTTTCACAAAAACAACATTACAACAACAACATACATACATACATGCAAACGTGTATACTGGTTAGAGAAAACGTGGCATCGAATCCCAGCTGAGCCAAAAAAAATTTTTTTTAATTTTTTTTTTTATTTAATATATTATTTATATTTTTATTATTTTTTATTATTTTTTTTTATTTTTTTTTTTTTTTGTTTTATATATATTATATACATAATAATTTTTTTTTAAATTTTTTTTTTAAATTTTTTTTTAAATTTTTTTTTTTAATTTTTTTTTGTTTTTTTAACATACATACGTAAATTTTTAATTTTACAATGGGACGTTTTTATATATGTATGTTTTTTATATATATGTACGTATTTCATATGGGATGAATGGTGACACAAACCACTGTTATTGCATGACTACACGTTGTGAAGGGTATATAAGATTCGGCACGGCCGAATATAGCGCTCTTACTTGTTAACAGCAGGTCTTGTTTAAATACACTGTCGAAATCAACTATTTTCATAAAAATTTGCTTTTTGCACAGAAATCTTTTTAATATCGTTTTTAATCATTCACCATCGTGTATATAGAAATAACGACCTCATCGTAATGTAACGTGGTGTTATACACCATTTTGAACTTTTATTTCGAAGGGCATTTTTGATTTTGAACTTTTAAATAGGTTATTGAGTTGTACTAGTCAGGCCCTTTCATTTGCTGACTCATATATCCGCCATATTATTGAGAATGATCCATGAAAAATTAATTTTACATCATTTTGTGTTGGCGACCATTATAGATTCTATTTTATTTTTAAATATTGTATTTTTATAGTCAAGCTCTTTTATTTTATATCTATACTAACTACTTTTGTTGGGAATTTTAGGAAATACACTGAATAATTGTATATTTGTACCTATATCTCAGTATGTTAGTTTATCTTAGAAATAATTTTTAAAACTGCGGCCTGTAATTGGGTATCACTTGCGTGTCCAAAACTTATTTAGAAACTTAAGCATTTTGATATATTAAAAAAATATGTTTGCATATGATTTAAGCCTATAACTTTGCCGATTAGACACCGATTTGTCCAAAGCTTTTTCCGAGTAGCTCTAGTGACGTATCGTATTAAGATAATGTGACAAACGTTTGAATAGATATGTTATCCAAATGTTAAAGAATTTTAGTTTTTGTTATTAAAAGAATGGGAAAGAACAAGGCAGTCGTGCTAATTTGCCCATATCTCAGAAAGGTATTGTGTTGGTTTTTAATAGCGATTCATTTCCAAATATTTCCATAAGACTATGCAATATATGAGGGCTATTAAAGTAGGTTTCAACCAACAAAAGAAAAGACGGGCATCGTTCAATCCACTATCCTATTCATAACCCTTTAAAATATATGTACATGCTTTATGGGGTCGAAAATATATACCCTTGGCAACAGAGGTGAAGGGTGTAATAATAATCTCTTATGCTATTATTTTATACAACAAATTTTTCTCTAATTGTGTTTTGTTTATTTTATCTTGAATTCAAATTAAAAACCCTTAACTGTATCGTATCGGCAAAAAGGCGTGTCGAGAATCGTACAAACATTTATCTAAAGTTAAAATACTTTTTGATCTTATAAACAATGTATTGCTATAATGATGATTCATGCATTATATTCTTGCAGGTGCTTTTAAACCGTAAACAAAATTATATTTTTTTTTTGCAATTTATTTTTAAAAATAACTATTTATCCAAAAATGTTTTCTTTTTCATGTTGTACTTGTTTATTCAAGTATAAATTAAGTAAATAGAGAAAAAGAATATTTAAAAACTCTACTCTTCAAAGCTTATGCTATTAGTTAAGGGAAAAAGTTAATAATTCATACTTTTCTGCTATTACCATGTTTCCAGACATTTTTAAATCCCTCTTTTTCTAGAGTAAATTTTAAGCAAGAAAACTGTTTAAATATTTATTGTCCGTTTTTTTTTAATACTAATAGTTTCTCATCAGTTTGCCTGAGTGTTTCTTGGTACTTTTGTTCTTTTTGTGGTTTTCTTGTGATAAAATTACCTGTGAAATATTCCATATGGCCACTCGAATGCGATGAGTTATGGTATTTTCACATTTGGCAGATATTTGGCTAATTTGGCATAACCAATTAAATTTATTTATTTCTGGCCTAATGAGTAATGCTTATTTAATATTACAAATTTTATAAATACACACCTAACGTCAAATTTTAAATTACGAAAGATAAAATAAAACGAATTTCAAATCCATGCAAGCTTTTCATTCCTTTTTATTTCTCTCGCACACAATTAAAAAGAAAAGAAACACTTTTTGTAAGAAAATTTGTTAAATGTTAATGCACACTTATGACAATTTCTTGAGTTTGTATTTAAATACAAATTTAGTAAAATTTTATATAAATTTCAGGAGGAGTTTCAGTTTTTCAGTCATATATACATAACTGTTCTTCTACTAAAATTGTGATGAAAATATAATTTTTTCCAGTTTTCTTGAAAACAGCTGTTTAGCAGAAATAAAGAAATATCTTAAAAGTTAAATCTCGATTGAAACAGTGTAAAAAAATAAAAAGTTTGTATTTTGTGTTTATTAATGCCAAAAAGAACAACAAGAAATGCTTAAAGTAAATATGGATGAAAAAATTCAAAATTTTACGACAACTATTAATGACCACAATTTGTTATTTACTTAATCGGAAAAAACATGTTGTTCCCTTTATACCTTTCATAAACGTTGGTTTATTTCCTTTAAATAATATGGGGATTTTTTTGTATTGCAAATAAAAACATTTGAAATTTGTAATAAAAGTAACAACACTTTATTTATTTAAATACACTCGGATACTGTTTTTACAGTACTTTATTTATGTATTTCACTTATTGTTTTACACCTTTATTATCAAACTTAAGTGTGTATTAACACTTTATAAGTTCTACTGTAATACTGATCATGTAAGCTGAGTTGTTCGACTATTTATAGTAACATACAGGTGGTCTGTAAAATTTCACAAAGTCCCCGTATGTTCATACTAGTTCATTTTGGTAAATTACGCCGTTACATTTAAATTGAGACGTAATGTTAATGCTAAGTAATATGCAGAAAAAGTAA
The DNA here is from genome assembly GCA_941918925.1 of Phyto melanocephala. NCBI lineage: Eukaryota > Metazoa > Arthropoda > Insecta > Diptera > Rhinophoridae > Phyto > Phyto melanocephala. The sequence continues at coordinate 102,124,926 of OW799234.1, read as the reverse complement.
ATGTGCTAAAAGTATGCTGCACATAATAACACACCTCGGCTACTTTACGTTTTATTCGAGAAACTAGACAACCAGCTAACCAAAATGTTAAATGTACATAAACTACTCCAAATAAAACTGCAGCAAGTTAAAATAATGTAAATTAAACTAATAAAATTATCATGTAAATAAAGCTATTTAAAATAAAATCTGTAACAATATGTTTATATGTGAAACTTAAACAGACTTTAAGTGTAGAGAATTGATCATTTAAGGCATATGTATATGTTTCATTAAAGCTTTATTTAAATTTGCAGTGAAGAAGTGAATTTGGAACCTAAATAGAACCTAAAACTGTATGACGAAGTCAAAATCTAGGCATTAATATTTGGTTTATTTATACAAATAGTTTTAAAATGTAAACGCTGCTTTATTATTAAAATTGAGCAAGAGTAATTATACCATTTGTAAGAGATAATCTAAGTTATCAAATAAACGCTAAATAAGGAAGGGAAGTACCGCTAAACGTGATAAGGAATTTCGAATCATTTAGAAAATATTTTGATTTTTTAAAAATTTTTGGTATTCTTTTTTCGAATCTCTGCCAGATTTTAAATTTGATTATGTAACCAGGATATGTACATATTTGCCAATATCGAAAAACTATTTATATTTGGTATTGTTATTTTTTAGAAAATTAAAAAATTAAAAATCAATAAAATGGCTCGTACATAAATTAAACTAAATATTGGTTATAGTAACCGAATTCGACTTTAAATATTTTTTTTTGTATTTGGGATATTACGCTCTCATTATCCATTTTCACCACAAGTAAGAAAATTATTATTAAAGTAGATAGTTTAAGGCGAATAGCGATTGTTGTTTTCTAAATAAGTTTCAAGATTTATTCATTTGTATAGGAGGTACAACGCACACTTTAAACATAAAAATATATACAGCCTATATCCGTTCATTTAAAATATTAGTGAAATTCGATAAGTACTTTCAAAGATAACTAAGGATATATAGATATACATTATTTCTTAATTATTATTTTACTATATAGGAATAATGCTTGCTGCCTCCTTACTGCAAATAACGGAACCTGTCCATACATGCACGCAAAGAAAAAATATGGTTGTGGTAACCATAATCGAAGAGCAATATACTATGATTGAATTGTATGATTATCATTAAAACATATAATGGTTACCCGTTATCATTATTATGTTTTATTAAAGTATCATTCAATAATTATATATATGACTACAATTGAAATCGACAATCTTTGCTTTTTTACAGCAAATTATTGTCTTTTGCTGCAACGTACGCATATTGATTGTACTTACCAATTTGCAATTCTTTTACCAATATTTTTTTACATTTTCTCGTTTATTTGTAAATTTTCTTTAATATTTCAAAATTTTTGTTCCTTTTTTTTTGACATCTCAAACGTTTAAAATAATACAAATTTATTCAGCAAGAAGAAGAACAATTGAAATCAAATTATTATTAAAAAAAAATCATAGCTTGATTAATTTGTAATCATACTGTTGTCTCACTTATTATTTAATGATTATTTTTAATTTTTAATGCTCTTGAATATAATGTTATTTTTGTCTCATTTATTTTCTTAAATCATACTATTTTTAAATGATAACCATTTTGAAATTTTTACGAAAAGTAAACATTAAATGATACAATTCAAACAAATGCTTGATTATTGTGACAAAATATATGATGAAATGAAACAAAAAAAACTATTACTTGTTTTCAACAACCAAATATTGTTATAGAAACTATAATATGACCGTCGTGATCATGTCGTAATCATGGGTTTTCTTTGCGTGTGCATATAAAGTATTTAAATTTTATGTATCAATGGCTTTTTGTGGCGGAAAATTAATGATTTAGACGTAGAGAATATGTGGATTTAACAGAATAATGCCACTTACCATATATCAAGGAAAACAAAGGATCCCTTGAAAGAAAAGTTCGAAAATTGCATTATTTCTTGTAGAGCACAAGTAAATTGGCCACCAAGATCTACTCAAGATAGACACTTCTGGACTATTTTCTGTAAGGTTCACTTGACCGACATAATTTTTAATTTTTAACCGGAAACCATCATACTAATATAATAAATGTGAATGTTTATATGTTTGGATGTTTAGATATTTGTTACTTAATCACGCAAAAACGGCTGAACGGAATACACACAATTTACATGATGAATTTTATGACGTCCAATTTTCTTAATTCCCTTTTGAAGTTGCTACCAAAAACTACTCAAATTTATACGATGGTTTTTTTTTGAAGTGTAATATCTAATTTGTATTGTAGACTATTAAATTTATATTTTTAATATTTTTTATTTTCTTTATTTTGAATGTCGAAAAAACTAATTACTGTTTTATATTTTTTTTTATCAGTCAAAAAGCACAATCCAGTTGATGAGAATATAAAAATAAAACGTAATAGAAAGAACAGGAAAAAGTGTAAAGCGAAGTGTAAAAAAAAACCATAAAAACAGAAATCATGTCTATTTTTCTACCCCCCTTTATTCTCTACACCGCTTGCTTCCAAACAAAAAATGACGTCCAAAATTGGACGTCATAAAATTCATCATGTAAATTGGGTGATAGATATCAACCTAGATTAACACATACGCTACTTTTTATCACGATAACCAGGTGAAGTCGTTGGTAAACTCATCATCACACAGCTTAAACGGGTTGGTTTTGTTGTAAATATTTTTATTTTTGAGTTTTCTTTCATATTTTCAAGTTCAAATTTTCAAATTTATAATCCTACTAATATAATAAATGTGAATGTTTGTATGTTTAGATAAATTTGACAAACATAAAAATAGCAATCTAAGTTAATACTAAGTCTACCTTTTATCCCGGGAACTACGCAGACGAAGTCGTGGGCACAAGCTAGTTTGAAATAAATTAGAATAAAAAGAATCAACTAATATTTTTAAATTTTTAATCAGAACTTTTTTTTTTTTAATTGTGATAAATGAAAGAGTAAATCTTGAAAAATTATATTTTTACCGACACTAGCCGAATGGAATGCATTTTCGAAACCAGCTACGATTTCATAATCAGCACTCTCTGATCATTGGTTACATATTGGTTGTAAATATCATCTATTTCACTCACGGGACTTAAGTTAATTGAATTCGGTAACTAATTTTAGTTTTTCCTTTTTCATATATTTTTACCACAATGAGTTAGATTGAAATTTTTAACCAAACAGCAATCCTTTTACTTTTGTTTGTTATTATCTTTCATTTAAAAATTCTTTGTAAAAATAAAGAATATTAAATATGAACCCAAGCCTGATTAAAAATTTAAAAATATTAGTTTTAACAAAAAAGTTCAACAAAAATAAAAATTCAATATTTTTAATATTTAAAAAAATACTCTTTTTTATGAAAATTAAAATGATAACTCAAATTTATACCCCCTTTACAATGATAGCCCAAATGTATGGAGAAATCATTATCGATTGAACTAACATTACGATTTTCTAGGGCTGGACCATAAACCCAGCATTGCATTGCATCGAATTGGTTTAAAACTACTTTTTCTTACCATTCGATGGAGCGGCTACATGACTACACCGTAGTCAATCCTTAAAACACAAAACTTGTTTGAAAATGATATGTTCTATGACTACATTGTGCTTAGTCCAATTCAGCAACCATCGACCACGTAGTTTTTAGGAATGTAAATCAAGGCAATATACTGCAGGTATATAGTATGATATGTCTTTTCTCTTCATTAAATTTATTATTACTAAATGTACTTATGTATTGATTATGTCAAAATTGTCACGAACGACAAAATTTTGGCATCCCAAAAAATGGCGTCGGGCAAAATTCGCCATATGTAGCAAACATAGCAATTGGTTTGTGTCTATTTCTTAAGTCAGAGAAGAACGAACAAGTGAATTTGTTTTTACTTTAATAATTGTTTTATTTATATTTTATAGCATTGAAATAAGTATACAAAATATTTAAACTGTAAAAATTGGATGCTTGTATTATTGTTAATTTCTAATTATTTTTATTAGCTGTTATAAAAAGCAAAATTTTATAAAAATGTTTAATAGACGTACCCACTACCTTGTTTGCAAAAATTGTAATTCTTTAATAATGTTTCTTCTCGCACAAACAGTAAACAACTTCATGAATTATAACAATCAGGCCGTCCCTTTTTATTTGACTTTGAGAGTTTTACGTCTCACTCTCGCGTGGTTAATTGTGTGGTTAATTAACCGCTGGCTTTTATTTTAATTGGATCAACTGGATGAGTACCAAATTAACTCAAATATTCACAACTGGATGAGTACCAAATAAACTCATGTACTTGTAACTGGAGTTATGGAACTCCTCATTGTAATTATTGTTCAGATGTCTCCGACATCCTGTACAATGGTATAGGTTAATTAGCGGTGCCTGAGCCAACGTTTTGTAACTGGAGGAGAACCATAGAACTCAGTTTTATTCATTGTTCAAGTGTCTCCGACTTCCTATACTGAGTTATAGGTCGATTCACTGAGTAGGAACCAACGTGAAATACCCTGACTTTTTGGTTATGTATCTCTGACAATCAGTTTCAGAATCCAAAAAAAGAAGTAGTGATTGTGTTTCTTATGGCAAATTTATACAGCGAACTTTTAACGACAAATTTTGCCGTGTTGGGCTAAAATCATAGTTCGTGCCAGTTGTGTTGCTAACATATGTATCTATGAATGCTACTAAAATGCATTTTCCACTAATATGAGATTGTTGTTCTAAAAACAATTAGCACAAAAAAGAAAACAAAAACTTGCAACTTACCCTGTAGTCGAAAAAAAGTCACGAATTTTGCATGCTTGTTAACAAGTTCATTAAACTTTTGCAGACCAAAAGCTATAAATTCCTTTTGGGTCAAAAATATAATTTCACGTAATTGTGTTAAGAATTTATTGCTTTTAAAGAAAGCAAAATCGAATTCATTGATATTTTACCGCAAAAACCTCAATTTGGTTTTCTGTTGGAGGTTCTCCCCCCCTAGCTTTTTCTGAAAAACAAATAAACCATTAAAAACCCACAACATAAATTAAACTGTTAACAGCAGAAAATATCAAAAATTCTTTTCTATTTTCAATTTTTTATCTTACCCAAAAGTAATTTATTTTATTTTTTTGGCCACTGACACCATTTCAAGGTAGGAATGGGAAAACAAACTCATACACAAAGGTATAAACAATGTAACTACATATGTATGTGTACTTGTAACTACCACATGCATGAAAATATTAGTCGCACGCAGTATTGGATTTTTAAAAGAATTTGAAACTTGCCAAATATGTATGTGAGAAGTTTGAAATCATATAAGTATTTAAGCGTTAATTAATGTCAATATATCAACACAGTAGAAGGTATAAAAAACGAAACAACAACAAAAGTTATAATAGTTCCTAATTTGACCATGACGTCCATGTGCCGAAAATTTCGACAGTAAACTAATAATGGCAATATGGAAGAAGTTGGTTTGTGCTGTCAATCAATATTTGATTTTGCCTGTCGCCATTATGACTGGCAAAACGCGTATAGCAGACAGTGGGGCCAGAATAGTCTTGAATTCTAATAATTTTTTAATAAATTGAATTTTATGTGTAAGATAAATTTAAATAAAAAAATTAATATATTAATTTTTTTTAGATTTAGATTAGATTATTGATTTATTTAAAAAGATAATAACACAGTATTACATTTTTTATAAAATAAAAGGCAGAGAAAATTCTTAAACAATAAATCATAATAAGACATAACAAAAAAATTTTGTGTGTCTGATTGGCAAAAACTTTGGATATAAAATTAACATTTTGAGCATCCATACTTATATATATAAATTCATATTTAAAATTTAAATTAAAAGATAGCTGAATAGCTTAATATACAAAATTCTTATTAAAAAAATTATCGGTATTCTGATATAATAAAATCTCTATATTTTAAGCAAGTTAATACAAATTTATATAAACGCATAAAATTATTACCATTTAGTACGTCATGGACCTCATCCAGTGGTAGTAATCTTTTTCCAAAAATACTAAAGCGATAACAGGAGAAAATTGGGCATCTGCCAATAAAATGGTATGTATTTTCATGTTCATTATAATTACACAAAGAACATATGCTTGTAGCATAGCCATGAAATGGATGGGCGTTCATATTCAGTAACCCCTCTAGCCTCCATAACTAAGCTTACGAGGTGTGCCAAGTTATTGTCACAGAAATAAGCTTGTATATCATATTGTAAAGCAGGGTATAAATCATGAAATGTTTCTTCAAGTCTCAATATCAAAATTATTACCAATCCTGCTAAATAAAACCCTCCACTGCGGTATCCAAAAAGTATTATGTTGAAAAGTTTGCTCTGCCAAAATTATTAATTACACTGTGCATGAAATTGACACTTTTTTTTCGTGACAAGCCGGGCACCTGGCGTTTTAACATAATTCGGGTACGCTAAATCCAGTGGTGCCCTCGGTTTTTTAAGATTGGCTCTGGTTTTCGAGATATACCGTTATTTCGAAAATGGAGGAGGTTGCACCACATATGTTCGCGTAACTCAAAAACGCTTTAGCTTATTCCAAAAACTTAAAAAACCGAAATTCCGCAATAAAATTTCCTTTAAGAAAAGTAAAACTTCTTTCTAATATCCGTAGTCGTTTTAGAAAAATAATTTTTTTTTTGAAAAAAAAATTAATTTTTTTATCAAAATTTCGAAATTTTTGTTCTTTAAAAATTCATAAAAAATTAAAAAATGCAGCTAGGCTTCTAATTTTTTACAGACATATCAAAAACAAAGCTGCTAACAAAACAAGCCATAAATGATTAAAATCTGTTAGCAACTTTTGATTTTATTCACAAAAGTCGACAAATTTTAATTAATTTAAGAATTTCATAAAACGCAATATTTGTATGGGAGCCCCCCTAAGGGATGGTGATAAAGGGAAAGTATAATTTAAGAAAATGTTAAGAACAAAAAACAATGAAGGTCGGTCATACATTTTATCCCCCTAGGAGTGAATCCTAGGCCTTAGAAACAAATGTTGGGAATGAAAAATAAAGTTGCGCTGGTCATACATTTGGCCCGTTTAGGGGTATCTCAGGCGCTGCAGGTGCAAAATTTAAGGCTAGGGTTCTACGCGTATAAAAAAATTTTAAATTAGTAACATGTAGCAAAACTGCTTTTAAGCTACTTTTGGAAGAATCAATGAATAAGCGCCAATCTCCAGGATTACATTCATTTTGCATTGTACAACGGTATTTGGCATGGTTCTTGGAATTAAAAATTAAAACATAGTATTTTAAAATTACCTGTGATTTCAAGTTATTGGCAATAAAATCTACACCTGGAAACGGTAGAAATATTATTCGTCCTGGCTTTTTTTTTACAAAACATGCGACTAGTACTTTGATTAAAACAATTACAGTATAAATAAGAGTTCCTCAACCCCTTCACTGTCATATGGAAAGTGCTTGCGAAAGTGATTAGTGAAGTTTAAAGCCTTTGACAGTCTTGTATCTTAAAGAACAAAAATTTCGAAATTTTTATAAAAAAATTAATTTTTTTTTCAAAAAAAAAAAATATTTTTCTAAAACGACTACGGATATTAGAAAGAAGTTTTACTTTTCTTAAAGGAAATTTTATTGCGGAATTTTGGTTTTTTAAGTTTTTGGAATAAGCTAAACCGTTTTTGAGTTACGCGAACATATGTGGTGCAACCTCCTCCATTTTCGAAATAACGGTATATCTCGAAAACCAGAGCCAATCTTAAAAAACCGAGGGCACCACTGGATTTAGCGTACCCGAATTATGTTAAAACGCTAGGTGCCCGGCTTGTCTGTTTTTTCAACTAGCACAGTGTTATTATTATTTATTAATTTTAACTAATGTAATGTGCATTGAGACTAGTTTAACAAATACCATGGCAATTATTACTTCTTAATTTGTTTTTCTTATTAAAAAAAGTTAAATTTCTTAAAAATAATTATAAATTATAAATAAATAATTTTTTTTGAATACCTTTCATAATTTTGTAATTTTGTAGTGTTTTTTTATATTTTTTTTGTGTAACACTTAACTTTTTACCCTCTTAAAAATCCAAAAACAATTTACTTAAATCATATATTTTTTTACAATCACCTAATGTTTTATTACTTGGGGTACAATTTTTTCAAAATAGTTTTGCCGCAACACATATGAGTGTAAATATGTACATATTTATGTATAAACTTTACAAAAGGCAAATATAAATATTTTTTATTGCTTCCAATAAATTTTCTGTTGTTAAAAATTGAAATCGAACATAAAAATACATTTTTCCCTGTATTAAAAAAAATAAAATTTATAATAATTTTAAAAAGTTTTCTCTTTAGCAATTAAAAATTACATAAATGCATTTGTGAATGAAATATGTGTATTTGGAGACATTGTTGGAATTTTAGGACTTGGAACATTAAAAATTTTTATTATGCCTTTGTATAGCAATTTATGCTAAAGGCACTTTTACAGTAATTTTGTTAGTTGTATGATCCATCTGTAATTACGAATGTCGGTCAAAATTGACATTTAATGGGCGTTTGCTAATTTTTGCTTTCTCATTAACGTTTTTAGCTTTAACTAACATATGTATGTAACCTAAAATAGCTCGCAGCTATTTGTTATTTGTCTTTTTTTATATTTCGGAATTAGAAACAACAAATAAATAATTATTATCGAATGTGGCTTTATTGCTTTACAAGATATTTTCGATTAAGATTGACATACTTTTGCATGCCTGTGAATTAATTTTCAAAGCAGTTTTTCCATTCCGATTAAGGTACCTCCGAAACATGCATTTTGAATGCATCAACCGCATTATCAGGTGTTGGCATCGTAATTAATTTTTAATGTTGGGTGTCAAGTCAGGGCTATATGAAAGACGACTGACGCATTAAATCGACTTTTAAAATTATCCTAGTCTGAGCCGATGTTTACGAGGTGGAAAATGATCCGTCTTTGGTAGTTGTTTTTTTTTTTATTTTAATAAAGAATTGTGGCAAACAAATGGTTGTGTACATTTCACCTTTCTATGTTGCACAAATGGTACTATGTAGACAGGTTCAGTTTTTCTAAAAAAGGTGAGCATTTGCTTCGAGTTTGAATGACTTTTGTAGGGTTTTGTTCGTGGTGGAAGACCCATACAGTCGACTGTTGCTGTTAACTTAAAACTACTGTTCGTTAGGTCATACTCATGTTCGATCGTATTGTTTGAGAATTGCTTGCGATCAATTAACACGAGCCATTTTTGAGCGATTGTCAAATTATGGGGGATCCAACGTAAACAAACCTTTTTCAAAGCTAAATGTTTATACAATACTAAATACAGACTTGAAGGTTGCCTCAATCCCCCAAAAAAATGCATGACGATCTTGCACATCATTTTACGTACATCATTAATATTTCCCGAAATATTTTAGACGACCTTTACGAAACTTGAGTTGAGAGAACTACGGCCACGACTGGATTCAGTAAACCATCGATAACACTAGTCTCTGGTGATGCTTCATTGCTCAACATTGAATTGAGTTCATCGATGCACTGTTGTTAATTAAATCCAAGCCGAAAGATGTGAATAAAAGTACAAAAATGTTTACGATTAAATTCCATTTTTTGGCCGACATAAATTTTTAAAATTACTGTAAACAACACAAATAGTACGTCAAAACGTTCTAAGTACGTATAAGTGTACCCTGAGTACGTACATATATTTTTAAAAATATTTTTTACTCTTGCCCAAACCCAAAATATAAAAGCCATCCTGGCGCCACAAAAAATTTAATTACAAAACAGCTGATATTATAACTGAAGATTTTTACACTGCAAATGCAGACATTTAAAGAAGAAAATTTTTTTCTTGCATTCCACGTATGCATTTTGCAATGGGAAATTTGACAAGCACAATGTAAAAAACAGAATGTGTAAAAGTGCCTGTAAACATTACAATTTCTAACATTACAATTGTTTATACAAAAGGATTAAATTATAAACAAATTGCAGTATATAGCGACCGCATTAGAATAAGATGCTTTTGACAGCAGACTTAGAAGTCTGGCAGAGATTGACATTGTTCTGCTCAACGAAAATTCAAAATATTAGGTAAGTCCACTCGTTATCGGTTTATTCAACAATGATGTTGTTTACATATGTAAATACGTATTAACTGTTTAATTAAATTTTATTGTGATATTCTTTGTTCAAACGTGTTCTTTAGCTTGTTTATTCTTTTATAAAAAAAATTACAAAAATATAGGACTAAAGGTGAATTCACCCATTTGTTCTGAACAAAATTTTTTCCGGAGAATAACATGTTTTACTGAGAGTTTTCTGCAGAACGATGCACCCATTTCAGAAAATTTGGCCGAAAAAACAAAGCTGCCATATAATATAAAAATGCAAACAGTTGTACAAAGTGGCAGCACCGCTAGCAAACTATGTAAATAAATACGAACGTAAATTATTTCATTAAAATATATGTGAAGAAAATGTCGGATAGAATTATTATTTAAAAAAAATTATTATTTTTAATTGAAGTGCATAAGGTCAATTTGTTTGCAAAAGAAATTTATAAAAAAAAATCGGAAATGAAAAGAGTCGCAGTGAGAAAAATCTTAAAAGAAAGAAGATCACACGGTTTATTTCACGGTTTATGACCATATGGCTAGGTTTTTGTAAATAAATGAATGTATAAATAAACTTAAATGTATTTACGACCGATTCCAGTGGTGGCTCCTATTTCATTCCATAAACCCTGTTTTAAATAATTATTTTTGTATGCACTATTGCTCATGTCATACAAACATTCTCTTCCTGGTTTTTTTAATTCTTCTATTAATTTTTGAGCAACATTTTCATTAAATAAATAAATAAAATAAATTAAATAATTTAAATAAATTCCATTTTACTTGTTAATTTTCGGTAAAAACAATTTTTGTATAATAAATGTACTGACACTGTGTGTGGCAACCAAATTCAAATTTCATGTAAATATTGAAAAAAATGGCATCCCAATTCAGTTTCTTCTGAAGAAGAATTAAAATTAAACCAATTCAAGAAAAAACTTTCTGAACAAAATAATCTCTCTCTCTCTCAAAAGTAAAACGTCAAACTCAATATAAAAAAAATTTGTTCTGAACTAAAATTTTTTGGGTGAATCCATGGTACAATCATCAGGCAGCCTCAGTTCTGCAATAACAAAATTCTACATGTATTTTGTTGTTGGAAAACGACGACTTAAATGTCAAAAAGCAAATGTGTGTGCGTGTTTTTTTTGGTAGTAGAATATATACGTACACAATATATACACATACATAAACAAAATTTTACATTTTAGTTAAACCTTAAGGTAGAGAACAAAAATCAGCTGTTTTAGTGAGGCTACCTGATAATTGTACCATGGGTGAATCCAGCTTAAAGTAAGGCACATTTATTCATAAGGTAATCGCAGTTCAAAGAGAATTTTTTTTTTTTTTTTTTTTTATTTTTTTTATATGAAGTTTGATATTTGAAATTTATGAAAGAAAATAGTTTTTATTTTTATATGATTTTGACAGCTGAAAATTAAAATAATTTGTCCAGTATTTAAGAAACAATTTTTTGGATAAGATATTATTTTATAACTTTTTTTTTAATTATCTTTTTTAAGTGTACTTCCTTCTATTATACCAATGACGAACGAAACTAAACTACAACATTTTATATCGTTTTAACCACCGTACCTCAACCATTAGACCATCCTTCTGTAAACACCATATGTAAATCGAAGTTAATAAACAAAAAATCAAATAAATCAAAATGTTTTAATATGAAAACAAAAACAAAAATATAAAACATTTAAAGTATTTACACATTTTTTACACGCTTATTAAATTTCAGTATGTTGCAAACACAAGTTAATAAGTCATATTTACAAACAAACAAAATATATTTCTTGTATTTTAACCTTAACTTCTTATATAACTCTGAGGCCACACGTTAAAGTTTTCGCTTTTAAATTGGTCAGACATGTTGCTTGTAAAATTCATTTGAACCTAAAGCTGTGACGTAGGCTGCACGCAACTTGTTAGTCAATTTTATTTCTTAAGATGCCGTCGTCTAGAGAGGAACTAAAAATGCTCACAAATTATTTATTTATTTATATGTACATATGTATGTAATTTTTTTGTCATTTTCGACTGAAATGACATTCTTAGTTTGTCAAAAAAATCTTAAATTTAATTTTTTTTTTAATTTTCAATATGTGTAATACAAAAATAATTCCTTATAAAAACTTGACAATATTTGTAACTATAAATTTTACATTTACGAGATCAAATATGTAAGCTTTTAATTTTAAACTAGCAAACAAAATATTATGTCAGGACTTAATTATTTAAGATTAAAAAAATTCATATTTCAAGTTATAGTTACAGTTAACAAAAAAACTAAACAAAATTAATTATTTATAAAAAAATGTATTATATTTCATATTATTCTTTTTTTTTCAATTTAATATATTTTTAATATGTAATTTAGATGTATTAGAATTAATCTGTAAAATATTCGTATTTTAAACAAAAAAGATTTTTACTTATACTTTCTTTTAAAAACGTTGTATAAATATTTACATAATTTCTATTATTATTTTGTTCTTCTTTAATGTGGAATTTTTATAGCCTTCACCCATGGTGCCAAGAGTATTTGGATATAACTTTGTCATTACGTTTGTAATGTATACAATATTTATTTCCAGAAATTTACACTTTTTCTGGGAGCTTATGAAGTCGACTAAAGCGATGACCATTTGTCCATCTGTCGTGCGTTGTTTAAACTTAACTTTTATAAGCTTTCACATTTTACTTAGGGCTGTATGTACTTATGTATCAATCTTTTGGAAATATAAGACCCCGTTTACACAGGTAAACATTTGGAAGGGAAACATCTGGAATTCTCTTTTGTATTTTCCTTCGCGGTCATACAGGGAAACATTGTTGTCGGAAACATTCCAATTTATATTTGTTTTACACTCCATTTTTTCTTTTGTAGGTATATATGTATCATACATGGGCATACTGCATTACTTTTTTACTGCAGCAAGCGTTTCAGTAATCAGTAAATGCTTACTGGTAATGAAATATAATTTTCATTACCAGTAAACTTTAACTGATTACTGAAAAAAAAACAGTATTCAGTAAAGTTTACTGATTACTGGAAGAAAAAATCAGTATTCAGTCAATTTTACTGAATACTGAAAAAAAAAAATCAATAATCAGTAAAGTTTACTAAATACTGAAAAAATTTCAGTAATTAGTAAAATTTACTGAATACTGATTTTTTTTTCAGTAATCAGTAAAAATTTACTGGTAATGAAAATTATATTTCAAAAATTGAGTCACGATTACGTATTTTTTTTTTTGACAAGCTCAAAGTCCATAATTTTTTTAATTACAAAGGAATGTACATTAGGTCCGTTCAGCTGTTCCTTTGTTTTATATGCATATTGGAATTTCGTTTTATTTTTATTTATATTATTATATATTTATATTATTTATAACGTTTATTGAGTACAAAAATTCTTACAGTTTTATAATTCTTGTTTTTTTTGTATGTATAGGTAGTAAAAACCTCCTGATACTGCATTCGTAACAGTAATCAGTAAAATTTAATGATTACTGAAATTTGTTTCAGTATTCAGTAAACTTTACTGATTATTGATTTTTTTTTTCAGTATTCAGTAAAATTTACAGAATACTGAAATTTTTTTTCAGTAATCAGTAAAATTTACTGAATACTGAAATTTTTTTCAGTAATCAGTAAAATTTACTGAATACTGATTTTTTTTTTCAGTAACCAGTAAAAATATACTGGTAATGAAATTTCAAGTTCAGTACCAGTAAAAAAAAAGAAATACTGAAGAAGTACTGGTACTGCAAAGTGCCCATGTATGATATATGTTATTTATATGTGTGTACGTATTTCATATGAGATCAATGGTGATACAAACAACTGTTATTGCATGACTACACGTTGTGAAGGGTATATAAGATTCGGCACGGCCGAATATAGCACTCTTGCTTATTAAATATGATATGCTATTCCTAATGAATTTTGAAAAAAAAAAACATTCACTAATTGGCAATGTTGTGGGCAAGAATAATTTTTTTTTAATAACCCAAGTTTCTCATGTTCCCAAAAAATTTTGGCACATCTTAGTAACACCGAACTACAACCCGTAGTATCAGAAATTATTCCTTGAAAAAAAACTGCCAAATCACAAAAAAATATAAATATTTCGGTATTTTTCAAAATATGTAAAAACGAAAATATATAGAGTCATTGTGGCTAGAAAAATTTATTTCACTGTGGAAAATTCGTAAACTATGATGGCTGTCACTACAAAATGGCGTGTTATAAATGTATATGTATAAGAGTAAAATCTAGTAATTAAAACTTTACCCTCTTCAACACCCACAATATTAATATTAAATGAGAAGGCTTGATCAACAGAATTCAGTAAACTGTGAAAAACTCAAAATCCTAGATGGCATCGTAAATAAAATGGCGGATATATAAGTAAAATTTCAGATTTGTCCAATTAAATCAAACGAAAGTGCTTGACTAGTAGAATATAGAAAACTATATAAAAATTGAAAATCAAGAATAGCGTCGGAAATAATAAAGCAAAGTCGCATATAACTTTCAATTTTAAATCTAGACTACGCTATAATGTATCTATGTACATGGTGGTGAAGGATATTATCAGCTTCGACATGGCCGAATATTGCATTTCTACTTGTTGTTTATTATTTTATTTTATTTATTTTTTGAAAAGAAAAACATACTTTTCTTTTTAGTTTTTAGTATTTGGATCAGATGAATGTTGTGAGTTGAAAATGTATTTTAAGGAAATTTTTTTATTACTGTTTATTTGTGTAGTTGATTTTTTAAGATTTTCTCCCAACATGAAATACATTATTGTTTATAAATTGTTTTAACTATATATCGTAAAAAGATTTTATGAGAACGTATCCAAGGGGTTCACATGTCAAGGCCTTTAAAAAGTGTCATTTAAAAATTTTTAAATTAAATTTCTTATAGCTGTTGGGATCTCTAATTAAAATGACTACAGAAGGTCTTATAAATATATGATTTAATCGTTAGATATTATGGAGTGTTAAATAGACATACATGGATTCTAAGCTGTAGACGTGGGTACTATTCTTAGATGTTGTTGTGTAGAAAACATATATGTATGAACTCAAATTCTTGTCTCCAATGGCAAGCCGTGATAAAGAGTGAAAACAGTATGTTGTGGTTGGGATATTTTTCTGTTAAAACAAAATGAGGCAGCCATAATGCCTCTTAATGACCCTCATGTTCCCTCATCTTTCCTCATGAGCATGTATTTGCGTACACATTACACAAACTGTGGCAAAAGTACTTACATATTTCCGTAACCACTTCATAATGATCTCTTAATGTAAACAAATGCATTAAGAAAATTTATTTAAATGTTGTTGGTGGAATAAATCTTAGTACAAACATAATTTCCAAAAAAAAAAGTTTATGATTTAAGTATTTATTTTTAGTTAATTTATACTGGACAAATACTAATATGTATGTAGATTTGATTACAACATCACGCATGACGAACCCAAAATTTTTTTATCTGTTGAGTCGTTTTTGTTTACATGCAAATATCAAAAGAAATCACTCTTGTTTTAAAAATGTTTAAGATAATTTTTGATTTTTATATCTTACATACATATATGTACATACATATGTAAAATTTTCAACGAAGAAAACTTGTAAGTCAAAACAAAATATGTGTAAAAATAAAAAAAATAAATTTAGATAAGATATAATCACCAAAATACAACTGCTTCGGTGTTTCTTCCTAAAATTTACAAACGAAAATCGATTTTTATGCAGTTTCTACCATGAGATCCAATATGGGTATCACATACAGTGAACTATGAAAAATTAAAAATCCAAGATGGCGCCCTAGGATAAACGGCGGATATATGAGTCAAATATAGTAGTTACAGCCTCGCCTCCTTTAGCCCTCATAATATTGATAACAAATGAAAGCTTTTGACTAATAGAATTCAGTAAACTTAAAAAAAAGGGTAAAATCAAAAATGGCGTCATAAGCAAAATTAAGAAATTTTTTAATCCAATCAAATTAATTTCATTTTATTAAAAAAATATATAAATTTATTCTAGTTGTAGTACTAATAAATATAAATTAAAATTAATAGAGATAAAAATAAATATTAATTCATTCAACATATGGATACACTTGTTGCATATCAGTTTTTTGTAAACTTGCTGGTGTCATAAAGATATTTCGTAAATTATTTTTATACTTTCTATTGGATTTCTTTGCCTTCCTAAACCAAGATTTTTGTTGCAGATTTGATGTTGAACCGTCATTTTTAAAAGAATTTTTCATAGAACGCTAAAAGCAAAAAAATAATATATTTTTTAATAAACAAAATATATACGATTCATATATTTTTTATTTTATTTTATAAGTAAGAATTCCCTAAATTGCGATTACCAAATTTTTTTAAAGCGTATACGCAAAAAATAAAAATAAATGATGAAGATAAATAATATTTAAAAAATGGAAACCGATTGTTTTTTTTTACTCACCTTTATTGCATCTTGCTTGCGTTTATTTTCCAATTCCATAGTCCTGGCTGCACAATAGGGCCTAACCGTTATATAGTAAATGATTTCGATTACAGAAAAAATACTAAAACCCATAAATAAACCCAAGAGGCCACCAGTATTTGCTAGAAGTTATCAAGAAAACTTACAAATTAAAAAAGAATTTTTACAACCACGTCTCAACAATGTCTTACATAAAAATTCCGTAAATCCAAACATTTCCGATTTCGTAGTACTTCGAAATATATTCGAAGTATAATAGAAATGCATTATAGATAAATCACTAAAATTTTCGGTAGCATTAAAAATTTCCGGTGGAAAGTCATCAGATGTACGAAAATTTCCATAAATCATGGCCGATGCTGTCAATGTGGTTTGATAGTTTAGCTCGAAACATCCGGGCAGGCAACTATCACAGGAAACACTTTTATTTGAGGACTCTATTTCCGATTGAACTTGGTTGGTGCAGAAATTATCGTTGGGTCCACAAATCGAAACGTCCGGATTGAAACGCGGCAAATAGTAAAGGACACAAGAACATTTTTGCATTAGAATTTTCGCCTCACATTCCAATTCGCAATTTTTCCGTGAGTAGGTGCGATAATAAACTAAGTCACCCTCATCAGAGAACAGACATCTGCGCACAGCTTTTCTTATGGATCGTATGCTAGGTACAGCATTTTGGTAGACGGGTTCAATTGGTATGCGTGCCTCTCGCCCAGCCGTCATTAAGAAACCATAGTTGCTAATTTTAGGTAATTCTGCTGGATTGTGCACTAGAATCTATAAAATTTAAGAAGATTTACTTCTTATCTTAAATTACAATAAAAAAAAGTTATGCGTTACCTTAAAACCTACGCATTTAGTTTTGCTGCAGTAGTATTCTTCGGAGGACACATTTAATATCACCGTCAGGCCCATACGTGTTCCCGTTCCCCCGGAGACACGTGGATAGTAATGCGTGGGTAATTTGCTAGGATATCCCTTTTCAGGAGTCCAATCTATAGGTTGATATTGATTATCAATTGCCGGCATTAAAAGATTTTCTTCACTATAATAAATTAAGTACAAAAAAAATATTTAGTTAAGATTTAGCAAGTGTAAGTCTGTTTCACAAGCAACTTTTACATGTGTATATGATTATAGTTACATATCTAAACTTTCACATTCACATATGTACCGTTTGAAATTTTGAAAATTTTTAAATGATTTTTTTTCTTTTAAAAGTTACTAAATTCCTTACCTATAATTTCTCAACAGAAACTTCGGATCCAAAGCATTAAACGTACAGCACAGTCCATCGTCTGTTAGGACTGTATTAAAAATCATTGAACAGTTTTCAATTTGAGAACCAAAACTGCAATACAATAACATATCATCGCATGATTGAGCTACCTTTAAAGTACATAAGAGTTAATAATGTCAATATAAAATCCTGTTAACGCATTTAACCAACAAACCTCTATTAATATGGCTTTAAAGTATTTCCAAGTACCCACATAAGTCATGGCCAAATCATTTGAACCTTGATTGCACAAACTCATTAATAAGGAGTAATTGGTACTAGTTCTTAAAAGAAAATATTAGTGTTTCACCAAAGACAACGTATATACACTACATTTACCAATAGATATAATTTAGTTGTAAGTGCTAGACGGACATACATTTTTGGCCTAGAAAGTTATTTTTCTTATATTTATAACTAGCCAAGCCCGCCGAGCGTTGCTACGCCCCTTAATGAATAAATATGCATTCTGAATTTTAATTGAATATCAAGTGCAAAAAGCTAAGAATTATAATTTCTTTTTTATGGGCGTGGTACTGCCCACTTTGATAATCACGAAACTGTTTAATCATAACTGCTCAATATGTGTGCAAAGTTTCAGAAAAATCGATCTAGTGAAAGTAGCTAAAAATTATAACTTATTTTTTAAGGGCGTAGCCCCGCCCACTTTTTATCACCCATAAACACTCCCCGAAATGTGTACAACAACCTGCCAAAGTTTAAATCCGATCGGCTTTACAGTTTCGGAGTCTATAGCTAACACACACACAGAGTTTCACTTTTATATAGATATAAGGGGTCCGCCAAATAACTTTTGTTTTTTTTTTTAAATGCTATTAAAAAAAGTGTTTCTTCGGCTTAATGGCACCTAGCGCCGTCCTGTTGAAACCAAATGTTGCCAATATCCTCCTCTTCAATTTTTGTGAACAAAAATTTTTGTGAGCATGGCTTGATAACGATCGCCATTGTCTACGGCCACTCCTGGCCCAATTATGCCTCTGGACCAAAATCCGCACCAAACAGTGACTCGTTTTGGGTGTATCGGCTTTTCAATGTATGCGTGCGGGTTTTCTGTGCCCCAAATGCGACAATTTTGCTTGTTTACATACCCGCCAAGATCAAAATGAGCTTCATCTGAAAAGATGATTTTTTTTGGCAAAATCGGCCAAAGTAATGTCGCTATATTTCCCAGCGATGTTCAAGCATATACACAACCATATTCCTTTAGAAAAATGATAAAACTTATTATCTGTCAAATCAGACATGAGCTAAGTGTTACCATTCACGAAATAAGCACTAGTTGAAAAAAAACGTTAGATAGCGGACCCTTTACAATATGGGTATCATAAGAAAGGTTTTTTAAAAGGTGAGTCCAACTGTATATACAATTTGTTCAAGGACTATCATTCATGGAATTTTTCATAAAGCATACATTGATTTTATATTTTTGCAAAAATCTAAATTATTTATATACAAAGAGGCGAAATATTTTAAATGTCATCTTAAAAAAAGTTCAAGGTTCATTCTTAGGAGGGTACATCACATCGAGCACTTTTTTTGGTGAGTCGCTTTAGTGTATAAAGTAGTCTGTATTTATTCGATAAATTCAAAAAATATCTAAATACAAAAGAAACATTTTTTCTTAACTTAACTAATTTGTGCATATTACCTACCAAAGCTTTTATTTTCAAATCAAATACCTGGTTATAAATTGTACTTTACTCTTTTGAGCCTGATTTAGATTGCAAATTGTTATGGCGGGAAATGGTACCTCAGTACTCGATGTCTGCTTAGCGCTGGTGGAAATGATAATGGGCGAAGCACTCCACTTAGTGTAAACATTTGAAATGAAAAACGCCGACAGTACGACTACACCAATAAATGCCAAACCAAAGAAAACTCTAAAATTGTGGCACATAGACTGAAATGTTAAAAACAAATGCTTAATACAAGATCTATAAGTACCTCTCTGGTATGGTTATCTTATCCTCTGCTATATATTTTAAGCCATGCAGAGTGGTATTTTGTAAATAATATTTAATATTTTTCTTGGCCGCCTCTCTAGTGCAAACTTGATCATCTTCACTTGAATAATCTGCTGGTTTATTGTAATCTGAAATAATATAAAAAATTATATATAAAATTATCAAATTTATTAAACAAAAACTACTTAATGTCTTTATTTCCTTTCGATAATACTTTTCCCCAAAAGCATTTTTGTTAAATTTATTTAAACTATTTTCCTTTATCTTCCAATTCATTTTACACTTTGAACACTTTTTGAATTTTTCACTTTATTTTCAAATGTACTTTTAATTACTTTTTATTGGAACATTTGCGAACTTCAGTCCTTTTATACTTCAACTCTATTTGGTGATTTTTGGTAGTGATAATTTCTATCTGTTTCTTTGTAAATATTATTTAACGGCAAATATGAAATGTTTGCAAACTTCAATCGAAATCCATCAACGTAATCATATTTACTTAACGCTTATAAAATACATACTAGGGTATTTTGCCAGCTAAATATTAGCATGCGATAAATGACATTTGACATGCTAAATACAAAACGGAGTTGTTTGCCGTATTTAAAATATTCAAAACAGAACAGTTTCTTCGTATACCGTAGTGGGTTATGATTTTAACGAAGTGAAGAATAATAAATAAAAAAATAATATTAATATAAAAATAACTTCTAAAAAACGAAGAAAAGTTTAAGTTTACTCTGGATTGCTAAAGTGTGAAAGAAATTATACCCTTCACACAGTGAAAAAGGGTATATATAGGTTTGTCATTCCGTGTGAAATTTGTACAATTTTCATTTCCGAGCCCATAAAGTATGTATTTTCTGAAAGCTTATGAATAGGGGAGTCGATTAAGCTTTGTCAGTCTGTCCATCTGTCCGTATGTATGTTGAAATCAACTTTTTGAAGCCCCCCGACATCGCTTGAACCCCCTTAATAACAGAAGGGCACTTATTCGTACCAGATCACGTTTTTGGGGTCAAAGGCTGTTTTAAGTCTGTTTAACTTAAAACAACAACAATTATATAAAATAAATTATGAATAAAAACATTCGCTTTCTTTCGAGATATTAAGGGTGTTTTTATTATTTACCGTTCTGGAGTTACGGCTCCATTTTTAACGTCGTTTAATCCAGATGAAGTTTCGGCTATCATAAAAGGAAAATTACTTTGTGTTCTAGACAAAAAAATTCCAATATCCATTTTTTGCGGTCACCCTGGTATACATACTTTAAGACGAGTAAACATTGCAAAGGCAATATTATTGGAGAGATTCACAACTGAATAAAAAATCAGAATAATAGAGTCAATATCATCAATCACCATTTTTAACGCAAACAGCAAATCATTGACATTTTAACGACAGAATTTCACTCTCTAAGGCAAAGATTCGTTACTTAGTTTATCGTCACCATAAATATAATGGCCCGTTAGGAATTTTCTTGAATCGGTCGACCACATTTAAAGCGCAATGCAGAAAAAATTGAACATCTAAAAAGCAAAGTGTTAGCTAAATGATTATTACATGTGAGTTCAAATTGATTTTTGCATCAAAGAGATCCAAAAAAGAGTCAACAACATTTAGCTTAGAGCCATTTAGAAAGTAAACATTTAAGAGGAGTGTAGGTTAGGTTAGATAGAACAGGCAGCTCACTTGGATCCATTTTATTGATCCCATTGTGATACCTGAATGGAAAAGTAAGAATAGCATAGAAAAGAGAGAAGAGAAGCAGACAACACCAGAGTCTCTGGCGGGAATCGAACCCACAACCTCCAAACTAGCAGACCAGCACACTACTGACTAGTCCACCGGGAAGTGTATAACTGCAGAAAGTCATAGATTCACATTTTGTTAAATTTATAAGGTTAACCGTACATCAATTGACGAAATAATTCAAATCAGTTTGAAGATAAAAACTGTCCTCATCATTTGTTATCTATGAATAAAGTTTAACATCTTCAACAAACATTAAAATATTGCTGTATTGAATAGCCTTTGGAAGATCGTTTAGAAACAATAAAAACAGGATTTGGCAGATACAATTTTCCTGTAGAACATCAGAGGACACTAATATTTAGATAAACAGTAATTATAAAATCCACATTGTCTCCGATCTTTTCAATTATTTTAAAGGGTTAACCGGAAGTCCTAAATATTTGAGCTTGTCTAATCACTTTACAAACAACTGAGATATGATAAAAAAAACCTAGACCACCTCGTCTTTTCACACCAATTCAAACTAGATGAACGTCGGTTTGAATCCCAGACCCCATGGGTCGTTTTCAACCTCTTCACACATCTGTATGAAACATGCCCTCTTACTCCTACTGATCGCCATTTTCAAGGATTTGCGGATGCGCCTATATTGGTCACGGTGCTCGTCATTCCCCGGCCTACCTCGGCTTCTAGTATACCGTCGTCTAGCCCGGATACATTCCGACCGTAGTTGAGAAATTTCCCCGTTCCACCAATATACCGGCCGCTTGTTCGCACTCATCCTCCTTTTAATCATAGACGTATCGCATGCCTCCGATACCCTACTTATGAGTTGCGCAGCCATTGTTTCAGGCTGCCCTTGCAACCTCATATTTTCCACCACTACTCCAAATAATTCCCTATCAAGGCTATCTGTTTTCCATCCCGAAATTCGTTCCGGGTGTATAATCATTGCATCCTGGCGCAATTCCTCCCTAATATCAATCAATATAGCATTATGATCGCTATGTGTGTATATCCCGGGCATGCTCCATCCTACCCTTCCCATAATATTAGCACTAGCAAAGGCAACATCAATAATTGACCCCGCTTCGCCTCTTGAGAAAGTGTGCTCAGCTCCGTTGTTTAACAGAATTACATTAAGTGTAGAAAATGACTCCACTAGTATCCGACCCCTAGAATTTGTGCATGGGCAGCCCCATTCTATCGCCCACGCATTGAAGTCGCCGGCAATAACCACGGGACCTCTTGAGCATGCATCAGAAACGATATTGTGAACAATTCGTTCAAACTCCAATAAGGAATATCTCGGGGGAACGTAGCAGCTATAGAAGCAAATCCCATGCACAATATATGTATGTATGTATGTATGTATGTTTGTATGTATTTTTGTACGTGTTTCATATAAATGAGATAAATGGTGATACAAACAATTGTTATTGCATGACTACACGTTGTGAAGGGTATATAAGATTCGGCACGACCGAATATAGCACTCTTACTTGTTTTTTGTTGCTTTTTTTTATTTTTGTAGACTGTAGTAATACATGAAGAATACCATAAAATAAACCAACAATATTTTTGATTTTCCTCTCAAGCTGCAAATATGAAGTATAAAAAGTTTTTTGTCTCTCCTATAAAATTTACTGAAAGGGAGTTATCAGATTTGCATATTAATTATATAAGATATATAAGTTTGTCATTCCGTTAATAATTTTATTTTCCACCCCATAAAATATTAATTATATGAATCCTTTTCGATTAAAAAGTCGATTTAGATATGTCCGTCTGTCCGTATGAGCGTTGAAATCAACTTTTTGCTAATTCGAAATATTCCACGGATTTGCATGTAATATCAATTTATCAGAGGTGCTTTAGTAAATGTTGTTTTTGCAATCCAATACATTCGGCCCATAACTTTCCCAGATATGAGCAAATAAATACGACTGCCTCTTCTCTCCATAAAAATCAAAAATCTTTAGCTCTCAGCTAATTTATTGTCATGTTTGTTACCATTTACAGATATAGTATTGCTCTCAAGATAATCGTAAACAATTTTGGTATAAAATGGAATTTTTTTAAAATAAATATGTTTTCAAGCTGTGAATAAATTCTGGACTCGATACAGACATCAAATAGTCTCGAAAATTATTTCTGAGAAACACTTACAAATCGGTTTGAAACTAACTGAGACATAGACATTAAATTATAACTGATTCGGTGTTTTTCCTAAAAAATTTAAAAGTAAAATCAAATTTTTTTCAGCTTCAAACAACCGTCAGTGTTACTTTAGTTTAGAAAATCTGTTTTTTAAAAAAGAATTAATATTCTTGTATACATTTGAAATGTTGTAAGTTTATTTAGAACTTACTCTACATTGTACACAAAATTACAGCAGAGTCGCTCATCAGCCAATGATTTTAAAAACAATTAACTCACTATCCACACGACTGATTACGGAAATAATGGAGTCAAAAAGCTAAAACATAGCTAAACAGATACAACAACGCGTCTTTTCTTTTGTTTTATTTTTTAACTGCATAAGTATTTATTTTTATATATGTAAGTATATAATTTCTATTATTTTATTGAATATTTACTGTAACATATTGGCAACATTGTTAATTATTTAATTCATCATTAATTGATTCTTCTTTTGAACCATTTGTCCAAATTGTTCGCTATTACGACGTTCAATTTGTCTAGCTGGGAATTGTTGTAATACTGTAGTATTAACCATTCGATCCGTTGTCATATAATATGAGGGAGCATCACTAAAACGTAATGAAGGATTTCGTGAGTTAGGACGGGAAATATCTCCACGACTACCTCCTTTGATGCGATCGTGCCGCTTGACCACATGATAGGGCCGCAAAATGGCATAGTAAATAAATTCGGCAATAGAGATAAAACTAAACCCCATGAATAGGCCCATCAAGCCGCCAACACTGGCTAAAATGAAAATATTTTTTATAATAAACTTAATATATGTATGTATGTAGATAAGTTAAGTTTGAGAAATTATTTACACAAAAAATCTGTCATTCCAATAAACTCCGTTTGCTTTGTGCTACGAAATGTATTATCGGTAAAATAAAAATGCACCACCGCCATATTTTTTTCGGCATATTC
Source organism: Phyto melanocephala (assembly GCA_941918925.1). NCBI lineage: Eukaryota > Metazoa > Arthropoda > Insecta > Diptera > Rhinophoridae > Phyto > Phyto melanocephala. The sequence continues at coordinate 102,100,027 of OW799234.1, read as the reverse complement.
GCTGCTTGTATTTTTCACAAACTTATTGGCTATGGCAAAACCCTCATGCGATATTGGGGCTGAAAAGAAGTCCGTATAAAAATTTAAATCAAAACAACTGGGCCAGCATTTATGCTGACAATCCTCAATGGCCGAGTGCGTTCTATTGCGTTTATTGTGCAAGACCATTTTAACACATGGCGTATCCTTTAGGCCACATATTCTGGCATCCTTCTCCAGCATTGGCATGTAATAATTCAAACATTTACAAGCGTCTAACAGTTGGCGAGCCTGACACTCCCTTTCACAATTTCGTCGATTGTAGTAGGAGAAATATTCCAATTTCTTCTCGCCATCAAATAAACACTTTCTGTACTCTTTGTCTATAGATTTTAAATTAAGTGCTGCCTCTGTTTTATCTGTCCGTATTCGTATCTTTGTCTCACTACCAGCTGGTAATAAGGTTCCAATTTCTCGTACATGTGGTATTTCGGCTGGACTATGAAGAGCCATTTTAAGGCCTACACTTGCCGTCGAGGAACAATAGTAATCAGATAGATCTATGTCAAATGTTAAACTTAAACCCAAAGTAATGCCGGTGCCCACAGAGGTTCGCGGATAAAATATTTCAGGCAAGTCATCGGGGTAACCTCTCTCGGGGTCCCAGTTAACTGGTTCTGCTTCGTCGTCGTACGTCTGGTTACGTAGCTTAGAAACTCTGTTATTTAAAATATCATTAGAATACTTGCATATGTACATTTGAAATGTTGTAAGTTTATATAGAACTTACTCTACGTTGTACATGAAATTTGGGCTTAACATATTAAAAACACAGCAGAGTCCCTCATCAGTAACTATTGTGCGAAATATATCACTACATTTATAATCCACAGCCCCATAGTTACAGCCGACTATCATTTCCTCACAGGGTTGAGATATCTAAATGTTGAATAACAAAAATAAATTATGTATATACATATGTATTTACATACATACATTCAGATGAAAGTGTTTTCGAAATTACATTCTTATATTTCTTAAAAATTTCTCTACCTTGGAACGTCTTACTTCGTAGAATCGATTACGCGTTTTAATTTTACAAGAATGTCCTAAGTGTCATAATGTCATTTTTTGTTTATTGTAAAATTTTTAGACCTTCTTAAATTTTTTAAGAAAAATTATGACTTAATGACATTTAGGAAATCTTGTGAATAAGCCAATTGTACTTTTTTTCTTTACTACAATTATATGTTGAAATTCCAAGTTACTAAATTTATTTGAATAAATTCAAATGAATTGGAAATTAATTGCAATTCATTTTCTAACTCATTTAAATTAATTTATTTTTAATTCAAATGAATTGGAAATGAATTGCAATACATTTTTTCTAACTCATTTGAATTAATTCAAAGTCAATTCAATTCAAATGATTTGGAAATGAATTGCAATTCATTTTACCAATTCATTTGAATTAAAAATGAATTGCAATTCATGTTTGATAAATTCAAATGAATTGATTCAAATTTCATTCAAATCTCTTTTTGTGACGAAAAGAAAAATTTTACCAATTCAGTGCATGAATGATTCGCGAATTAATTCAAAAATTAATGATTCGTTTACAACTCTGACGAATTCTATCCAGTAAAATAAATTTTGTATAAACGAACATAATTCACTGAAATTCTTTAAAAAATCTTAAAAACCATTGACTAAACGAAGAACAGAATTGATGAATTCATAAGGTGTCCTAAGTGTCGAATTGACATAACTTCAATATTTTAAGAGATATCAAAGTTTTGAAATGTACAATACAATACCTTTCATTCATGTCAAACATTTTGGAAAATTGTGACAACTCGAATCTGAGAACACCTTGTGAATTCGTCAAATCTAGTTCAGTTAATTCACTCAGTATAAGGATGTATTTAAACAAATCATTTTAGTTTACAACTTACATTGACTATAAAATCCTCAAAATTATTCCAGTTAATCGAATCCGCCATTGACAAGTTCACTTCGCGTTTACACAACAACTGTAACATGGTGTATTCACTTGAATCTCTAAAAATCGTAAATCAAAAAATTCAAATAAATCACACACACCACCCTGCGTTTTATCCCAAAAAAAAAAAACTCACTTTTTATACAACTGAGCTCTAGCCTTTGAGGCTTGATTTAAATTACACAAAGTTACAGCCGGAAATGGTTCATTAACAATAAAACTCGGTTCTGGATTAATGCCCACTATAACCGGTGTCGAACGCCATTTGGCATACACATTTGAAATGAAAAATATTGACATTAAAAAAACGGCAACAAATGACATGGCAAAGAAAATCCTTTCGGCCGGATACAACTGCTCGTCGACAATGTACTTCAGACCGTGCAACGTGCTGTGTTGACAAAACTCATCGGTATTGTCGGCAATAACTTTCTTAAAATCCATCACATTTTCATGTTTTTTCAGTTCGGTTCGCCCGGAGTTATGACGCATAGCAATGTCATTCGTTGTGGAGTGCCGCCGTACATTTAAATGCAACGGAATAGCATGGTTTTTATTTTTAGCCGCTTCCTGTTGTACTCGATTTGATACATTCATGTTCAACTTTAAATTTATAACTGATTAAGTGCTAGAATGCGTACTCTTAATTATGCCTCGGTTTGGATGATCCATGATGTCCTTTGTTAGTTTTCATTTTTACTTTATTGTTGCTTGTTTGTTTTATTTGCGAAAACTTGTTTATACATACATACATACTTATTTGTATTGGTTAATATATACATAAATGTAAATTATTTCGTTTTTGTTAGTGAACTCTCTAGACGGCACGACGCGACGCACCTTTAAAATCATTAATGTGCATGTGAAACATTGTTTTCATTATAATCAATGAGCTACGTAATGGAGCCGCATGTTAAAATAAATAATATTTACCAGTTTCTTTCCTATAATTACTCCCATGTACTTACATATGGAGGGCTCAGAGCTGAAGCGAACCAAGTCACTAAAACACATTTCGAAGATATTTTGAGGTTTAGTAAATTAACTGCCATTAATTCCTGGAGTAAATATTTCAGTTATACTAAAAACAGTTTTAAAGTTTATTCTCAAAATTGTTTAATGATATAAATTTTACAAACTGCATTTGAAAACTTTTGCAACAAATTAATAAAGAAAAAAAGAGTGACTTGGTTCATTCTTACTCCGAATAATAGTTATTATTGACAACTATTGTAATTTTGTAGTAAAATAAAAGTGTATAATTTTTGACAAAAGTAGTAAAAAAAAATTAATTCAATTATTTAAAATTAATAAACAATAGCTCTGTTCCACATGCACAACGAAAAAGTCCGAACTTGCCCAAAGTTACCCAAAAGCGTTCCACATAACAATTTTTGTTTAATTATCATTTCCTGTACAAATTTGCACGAACTTTTTCTTTGGGTAAGTTCGGACAAGAATTTAACAATCAGCTGTTTTTTGTTTACATATGAAACTGAAAATTAATCAAAAAATTTGCAAGCAAGAGAAGAAGTTTAGTTTTTGTTAAAAAATATATTAAAAGCAAAATGGAAGGTTTTAATGAAAAAGTTAAAGTGGTAAATACATTAGTGAATAGATATTTCCCTAGTTCTTTAAAATAAATACTTTTAAAAAATTTACACTGGCTCAGCTTTTCTTTCAGTTCTTTTTAAATTATTTTTAACATCTGTTGGCAAGGATACAAATGTTTTGTTTTTATAATGTTATTGCTTTTAAGCGTCTAAAATCACTTAAATAGTTTTTAATTTAAAAAGTAAGCACCATTAGTATTACAAGAAGTGCAAAATTGGTTTTTTGCGTTCCAGCAATTTTGGGTAGTTTTGGCAAATTTAGAGAGTAATTTTGATTTTATTCTCATTAGTCCGAACTTGTCCGAGATCTTGTGGAACACACCTAATATGTATATGAGAAAAAGTATTGAATTTTAAGGTTAAATGAAGGATATAAAAAATTTTTACACATAAAAAAATTCATCATTTTCAACTTCATTATTTTGGTGCTGGTCCTGATGTTGTCTCGTTGTTATCTCTTGTTTGACTGGTAGATTCTTATAAAAACTGTGGTACTCTGTCGGACTCATTACCTGGCTGCTTTGTGTTTGCATCCACAATCGAAATTGCGAATAAATGTTTTTGCAGAAATGGTAAGACCTTATTGGTTTGTGTATTCCTTTCCGCTGTTGCAGCCAAGCTTACGCACATTCTTTTTCCACTTTGCCTTCTGCTTTTGTTTCTTCCTTCCCAGTCCTGCAGATGCAGATGTCAATGGTATAATTTTCTCGTTTTCTTTAAACAAAGTTATTTTTTACAATGTATGAAATTAAATATTTTTTAAATAACTCACACACTCAAAGAATACTTAACCGTTTTTTTTTGAACCAAGAATATTTTTCGGTTTTTAATGGGTCTTGTAAATTTTTGATTTATTTAATGTTTTGTTATACATATGTAATGTTTTATATATGTTTTGTTCAATTCCAATTTGGATCACACTGACTTGGTTCGTTTCAGCTTCGAAAAAAATAATAATAATAAGAGCAATTGACTTGGGTTTTTTACCGCTACCTTAGGAACGAAACACTTTTTGACTAAGTAGGTTACAGAACTAAATAGAGTTAAATTTTGCGCAGAATTTGGCACTAATTTTGACATTTTTTATATTTTATGACTTGGTTCGGTACAGCTTTGAGCTCTCCATATGTATATAAGATTTCATTACAAATTCCTTTTCTATAAAAAATATTAAAAATAAAATTACGTAAATTCATTTTCATAGAATACTAGATGAACCCGGACAGCATCGCTGGTCCCAACCCCAACATAAATATTGATTTTATAGATCAAGTAGTATTTTTTAAGAAAAATTTGTACATTTAAAATAAATAAGACTTTTATGCTTACATATATGTATGTATATTAAACAAGCGGACCCGGCGAACTTCGCCTCGCCCCACTTTTAAGCCTGCAGACAAACTTTAGAGTAATAATCCAACACAAATATTAAAATTTTCAATGTGACACCTGTCAGATTGCGCAAAGTCTAAGTTAATGTATAACGCTATCTATTGCATTTTAACTGAGAATTTTCTATTTTTTCATTTGAAAAGCCATTAAGGAATAATTTCACACAAAATTTTATACAAAGACTCGATTTTTCCGGAGAGATTTTCCTCGAAAATACGAACAACTGACAAAAAATTTCATAGAAATCGGCCCAGCCGTTCTCATTTTATGAATTATATAAGATAATGCGACTACAGCGCCCTCTAGATGATTTTACGATTATTGTGAAACTTTTTGAATAAAAATCTACATTTTAAATAATTCAAATGAATTACATTTTATTTAAAGTATTAATATAGATTTTTGCTTGCTTAGGGCTTCATAGAAAATATCTACAATTATTTAAAAGTTAATAGTTAAATCGTTTTTTAGAACATTTCTTTGTTCCTAAATTTCTCTCTTTATTAAAAATATTTATTCTTATTTACTAATATTAAAAAAGGTTTCTTATTAATTGCCCAATTAATCTGTAATAATTGTGTAACTGAAAAGAATTTAAGCAATTTTATGATTTAAAATTGCCGTCAAACGACTGGAAGAGTTCCATAAAACTCAGTATAATTAATTGTTCAGATGTCTCCGACTTTCTATACAATGGTATAGGTCGACTTGAGGTGACTGAACTAACATTTTTTTTCAACTGGAGGAGAACCATAAAACTCAACTTTAATTATTGTTCAAGTGTCTCCGACTTCCTATACAGAGGTATAGGTCGATTTACGGAGCCGGAACCAACGTGGAATACCCTGGCTATTTGGTTACCTACCTCTGCCAATCAATTTTAAGAATCAAAAAAAAAAAATATATATATATATACTGATATATGGCATATATACTGATATTGCTTGTAAGCCATTTTTCCTATTACACTTTCGCTTGAAAAAAGATTCAGACATTCTGACGCTCTAATTCATAAAAAATATTTTAGGTTTATTAAAGACTTATTTGACAGATGTTATACAGAAAAATGTTAAAGAAGCCCTGAATAAAGCTAAAATATTTTTTATGAAAATAAGTCTAATAGCCAACTTCCTTTCTTTATTTTGTGTGATTTGTTTATTTTATAATACATACATACATACGTTTTTCCTTTGGTGCTTTTGTACTGTTGTTTATGATATTTAAACTACCTTTATATTACCAAAATAAACCGAGTAATGTGGTGTTTAACATCAACAATATTAGATACCTACTTATATAAAAACCATGTACATATGTACAAAATTTTAACTTACAAAAAAGTTCAAATTTTTTAAAATAGTCATGAAACATTTAAAAAAAGTCCTTAGAAGAATATATTTTTTTCAGTGTATATTTTGTTGCAATTTTTCATTAAACTAATTTAACGTACATATGTATGTGTTTTTCCTATCTCTGTGATGGGTTTGATCTATAAATGTGTATGATAAAATAAGGATACCTGTCACACAGTTCGTCAAGAAATCACTTTATTGCGTGAAATGTATGATGATGTTTGAATATAAAATATTTAAAGATGATTTGCCAACAAAATTTGAACAAACATTTACGGTGTTATGCATATAACAAACTGTGTGCTAACGAAATTTCCCCATGCAAAAGTTAGCAGCTCATTAGTTACATAGCACATATGTATTTAGTTTGTTATTATGCATTACGTTTAATTGTCATTTGTTTAGTAAAAATTCAGTATATATGGCGATTATAGAACATATGTATGTATGTATGTATGTATACATCTGATGTTACTCAAAGTAGATGCTATGATGCACTTTTTACACGAATGGCAGAGCCTTTATTTATTGCAGTAAAGTCTCGAATGCGATAGTTAGGAAAATGGAAAATAATCTAAGATTAACGTTTCAATACTATGAAAAATTAAAAAAAATAAAAGTCAATGACGATAAAACTCAAGCGTTTATATTTCCATTCAATAAATCACGAAAACGCTTTCCTACTAGATATTTATCGTCTAGGAAAACAATTATCCCATTAAGGGGCGAAATTAAATATTTAGGAGTTATCCTTGACAAAAAATGTTTATTTAAACAGCATATTAATAGTAAGAAATTGTCTGATCAACCACTGATGGTATTTGGTTAAAGACACATTTTAGTGATTGTTTTAAAATTACTTCTAACTTCTAAGTAGATACGAGGTTTTTTATTAACATCTTTTTCTTAAAACTGTAATATTAACAGTTTGTTTATTTAATTAATCAGATGTTAATTGTTGTAATACTATTTGAAAATTATCATAACTTTGTTAATAATATTAGTAAAATGAATAAATTTTAATAAATAAATAAAAAATATTAAATTGATTATGAATATTAGGCATAATTATAGATCAAGCCTGACTTATTACAAATAAAATCAGAGGCTTTTTTAGTTAAAAACAACATTGTTGAAAAAAACGTTAATTTTAGTTTAAATTTTTAACAAAAGCTTTATACTTTTGACTTTATTAAACTTTTTGTGTTATATATATATGCAATTAATTAAAAAAACTGTACAAAAGTTATTAAATGTCTTAATTTGGTTCGTAATCTATTTTGTATTTCTGCTTCATGTTTTTTTTATTTATTAATGTATTTAAAAATTTAGTTATTAAATTTGAAAAAATCTACCGATAAATCCAACAAAGGATCTTCTGAAACATTAACGGAAGTGGTAGTCTCTTTCATGTGAACAGCCTCGACAGCATTATCACTGGCGTGGTCAATATGAGGTGGTAAGATTTTGGCTACTACTGAAGTGGTATTAGATGATGACAATGAACCAGCGTTTGCTAATGTTTGCTGTTGAAGCATTGAAGAAGTATGTATTTTATTTATATCAGTTTGAACCAAATCATCGACTGCTCTTAAAAGGCTTTCCTCTGAAGGTGGTAACAATTTTCCTCCTGCAGATAAATTTAATTTTTGAGCTGCCTCATCAGTAAGAGTATCATCGAGAGTAATGGAAAGGTGAGTGTAGTCCAAACTACGTGTGCTAATATGATTGTGTTGAGAATTATGACCTTGTATTTGAAAATTATCATACTGATTGATAAGTTCTGGATCTAGGGGAGACTCTATAGCGGTAAGATCTAAAGCATATTGACCTTCTGGTATACCCAAAAGCTTGGAGCAACGCTGATTAATAAAATGCAAACCTGTGGTATTTCGTATTAATCGAGAGCTACGAAGCTGTAATTGCTCTAATAAATCGTTTAGTTCGTTTAGAAACAAATCTGCCTTTTGATCTTCGTTCAGCGATTGCGACTTTTGTAGCTTGGAAACTAAGAAACGAAACAGCGTCATTTCTTCAGGTAGTTGTGATAATTCCGTGTTATTTGAGGTTTGTAGTAGAGATGCAGAGCTGTTGTGTATTTGCATGTGATCAGGATGCTGGGCAAAATGTCTTTGTAATCTCTTGCCCAAAAAGATTTTCTTACATGTTGGACAAATGGCTTCGGGTGGGATTTTTCGTTTTGGCGAAGATTGCTGAGCTTCAACAGCTAGTTTCGTTTCCTTTGCAGTAATTGTTTCGGGAAAAGATTGTGGTGTAACAGTTAGTTTACTGCATTGATAGTCAGAGTCTTTAAGATCATTTAATAAATTTGTTATAGATTCTTGTGGTGAGGGTGGTGGTAAAAATAATTTTGAATTGTCTTGAGAATTATTAGGTGTCTTTATAAGACGTCCGGACCTAGTTCTGAGATTAACATTTGTTTTTGTTTTATTGTCTTTTGATGGCATGTTTTCGGTTTCCAATTTTTTCCTAATTTTACTACTTTTTTTTATAGTTTCTTTATAGTCTTCCTGCAATCTTTTGCGTGGTCTTCCCAAATTATTAACACCTTTTTGGGCCATTTCAAATTTATTCTCTTCCTCCAAATCAATAACTTTAGGGCAATTTTCGGTAATGGGTTTCAATCCTAATAATTCAGGCGATAAAAACCTATATATTGTCTTTTGGTGGGTATTGTATTGAGTTCTGACGATTTCGTTTCGATTCCGATCAATTACTATGTGATCACGATTTGTCAATTTTAAAATGTCATAGGCCAAACGATTTAACGCATCCCACTCCTTTGGAATATTGTTCCTAACTGTATTTTGTTGTTTGTTGTCTACTTTTTTATTTTCACATTCATCTTCAGTCAGCTCAATTTCATTATCTGAACCATTTTCACTTTCCAATGGCTCCAACAGGATTACCCTTCTGAGTGGTGGAGCCTCACATTGTTCAGCATGTATATACAAACGTTCAAAGTCTTTCTGGCTAACAATGCGTCCATTTCTTTCCAACTCACTTATAAAAACATTGGATTTCTTTTCTATTAACTTGGTTTCATTTGTGGCCACACCCTCAATACGCTTATAAATTCCCGGTACCATAAACCTTGAAGAAACGGGTTGCAATCGATCCTGTTCCACTGTAAAAAGTAAGGATTCTTCACCTAATAGACTCTGACTGTCGGAGGTTAAAAGAAAATCATCAGAGGTGGAATTGAGAAAATCCAAGTTAATAACATCTTTAATTTTATGCTCTTCTGCTTTCTTTTTCTTAGATTCCTCCTGTTTATGTTGGTTTTCAAACTCTAAGTTCTACAATTATAGGAAAGTATAAAGCAATAGAAATATATTGAATACCTCTCCTACCTTATTAAACTTTAACAAATGCTCGATTTCATCGAATATATTTGTTTCCACTTCTTTTTCCATAATAATATCATTACACCCAGTTGTACAGACATCTTTATTGAGGAATGCATTGATGTCCAGAGTTATCGACATTAAAGTTTAAGCTATTTTTGATTTTAAGAGTTTTGACCAACAGATTTATTTCTTCTTGTTTTTTCCTGTTAATTGTTGTAAATGAATCTGCAAAACTAGATTCGCTTCTCAAATGCGAGTGTAAACAAAAGTCAGCTGATTACAATTAACTTCCCCATGGAAAAATGTTGCCACATGCTAAATTGCTTGGTTATAAATACGTTTTATACACACCACCAACAAAATGGTGAGGGTATATTCAATTTGTGTATTAGTTTGTAACACATCGAAATATCCATTTAAAACCCCATAAAGTATAAATTTTCAGAGTCCTGGTATCATTTAAGGACGATCAAGCTATATCCTTTCGTCTGTTGAAAGCACGATAGAGCTCGAACCGAAAAAATAAAATGCAGTTGTATCTAAACGCATTGATGTAGAGCGATGAAATATAGAATATATATTTCCTGAGCGTTATATTCGGCTATGCCGAAACTTATAATACCCGTCATATACAAAGGTATATATTTCAAATCGTAGCTAAGTCTAGATTTTAGTTTTTTAATGTGATATTCCATTTTCATTATTATTTCCGACGCCATCTTATATTTGATACTAATATTGTGGGTGTTAAATGGGATAAAGCCGTAACTACTATATTTGACTTATATATTCGCCATTTATTCTTGTACACTATTTTGGATTTTTTCTTTTCACAGCTAACTATATTTTAATGATCAAGTCCTTTCACTGACTTCCCATATTGGCTCTCTCGGTTGTATAGAAACTGAAAAATATTGTTTTCCATTTGTAAATTACAGGAAAAACACCGAAGCAGTTGTACTTTGATGCTTATAATGGCTCAGCTGATTTCAAACCGATTTGTTCGTTTTTCTTTTAAATGTCTTCATTACAACTTATGATCTTAAGCGTGTTAAAAAATTATTTAGGAGTTTGCAAAATTTTGATACATTTTATATATTTGCTCAAAATTTTTCATGTATACTTCCAGAGGCATACCAAATCTATAAATAGTAACAACCTTGTCTATAAATTAGATCTAGATAATTTTAATTTTTGTGGTAAAAATAAGCGAAAAAGCAGAGTGAGTCGTGTGAGTGATAATGCTGATTTCCAACACCAATCTGATATATCCCGAATATATCTGATAAATTGATACCTTACACGGGCATTGGTGATGTCGGGGTCTTTAAGATGTTGATTCTTACATACATACAGTCAGACAAACGTTTAATGTATAATCTACTCCCCTATTAATAAGCTTTAAGAAAATACATAGTTTATGTGGTTGGAAATTAATATTGTAGAAATTTCACACGGAACGAAAAACCTATATATACCCTTACACTCACTGTAAAGGGTATTAAAAACCAAAAGTATTGTTTTCAAAAGTATAAAGAAAATCCTTAAACAAATAAGAAGTTCATATTATTAATAGTGCCAAAAATGGCACGATTGTGCTACTTTTACCAACAGTTGTTGGCAACTAAGGTGGTTGGTTGTTGTGGTGAGTGCCAAATAAAACGGTCTTATATACAAAAGCTGATAATTATAAAATGAGAATTATTATCTATTCAAGTCAAAAACCCAATATAAGTGATGTCAAAAAAGGCAAATGCGATGTTGTAAAATTATATTGCTGTTTTTTATCTGAAAATATTTTTGTATATAAAGGGTGGGAATGGGTGGTTATTTAAAAATTTTAAATTTGAATCGGCTATTGCTTATTTTTTTTAAATTTTTGGTTTTATTTAAAATTTTGAGCTTTGTCATTTAAGAATGTTACTCAATATCATTCATATGACTATGACGACTGGTTCTGCATTATTTATGTAAAATTATTCTTAAATAAGTGCGAGAAATGTTCAGTTCCTAAAAACGATGATGGATATTCTTGCACACACAGCAATGTTTTCGATAAAACACACTGGACGAGAACGTACACAGGTTGCTTTGTTCCATGACGATTCAATTTCATGTAATACATACATATCGTCGATTTTAAAAAAACTCTTAAGTTACATTGAACAAAGTTTACAGGAGCAAAAAAAAAAAAAAAAAAAAAAAAAACTCTCTTAAATGTAAAATTAACCAAAAAAAATGTCAAAGCTTTTTTAGTTTAAGCTTATTTTTTACTAAAGACTTACTGCCGTATTCATAAAAAATATTTTTGTTTTATTGAAGACATATAGGTATAAACATTTTTTTCACAACGCCTGTCTAATAAAACTTTAATAAACTTAACAAGTAAGAGCGCTATATTCGGCCCTGCCGAATCTTATATACCCTTCACAACGTGTAGTCATGCAATAACAGTAGTTTGTATCACCATTCATCCCATATGAAATACGTACATACATATATAAAAAACATACATATATAAAAACAACCCATTTTAAAATTATAACTTTACGTATGTATGTTAAAAGAAAAAAAAAATAAATAAAAAACGAAATTTAAAAAAAAAAATTTAAAAAAAAAAAATTTTTAAAAAAAAAATTTAAAAAAAAAATTAAAAAAAAAAAAAATTAAAAAAAAAATAATAAAAATATAAATAATATATTAAATAAAAAAAAAAAAAATTAAAACAAGTAAGAGCCCTATATTCGGCCGTGCCGAATCTTATATACCCTTCACAACGTGTAGTCATGCAATAACAGTAGTTTGTGTCACCATTCATCCCATATGAAATACGTACATACATATAAAAACATACATATATAAAAACATCCTATTGTAAAATTATAAATTCACGTATGTATGTAAAAAAACAAAAAAAAAAAAACAAAAAAAAATAAAACAAAAATTTTAAAAAATATTTAAAAAAAAATTAAAAAAAAAAAATTATTATATCACGAATTCCACAGAAAAGTCATCCGTCACACATGTGCGTGACGATGTTAAAAATTAGTAAAAGATGAATATATATATATTTTTTTCAGATAATATAACTTTTCGTATAATCTAAGATTGCTTCTTCTAGCTGTTAAAAATATGAATTTTTATCTGAAGTAAATTCGCAGAAATTTTTGATAGAAACTGACATAAAATGTTCAAAGGTAAATTTTGTAACATGTGCGTACGATACATTTTGATTTATACTAACGAAATTAGAAAACCTATTAATAAGTGCTTTATAAATTTTTGAAAGAGCATAAAATTAAATAATAATAGCGGCAAATCTGCTTTAACAAAAAATATTTTTTTAACAAAATTAGTTGCAATTATTCGCACTCTGTAACAGTGCGTGACATGGATTTTATGATATATATAATATATATAAAACAAAAAAAAAATAAAAAAAAAATTAAAAAAAAATAATAATAAAAATATATGTAATATATTAAATAAAAAATAAAAAAAAAATAAAAAAAAATTAAAAAAAAATTTTTTTTTTGGCTCAGCTGGGATTCGAAGCCACGTTTTCCCTAACCAGTATACACGTTTGTATGTATGTATGTTGTTGTTGTAATGTTGTTTTTGTGAAAAAAAAATCGAGGTGGTCGTGGGTTTTTGCTCATATCTCAGTTGTTTATGTACCGATATTTCTGATTTTCAATACCGATCTACTCCCGAATATTTCTGATATTTTAATACATTACCCGAGTCCAACCTATGTCGGGGGGCTTCAAAAAGTTGATTTCAACATACACACGGACAGACGGACAGACTGACAGGGCTTAATCAACTCCTCTATTCATAAGCTTTCAGAAAATATATACTTTTTTATATATATAAATTGTAGAAATTTCACACGGAATGACAAACCTATATATACCCTTTTTCACTGTGTGAAGGGTATAAAAAAAATATAAAAAAAATAAAAATTTTTTTTTTTGGCTCAGCTGGGATTCAATGCCACGTTTTCTCTGACCAGGGTATCAATTCTCGTTCTATGAAACTATGAAATGAAAAGTTTTTGTGTGTCATATCATATGGTGTCACCATACCCTTTGCTTTACAAACATTTTTTCATTTCACAGTTTCACAGAACGAGAATTGAGCCCCAGTATACATGTTTGTATGTATGTATGTTGTTGTTATAATGTTGTTTTTGCGAAAAAAAATCGAGGTGGCCGTAGGTTTTTGCCTATATCTCAGTTGTTTATATACCGATGTTTCTGATTTTCAATACCGATCTACTCCCGAATATTTCTGATATTTTAATACCTCACCCGGGTCCAAGCGATGTCGGGGGGCTTCAAAAAGTTGATTTCAACATACACACGGACAGACTGACAGAGCTTAATCGACTCCCCTATTCATAAGCTTTCAGAAAATATATACTTTATGGGGTCGGAAATGAAAATTGTAGAAATTTCACACGGAATGACAAACCTATATATACCCTTTTTCACTGCGTGAAGGGTTTGAATGTTTTGAGTTATGTTAAAATATGACTTTATCGAGTAAAAGAAGTATTAATTTTAACAATTTAAATTGTGACCAGTGCAAATTATTTATCGATGAAAAAAATATAAGATAACATCGCATGTGATTTTAGTAAAAAATTTTACATGTTATAATTTTTAAGCACAGATTACATCGTCAAGCTAATGTTTAAATTCGTTGAATTCACTTTGATCAGGGTACAACAACATACCATTAACTAATTAGCTCAATATTTTTTTTTTCTACTTTTAATGTAAAACTCTATATATGAAATAAATTATGAATCCGTTTTTAAAGATTTTTGAATTCGCCGGTGCGTGTACCCAGCTGCACAAAATCTCTTCATTTTACACTTTAGCGAGAATTGAGCTCCTGGTTATTGACCGAGTAACTTTAGCGTACTTTTTATACCCTTCACCTGTGGTGTACAAGGGTATATATAGCTTTGTCATTCCGTTTGTAATTTCTACAATTTTCATTTCCGACCCCATAAAGTATACATTTTCTGAAAGCTTATGAATAGAGGAGTCGATTAAGCCCTGACCGTCTGTCCGTCTGTCCGTCTATCCGTCTGTCCGTCTGCCCGTCTGTCCGTGTGTTGGTTGAAATCAACTTTTAGAAGCAACTATATGTTCCTCAGATCTGTATATGGTACCAATCTCTTGGAAATATCCAGGAATGAATCGCTATTGAAATTCAGCACAATCGCCCCATAACTTTCTGAGATATGAGCAAAAAACCACGACCACCTCGTTTTTTTTCACAATTACAACAACAACATACATACATAGATACATGTAAAAAACATACCAAACAAAAAAAATTACAAAAAAAAAAATATTAAAAATAAGAAAAAAATAATAAAAAAAAATACAAAAAAAAAATTTTAAAAAAATTTAAAAAAAAATTTAAAAAAATTTTTTTAAAAATTTTCTAAAAAAATTTTTTGAAAAAATTTAAAAAAAATATAAAAAAAAATAATAAAATATAAATAATATATTAAATAAAATAAAATAAAATTTTTTTGGCTCAGCTGGGATTCGATGCCACATTTATTCTAACGTGTACGTATGCACGTATTTTATATGGGATGAATGGTGATACAAACAATTGTTATTGCATGACTACACGTTGTGAAGGGTATATAAGATTCGGCACGGCCGAATATAGCACTGTTACTTGTTTTTGATAATATATGTAAGAGAATTATTTACATTATACAAATTATTTTATTTTTTGGGTTTATGACACTGTTGCTGTAAATGAGCGATATGCATATAGTATATTTAAAATTCAGTGCTTTTTAATAAATCATTTGACTTAATTAAACAAATTTTTTATTGGCTAGATCTTATTAAGTTTTTTTTTGTGTAAAAATTTACCTAAAAAATTGCTTCCACCAAATTTAAATGTCTTATTTACACAATGTTATCATTGTTCACATCAATCGTCTAAAAATACAGTTTTTTACATAAGTTTGTTTGTAAGTATGTATTTGTGTATATGTATGTATGTGTATCATGTTTATATATATTATTTCCTTTAAATTGTGAAATTTTATGACAGTTCAATTAAATGCCAATTATCTATAATTACGGCTAAACGTACATAACAGATACTATGTGCATACCAACATACATACAAACAAAATTCTCAAAAATGTAGTGAAAATAAAAGAAGATGAAAAACTTTTGTATTGTGTCCAAAAAAAAAGTAAGAAAGAAAAAGGTATAGACGATCAAAACACAATTACAAGATGAAAGTTCATAGAAATAAACATTTACTACTGTGTGAGATAAATCAGAGATGAAGGAATGGTGTTGTAGTAGAAATCGTAGCACTAAATGAATGACATGAAAATATTTTAACAAAAGCCACAAATTGACAAGTATAAGCCAAAGAGCTGTCAGCAAAAAAAAAAAAAAAGAAGAAGAAAATAAGACAAGAATGCTGGTTTAGCTTGTGCCGAA
Organism: Phyto melanocephala; assembly: GCA_941918925.1. Classification (NCBI taxonomy): domain Eukaryota; kingdom Metazoa; phylum Arthropoda; class Insecta; order Diptera; family Rhinophoridae; genus Phyto; species Phyto melanocephala. Next base: position 102,083,818 of record OW799234.1, on the reverse strand, counting down.
TCTTTTATACCTTTCGCTGACAAGTGCATACATAAAGGGTATACCAAAATTAACGCAAGATTTGAATTTGTTAAGTGTTGGCAACCCAAAAGAAAAAAAAACAGTTAGGCAGCTGATATTTCAGGGCTGGGTATCAATTCTCGTTTTATGCAACTATGAAATGAAAAGTTTTTGTGTTTTCACAGTTTCACAGAACGAGAATTGAACCCCAGGTAAGAATGGAGCATTACACGATAGAACAACGTGTCTTCATTATAAGGGAACTGGAGGAAATAAATAAATTTAAGGAAAAACAAGTAACAGTGCTATATTCGGCCGTGCCGAATCTGATATACCCTTCACAACGTGTAGTCATGCAATAACAATTGTTTGTATCACCATTCATCCCATATAAAATACGTGCATACGTACACGTTAGAATAAATGTGGCATCGAATCCCAGCTGAGCCAAAAAAATTTTATTTTATTTTATTTAATATATTATTTATATTTTATTATTTTTTTTAATATTTTTTTTAAATTTTTTCAAAAAAATTTTTTAGAAAATTTTTAAAAAAATTTTTTTAAATTTTTTTTTAAATTTTTTTAAAATTTTTTTTTTGTAGTTTTTTTTATTATTTTTTTCTTATTTTTAATATTTTTTTTTTTTGTAATTTTTTTTGTTTGGTATGTTTTTTACATGTATCTATGTATGTATGTTGTTGTTGTAATTGTGAAAAAAAACGAGGTGGTCGTGGTTTTTTGCTCATATCTCAGAAAGTTATGGGGCGATTGTGCTGAATTTCAATAGCGATTCATTCCTGGATATTTCCAAGAGATTGGTACCATATACAGATCTGAGGAACATATAGTTGCTTCTAAAAGTTGATTTCAACCAACACACGGACAGACGGGCAGACGGACAGACGGACAGACGGATAGACGGACAGACGGACAGACGGTCAGGGCTTAATCGACTCCTCTATTCATAAGCTTTCAGAAAATGTATACTTTATGGGGTCGGAAATGAAAATTGTAGAAATTACAAACGGAATGACAAAGCTATATATACCCTTGTACACCACAGGTGAAGGGTATAAAAAGGCGTAGTGTTCAATTATCTATCGTCAATTTTTCATAGTCTCAAACTTATGAGAGACAATATATGATTCGAATATGTTTAAATCAATTAGCTTTAAAAAATATATTTTTTTTTTCAGCAAAAAAAGGTTTCAAAATATTTCTGCCGTTGATGACTCCATTTTGCTGACACGTTTATACCTGATGTTTTATTGGGATATACGGGTTGAAGAAAAGTTCACTTTAGCATACACCATGTTACCTAGTGAGATCGTCACCTGATTGTTATTATTGTTAGAGTTACTATCAATATCTCTACAGCTATTTAAAATTTGGAAGATCTTGTTTCTATCTTTTGCTACGGGAATCAGTTGGCTCTACGACTTGTTCTTATTTAAATGACTGTTGGTGAGATCTTTTCAGTGTAGACGTTGTGGAGGTGAATGCTCCCAAAGTGGGTAACATAGGCTAGTGATTTAATGATTGATGCTGGTTCAAGGATGGAAGTTGGATGCTGTTACCTTTCATCAGACGTCCATCGGTGAATAATCATGGTGAGTTTATTTGTTTATATGAAAACGGATTAGATAGCTCGTGTTCTGGAGAAAGGTACTTGTGCATATACCGTGAAAGGAATATCTGTTTTAAATACAGGGGGCTTATTTGGCCCATGAACTTAATCTAGTGGTAAAAACACTAGATTCTTAAGGATCTAGAATATGGGTCTCAAATTGGTTTTATACAATTAACATAAAAACTGACAAACACATGCATGTATTTATGTATAGGTATTTGGTGAAGGGTAGGGTAGTAAAAGAAAATCGTAGAGTTAAAAACAAAATTATGTTTGAAAATTTTCTCCCACCTCTTGTTTTTATTTTTCTCTAAAATTAGGTTTTTTGAAATAAGCAATCAAAAATTTACTTTAATATGAAATTGGCTATTCAAAAGATTTTGGTTTGAGTTAAAAGATTTTAAGTTTATTGTCTATTTGAAAAGTTCCCAGTTTAATAATATTAATTTCCATTTTATTAAATTATTGTTATATTTATTTAATAGTTTTATTAAACAGATTTCTGTGAATAGAAATTTTATTGATTATAAAATGATTTTCTCAGAACTACATACATATATTCTATATCTAAATGTAAAAGTTTAGTAGTTGATTTACGTTTGGCTGCCTAATTGTGAAACGCAATAACTCACATGAAAACAGTTGACTAATTTAGTTATTAATTAGTTAAATTTAGGTACTCATTACAAGTAAAATAAATAAATAAATAAAAATTTTTATAGGGCTGTTAAATGAACTTGCATTGTTCTGTGTAGCCACATCAAATATTTTTGTGTTTTTTTGTTGGCATTTCTCCTGATTTTCTAGTATGTAATACGTATTCACTACTTGCAAGTAAATACTTGCTAGTGGCAAAGTAGGGTAAAAGTAATTTTTCTTTTTTTCTTTTCTGCTTCGACATTTTAAATTTTTCAGTTAAAGTTTTTTTTTTCTAAAATTTTTGACACAAAACTGAAAATAAATCATCAAAAATGTTATTGCCTTTTTTAAATATTTTTTTTATACCCGTCACAAAAAAAATGGTGGTGGTATATTCATTTTGTCATTCCGTTTGTAACACATCGAAATATCCATTTTAGACCCCATAAAGTATATATATTCTGAATCGGGGTTTTATTTTATGACGATCTAGCTATGTCCGCCAGTCTGTAGAAAGCACGATAGAGGTCGCTCCGAAAAAGCTAGAGGGCTCAAATTTTGCCACAATATTTCTTATAGAAAAGGTTTGTTTGGTATTGAAAATCACAATTCGGAATATTAGGAAGAGAGTTATAGCTCGTAATGCAAGAGTAGGTCGAAAAAAACGTGTCCTTCGAACATCGAATAAAATGCAATTGTGTCCAAACGCATTAACGTAGAGTCATGAAATTGTATATTTCATGAGTAAAAAAAATATTTTTCCTCAAAAATGGCCAAAATCCATGAATTAAAAAAGGAGTTATAGATCAAAACGTATGAAAATTTATACCGCGCAGTGTATTTTTCGGTATATTCAAAATTTAAAACGAAATAAAACTGGCAAAATTAGATGTACGATTATGAAATTTTGCAACCATTGCTTTTTGGTCAAAGGCTTTGTATTAATGGAAAATAAATGTTACACGCCCACTTTTTCGCCCGCCTACCATATAACGTTTTAGCTCAAATTCATATAATTTCTTTATGAATAAAGATTTTGGAAGAAACAAGGACTATATTGAAATATCTTAGTTTTATTTATTAGCAGAAACTATATTAACACGCCTACTTTAACGCCCACTTTCACTTAAATACTAAACTTACGATAACATTTTACTAGCATATCAAAGTTATACAAAGAAAGTGATACATATTTGAGTAAAAAGAGATTATTCCATAGCGATTAATGTTAATAATAAAATAAATTCTGTGCTATATAAGTACATCAAATTGATGGTGGGTATAAAAGATTCGGCACAGCCGAATATTGTGCTCTTACTTGTTTATTTATTTAAATTCTTACCCCTATGTTTTTTAAGAACTAAAATAATTTGTTAAAAGTAATCGATATTTGCTCTGGTACTGCCACATTTTGAAAATAATAAAGCTTATGTTACAAGGAGGTTGTAATTATGAAAAATATTAAAAGGTCACTTCACTGTTCCCGAAAGTCAAAATTATTTTTTATTAAAATTAACTTTATATGCAAGTTGTAATAATGACTATACTATTTTAGTATACCAGTCATATATCTATCAAAGATATTAGTTAAGTTTTGTTTAGTCTATAGTAAAATTCGCTAGATTTTGTAGAAGTAAAATATTATAAAATGCGCTCCGTATGTAAGAAAAAGAGAGCAGAAAAATATTGTCAGCTATTTTTGCGTCACACTATTAAAAACGATTAAATAAATTAAAAAACGGTCCTATTATCAAATTTTCATCCCTATTTTTACTCATGTTTTGTTCTACTGATTACAGTATTCGACTCTCTTCATTCTATACAAATTTATGCAGATTTTGCAACTTAATTTAATTGCGCTAAGTGTCTTAAAGCCCTCTGTTTCACTGTGCTATATTTTGGGTTTCACATATTTTAAAATAATGTATGTATCTTCTAAATTTTAAACAGAATACTCACTTCTGTGTAAGAAACAAGATCTCCTCGATATGCAACAAACAATTGAAAACAAAATTTGTATAATACTTGCAGATACTTGATTTTGAAAAATTTTTAATTGTGAATAAACTATGGTACGATTTTTTACAAAGATATATGAATATAAACTAAAAAAATGAGAAGAACACGGCTTTTGTGGTTAAATAACTGGTGTATTCGACATTCGAAAAATCAACATTTGAAAAAACCGTCAGCTGAAAGAGTAAAAGACCAATTCTTTCACCGGTTCCACCCCTATATATTCCTAAATCTTTCGGCTCGAATCTGCTTACACTGCTCTTGTAATAATGATGTAACATTATGCACTTATGTACTTATTGGTGTTGGATTGACGAAAGAAAAAAAAAACTATTACTCAAATAAGTTAAAAGGTTGCATGACATCACTGTATAAAAATTCCAAACTTATTCCTTTAGTTCATTCGTCCTCTGTCAATGGATGTACTAAATGATGACCTCCTCGTTTGAATGAACTAAAAATGAGATAATTTTTGTTTGGTTGTTGGTGTTGTTGCTTTAAGTGGCTAACATTATCAATGGTCTTTTTCATCTTACACAGGCATATGTATTGTAACATACACATTGTAACATACACTCTGGGGCATCATATTCCGAATATGTATTTTACATATGTATATGTGTTAGTGGATATATTTGCTCATATTAAATCCCAATTCAAAATGCAGACAAATCCTAATGATGGTCTGCCCATCTGACTTTTGTCAAACTTCCGAAATTAAGTGGTTTTAGTTACATCTACTCTGACACAAGGTACGTTTATTTGTATGTATTTATGTGCTATAAGGATTTCAAATTGTTCTAGCACTTGTGTTGTCCTTTGCATGTTGCAAACTTTAGTTTATTAAAATATGGTTATTTTAGATTACAGTCAATTGTCTTCCTTAGATACTTTATATTTTTTTGTAATTTTTTAAATTTCCTTCCGTTTTAAAGTTTTTCTATTCTCTAGCTTTAGTTGACTTTTATTAAAGTGTGTGTGCATGTGTCTGTAAATCCTTGTGTTATTTATTTCAATTAAAATATTGAAATAATTAGTCAAGTTCATAATCTTTGTTGATAATCAATGCCATTATTAAAAACTGACTTTTAGATTTCTAGGAAATTGTTGGTAATTTTGTAAAAGCTGGTGTCAACATACCTTTTACTATGTAAACATTTTGCATATCAAATTTTTCTCATAACGAGAATTGTGAAGAATTCACACTCTAGTAAACGCAATCATTTTAAGAATATGCTTGGCGGACTTATTAATTGAGCTGACAGGTCACCATACTTGACCTGATGATGTGCCGAGTTTTTGATACCCACCACCAATTTTGTGTACTCTTATAGCATTAAATTTATTTGGTTTCGTTATTAACAGTAATTGCTGTGGAATAATCTTTTTATACTGAAATATGTTTTACCTTAACATTAAGAATTTCTACATTTCTAATGTACTTCTGACTCTTTTTTTCAACACTGTTGTATTTTTACGGAATCTGAAGAGTAAAATTTTGTACACAAGAGGTAGTTAGAAAATAATATTGGCTTTGTGTGGACATGGACCTCTTATTTTCATAATTACATTACAGACATCCTTTTTTTAAAACATTTTTTTCTATATAAAAATAATATGAATTTAAGATAAAGCATTTTATGGGAGATGGGTGTTAATTAAATTTTGCATAATTAAATTTACCAGAAAGGCTTATATGCGAAATTTCATCATCTAATTCTGTCGGTTTATAATTTCATTAGCAGTAAATTATTTGAGTAATAGGCGTTGATGTAGGCGTGTCAAAGTAGTTTCTACTGATAAAATCAACTTAAATATTGCAATATACAGCCCTTTATTTTTCCAAGATCTTTGTTTATAGAGAAATTATATGAATTTGAGATAAAGCTTTATATGAAAGGTGGGCGTTAAAGTGGGCATGTAACCTTAATTTTTCGCTTTTGCAAGTTCTTTGATCAAAGAGCAAGTTTTGCAAATGCATCTAAAGCGTTCAGAATCATGCATCTAAATTTGTCAGTTTTATTTTGTTTTAAATTTTAAATATACCGAAAAATATGCGGTATTAATTTATGTACATACAATATGATCTGTAACTCCTTTCGTAATGTATAGATTTGAGCAATTTTCAGGGAAAGAATTTATTTCTCATGAAATATATATTCGAAATTTCAGCGCTCTAGGTCAATGTGTTAAGACACTAAAGCATTTTATTCGATGTTGGACGGACATGGTTTTTTTTACCTACTCTTGCATTACAAGCTATAACTCTCTTCGTATTATACCGATATAGCCCGTTAATACCAAAGAAACCTTGTGTCGTGTTTTCAACAGACAGACATAACGATAGATGGAAAGTTGGACGGACATAGCTAGATCGTCCTAAAATGATACCAACATTCAAAAATATTTACTTTATGGGGTCTAAAATTGATATTTCGATGTTTTACAAACGGAATGACAAAATTAATATATTTTTGGTGGTGGGTATAAAAATGTGCAAAATGCCGGATTATATAGGTCCGACAGAGATCTCTTGTAATAAATGTAAGTAAAAATGTATGTCTTGCGATTAAAAACAAATTTTTTGATTATCATAACCAATAAAAAAAATATTTGTTTATATATTAATTTAATTTATTAATTTAAGTAAAATAAATTTTAGTTATTATGTATTTGTTTGTATGCGGAGAGTGCATAATGTATTTTTCTTAATAAAATTAACAGAAATATTTATTAAATTTAAAAGAAGTTATATTTTTTAAAAAAACCGGTTGCTATTTTGAAAATTGAGAAAAAACCGGTTAACCAATTAAAAATTAAAAAATATTGTAAAAAAGATTATAACAAAAATTATATCTAAATATGAAATTTTTACAGTTTATATACGTTTGACTGCACAATTACGCTGACATGAATGCAGTTGACTAATTTGGTTTTAATTAGTTGAATTTAAGGACAAAAGGTACTCTTTATAAGTAAAATAAATAAATAAATAAATAAGTTATACATTTTCGTATCTCCTTCTGTACATTTTTTAAATGTTAAATATATCTTTTAAACTAATATGCACTTACGTATTTTGTTTGAAATTATTTCTGTAATTTGAAATACATTTTAAAGGCTAGAGAGAAAATCTTTAAAATTTAATTTTAAAAATTCTTTCTTATACCCCTGATAGACATACAAATATGGGCATAAACTATTTTGTTTGATGGTTTAATTGAAATATAAGTTGACAGACACTTAATGCCATTAATTGAAATTTGGATCTGGAAGGAGAGATTATTTTTTTTTTCTTTATTGTAACTACACTTTTTACCTAAAATTGATCGATCAGCTAAGTTTATGCTTCAATTACCTTTAACTTTTAACGTTAGGTTTATATCCTAAAAAAATAGGGCCGTATTCATAAAAAATATTTAAGGTTTATTGAAGGCTTATTTGACAAATTTCTCTACATCTGTCAAATAAGCCTTTAATAAACCTAAAATATTTTTTATGAATACGGCCCATAGTATTTAAGCTCAATTATTTTTCCTATTTTAAATTTGTTTTTTAAACAACAAATAAATTTCTTACAATATTATGGAAGAATATTTAATAGTTTTTATTTTCTGATTTTTGGAAACTTTTCGCTTACTAAATATACTATAGTACGATTGGTTACAAAGATATATGAAAATAAACTTTAAAAAATAAAAAACCGGCTTTTTCGGATAAAAAAACCGGTGTATTCGATATTCGAAAAATCAACATTTAGAAAAAACCGCCAACTGAAAGAGGAAAAAAACCGGGTTTTCCACCGGTTGTAAAACCGAGCCGATCACCCTACTACTCTGTAGAGTGAACACTCATGAACCTCAATAGAGTGAACATACTTAATAGTAAGTTTTAAGATTTGGCAAAGGAGAAAAACAATAAAAAAGCATATAATAATTAAAGAGACATAAAATAACGGCAAAGTAACGATTCTTTTGGAGTAAGTTGATAAGTAACTCTCACAAATACGTATTCTGTGAAGTGTTAACTTCTTTAAGTCTGCGCGCATGTTCCATTAAGGTCGTATCTCAAAATTAATTTTTCATTTTTTCCAGTTATAAATTTAAACTTTAGTATTACTGGGAAATAAATAAAATTTATCAACTATAAATGCATTTAAAATAAATAAATTAGTTTTTTAAATAAATAAAAATTCAACCTTGATTTAGTGAACAGCCTGGGTATTGTGCCATTGCTCTGCAAAAATTAGTTCACTCTACCCAGACAGCACTGTATTATAAAAATTATGCAATTATAAAAAAAAATTTCCAATAACTACTTAAATTTTTTTGAGTTTCCTAAACAAAACTGGACACCAATGCTTTAAGCAGTTGTACATAATTCCTCCATCAACTACTTTTAAACATCTATTAAGCCAATTAACACTTGTTACAAACTTAACACAATTTTCCTAAACTCATATTACTTTGTATAAATAAATAAAACTAAACTAAACCAAATAAAAACTAAATAGAAATTAACATAAAAGAACCCCAAATAAAAGAGAAAAAGTAAGGAAAAACTAGTCAAGTTCAATAAAAACTTTACCGCAATATAAATGAGTAAATTTTGTTTCCCATAAAGTTTTTTGTCTTCTTAACGCGACACAACTTCCACTCATTTCATAGTTTTTGGTCGCTAGAGAACATGTTCAATCGCTTGTACATGTTGTTTAATGGGCAATTGAAGGCCACACCACATTATTGGTTTCTTTATTAGGTTCAATGGCAGTGGTGGGAGAACCACTTAATGTTAATGAATAAAAGGATTCTTTTGTTTTGCAAAAATAAATTGAAGTTGTTGGCTGTATGGAAGATATGTGTGAGCCAGTACTTAAATAAAAACCACACATAACTAATTGTAAGGAATAAAAAGGAGATTAGCAGTGTATGGTTTCTTTGAAATTAGACAAATTATAATAAAAAAAAAAATACATATTGAAGTTTAATTGCGTAAATAGCTCAAGTCCTAAACACAAATTTCTTATATGGAAAGAGACGTTTTTTTTTTTTTATTAAAACATTTTCCAAATATGCTTTCCGTTTTAAGAATCGTTGGAATTCAGTTATAACATTTTAAAGTTAACCTATAATACGTTTCTTAACCCTTGTCTTTAAGAATGCTTTATAAAATTTAAATTTATTTAATATCTACTAAAACAAATATTTACGTAGAAATTACTTTCGAAGACACACGAAGTGAAAAAAAAAACTTTATATTATAATCCAAAACTAAAACTATGTATGTATGAGTGTATATTTAAATTATGGTCATTGAATTTCATTATCCTTGTGTTTGCTTGAAAATTATACAAAAAAGTATTTATATTCACGCATACATTCATACATACTTTTGTAACTATTTGTAAATATTAAAGATTGCATGTATAAGTGTGTGTGTGTATAGATTTTTAAGGATGTGTCTCATAAAATAACAATAAACTGTTATAATAAAATGAATTTTCATTTGGGGCTCTTCTTGTTTTAAACGTTTATTGTTTTTATTAAGTGTCGCATGATATGGAAAATGAAATACAACAAATACAATAAAACAATATAAAAAAAAACCCTCATAAACACTTCAAGTGGCAACATGACATATTCAAAATGATGATCATGATAATAATGATGATTAACTTGGGTATAAGAAAACATGGAGGGTCGCAGAGAAACCTAATTTTTTGGCAAAAAACTATTTTTTTAAACTAATATTTATTAAATTTGACAAAAACTTTATTAATAAGAAATACCTTATTATAAAAAAATTCGTTCCAAGCTTTGTTAAATTTGTTTTGAATTAATTCTGTAATTATAAACAATTTGATTAATGTCTTCTTAAACAAGTAGGTTAAGTAGAACAGGCAGCTGCTGTGCAGCTCACTTGGGTCCATTATATTGACCCCTTTGTGATACCTGAATAGAAAAGTAAGAATAGAATAGAAAGGAAGCAGACAAGTTCAGAGTCTCCGGCGGGAATCGAACCCGCAACCCTCAAACTAGCAGAACAGCACACTGCTGACTAGTCCATCGGGGCACCCAAGTAAGTAAGTATTTGGACGTGCGGAATCTGATAATACCTCTCACCACCAGATTTTAGATTTCATGTTATACGCCATGTTCTTTATTATTTTCGATGTCATATATGATTTTTAATAATCTGAAAAGTATATTTTTGCGGACAAAACAAGTGGAATACATTTGGTTTCATCGTCAACATTCCCTGATCGGTGATTATTTATTTTTATTTATTTATTTAAGTCTATAGATTCAAGATCCTTAGAGACTTTTATGCAGTACATATTAGTTATATAATCTTAGTTATTCCAAAATAAAATTATTATACAGTTTACAGTATTAACGTTTAAAAAGAAATCAATATATTGATAAAATTTATTAATTAAACTCTGTAAAAATTCTTAAAAACGGATCATAATTTGTTCTGAAAACTACGACACATCTATATATCTGTGGCTTGGAGCTAAAAGGGCCAATGTCAAAATGTTAACTTTTGAGAAAATTTGAATTGAACTTTAACTTTTATAGGTGCTTTCATAGTGACAATGGCCAGCATTTTATTTATGAAGCTGTTCTGGGTTAAGTATGACTTTAGCTGTTTTACCATAATAAAATAGAACAAGAAAACAAATCTAATACAATGATTAACTCAAAAGAGCAAAAAAGTGACATTGGCCCTTTTAGCTCCAAGCCACAAATATATAAAAGTGAAACTCTGTGTGTGTTAGCTATAGACTCCGAAATACTAAAGTCGATCGGACTCAAACTTTGGCAAGTTGTTGCACATATTCCAGGGAGTTTTTATGGGTGGTAAAAAGTTGCGCCCATAAAAAATAAGTTATCATTTTTAGCTACCCGCACTTGACCAATTTTTCACATATTGAACTCTCATGATTTTACAATTTCGTGATTAGAAAAGTGGGCAGCGTCACGCCCATAAAAAAAGGGATTATTTTCAGCTACTTGAACTTCATGGATGATTTTTTTGAAACTTTGCACACATATTGAGCTGTCATGGTTATACAGTTTCGTGGTAAGAAAAGTGGGCAGTGCCACGCCCATTAAAAAACTGTTGTAATTTTTAGCTTCTTGCACTTGATATTCAATTAAAATTCAGATTGCATTTTAAATGATTAAGCGGCCTAGCAACGCGCGCCGGGCTTGGCTAGTTTTAGATAAAAACAAGAAAGAGTTTTAATCTTTTTTTTTTGCTATTTGTTTTAATTAATACATTGTATTCAACATGTCTAGCCCTTTCATTAAAAACCTATATTGATTGGGTAAAAAACAGTTTGTTAGACGCCATCTTGGATTTTATACTTTTTGATAGTTTTCTGTATTCTATTGATCATTTAATACCATTATTAATGGGTTTTTAGGAGTATTTTTATGCTCTTTAATTTAGTCGTCTATGAAACAGCGACGAGTGCACATGCTTAGCGGATCTGTTAATATTAATTCAAATACAGTGCGTAAAAATATGATGATGGATTTACTGCATTTTTATTAGTTCTTTACACCCAAAAAATGTTCTTGTATGAAATTTTAATGGAAAACTTTACGTTTATTTTTTCTTTTAACTAAAAATAGCAAATTCAGTGTGAATTGCATTATTTCACATTTAAAAAAACCAAAACAATTTTTTGTGACTAAATTTTGATAAAAATCTGGAAGCTTACTTTTTCATAGCACTGTACTTTAAAATTCTCTCACCAATACGGCTGCAAAATATTTTTGGGCATCTATGTTTTAAGTACTCCATTTGACCCATATATAAATTTGTTGCACAAGATTTTGTCGTATTAGCTTTTAGTTATGCCAAAATTCGATGCAGTAATACATATACAAGCATTATAAACTTAAATTGAGAATACAGAAAAAATACCAGATCTTTAAAACAATAAATATTTCTAGGTTTATAAAAAAAAGTTACATCAAAATGTTCCATTAAAATGAACATATTGTGGAAAGGTAGCTTTTTAGCTTAAACATTTTTAAGTCGCAATTTTATCATAATTTCACTTAAAATATTTCCAATGCCCTTTTTCATACCTCGTTTTTTAATGTAAACTAATATAAAAATACATATTTTTTAAATGTTGTTCCCTTAAGTAAGTGTTTATATGTGTCGAAATATCTCAGACACACATGTATAAAATGTTCCAAAAAATTTGTGTTTAAAGTTATTTGTGTGCAAAAAGGAATGAAATAAAAACTACTATGTCCTTAAAAAACATTTATATTGTTTAAATTAAATGACTCTACTACTATTGCAGATGCCAAAATAACAGATGGCAAATAATTTTAAGTACTAATGACTCAACTTGTATGTTGGTTGGTTGACCTTCTCTCTCTCTCTCTCTTTCTTATACTATTTCCTCCAATATCTCAACGCCATCATCGTCATTATCATCTATCCTCATCTAATCACCAGCAGTTTGTAGATATAAAATATTTTGGCAAATAGTTTTTGTAACTCTTTTGCTTTAGCCGTATAACATAAGATGGCATACTTGGGTTGGCATAATGTTTGTTACATTGGATATTACATTTCATGTAGAAATATTTATAAAAAATTGGAGAATGGGTGTGTGTATAAATTTTTTATTAATAATACAAACTACAACATGACTTTTCTTAGAGAAATCCTTAAGAACATTCATGCATACATATTAACACACATGTATATGAAGGCACTGAAGAAAGGGTAGAAAAAAAATCGCCACAACCGAATATAAAACTCTTTAAATTTTTTTTTTTTTAATATCTCTTAAATATTTATTCACATGACTGCATATGTTGAGCTAAATTTTTTTAAAATCCTTTTCCGTCATTCTTGTAGAAAAGCTGCTGTTTAAATACCCATACAGTTGTGAGCAACAAACAAGTTTTTTTATTCAAATTAAATCTCTCACAAGCCCTCACAGAAAATAAAAAAAAATTCCAACCAAACCGGTGGCGTTAAGTGTTAAAAAGTTTATTCTTCATTTTAAAATATATATTCTAGATTATTTCAATATTTTAAAATAAATGATAAAAAATAAATATGACAAAGCCGAAAGCCTACGTTGATGGTGCTTTAAGCTCAATGAATTATTAAATTTTTAAATTGTGATAATATTCGAATAAATAATAATAATAATACTAATTGTACTTATTATTACTTAAAGCTTCGAACTTATTACAATTAAGGAGCGTGTATAAAAAGGGGTAGACACATTTTTCTTCACGTATCTTTAAAGTATCTTATACAATAAAGTTTAATCTATTAAATTAAATTTTCGGTTTTTGTTTAATATAAATGATTATTTGGCATTTGTAATATTTTGTTCGCAACTGTAAAAACATTGTTTATTCAGCGTTGCCAAATGTACAAATTTATCTGTTTTATTTTTTGAAGTCGAAGTTTTCCAGTTTTTTGGTAAAAAATATTTTTTTTATAATTATGACAAATTTTACAGTTTTTGGGTACATTTTTCTAAATTTTTTTTTACACTCTTAACTTGTAGTGCCAGGGCTGAATAAAGCTTTGTAATTACATTTGTAATTTCCTTAAAAATAATTTGCGAATATAGAAGTTAATTCAGGGATGTTGAATTAAATAGTCTGGAGAAAATTGGTACTTTAAACTAGCGAAATCGGTTTATAATCTGATGAGATATAAGCATAGAAATACGACTGCCTCTGATTTTTCTCATATTTTGGATGATCAACAGACAAATGTCGGGTCATTAATCATGAGGTTTGAATTTAAATAGGCGTTATGTAAGAAATGTTTTTCCGGTATTTTATCTTAAAATATTTAGTGATAAAGATTATTTCTGGCTAAATGGATACTTTTATAAACAAAATTGCCATATTTGAGCTGATTAGCAAAGCGAAGAGTACCAAGACAACGATAGGGTGTGGTTAATGAGCTGGTGGAATCATTGGTCCATAGTTCTTTTGAAATGAGAAAAATCACAATGCTACCGTTGTTATACCATGTTAACGAACTATGTGCTTCCTTAAATTCAAGCGCAAGGTTTCGGTGAGTTCAAATTTCAACAGCTACGAGCCATACAGCACGTAAAATAACGAACTTGTTGAGAAATTATTTATATATATATATGTTCCTCTAACTCCCACTGGAGCATAGGGCGCCAATAATTGCAGATCTCCATCTGACTCGGTTTTGAGAAATTTGCCTTGCCTTTAGTAACAGCTCGGCATTCGTTATTTTTTGAGGCCAAAAAATACGTAATATCCTTCTTAGGTAGCGGTTTCAAGTTTTGCAAATCATGCGATTTAACACCTATAGACTATTCTCTGGGAATGTGTATGTTCGAGGTCTTCAAGAATAAGCTAGCTATGATTAACGTTTTGGAAGCCAACATTACTCAAGTTGTTTGCGAATACCAGTCGCTGTGCTCCAACCTATCTCCCAAAATTGAACATTTCGAATGGACCACCTTAGACGTTGTCGTGACCATTATTTACATGATATTATTTTCAAGCAGTAAATGTCATAAATTGTTCTTTAATCTGAAAATAAAAAATATTAAGTTCATTTTCAAAATTATGTGTTTTAATTTACATTATAAATCATCTATTATGATTCCTATACTCGAAATGACTTCACGAAAGTCAGAAGAAGTTATAGGTAAAAAAAAAATGATTTTTTTCATAAGAAAAAGTTTCTAAAGCTTTTAATTATCTTTTGGCCACGATTGGGACATCAAATCCAACTCTCAATTCCAAAAACTATTTCAGAGAAATACTAGAAAATTGCTTCGAAAGAGAAAGCACCAATTCAACTGCTTCGGTATTTTTATCTAAGATTTAGAAAAAAATTAACGTTTTATTTTTAATTAAACTAACGGGTTTGATATTGGTGTCGTGAAAAATTGCAAATCTAAGATTGTGTTCAAAATAAAATCTAGGATATTTGAGTCAAATATACAAATTACAAATTTATCCGTTTAAATCCAATTAATATGGCTGTTAAATGAAAGGACTGGACAAGTAGATAACAGGTTACTATGAACAAATTAAAGATGGCGTCGGAAACAACATAGTTAATATATTTTTTCTAGAAAATTGTTTTAACCCAAATTGTGAGTTTTTTTTTCTAATATATGGCAACATTGGATCGATTTGACAAATTTAATTTTTTTGTTTCAATTACTTGTTTCTTTTTTGTTCATTTATGTTCAGTGCATATTTCTGATATTTGCTATGTGCTGAAGTACATATGTGTTTGAACTAAGTTGTCTTATTGTGTCCTTTTGAATGTTGATGACTTTGTCCTTATTGTCGACAAATAATTACATTAAATTAAATTTAATTCAAATGAAAATGAGGGAAAATATTTATGACATAATTAATTAATTCTTTTTGAAAAATAAAAAACAAACTTAAAATGTAATTGAATATGCAATTTAAAAACGGCACATGTTAGAACATTAAAAGCCCTTCAAAAATTAAAAAAAAAATTAAAGAAATATAGTATAATTTCTAAAATTAAATCTTACATTAATGAACAGTAATTTTGCAATAAATTAATTTATTAATTATTAATAATATTTTTTTTGCCATTTAAATTATCAGTCAAGGCATATTCAATACAACAAATAATAATTAAATTAATACAACAAAGCAACTTTTGAGGGGATGTTTTATGTTAAGGCCAATTCGTACATCATTGACGGAAAAGTTGTTTTAACATATTAAATATAATAAAATCTGATTAAAAAAAAGAAAACACATTATTAATGATGCAAAAGCAACAAATATACATATATTTACAACATTTATTATCAAATAAATACATTTACGTTAATTATTTAATACCGAAGCCAAAATCACATTTTCCTTCTCTGCATTAATAAATAAAATTAAGGCAAATTCAACCATTTTTGACAAAAAGTATCCAAATCAGCTGGGTTGATAATTTCACCTGTATGAATTCGCCTTGGTATCAGTAAGATTACAGTCATATACTCTAAAAGTGAATTTGTCAATATAAGCCAGATACATACATATGTACTTTTTGAAATTTTTCAATATTATTGACTTTATATTCATTGAACAACATTTTGATTAAAGATTATTTTTATAAAGTTCTAACAAACCTAAAAATAAATATAATGAATATGACCGTTAGTTTTTAAATGCAATGTTAATAAATAGAATTTCTCTAATTAACAGGTACACATTTAAAAAACGTTAACGAGTTTTTTTTTAAATAATTGGGATGCACTAAGAAAGAAGAATGTTTTTAGTGAAATTTTTAAGCTGCCACAATTAAAAGTTGAGAAAAAAATTAGTAAAATCATATAAAAAGCTCAAACAGCACCTTCTTGACTTAAGACCTTTTTGGCTCATGCCAAATACGTATGACATAATTAAAAATTAAAAACAAAATAATTCGTTTAGGCTAAAAAGTTAATTTAAGTAAATTTTACTTTTTTTAAAGGCTATAATACACGGCATGTTTTTACATCTGACTTTAAAGTTTGTTAGACATATGTAAGTCTACATGTCTGTCAAAAAAGTACTTTTACGCTGACTGCTTTGCAGTAGCAGAGATTTCTGCCAACGGCTGATGTCACATGTTTTGACAGAAGAAAATAGAGCGCACTCTAATTAAAATTTTGTCAGATGTCTCAACACATGTTTTTTTACAGAAGTAATGTTTGCAAGGTAACACACGACATGTTCGAATTAGCAATGGAGAATTTGACAAGTCAGATGTAAAAAACATGCCGTGTATTAGTTCCTTAAATAATGCTTTAAAGATTAGTTTATATTATTCAAAATATTTCTTTTATAAGTAGCATTTATAATGGGGAAGTTTTTCTTAGAATATTTGAAAAATAGTTGATACATATTTCAATGCAAAGAGGAGATTAAATTAATTTTTTCAGCAATACTTTAAATATATTTATATATGTATGTATGATTACAGTTTTTTATGACAATAAGAAATTTTATCTCAAGTCGACGTAAAAAAATTAAGACCAGTGTAATTTTCTGATTTATATAATTATTACTGAGCTTTATTCAACATGAAATATCATAAAGAATAACTACCCCTTTCAATTTAATTTATAAACAAAGATATATTTCTATATTAATAGAAGACTACGAAAAGTAGAAATAAGTACTTTAATTCGTAGTAACATTTACTTAAAACAAGAACTCGAATACATCAAGAAAAAGTCTTAATATTTAAATTTTAGCAAAAGAGGTCTGTATGAAATATGAAAACATCTGTGAAAGTCTTCTTAGTTCGTTGAATGGGAAACATTGTAGCGATAGTGTGGCAAAAAAGCAGTCAACCTCGACTCATCATCGTGCCCAACAATTGAAAATCTACATTGTCATTGAAAATTTGGACCATCGGATGGAGGCGTGCCGCCGAAGTCGCGTCGGCAATTTGGCCGATGTTTTGTTCCATACATAATTGAACCATACCAATATTTTAATAATAAAAAGAAATGACAATAGTTTTCTAAATAATTTGTGTTTTATTCAAAATCAACATCGGCCCTTAAAATTTAACCACCCATTAGTATTTTATGTAAAAAAACCTTTTAATTAATTTTTTTAACTTTTTTTTTTTAAATACAATTCAAAATAATATCTTTAAATAAGTGCCAAGTCTTTGTATTTTTCAGCTTTATATTTGTACATTTTAAGAAACTTATATTATTTTTGTTTTTAGAAAATATGATTAATTGTTCCTTGACATTATCGCCATCATTTGCAGCAGCACCGGCAACATCAACAGTTGCTACTGCAACCATTTGATAAAATGTTTGTTGGTTGATTTTATTTTTACTCCATACAAGTCTTGCTTTGATTTTTTTGTGACACAATCTGCTGAATACAATATTAATGATGCATAATGCAATTTTTTTGTTGCCTGATTTTCAAACTCATATGTTCATACAAAGTGTAAATACATATACTTAGTATGTAAATAATTTGATAACTTGTTCGTTACAAAAAGGCTTCTATACAAATAAATATAAAAAATTTGGATGCAAAAATGCATATTGTTAAGTCGAAGAAGAAAAACTATATCAGAAATAATATTTTTAAATATTTTAAGTATTTAAAAATGTATTAAAATCTAATTTTAAAATACTTAACTTTAATAACACATAGGATTGCTGCTTAAAAATATATAAAACTATATACATATATCGTCGTTGCATTAATAAATTCAGTTATGTGTTTCTTACCAAATTTTCAGGAGAGCGAAAAAAACATTTGGTTTGGTTACTTTACAATATTAAACTTACGCATAACAACTATTGTTTATTTGTGAACCAATTAAGATATCAGTGGATAAAGGTTCAAAATAGAGCAATAAAAAAGTAAATTTAAAAAATTTTGAATATATATTGATATATTGCACAATTCACAACCTGTTCTAGAGATTCTA
Organism: Phyto melanocephala; assembly: GCA_941918925.1. Lineage (NCBI taxonomy): Eukaryota > Metazoa > Arthropoda > Insecta > Diptera > Rhinophoridae > Phyto > Phyto melanocephala. Next base: position 102,065,043 of record OW799234.1, on the reverse strand, counting down.
AGAAATTTACTTCAATATATTAGAAAAAAAAACGACGACAGGATTAATTTGCTCATATATATACATATATGTCAATACGACGCAAAAATACCTCTATATTTTGCCAATCTAGCTGGACATACCTTTTTTTACCCACTAGAAAAAAAAGTGGGCGTGTCACCCTAATTTTTTGGTTGCTACAAGTCTTTTGATCAAAAACCAATGTTTGAAAAATTTTAGAATCGTACATTTAATTTTGTCAATTTTATTACGTTTCTAATTTTAAATATACCGAAAAAGACACTGTGCGGTATTAAATTTTGGTTCATTTTAATCTATAACTCCTTTCGTAATATATAGATTTAAAAAATTTTTAGGGAAGTGCGAAATTTTAGCGCCTTAAGTCAGTGCGTTTAGACACAATCGCATTTTAGTCCATGGTTTTTATGACCTACTCTTGATTTACGAGCTATAACACTCTTCCTAATAAAGCGATTTAGCCCATTTTTAAAACCGAACAAACCTTGTGCATAAGAAATATTCTGGCAAAATTTGAGCCCCCTACCTTTTTCGGTTCGAGCTCTATTATGCTTTCAACAGACGGACGGAAAAATCTAGATTGTTCTAAAATGAAACCAGAACTCAGAAAATATATTATTTTTGGTTTCTAAAATGTATATTTCATTGTGTTACAAACGGAATGACAAAATGAATTCAACAAATTTTTTGGTGGTGGGTATAAAAAAGAAACAAACATACCACCTCACCATTTGCCGAAAAACTTGCTTGTTAAACTCTATTAACTAATAATTTTTCAAGATTCATGGTTCTTAAAAACTCATTAACAAGATTCCATTTTTTAATATATATATATTCAAAGTTTTTGTCTACAGTTAAACATTGTAAACAACTTTTAGCTTATTCGTTAAGAAAAAGTTAGTTAAACAAAATTAATTTGTGTGAATGACAAAGTCGAAAACTCAATTTAAGGTTTAAATTGCCTTAATTAAGGTGTAAACTTATTGAATATGTATATAAATTATATTGAATTTTTTTTTTAATAAAACTATGCTTTAAACCAAAAAAAAGATATAAAAATCCCCACGCCGTAAAATAAGTATGCCTAATAAGTTTAAAAACCTTTATTTTTAACAACCCTGGTTTACAATCTTTTATTTCTCTCTTTTGTGCACTCACTTTCTCTATTTAGTTATATCTTTGTACGTTTGTGTTTTTATAAATACAGTGAAATTCAGATATAACCTATAATTTAATAACTGCAATTTACGTCTGAATAGTTTTCATAATTAAACATATTACTCGGTTATAACGATGCCGAATATACCGAACTTTTGAATATTGAATGTTGTAAGTGCTCTAAATTAGAATGCGTAGGACGCTTTTAAATTTTAACGTACAAAACTTGAAATCATTGATATTTTTCTGGCAACTTAAATACATATTTACTATTTTTTAAAAGTATTTTCCACAATTGCGTTAAGTTAAAAAATTCTTGTAATTTTCAACGAAAAAAGTAAAAATTGTTTACAATGTTTTAACTGTAGACAATAAAAGAAATAGAGAAAACAATTACAAAACTTTTAATAAATATATTAAAAAACGGAATGTAGTTAAGTTTTAAATGAACATGAATATTGAAAAATAAATAGTTAATAAAGTTAAACAATGTCAGGCAAGTTTTCCGGCACATGGTAAGGTATGTTTGTTTTTTTTTAAATTATGTATTTTAATATCGTTAATAAATATCGTTAAATAATAAAGGAAGTGTTTATCTTTTTTATAAAACAATTTGTCTATATAGAATAAAGATAAAATAATTTATGTTTATTGTAGCCGAACTACACTCTATAAATGCTAAGTATTTATTATTACAGTATGTATCTCATGAATACAAACAAAGACTGTGAAAAATTCTTTTAGTTGCCAGATCTGACGATTAATTTGTGGTTTTAGGATTTTTATTCAGATTGGTACAAATAACGAAAGGCGATTCATATTAAAGATATAAAATTGCTTTATAATTGTTGATATATATAATCGATCAGTTTGTTGAAATTATCGTCAGTATATATACATACAAACATACATATATAAAATATTATTGAACTTATAACTTACCGAAGCTCCCGATAGTTGAAAATTGTTAAAATAAAAAAACTGCTGTCAACTTTAAAAATATAGGAAACTAGGTTTTATCGTTTATGATGCTACAACTTGCATAAAAATCTAATAGCGTCAGTATATGAACACTTAATGGCTGACGCAAGTGTCTTTTGCTGCTGACAAAATTAAGATTTATTAAAAACAATATTAAAATCTGAATTAAATTAAAATATTAAATAAGCATGGAAACATATAATGCCGTATTCATAAAAATTATTTAAAATTTATTGAAGGCTTAATTGCCAAATTTTTGTAAAATATCTGTCAAAGAGGCCTTTATTAAATCTAAAATATTTTTTATGAATATGGCAGATAATAGTTTTTTTTTATAATACATAGTTTTAAAAAAAATTTTAAAGATGCATAGATATCGCCATTAATTTTACTTTATAAGTGAACAGAGCAACACGATTTAAACTTAAACACTGAAGCTAATTTGTTTTAGTATTAGTTCACATGATCTTAATATTCTGTATTAAAAAATTATATATTTATTTGTCTTTATTTCTAAATAATTAAAAAAAACCCTTCAGGTAAAGTTTGCGATTTTAATTTTTAAATGTTTTATAATTAAATGGTTATGAATAAAGGAAAGAATATTATAATAAACTAAAAAATATTCGTGATAAATAGAATGGATTTCTGAAATTTTTAATGTTTAGTGTTTTTTGTTACAAATATTTCATAACACTGATTCATCTGGCAACCTAGGCGATAAGACTGGGCTACCCTCCCAAGTATTGTATATAATGGCTTGGTTATATTTAGATTATGGTGATGTCAACTGTTAAAAATAAAGAGTTCGTAAGAAAAAATTAAAAACACAATAATATAATGTTGTTGAAAGAAAGTTTTTTCTAAATAAGTTTTTAAAAATTTCTCCTTTTGGGTTTAACTATATTCAAACTTTTATAGATTGAAAAAAACTTGTTTTGAAACTCTCTTTAAGTCGTGTGCCAATTAACAGTCAAGAAAATTATGTTAAAAATCATAATTAATGACATCCTTAAAAATACTTTTATTAAGTTGCGAGCAGTATATTTAAAACATATAAAAATACTCGCCAAAAATACACGCCCTAATAATATCACATAATTAAAATGTTAATGTACTGATTTTATGTATTTGATAAACAATTTGTCTATAATTCAACCATGAATCGTCTTACAAACGAACAACGCTTGAAAATGATTGAATTTCATTATCGAAATGCGTGCTCTGTTGAGAAAATTCATCGCGCGCTTCTTATTGAAAAATTGTGTTCATCGACGAAGCTCATTTTTGGCTCAATGGGTACGTTAGTAAGCAGAATTGTCGATTTTGGAGTGAAGATCAGCCAGAAGCATTGCAAGAGCTACCAATGCATCCAGAAAAAGTCACAGTTTGGTGCGGTTTATGGGCTGGTGGCGTCATTGGACCGTACTTCTTCAAAGATGATGCGAATCGTAACGTAACTGTGAATGGTGAGCGCTACCGTGAGATAATATCCAACTTTTTTTGCCCAAAATGCAAGAGCCTGACTTGCATGACATGTGGTTTCAACAAGACGGTGCCACATGCCACACAGCACTCTTAATAATAGACTTATTGAGAAGCGAGTTCGGTGAACATTTTATTTCACGTTCGGGACCGGTCAATTGGCCGCCTAGATCGTGCGATTTAACGCCTTTAGACTATTTTTTGTGGAGCTATGTTAAGGCTCATGTCTATACACACATGCCCGCTTCAATTGACGCATTGGAAGACAACATTGAAGCATTTATTCATGAGATACAGGCCGAAATGTTGAAAAGAGTATGCCAAAATTGGACTAAGCGGATGGACCATTCGAGGCGCAGTCACGGTCAACATTTGCATGAAATAATCTTCAAACATTAAATTATATGGACAGTTCTATCGATTCAAATAAAGATCTCATGCATTTTTCTGAATTTTATGTGTTTTTTTAACTTTCCTATAGCTTTTAAAAAATCACGCTTTAACACATATTTTTTATTTAGTTGGAATTTTTGGGGTCAAATAAAACACAACTCTAATTAATACGTACATTTTAGCAAAAGAAAAAAAAAAACGCTTTAATTAAGCACATAAAATCGCTTTAATTACAATACGTGCAAAGAGCACACATGCCTTATTTTTATTTAAGTTGTATTTGTGAGATACAGACAATACATTTGTATTTCATTTTTGTTTCTTTTTTCTTCATATTGTTATTTTTCTGGCAAATGTTTTGTTTGTACAATTTAATATCATAATAAAAATTGTTATAATTCTCATATTCTTTTTTAACAAATTTTCTGTTTAAATACAACCTTAAAAGCATTGTTCAGTACGCATAGACGGGGCGGTCCCGTTACTCATGGTTGAAACGGTTGCTGTCACATCCCGTAATTGTGGCAAATGAATATACTTGGTAGTTTATCATCTCTCTATCAAATACCCTATTCACATGATAACATAAAACTTATCATAAAACTATTTACTACTACTGATATATAAAAATATCGAACATATTACTAAGAATAAATAAAAAAATTCTTCCACAAAAACACAAAAAAAAAACAAAAAACAAATTTAAAAAACAAACAAAAACAACAACAAAAACAACATCAACAACAACAACTGAATTGTCTTAATGATTAATTCTAAGTTAAAACCGTTGAGTAACATATGTGATCGCCCTTTTTTGTTAATGTTAATATTTTATTTTTGAATTAACCGTTAAAACTACAATTTCTTAATATCCATAATTTTCTTACCAGAAAATGTTATGTAAGAAAAACGTTTGTATACTTACAAAATTCTTTTAAACTTTCTTTTATTTTATGATAACTTATAGCTTTACAAAATAATAATTTTTTTATCCTAAAAATTTTCAAAATATCTGTATACAATTTTGATAAACCTTCTCTTTTTATGATATTTAAAAAATTATTTCTATTTTGTTTTTGCAAAGACTTTTCGATAATAGTATTACTTATACATTACAATATTTATTATTTCCTAACTAAAAGTAATGATTATGGAATAAATACTATCTTTATACTGAAATATGTATTACTTTCTATGTGTTATTCCGATTTGCTTTTAATTAATTTTTCAAATTTAGTCCTAAATGGAACCTTAAGTGTTTCTACATTCTTCTAGTACTCACTCCTTTTTACCACAATGCTATGTTTTAACGGAAACTAAAACGGTAGCTAAAAATAATAGCGGAACTTACTCTTTGATGCAAACTACCCTTGCATGTCGTGCAGACCGTGCAAGTTTAGCAAACAATTTTACTTGTGCACGATTACAAAAACAAATTCTATTAAATTGCAATTTGCATCACTTGAGCAAATATGCACAACTAAAAATCAGTGCAAAGCAATGTCACACAAATTTGCACAACAGATACACAATTTTTTTTACTCTCAGGATTTAAAATCTCCACAAATTCAATTTCATACATGGCATTTTTTTACCAAAAAAAATTGTGATATTATATTTTTCCGTTGATTTAGGCATTGTAATTTATTTAAAATTAATTAATTTTCTTTTCGGAAAATATTAAAACACAGAATGTTATTTATTAATTTTAAAAAAGATTTGTTGTTTCTTAAATACCTTAAAAATCAGCTCGTTGCCATAAGTTTGCAACACACATGAAAAATGCACTCACGCCTGGTAGCAAAAAATTAGTGCATATTTGCACTAATTGCAAAAATGCTACCAAGAGTGAATTCCGCTACTATAAACAAATTAAAAGTTCAATTGCGTATAGCATTACACCTAAATTATAGCTGATTAAAAATGTGGTCACTATTCCTATAAACATGATGATGAAGGGTATTATCAGATTCGGCACGGTCGAATGTAGTATTCTTAACTGGTGATCAACATATTGTACTAGAAAATCCTACTCTACACAAAGAAAAACTTCACCATGATTAAAGAGATGATTGCAATTTTTAGAGTACTTTAGAGTACTTGTAGAACCGCAGACTATAGAGAGCTTCTAACACTACTTTATAAATATCAGCATAAATGGCAAAGGTAAAAAAAACAACATTGAAAATGGTATAGATTTTGATAGTGATTTCAAATCAAATCTACTATATTTCGCTGAGGTGTAAATGTACTATAAAGTCGTTGTTTTTATACCCTTCACCTGTGGTGCACAAGGGCATATGTATATAGCTTTGTTATTCCGTTTGTAATTTCTACAATTTTCATTTCCGACCCCATAAAGTATGTATTTTCTGAAAGAGTATGAATAGAGAAGTCGATTAAGCTCTGACCGTCTGTCCGTCTGCCCGTGTGTTTGTTGAAATCAACTTTTGGAAGCAACTCCTCAGATCTGTGTGTGGTATCAATCTTTTGGAAATATCCGGGAATGAATCGCTATTGAAATTCAACACAATCGCCCCATAACTTTCTGACATATGAGCAAAAAACCACGACCACCTCATTTTTGTTCACAATTACAACAACAACATACATATATACTGGTTAGAAAAAACGTGTCATCGAATCCTAGCTGAGCCAAAAAATTTTTTTTTGTAATTTTTTTTAGTGTTTTTATACCCGCCACCAAAAAAATGGTGGGGGTATATTCATTTTGTCATTCCGTTTGTAACACATCGAAATATCCATTTTAGACCCCATAAAGTATATATATTCTGAATCAGGGTTTGGTTTGATGACGATCTAGCTATGTCCGTCCGTCTGTCCGTCTGTCTTGTATATAAATAAGTATGTAGTTAAAAATTACCTGCTGTATTCATAAAAAATATTTTAGTTTTATTAAAGGCTTATTTGACAAATTTCTTTGACAACATCTGTCAAATAAGCCTGTTTCTTACACCCAGACAGAAAAAAAATTAAAATTCAGTTACGAAATTAATATTGTTACAGATTTATTTTAAATAGCTTAATATACATTATAATTTTTTTTTATATTTACAGTAGTTTAATAAACAGTAGTTTTGTTTTTATTAGTTTATGTACATTTAACATTTCGTTTGGTTCGCTGGTTGTTCGAAACTGACGTTAAGTTATATGCAGACGAGGTGAGTTATTATGTGCAGCATACTCTTAGGCACTTTTATTATTCCTGCATATTACTTAACGTTAACATTACGTCTTAATTTAAATGTAACGGCTTTCGAGTAATTTACAGAATGAACTAGTGTGTACGTACGAGAACTTTGTCAAATGTTAAAGAACACCACAATGTTACTATAAATAGCCGAACAACACAGCTTACATGATCAGTATTACAGTAGAGCTTGTAAAGTGCGTGTCAAAGTGAGTTTGATAATAAAAGTGTATAACCATAAGTGAAATAAGTAAAGCGACATAAAAACAATATCTGAGTGTGTTTAAATAAATAAAGTGCTCTTAATTTTATAACTAATTTCAACTGTTTTTATTTGCAATACAAAAGAATTCAAAGTGTATTTAAAAGAAATAAGCCAACGTTTTTAAAAGGTATAAACGTAACATTATTATTACAAAAATTATTTGCTTTGCTTCAATCATCAAAATAATACTATTAATTAATTGAAAATTACTATTTTTAATAGAAAAAAATATTATCAAAAAATTGAATAAAACTAGTATTAAAAAATTAATTAAAATTTTTATAATTTTTGAAAATTTTTTTATTTAATTGCGTCACCTTTATAATTAAGATGTTTTAATAATTTAAATAACAATGTATCATTTACAATTAATTAAACCAAATAAATCAAATAATATTCTAAAAAAAAACAACATAAATTTTATTTATTACATACAAAATAAGTTTTTTAAACCTTTTTTAGATTTAAAGAAATTATTATAAATATGGGGAATTATGTGCTTGTGCCCGCAACTTCGTCAGCTGCAGAATACAAACAAACAGACAATAGAGCGCTATACTCCGCAGAGAGTGGAATAATTGTTTTGATTTTTTTTAACCAATAATAGGTAGCTAACACAGCTTAGCGTGAATTTCGTTGTAGATTTCATATTCGCCAGCAAGATCGCCCGAATTAATCCCAGACTTCTTTGGGGCTACTTGAAGTCGCAGGTTCATGCCCACAAGCCCCAGAGCAGCTCTTAAGTAGATTATTCGACCGGAATGCAAACAGATATCACCAGAAATATTGAGGAAAGTTATGCAAAATGCTATAAAATGGGCACAAAAAAAATTTTAAGGGAAAACAAAGATTTCCACTACCCAAAATATTTCTTTTTTTTTTTATAAAAAAGTTATTCAAAAATAAAATTGAAGATTAGCTTTGCGCCACCTTGTATAAGAAAAAATAGAAAGCATAAGAATACATACAATATAACACATTTACGAACTGGTGGCATAACCAAGTTTCATATTACCAAAAGAAATGCACCCCCTGCCCGACCTAAGAAATTTTCCCCTTAAAAAATCTTGATCAAACGGATGGAAGGAATTCAAGTCATATTAAGGTGAGGATAAAACAGAGTGTATCAGGTTGTAAGGAATATTGACTTTCTGCAATCTACAATTAAGTTGAAGCTCTCCATTATTTTAGAAACATATTCTGTTTTTAGCTTATGTATGTATGTATGTATGTACTTACTAAAACTATTTTTTATATTTTCCTTTCCATTTTTCATTTTGATAAATCAAATTTTTATAAAAATTATTCATCCTTCAACGTCAAATCTTGACAAAAAGACAAGGTATATTTATTCATCAGGTACTCTTGATTCGCCAGCTGATTATTTTTTTTAACACTTATTTTAAATTTCAGCTTTCAAAATGCATAAATAAAAAACAATTTTCTCTCTTTTCTAATTTATTTCAAATGTCAAACTTCATAAATAAAAAATATATACAAAAAATTCTCTGCGAACTGCAATTACCTGATGAATAAATATGCCTTGACAAAAAAATAATATTTTTTATTTAAATTTTTAATATACATAAATTTTTCCAAAAAGTTTTTCGAAAAAACAAATCATTATTTAAAACAATTGAAATATAATTCAAATTTAAAAATAATGTAATTAGTCAATTACTTTATATATTTTCTGTGTACTATACATTTTCTACTTCTTGAAGTTTAGAATTTTTCCTTAATAACTTTAAACCTTTTTCCCATTAAAGTTAATTCCATTAAACCAAACCAAAATCAACCAGGGATGCACTAGTACACATAGTATAGACAGTTCGTTGAATAGCTAATAATTTGTGGTCCCCAAGACAAAGCCAATAATTGAAAGGCATACAAATAAATAGCCACTTCTCTGTTTGTATTCTAACCTCTTTAACTCACAACACATAATTTTGTATTAAGGAAGCTGTTTGTGTTAGTACTTGGAGTACTAAAACAAGCATTAGGTCATTCGTACTAGTATCTTTTAACAAATACAACAAGTTTTGCATGGAAATCTAGCAAATCATAGCATATAAACTCTGGGACATGTAGAAAAAATCTAATATACTTGTTCGTACTTCAAACAACTGTCTAACAATCATTGGTTAAGACTAGTAATCTTTTTGTAACTTTTTTCTGATTTTTTTTGAATGCTCCTAAAATTACAAAACAGGGAGTATGGTTAAATAATATAGATTGTTGATTAGTGTTCTGGTTATGCACAGTAAAGGTGTGCGAATGACATAAAAATATATTTATTTAAAATTAATTATACATCAACAAAATTACGCACCATTATCCGTAATTATATTGTTACGTTTATACCTTTTATAAACGTTGAATTACTTCCTTTAAATAAATTTTGAGTTCTTTTCGTATTGCATATAAAAACAGTTGAAATTAGTTATAAAATTAAGAGCACTTTATTTATTTAAGCACACTCAGATATTGCTTTTATGTCGCTTTACTTATTTCACTTATGGTTATACACTTTTATTATCAAACTCACTCTACTGTAATACTGATCATATTAGCTGTGTTGTTCGGCTATTTATAGTAACATAGTGGTGTTCTGTAACATTTGACAAAGTTCTCGTACGTACGCACTAGTTCATTCTGTAAATTACTCGAAAGCCGTTACATTTAAATTAAGACGTAATGTTAACGTTAAGTAATATGCAGGAATAATAAAAGTGCCTAAGAGTATGCTGCACATAATAACTCACCTCGGCTGCATATAAGTTAACATCATGTTCGAACAACCAGCGAACCAAACAAAATGTTAAATGTACATAAACTAATACTAATAAAACTACTGTTTATTAAAATACTGTAAAGTAAACTACTGTAAATTAAATCTGTAACAATATTTTATATTAATGCACAATTCTTTATTCATAAAATAATTGAAAATTACTTCATGGAAAAAATTTTCATAGCGGTCTATGCCAAATGCTTAATTTAAACACTCCACACAACAGCTAATTAGGCTACACGTCGTTGGAAGAAATTAAATATATTATTAATTTCTTGTTATTATTTGTGAAGCCATTCAACAAAATTTTCTTAGCAAATATGAATGTAAGTGCTGAAAGTGACAAAAAATTAGCAAAAAAAAAAAAAAAAAAAAAATTAAACTTAGTTTGTGCAATAAAGTGCGTGATCGTGAATGGAAACGTATTTTCTCATGCGCACTTTATTATGCAAAATGAATCAAAAACTTTCTTCTAATATTTTTTTTTAATTCTCCTAATGGAGAATTAATTGAAAAGTAATTTCTATTAAGTTGCTTATTAAACTCACACAGTATGTTTTCTAGATCTTTCGATTCAGATAACCTGTGTCCAACAGCTACTTATCACAATTGTTCAAATATGTAGTTTGTTTGTTGTACGTACTACGAAGATGAAGCCAAATTAAATCCTTAAAAAAGTGTCAAGACATTCGGTACACTCAATAAATTTAGGTCATTGAAGAACAGTCACCAAAAAAAACCATTGTCTTTAAACACACTGTTTTCCAATTTTAATTTGGTTTAAATATCGACGCAACTTTAATAGTATGTTTCGAAATGCGTTCAGTGCTTAGGAAGTATGTCGACAAAAGTTGTAAAAAATGCACAATCACTTACATTGATATTTGTAAACACTTTGAAAAATTATTAGTTTTTATTATCTTTCAGTTTAATTCTTTGGGTGGTTAGATTACCAATATTTGTGTTCATTATGATCTATCAGTGTTTACATATGTACATATGTATGTAAGTTGTTTTATCTCATCTATACACTTTTAGTCATCGTCTTACTTTGTTAATTTTTGGCTTGACTAGCCTCTCATATTTAAAGAATATTTGCCTGAAATTTTTACATAAAGTGTGTATGACTGTTAATAAAAGGTTTAATACCCAGCCCATATTGCCATCTAGAAAGGTTTTCATTGAGGCGATTGCTAATGAAAACCACAGAGTAATATTTTATGTTTTCAAATTGAACTATTTTTTTTTTTTGAATTTTTTTCAAAATAACTTTTTACTTCTGCTATTTTTAAAATCATTTGATTTTTCTTAAGTGCCATGTCCGTTTGTTATTTAAAGTGGAATTCGGTATGATTTGTATTTCTTGTGAACATAAATATAAGGTGACCAAATATTGAAAAAGATGAGACTAAGAAAACTATTATAAAATATTTTAATATTTAAATTCAATATCTAAATTTTTTATATATACTTGCTGACCTGGCAAACGTTGTTTTGCTTTCAAGATGGTTGAAGAGGAATTGTTGTTTTGCCTTTAACTTTTTTGTTTTGCCAGATATAAACCAAAATTTTCAATATAAAGAGAGACATAATATCATTCATATCAAAAATTTAATGATTTTCATAAAAACATTAAATGGTCAACCCACAAATAAAATTATGATCGAAACAACTACTGAATAGTTTTAGCTTGGCATTCCACAACACAAGACCGAGTGCCATTGTACACATAAGACATTCAATCATAATCTAATTTAGTAACTTTTTAGGTGACAACAAAAAATCATAATATAAAATATGGAGAACTTTTGGTTGATATTTGATAGGGAAATTCAAATGCAATATATCTGAAACCACTAAGCCGATTTGCATGCAACCATCTACAGACCATCCTTAACGTACCCTGAAATTTTGTTTATTAAACAAAAGTCAGATTTTTTTGACTGATGCTGAAAAAAATATTCTAGTAACTACCGTGCCTGTAAGTTATCCGAGTGCTAAAAAATTTAGATTTTAGTGTAAAATAATGGGCAAAAGAAACGAAACAGTCGTTGTTTTTTAGTTCATATCTCAAGAGATTATGGATCGATTTTGCTGTCTTGTAATATCGATTTCCTCCCTAACATATCTGAGCTATTGATTCAATGGTATCAACGAAGACATGGTCAGAGCATAGTCAATCAATTTGCCTTTGAGTTTTTGGGAAATATATACTTTATGGAATTATATTTATTGAAGAGTATACAAAAGTTTAGTCGCACTTCAATGTAGGTTTTTAAATTCTTCCTTACAAATAGTTTCAAAATCAGTTTTCTAAAAAGGTTGAAGTCTTGAATACTTTAATACTCCAACAAACTAATACACAAACAGCTTCCGCAATTGAGTAACAGATGGACATTTAGAGAACCACAACATAATGTTTTAGGACTAAATATGTTTGCAACAACGTACTAAATACAAGTACTTTGGCAACAAATAAAACAAAGCCACTTATGAAGATGATTCCAGTGATGATGACGACATTGTTATAGCAGTTGTTCTTGTTACAGTTGATAATGAAGCTGATGTGAAGTCATCAGCTTTATAAGTACTAGTGTGTAAGCAGTATTATTCCTTTGTTCTTTGCTACCAAATACTGTAAGAGAACTCGTACTTCTCTGTACGAATTGTAGTAGCAGCAGCAGTCGTATCTTATGGATAACAGACCAATTGTTAAAATTGTTTTCGTGACTTAAATTTTCTTTTTCATTTTTTATTTGTTTGTGGCTGCTTTAGCAAAGGAAATTACTATGGCTGGAGAGATAGAAATAAGAAAACGGACGTGTTTGGAAATTATATGATGTGATTTTCCATCAAATTGAGTTAAAATAAATGAAAATAAAACAAATAGTGTTGACAAGACTAGGATGTTTTATTTGTTCTTTTTATTACTCGTTCATTTTGTAATTCTTTTGTATATTTTTTTAATATGTTTCGTATGTATGTATGTATGAATGTATTTATGTATGTAAATCTTACTTCATTTCTTTGTAATATTCGAAATATTAAAACAAATAACATTTCAATCATTCAAAATTTTATCAAATTTAAATTAAATAAAGAAAATAAATTTAGCAAAGTCTATAGACAACACTGTTTAAACTTATCCTTTTGTCATTGTGATGTCTTTAATAAATTTAATTTAATATTAACAACTTAAAGGAGTGCTTTGTAAATATTGTTTCAATAAAACTTAACTTTGATTTATTATTTCGAGCTAAGTAATAAAGATATCTCGAAACTTGTGCCATTTGAATTATTTTCAAAATAAAGAACTCATATATAAAACGGAATGTAGGAATACAATTGTTTAATTTACAAGATCTGATTACTGTAGTTTTGTTTCCCAAAGCTTCCTAAAAGTTTTAAAATGCATTGTTTTTACATTTAAAAAAAAATTTCAAATATGACGACACGACAGTCAGCAGTCAGCTAATAAGTTCACCGAATATATAAAAAAGATAAAATCATCGATTAGGCGAATGATAAGCTAAGACAGTTTCAACGAGTATTATCCCTGCAGTTATATAAAGGTTCAGTTCAGTTGGAAAGGAGTCTAACACTCACGTTTAAAGTTATGGAACATATAAACTTTAAACTCAAAAGCGGTGAAATAATAACTAAGAATTGTGTTAATATGGACAGAATCTGTTGAGCTTAAGGCCCAACTAACCAGTTCTGTTGACAGCTTGTACTGCTTCGAAGATGTGATAATATGTCAAGACAATAACAAATAATTATTTAGTAAAATTATTTTTATTATACGTAACAATATGTACATGATAAGTATAACATTTTAATTTAACTTAATAAATTTATGTTTATTTACTTATTCACTCATCTACATATTTATATTGTATGAAGAAACTACATAAGTTCGTATTTTAGTTGTATGTATTTACAATCCACTTGACAACATTTTCTAACTAGACTGCAGTGATGACCGACCCTTGTGTTGTTGCTAAATGTTTTTTGTAACCCCTGAACTACTTACTATAACTAACACACATATTACACTCTAATACAATCAAGCGATTCGTATCTGATTAAAAGATGATGATGACCCTCTGCAAGCTTGTGTCTTCCTTTTTATGTGTGTGAATGTGTACTTTTTGTTTTTGTATCAAATGCAGAATCTGTGTCCTAAAGGCTCTAAATAAAAATTCATTCGGTTTTTGTTTTAACATACATATGTACATTAGGGAAACAGCTTTTTTAAAATTTTTAAAAATATCAAAATGGCCCTATCCGTACCATGTAGTGCATAATAAAACAATAAGAACTGCATCTTTAGATGTTCGATATCATTTAAAAAGGTCCGCTTCAAATGCAATTAAGTTTGAGATCAGTAAGTTATCAAAAAAAGTTAATTTCACTTAGAAAGGATAGTTTTTAGACTGCGATTTTGATTATAATCATATAATTACATTAAGAAATGTAAATAGTTAAATATTTATAAAATAAAAAATTTTGAAAAAATAAACAATTTTGAAAAAATAAAAAATTTTGAAAAAAAAAAATCGTTTGGTTCCGAAATGACCTGAGGAAACATTCTTTGGTTTCAGCACAACATCGGCTACAGCGTGGTAATACGGCCTTACTTTGGTTGTACTCCTAATGTGCTGTTTTGTTGTATTTTTTGTCTAAATTCTATTGTTAAGAAGAATTCTATTACAATATTTTAAATAAAGAAAATTAAAATTAACTAAAATTATTACTGGATTGCTAGCAGTTATATAAATAGAAAGGAATTAAATAATTTTAATTTAGAATCGGTAAAATATTTTAATAATAATACACTCTAAGCAGCAAGTTACGTTTACACGGCATGTTTGTTAAATCTGACTTGTCTAATGTGTAACTCATATGTAATTCTGCATGCCAAAGTTATTATTTTGCAGACAACCGCTGCTGACTGGTTTTCTGCTGCAGAGGTTTCTGCCAACAGCTGTTGTCAGGTGGCTTGTCAGGACAAAATAGAGCAAGCTCGATTCTGAAATTTTGTCAGATGATTCACTTTGCAGAAGCATAGTTTTAAAGCAACATACGACATATATGTAAATATTTAGCAGTGGGGAAATTTAACGAGTGAGATGTAAAAAACATGCCTTTATTTTTGTAAGAAATTAGAGATTATAAATTAAGTGGATTTTCTAAAAATTTTTAAAAAGAAAGTAATAAATTATTGTTGAACAATATTTAAAGATTTAAAGATACATAGGTTAGGTTAGGTTGAAAAGGAGGGGTATAAAAGCCCAAACCCATGACAGGTATACACCTATTCCCAGTTGGCATGTTGTGCGCTCCATGTGGAAAACGGAATTCCCAAACAAAAAAACCGTAACCATAATTTCCCATAAATAACGGACTAGTCCAAGAACCCATTCCCCTCAATGTAACGCCTTATGGATCTCCAGTTCGAGTTCCCCAGGTATTCCAAGTTCGGCATAGTATCCACTGTAAAATTTCGCGCCTAATATGCCCAAACGCAGGACAATGACAGAGGTAGTGTACCAGAGTCTCATCCTCTTCCTCGCAAGCTCTACATGTCGTCTCCTCAGATAATCTCATGCGAGCTAGATGAGTTCTCAACTCCGTATGACCTGTAATTACACCGGTTAATTTCCTAAGTGTAGGTCTACTTAGTCTCAGAATCTCCTTTGACTTCCCAAGATTTGGGTCACCCCAGAGTGTTCTTGTCACCTTACCGACATTAGTGCTTTGCCATTTTCTGACATGTTCTTCCATTGCCCAACGTTTAAGTTCATCCTTAAATCGTTTAAGGGGTTTGGCGTTCTCCAAAGTTATAGTACTCAGAAGAGCTCCCATTTTGGATAATTTGTCGGCTTTCTCGTTTCCGATCAGCCCGTGATGGCTTGGTATCCATATTATCTCCAGATGTTCACAATTTGCATATGAGTTTATCTCACTCTTGCATTGCAAAACTTTCCGGTATTCAACTTTCTCCCTTCTCAATGTCTTAATCACTGATTGGCTATCCGTAAAGATACGAATATATTGAAAGCTAAGATGCAATATAGACACATTTTTGCAATAAGCTCATGGAGATATTAGAATTTGTATGTGGCGTAAACATGGAAGCCATTTCATCTATCAAATACATAGCTTGTATACTTCATCTCTAAGTTAAAATTAAAAAAACCCTTGTGGAAGTAATATTTTCTTTTTTATTCGCTTCAAATCTTACAAATATTTAGGGAATTAAAAAAAAACTGCTGTCAGATAAGCCTTTAATAGACCTTAAATATTTTTTTATGAATACGGCTGTTCTTCTTTACGTATTCAGGATACCTTTCTTTAGATCTCTACTAGTTGAAGCAAAAAAGTTAAAATGATTTGGAGAATACGATATTATTACGGAATTATCTTAATGTTCTCTTTAGTCTACATAAGCAGTTATTAGTTTATCCTACAGAAATAATAAAACAAATAAAAGGTCCGCCAAATAACTTTTTTTTTTTTTAAATGCTAAATGTAGCTTCAAATCAGAATCATGTCAAATCAGACATGAGCTAAGTGTTACCATTCACGAAATAAGCACTAGTTGAAAAAAAAAAGTTAGACGGCTGACCCTTTATTACCTATTAGATTTTTAATTGAAATGTACTTCAAATTTTATATATTATTATTAATTTTTACATTAACAAGCGTGCACTGCGGTCGACTCATTCGACCGTAATCAATTAGTAAATGTGACTATGCTGTCTTTGTTGTGGTTTTTACACAAAAAACTCTCTTTGCAAAAACAATTTGTATCAACAATGTTGATTCAACATGTTTTTTTATTTTTTATTTTGTTACACACATATATTTTGTGCGTGGGTTAGTAGGAACTTTTAACGTTTATAGCTCTTAAAAAACTAACTAATAAAAAAAAATATTGTGCACATCTGCAAGAAAATTATTTTTAAAATCGGTTGCATAATGTAAGCGTTATTTGCGTAACAAAATATCGTCCTGCCTATTAATTTTCCGAACCTTTTTTAATTATTAACTACTAGCTGCCCGGTACGTGCTTTGCTACGTATAAAAAATTCATTATAGGAGAGTAAAACTACGTTTTTACTTTTTTCCTATTACTATCCCTCTCAAAGATAAATGCTGTTCAAAAAAGTACCAAAATTCAATTGTTACCCGTTTATCCCCTTTAAAACTTAAAATATCCAAAAAGTACCAGACACCTATCCAATTATTTTTAACAGGCTGTTTGGTCATTTCTGAAATTTTGTGATATGTTTATTAAGCCCGGAGAGATTGAGTTACCGACTTTATCCCTTTATACCCGTAAGCCGCTGGACGGATTTTGTGTTAACTTCACATAAACCATCTACTAAATAGTCCAAATAAAGCCTAAACATTTGGTTCGGATAGGTGAGCCCGTTCTTGAGTTATAAAATTACAACGAACAGTGGCATTGATTTATATATAAATACTAGCTGACCCGGCGAACTTCGTACCGCCGTATAATCAAGAAATATCTGTTACCTTTTTATCTGAATTAATTAAAAATGAATATTAATAAATCAAAATTATTTCAAAAACAATGTGCTTATTATTCTAATGCTTTATGATACAATATATTCTTATTTTTATTTTCTGGCGCGTATATAAATAGTGTTGTTGGTATTCCGACACAGAAACAGGCGACATATAACTGGCCATGTGAAAAACATGAATTTTCAAGATTAATGCCACAAACACTTAGCGACTGCCCTTGTGATTTATGTATCGACATTGCAAATGCTAGCCGCACTGGAATTTGTAACCGTTTAACAAACACTTCAGAAAAAAACACACAGTACAAATGATCCTGTAGAAACCAATGTGAAAAGTACACTAAGAAATGGTAAATGAATTATGTAGGTATTTTGTTATTGTAACTCCGACCACAGACCAACTCCGATCGATATATTTGCAAAGAGCATGTAAACTACGTTTCTTTGTTTTTTTGTCAACTACGTGAATATTACTGCCAGTGACACATTATTATTATTATTTTCTTACATAACAACCTTTTCCTAATAATAACAAATACAACAATAAAAGAATTAGTGAAATCGGTCCAGCCATTCACGCGTGATGCCGTGACCAAGGGAAAAAGGGATTAATTTTTATATATTTAGATATATAGATAAAAACTAAAATGTTTGTTTTAAACATTGATATGTATCTCAAAAAACCAACTCTTTGGATATTCGTAACACAGCGTTAAAATTTAAGTTTGACAAATTTTCTTGAATTCTTGAATTATGTCAAACACCATATATTCAAATAGATATCAGTACAAAGTATTTTCAAACTTACATTTATAAAGAAAAAGACTCGAAAAATTCTATCACCTTATGGGATTTCACCATGGCTCAGACACCAAAATTTTATTTTAACAAATTTTACCTCGAGTGCCTATTGTATCATGTAATGTAAATATAAATGTGTAAATGAGAAAAACCAAAGGATCTTGCGAAAACAACATTCTCTGTATTCTTCCTATATTCTCTCTACCTTTATTTCCACAGTTATTTCGCACTTAAAAAAAATTAGTTCAGCATCATCTATTTCCTATCACCAACCCCCCTCGTATAGTCGTTAGAAAGCTTCCAATTAACCTACCTTATTTAGATACCTTGGAAGTATCCGTGCCCTGAAAGCATTTGGGACAGATAATTCTTTAAATTGTTCTTCCAATTCAGTATTCAAAACGGTGGGCAGAGTATGGCTGTCCACTACGTGCCCCTGGCCTCAACTGTCCATCTTTTTTATATCGTTATCCTCCTCTAGCTCCAAAGTATTTTCCTACTTTTTGAATTGATACACATATTAAGGAGAGAGAATTGTTTTTTATCTATAGGCTTTGACAGCTCTATAGGCTTTGACAGCTCTGACTACCGGATGAATAAATTTGCCTTGAAAAAACATAAACAAAAAATTTCTCTCCGAACTACGATTAACTGAAAAATAAATAAATCCTTGATTGCCGCGATGGAGACATCTTATGAATATATGTACGTTGAACACAATTTAAAAAAAACATTTACAAATTTGGTACTGTCATTCATACTTTTATTGAAATTTTAAATGAAACAAAATTTTTATAAGCACAAATATGTATGTATGTATGTATATGTACATACTTTATATTGAAAAACCGCCAGGAAGAAAGGCTTTCAAATTCTAAAATATTGTTTAGATGAATTTTATTGTTGAAGTTCTTGTGTGCAATTAAAGGTAAGTGTATTGAAATACAAGAAACATTACATAAGGTTTTTGTTATTGTTGTTGTTAAATTAACATCAACAATTTTTGCAAAAAAAAAAATAAAAATTTTGTATTTGCATTCAAGTCATGTAACAAAATTCAAAAGTCCATTCATTAAAATTGCAAAAATTTGAGTATGCTTTTGTTGTTGTTGTGGTTACAAATTTTTGGAAAAGAACTAAAATTTTCCTGAAAAACTACATTTACACACACATACATATATTTAGACTCGTTTGCAAACAAACATACATACAAATACAGTAAGTAACATACATGTAAGTGGGTGCGTGGAGAATATATGAGAATAGTTCGAAAATTTTATTCTAAAATGTTTCCTGCAGGCTTTGTTAAGTAGCAGATTTGAAAGCTTAAAAAGCCCATTTCATCCTGTTCGGTGTATATTTGTACTCGCACATAAAATCAAGTTAATATTTGTGTGTGTATGGAGGTACGTGTAGTATGCACGCATATATGTTGCGAACGTGTTGCAATTTAATGAATCTATGTAAATACATATGCCACTGGAGGTCGATAATAGTGGGAGTTGACACTCCCCCAATATTTCGTACAGCATGTTAGTAATTTATGTTTCAAACTGCACGTGCATCTTTTAAGTGCACAAGTTTTTTAATTCAAACTCAAGCACACATATACAGTTTATATTCGAAGTTTCATATAATTTTTTGGAATGTGTGTGTGTGTGTGTGTACTGTGCATCCTTTGAACATTTCTGGTCATTGTGTGCGGTGCATAGTGTACTGTCAGTGTAGGTGGGTGGCTATGTGGTTGATAATTCTCGCCTCAATACTGACAGTTAAAGAAAAGAAACACTCAGGGAAGTATTTGGAGAGATATAAGGTTTTATGTCCATTATTTTAAGATTTTAGAAATGTGTTAAAAATTATGTATTAATAGTTAATTTAAATATATCGTCTAAATTTCTTGATCTTTTTAATTGATTAATAAACAATTTTTTATAAAAAAACAAAAAAGTGATCTCAAGCTTAAATAAAAATCAAATACAATAGTTAAATTATTTAAAATTGCTTTTATAAAAAAATATTCCAAAACCTTTTAATTAATGTGGAATTTTTACATTTTTTTTGTTAAATTGTTTAACAATTTTCTTCACGAATAGTAAGCAGACGAAATTTCTTAAATAAACACATAACAAACATCTTCTGAAAACTAAAATTTTTATATTCTTTAATTTTTTATTCTTTAGCAAATCAAAATTTAAATAGAAAGTATTTCAAAATTCTCCAAAAAAACACATGTAATAAAAATGAAAAATAACAAATTATTTCGTAATCCTGTAAAAGGCCCCTTTTACATTAGAAATCCCTTTAATCCACTTACACCACATGTTTGTAATTATGTTCATTTTGTGGAAAAAATGTAGAACGAGGGTTTCGTGTACCAAAAACTTGGAGAATAAGGCGATGCATTTTATATTTTATAGAAAAGATGTAAAAATTAAAACTCTAGTGCATTTATGGTTGCTGATGTCAATTCTTACATTAAATGACATCCTTTCTTTTCCTTTCGTTGTCAACAACGTTTTAGAAATATGAATAGTTTTAGATGAGCATTTCTCTCAAGATTAATTACACACATATTGGATAAGGTTTTTTTAATCCTTTCAAATTTCTTTAGAAAATCAATTAGTAGAAAATTCTGTGAATAAAAAGCTTTTGAAAACATCTGTGTTAAACAGATTTAAGCACAAAAATGACACATAAAATGGGAAAACTTTTAAAAACTATAACTTAAGATTTTTTAATTAATTGAGTTATTTTTTGTTGTTGTTTCAAAAAATTAATTAAAACGAAACAAGGAATTGTAGTTAAAGTATTTCATTGAGTAATGAGTAGTGTGCGGCTAACAGTAGGATATTTTCAAAAGGGGTATACAACATTTTATTTGTTTAAAGTAAAATTATCTGTAGAAAACTTTTGATGAATTTTTATGAATTTCTAATATTTTGATACAACACACAGGTCTGAGCGATGTCGGGTTTCAACATACACATGGTAAACGGACATTGCTCATTCGCCCTCCCTAGTCACAAGCTTTCAGAAAATATAATTTTTATGGGATCGCAAAGGATAATGGTAGAAATTTCACACGAAATAACAAACCTATCCTAAACCTACACTCCTTGTGAAGGGTAAAAAAGTATCAAAATACTATTTACATTTTTTCACGGAGTAACTAATTTTTTTTAAATATATTTCCTACGCTTATGTGTTTGGAAGTTACATGGGTACAAAATTGTGAACGTTTAGATGTAATATGGATTCCAGGTCATCACGACATAATCGGAAACGAAGAAGCCGATAAATTATCTAAGATGAGATCATTTTTACATGATATAATCTTGGAAAATGCTAAACCCTTTCAGCAGTTAAAAAATTAATTTTAAGTTTGGACAATGAAGGATATGACAGAATGCAAATGTCTGTATAGTGACGAATATACTATGGGGTGGCCCAATTCTTAAGAAGTCGAAAGAAATTCTTGAACTGATTTGACCGAAACTTAGGAGATTAGTTAGGGCATGCGAGGAGGAGAAAGAGACTTTGGAACATTCAATGCCCTGCGTTTAGGCGTATTAGGCGTATTAGGCACGAACACTTTAAAGTGAATACTATGCCGAACTATGCCGAAAAGCCTGAAAGATTCAAAACTTGGAATGCCTAAGTGATTCAAATTGAAGATCGATAAGGAAGTACATTGAGGAAACTGGGCTTTTGATCTAGTCGATAATTTACGTTGACAAGATTAAGATTATGGTTTCAATAGGGACATTTTTCGTTCTTATAGAGTGCACAACATGTTAATGGGGCATACGTGTATACCTGTTATGTTATGTTTGCAGATGCACATTGCATTTCTCGCACTTATAAATTGTTGGCTTGCCACATCCCAACAACGCTGATATTCCCTCTCTTTATTTCTGCTTATAACAGTTTTTCCCTCAACTTTTGGATGGTCGATATTCCTTATCGTTGACATCATCATCGGTAGTTTTTTTCCTCTCAGTCAAAAGAGGAGCTTCCGTCACGAACATTTTGAATTCTTTTTGACTAATCGGTTTCTCATATTTTGCAATCAAAGAATGCGATTTCTAAACATTTACAACTGCCGAATTTTAAGTACTGCACCACAAAGGTCAATACCATTTCTTTCCACGTATATTTATTCTGTAGTTCTGGACTGCATTGTCGTGTAAATTCACAACTCCTATGCCCTTGTTATAATTGTTTAACATTAACATACATGACATATTTACCAGCTTCGGGGTTGGTTTTTGATGTCGACATTGTGTAAGGTCAACACTTGATCAATATTTTTTGCATTGGTGACCTCTTTATAGTCTTGCCATTTGCATATCAAGATTTTTTTGTGTGACATCGAATGCATAATCATAATCGGCCCTTGGCAGTTTTTTTTACTGGTTTTTAATTTAGCGGACCCACCAGCCAGTCGATTGGAATGAACGGTTCCCGAAGCACAAAACCCTTTATCAGACAATAAAAACGATTTACCTATAGGAGAACTAAGAGGTTTGTATTCAAATCGAAGCTTCTTCGATGTTGAAGGTCCCGCATCTTTGCCAAATTCAGGATACCCACTGTCTTCTATTTCATTTCTTTCAGTATCAATTTCGATAAAACCAGCAACGTCGTTCAAAGGATTTGGATTTATATTCAAGGCTATTTCATTGTCATTAATTGTTTCTTCATCTAAACATTCGTCGACTCGATCAGGAGGAAGTATATTCACACAATTAATATCCCCGTCATCAACACTCCAATTGGGTATTATTTAATCCAACTCTTTCATAGACAAAACGCTTTCACGTGTACCTATACTTACCAATGCAATGCATAAAACCTATAAAACACTCGAAAGTCACAATTATTTAGTATAGAACACATGAAATATTTACCTTTTCTTACAAAAAATTGATTATAAAAAGTTAGAATAATCGACAAACCAAGAATATGAACAAGATGCATCGGTTTATATCTAATGAGCGTCATATAATACATAAATAATAGGAAATGTCAGTCAAGTAACATCGTCAGTCAGTAGCTATATGATAAGCGACAGCGTTCGAAATTTCGAACAGTCAAGTTTATGGAGTCAAACATATGAATACAACACGTTTGTTTTATAGTTTATAAAATATCTACATATAATGGCAATAATTCCTTATCATTATTTTTTGATTTTATTTTTTTTTTAATAATTTTAAAAATTAATTAAAAACGTGCCTAAAAATATGGGATACGGAAATTTTCCCCTATCATCGGGGAAGGAGACGGTGGTCATAAGAAGATAAAATTTTTTATTTGCTAAGATATGAGACTTAACACTAATATTAAGATTTACATTAGATTTAACCTTTTTTATACATAAATATTTTTTTGGAAAATGACGATTTTTACTGTTCGAAAAATCGAACAGCGGAGCGACATGGGTACAAAAATGTAGCAAAATAATGCTTTTTTTTATCGTTTTTGCACATTAGGGGTTAAAAATTAAAACAAATTCCAGACATCTGATTTTTTTTTGTAGATAAAAATAACTTTTAAAGTTTCTTTTAGTTTAACAGATTTATAGATTTTTGATAAATATTATTATTATAATTGTTATTATTATTATTATTATTATTATTATTATTATTATTATCTTATTGTTTAAAAAAATTATAAATATTTTATCTATATATATAAAAATCAATGTGTGTTTTTATGTTTGTATGTTTGTTTGTTTGTTTGTGCTTTATAGACGGTTAAACGGTTCCTTGAAATTTTCACAGAATCTTTCTGTATGTCTGGAAGGAACTATAGGCTATATTTTGGTTTGAAATTGTAAGTGGGCGGGGTGCCACGCCCTATTAAAAAATAAGTATTAAATATTATATATCACGAAAGTTAATGCAGCTAGAGTCTTCAAACTAAGTACGGTAAACTTTGACATTCACACGAACATTTGGGTAAAAAATGGACGGACTTTCAATAGTAGGCGTGGCCACATGAATTAAATACTAAATTTCGTATATTTAGAAAATCATATCGATTAGAGTACTAAAATTTTGCAAAAGCAACTTTGACACCCAAATAAACATTGCTGGAAAAAAATGGGTACATTACAAATAGTGGGCGTGGCAGCTCTCATAGCAATTGAATACTAACATTCGTATATTCGGGAAGCGATAACAGTAAGAGTACCCAAATTTTGCACGTGAAGCTTTGACATCTATATGACTATTTTCATAAGAAATGGATGCTTTAGTAATAGTGGGCGTGGCACCTTTCATATGAATTAAATACAAAAATTCGTATATCTGGGAAGCGATAACAGTTAGAGTACCCAAATTTTGCACGTGAAGCTTTGACATCTATAAGACTATTTTTGTAAGAAATGTATGCTTTAGTAATAGTGGGCGTGGCACCTGTCATATGAATTAAATACAAAAATTCCTTTATCTGGGAAGCGATAATAGGTAGAGTACGCAAATTTTGCACGAGAAGCTTTGACATCTATATGACTATTTTGATAAGAAATGGATGCTTTAGTAATTGTGGGCGTGGCACCTGTCATATGAATTAAATACAGAAATTCGTATATCTGGGAAGCGAAAATAGTTAGAGTACCCAAATTTTGCAAGAGACACTTTGACGTCTATATGATTATTTGAATAAGAAATGGTTGATTTAGTAATAGTAGGCGTGGCACTTGCAAAATAAATATATTTTTGAACTATAAAATTTTTATTTCATTACGATGGGGGTGGCGAAGCACACCGGGTAGTAGCTAGTATGGTATAAATATGGTATAATATTTATTTTAATTTTTTTATAGAATAATTTATCTTTTCATTGCAAAAACTCACAATATTTTCTTGAAAATATTTTCTGTATACACAAATAACTTTTTATGAAAGTACAATTACATCCCCCAAAAATTTATACAATTTAAAATTTTTATGGTCCGTTGTAGAGGCAGCGTTATTCAATTATTATTTCTGCTTACTGCAACCATTTTTTGCCCATATAATAAAAATTTCCTAAAAAGCATGAATAAATATTAATTAATTCTAATTAAATGGGTTTAAAAGGCATTTGTTTGTTAATTTATTGAATTTTTTTTAGAATTACACTTTTGTTATTTACAAAATGTATTCCCATAAAAATATTAAAAAAAAATGAGTGCTGGAAACCTGTCAGTACACCAGCATGTGTACTTACATGTTTGGATGTACATTGAGGTGTATGACACAAAAATTCGCCAAACGCAGGTGTCGCCAAAATAAATGTTTCGTTATAACTCAGGCATTTACAGACGAATCTTAATACATTGATGGTTTTGTCTCAAGAATACCAATGTTTTGATTTAATATTTATTGACCTCAAATATCCCGTATTTACTTATCAGGTGTCAGTTTCTACCACTCTAATATCAGAAAATTAAAGCTCGCAATAATTCATTAAACTTTTGTAAAGGAAGTATTTTGATAAAGACAGCAGATTGCCTTTTTAAATTTTCGTCATATCTTTGGTATTTACAGTCGGATCTTATAGTATGATACATTTGTATGTATAGCGATGGTTTTGTCTCAAGTAAAAAGTGACATCTGGCAGGAAAATACTAGAACGGGATATTTGAGGTCAATAACTATTGAAGCAAAATTTTGGTCTCCTTGAGACAAAAACAACGATATATCACACTTTAAGATCCGAATGTAAATTCCGAAGATATAATGAAAATGTATTTTGCGATCCCTACGTTCGGCAAAAAAAAACATTTTTTCGGAAGATGCCTTGCAAAAAATACTTTATAGTCGGTGGTGCACTTCGCATTATTTTTGTTGCATGTAAGGCGATACGGTCTAATATATGGTATGAACATATTGTTGTCATTATGTTGTAGTATGTAGTTTATTAATGTTGTCAAAAATGCTTTGTTGCTTTTATTGTTGGACTTAAGCCTTTTTTATTTATGATTACAGCGGGAGTAAAAACTACTATTTTCGTTTTTTTTTTGCGATGTTTATATTATTTGTTCATTTGCTTGTTAAATAATTCATAAAGCGTTTTAGTGGAAACATTTATTGTTTTTTTTTATTCTCTCTCTCTATCTCGCTTTCGCTCTGCCTCTCTCTATATTTAATTATATTTGTAATCCTTTTTTATCGGTTTTGTATGAAGATTTAGTTTTTTATTGCAATCCTCTAAAGTATTTTATTTCATTTGTCGATTGTTGCTCATTCGAAATCGTTTAATATTCTAAATTTTGTGGGTGTGTGTGTCAGTTAGTCATTTAATATTGTTTTTTGCTCAGCTCTGTGCTCATCACTAATGCTTTCATACGGGAAAACTGCATTAAAATATGTTGCTCTAGATTCAATTTGGTTTAATTTTTTATTGTACCCTTCACACAAAAGTGAAAAAGGGTATATATAGATTTGTCATTCCGTGTGATATTTCTACAATTTTCATTTCCGTCTCCATAAAGTATATATATGAAAGCTTATGAATAAAGGAGTTGTTTGAGACCTATTCTTCTGTCCGCGTGTGTGTTGAAATCAACTTTTAGAAGCCCCCGAAATCGCCTGGACCAGCGTAAGGTATTAAAATATTAAAAATATTCCGAAGCAGATCGGTATTGAAAATTAGAAAAATCGGTACATAAACAACTAAGATAGGAGGAAAAAACCACGACCACCTTGTTTTCTTCACAGCAACAACATACAACACATACCTACAAACGTGGTTTCTGGTCAGAGTGAACGTGGCATCGAATCCCAGCCGAGCTAATTTTTTTTTTTATATTATTATTTTTTAATTAATTTTTTTTATTTTTTATTTCTTTTTAAACACACATACATAAACTCAATTTACAATTTTATAATGGGATGTTTTTATATGTGTATGTTTTTTATATGTTTGTACGTATTTCATATTATTGAGATGAATGGTGATACAAACAATTGTTATTGCATGACTACACGTTGTAAAGGGTATATAAGATTCGGCACAGCCGAATGTAGCACTCTTTCTTGTTTTTAATAGTTTTGCAAATCTATACAATTTATTTCTGCCCTTGCATTTGTTCTTTTTTTCAATACTTCAAACTTAAACCGGCTTGGGTACATAAGAAATACCATTTCATTGAAAATGTTAGTTTAAAATTTATGTATACATAGAATGTTTTTGAAAGGTATCACATTTAATATTTAAAAATAATTTTTGGCATATGGCCTTACGAACGGCGGCAAAAATTTTTCAACATTTTTCGAGCATTTATTCTAACTTTGTCAATAGTACATTAAATGTTAGCTTTTTAATACTTAATGGTTAATGGTTAATCAGAATTGAGCATAGATTTTATGTTCCCTCGCACCGTCCACGAATGAGTTGACCAATTTACAGGTACATTTCTTGAAATAATTCGGTTACCAAACTTTTGACTCAAGAAAGTGATGGTTTTACGCATTGTATGGCATGTTGCACCGCCTGGTTTGAACCTTTTCTCCCACAAATTATTAAAAAAACCACTAATCACGAGACCATGTTGCTGAGGCAGAAATCGAACCGATTAATTCGAATCCTCTGTCAAATTCTCGTCTACATCGGCGTTGGCTTCTTCTGTGCGCTCGATACGGGAACAATTTTAATAAATATTATTATGACATGTTCTTAGTTAAGAATAAATGAAAACTCGAACTTGACTTAATAAAAATAAAATATTGTTTACAGAATTCTTCCACTGTGCTGCAATAACAGCTATATATCGAAGCTAGTTAAGTCTTTTTCTGGTATTGCTGGTGACGGTTCTCCTCCAAGTCAACGCCTCGCTGTCTCCGCGGATTCCATTTCAAGAATTAGTTTATAATTCGCTTTCATCTTTTCTGAGCGCATGCCCCTTTCAGCGAAATTTACGTTTCTTAATTTAATTTTCGATAAGAATTTATCGAGTTCTATTAAGTATACTTCAGTTAGACATTGTTTGAAGCCACCATATTTAAAAAAAAATTAAGTATGCATCCGTTGATGAATGTTTGCAGCTTCCGAAAACAGTGCCTTGGCAAGGAACCATGTTTCGCAAACGAATAAGAATATAGATTTAACACTGGACTAAACTGTTCTAAAGGAGCGTATATACGGCATGTTTTTTACATCTGACTTGTCAAATTCTCCACTGTTAATACAAACATGTCGTTCTGTCAAAATATGTGACATCAGCCGTTGGCAGAAATCTCTGCTGCTGCAAAGCAGTCAGCGTAAAAGTCCAATTTTGACAGGCATGTAGATTAACATATGTCTCACAAATTTTAAAGTCAGATGTTAACAACATGCACATGCACAACATTAACCTGTGTTGTTTTGAAAAAAATGCTTGATCATCAGATTTTGGTTAGTATAGAAAAACTGCCCTTTGCTTTCTTAACACGTTTATCTACATCGAGTTTCGTTAAGCCATCTATGCTGAAGAACTAAAAAGATATTCAAAACTCGTAATATCTTCGTTTTCTGGATCGTTTACTGAGAATTTAGAACAAGTTGTTGCATTAGCTCTCATTGCCTTAGGTATCGTAGTCTGTTGTGCATTTTCCAATTCCGACCCACATACAATGTATCGATGGCTTCAAATAGGATATCCACTACCGTGATAAATAATAGAGGAATAGTACATATCCTTGTCTAACTCAATTGTTTGTTGCAAATGAACCGCTGAGAGCACCATCGTACCATCAGCATATTGACTGTTAATCACTAATTTTTCAAATACTTATAAATAATTGTGGGGGATTCCTCTTGCTTCAAATTCTATCCACAAATATTATCAAAATATACTAAGGAATTGGTGCCAATATATTAACTTTTATCTATCACGTAACTGACTAGCTTATAAGTAACCACACTAAGTGCACTTGATGCACTTTAGCTATTAGCACTTTTGATTCAAATTCTAAAGACTCAATGTGCAACCAACACTTGGTGTTCTTTACCTCGAAACCAATTGGAGTTAATGTTGTTTTTAACTTTCCTATCTGGAAAACTACATTAGATATGACTTAATGGAATTTATCTAGCGACACAGAAAAAAATTCTGACTGTAACACTATAAAAAACCTACCTAGTTACCAGGTGTAGTTACCTCCGACCTACCGAATATAAAAAAAAATTATAATCAGTTAAACAATTAAAAATTCAAAAATTAAAAAAGAAACCGATCGTAAGCTCATATATAGGGCAACATATGTATGTATGTTGTAAGTAATATTAATGTAAGTAAATAAACTTTTTTTTTTAATTTAATTGTGATTTACAGAGAAGTTTTCTCATTTAAAAAATATTTTTCAAGGCATATTTATTCATCAGGTACTCTTGATTCGTCAGCTGATTTTTTTTCATCACTTATTTTAAATTTCAGCTGTCAAAATGCACAAATAAAAAACAATTTTTTCTCTTTTCTAATTTTTTTCAAATGTCAAACTTCATACGTTAAAAATATAAACAAAAAATTTCTCTCCGAACTGCAATTACATGATGAATAAAAATGCCTTGAATATTTTTAAACAAATTTATACAAAAATCTTTTTTTAAATTAATTTTTAATTACAATGAAGTTCAATAAAATTTTTTTCATGTAAAAATACTTAAATACTCGAATAAAATAAGTTTGTCTGACACTAGCCGGGTGCAACAAATTTCCAAAACAATTGACGACTTCATAAAAAGTATTCTATAATTTATATTTTGACACTTATAACTGTCCCGTATTTAGTTGAAATTCTTAAGGGAAATAAAATTCAAGAATTAAATTAATATAAAAATATTTTTTCTAACTTAATTTGAGTTGCACCGCAGGCTTTCATTCTAGATCTATTAGAAACAGAATGTGACAATAAAAATTGATATAACAAAAACTACTCTTTATGATGAAGTGTATTTGAGATGCCATACTGCTGAACACATTGTTCTAACTATTTTATTTATTTTTTTTGCATTTGTTTTGTATTATGCACACTCCATAGTTTTATTATTCATTTGAGATTTTGATGAGTTATTTACAATGCAGTAAGTTTTATTGATATTTAATATTATACCTAAATGGTGTTAATAAATATTCTGGATTTATTGTTTATTAATTTTTTTTTCGCAAGTACAGTGGAAGTTTTAACAAAAAACGTTTGTATGGATGTTAATTTTTTTAAGGAAGAAAAAACGGTAAAAACATAATATGAATTTCTCAGTTTCACATTTTGATCTTAAGTTAAAAAAGATTAGAACCAACATTCTAAATTAAATTATGACATTATCTTTAAGCGGAAAACACTGTTTAGCAGACCCTTTTTTCTTATACATAAAAAAATATTTCAGTATGAATAGGATTTATTATTTTTAAAGTAAATTTTTTATTCTTTGTTATTAATAATATGTTTTGAAGTTTATTTGGGTGATAGCCACTGTGTCATCAACATTTCAAAATTAATCCAGCCAATATTTACTCACTCATACATATTTCCACAATCGTAACGTAATAAACATGTTTTCTTTTGCTTTAAATGAAATATTAAAAAAGATAAAATCCATCCATCTATTAATACCATTTGCCACAACCTAGATTTTCACAAAAGCTCTATTTATTTCTGTCTCCTTTTTTTAACTTATGGCTTGACAAATGCACACTAACAATTTATGTTTCCGTAGTTTGTAACCGATCAAAAGCACTTTCCACTATATAAAATGTTTTTTTTTTTATACATATATTAAAAAAAGACAATCGACGACATACTAAAATAGAAATGTTGACTGATAACAAATGAATAAAATCAGCTGCATTGACAAAATGAAAAAAAAGAAACAGAAGACAATATGGATAAAATGTCATAACTTATATAAGTTTCAATAAAATTGGCAATCTTAATCATCATACTTAAACTCAACTTTTTCTTGTTTGACTTATCGTAATTTTTGAGCAGAAAAATTAAAAATATTTTCAAGATTGTGTACAAAATTAAAGGATCAAATGTCTATTAAAAGTAGGCAGATAGTTTTGACAAATTATATTATTGAAGAAGAAGGAACATAATCTGTTTAAAAAAGAAAAGAATTACATATTCTTGATGCTATAAACACATAGACGACAGCAGGCTGCCGACTACAATATGTCGAAAATAAAATACACGCGTTTATATAGAGAAGCCATCACAGCAGCACGACTGCACGGCTGCATTTTTGCGGTGGCGCCCACTAATTTCTATTTTTGTAAGCGGCAATAAGCAGATTCAGTGATGTCAATAAAACAAAAAATGTTAAATTTATATGAGGTTTAAAATACCTAACTTTTTTTTTACAAGATAAAGACGAAAAAAAAGTTATATATCGATTAAGTAATTATTTATATTAAAAATAATAAGGTTTTAAAACATAAATTTATATGTTTTTAAATTTGGAATCAGTATACGTACTTTTACAACAGGCGATTTTATTTTTAAGAAAGTGAAAGGCCTTAAGTGGCACCACTGAAATGTACATTTATTTAATAAACAGCTGTTGCTGTCGTCTTCTATATAAATAAGTAGCTGACTATACGGCAACGATTGCAGCCAACAACCGTTGTAGTCGTGTAGCTGTGTAGCCTGCTGTCGCCTATGTGTTTAATGCTTGAAGAAACAAACGAAAAAGTGGCAGCGTTATGCGATTGGCTCACAAAAACTTTTCTTAAGCAATACTTTTTCCGCGAGAACTTATGTACGTACATATGCATGTTTGAAAACAAAATTTAATTCATTGTTAATACATAAAAAATATATATTGCAATAAGATTAATTGCAATTAGGACGTACGTAATAGATTGATCGAAAATTTAATTTACAGATTTTTATATTAGGGGATATCAACCTTCGTCGCAAACAGATCATGCAAATGTTGCAGATCTTGCAAGTCTAGTATATTCTTAAGTTTGCAACAACACAAAAACAATATACACTAAAATTAGATTTCCCACACAAGCGCTTATTTCCAATACTAAAAACAGTTGAAAGTTTTCAAAAGCAACGTTTGCAATAGAATACATATATAAAAGACTTGCAAGATCTGCAACATTTGAATCATGTGTGCAACGAAGGGTGATTTTCGCTATTATACATAAATACATATGTATTTGATTTAATCCTATCCAATCAGCTGGGCCTGTAATTTCATCTATGTCAAGGCGAATTCAATAAGGTGAACTTATTAGATCAGCTGATCATCAGCTGTTGACTAAATTTAGGGACCACTTGTCAAATTTTTGTGTATTTTTGACATATCGTTTTTTTTTACACTAACAAAATACACGTTTGTATTTTTTCACTTTGTAATTATTTTAGCGACGAGTTCACCTTATTGAATTCGCCTTGATCTATGTGTCGTATTATTAAAAATTTCAATAAGATGATGGCACAAGAAAACCAGCTAGACTTGAATACTTGCACAGTTGGTATCAGTTGTAAGGACCAATTTGTTCAAATTTGGGTATGGTGTGTGTTGAGATTTGGAAAGTTTTCTTTAACTATTCCAAAGGTAAAGAAAGATTCAACTGAATCAATAGTTGCCCTACTGAAACTTTCAGCAAACGAATTCATATAGACTGTGCTGCAAATTAAAAGAGTGGAATTAATAGCATTTTTACTGCCTAATCCAGAACGAGTTCTCCCGATAATAAATCAAGATTCACTTATATTGTAAATTTTAATTCATTTTTATACGGTTATTTTAATTATAAATAATTCTTTTTTTTATAAATGTGTTTTAAGGACCAAGACCGCTTATAGACCGACTATAAGTTACTCTTTCAATAATTATGAAAAACTAGCCTGTGCCCGCGACTTCGTTTGCGTAGTTATCGGCACGAAGGACCCTTATTATGAGATAATTTAGGTTGGTTTATATCTGTGCAACCCATTACAAGTTTGAAAAAATTTAAACATAAGTACAAACATTAATATTTATTATATTAATAGGATGGGATTTAATGCAAATATTGAAGGATGATATAAATTAGCTCGCCAGTACGTGTTTTAATTTTGGACACTCAAAATACTTTAACAACCGATCAACGAAATACAAAGAATATATTTATTGCATATTTCTGCAAATTTGCTCGATTGTCGTAATAAAGGATAGCCTTAATTAATCTGGAATGTTGTCTATTTGTGTGCCAAATTTCACTTAATTCCGTTCAGCCAAACACACAAAAAATTTATAAAAAAAAAAAATTATTTAATTTTATTAAACTTATTTTTGATTTTACCTATATTAGTTAGCCTTGTTTTTGTGTCATACATTGTTTATGTCAAGGCATATTCATACAGGTATAGGCAACGGCTAATTGATCCAACAAAGCAACATTTTAGGGGATGGTTTCTGTGGAGACCAATTTGTCTATCAGGGTTGGAAAAGTCGTTATGATATGTTTAATTGCTGCAAAAGCAACAAATATGCAGAAATTTGTTACATTTATTATTAAAAAGTACATCCAAGTTAATTTTTTAATACCAATTCCAACCAAAATCTCATTTTCCATCCCTGCATTAATAAATCAAGAAATAAGAAATTAAGAAGAACTCAACAAATTTTGACATCCCCATCAGCTGGGCTGAAAACTTCATCTGTACGAATTCGCCTTGGGTGCGACCAAGCTATTTGGGTAATAGAATAATACTTGTAGAATTATTCCTACATTCTATTACACTTTTTTCCTAACACTTTCTTGAAGCATAAAACCTGCTGATAATATTTCAAATATTTATAAATTCATAACAGTTACCATTTTTGTCCCTTTTTCACATTAATTTGCTTGTGTTGTACGGAAATATCATTTGAATGCCAAAAAGAAGATCTCAAACAAGACCAACATTCAAACTCACTCACACAACAATTGCAGATGACTCTAATTCTTTTGTTGTAAAATTTTATAATGATAACGAAAAACTAAAAAATTAAATAAAAAAATTCACAAGTCTTGTTTTTTATTCTTTTTTGTTCTTTATTCACATTTTCTATTTATTTAATGGGCTTTCGACGTTTTTCTAATTCTTTGTAGAGTAAAAATATTTTAATTCAGTTTGTTCATTTCTTTCGCATTATGCAGGTCATTCGTTCATACATTTGAAGAGTCAGTGTGGTATTGGTATGGGGGTTTTTATAGAATTTGTTTAAGAAAACGTATAACAAAAGCTAAAATTAAATTAGCTGGAAGTAATGATAAAATAAACCCTTTTATTTTTAGCCGCAAACATATTTACCAACAGTGCTGGTGGTGATGTTATTGGTGAGAAAGATTGATTTCAACATTAGGATTCGTTTGAATGTATATGAGAAATTGGCATTGAATAGATTATGGCAAGTATTCAAATAATGAATTTACTTTACAGAGAAATGGCTTTAATGTGTTCTGGTCAAAGATGAATTTATTATTGAAATGTTGTTGTAGGTTCAAAACAGATTCGTTTTTAAAACGATAAAAAAATGGTCCTTTGGGCTTCGTGGTAGTATAGCATAATTCTCGTTCCATCGGAGTGAAATATGTTTTGTAGCAGATTTTAATATTTTACGCTGAGAGAAGGGGTTTTTTCCTAGCCACTCTCGAGGAATTTTTGTGTTTTTGAGAACATTTCGTACACACAAATAAAAAATATGGTAAAATATGGTGGTAATCATAATATAAGTGCAACATACTATGATTGAATTGTATGATTATCGTTAAAACTTTATCATATTATGTTTCATTAATGTATCATGTAATAACCATTTATATGACTATAGTTAAAATCGACAATCTTTGCTTTTTTACGGCAAATTATTGCATTTTGTTTTAAGTTAGATAAACTAATTGTACTTACCATTTTAATTGCAATTTTTATACCAATATTTTTAACATTTTCTAGTTTATTTTTAAATTTATTCAATTTGTTCAAAATTTTTGTTAATTTTTTTGACATCTCAAAATTTATTCAGCAAGAAGAAGAACAGTTGGAATCAAAATATTTTAAAAATAAATCATTGCTTTCTAAACATACTGTTGTCTCACATGTTATTTAATGATTATTTGTTATTTTAAATGCTTTTGAATATAATGTTATTTTTGTCAAATTATTTTTTTTAAATCATACTATCTTTAAACGACAACCATATCGAAGATTTTACATAAAGTAAACGTTAAATGATGAAATTCAAACAAATGCTTGATTAAGGTGACAAAATATATGATGAAATTAAATAAAAAATTATTACTTATTTTCAACCAAATATTGTAACAGAGAATAAAATATGATCATCGTGATCATGTTGTAACCATGGTTTTTCTTTGCTTGTATAATGCCATGTGATATTTTAAGCTTATAGTCATTTTTAATTTAAAGATCCAATTTTCTTGGGCTTGATTGCAAATTATTTTTAATAGTTCTGATTATTTGACTTTCATTACTTCTTTTTCAGCATGGGATATGATATATATGGTCTTTGCTTTAAGAGAGAAGATATCAGCTTTTCTGATTTTTCAGCTGATTTGCCTTTTTAATAGTTATAATATATAAATTGTATTACATCTTTTGAAATTTGTTTTCCTAGCTTTATATTAATAGAGGTTTATTCATACTTCTCCCTTACATGCTGCTACTTTCTTAAGCAACGTGAAAAAAAGGTTTAATGAAGCTGCTCCTGTTAGAAACGAATGCTTATTGGTTGCGAAAAAAGGACATACTTAGCAGGATATCATATATAAAATTATGCCTCATGCAAACTCTCTAGGAAGCAGGTGTGTATTAAACAAATGATTTAAGAAGCACTTTTTCGGAATGAATGATTTTTTTGGCTATAAGTTTTAAATGAAAATATAAATAAAAAAATTGACCCACGTCACGTCAATTTTCTAATTAATTCAATTTAACTTCATCCTATAGTGTAATTATGTAATTGTATACATTTAGTTAGACCTTAAACATTTCAATAGTTTTAAAAAAAGAAGATTTTAAATCGTTAGCAGAATAAATGTGCACAATTTATTTTATTTGTTCTCAATGCTAAAAATTGTTTTTTTTATTAATTTATGAAATATGAATTTTTATGTGAAAAATGAAAGCTAAACTGCACACTTGTCATCTGCAGATATTCTTATATTTGTTCGTGCCTTTGCAGAGGCTTTATCAAAACGGATTTTAGTAAACAAAGAAATGAATACGCATTGGGGAAGGATTGCCAGTTGTTGTGTATTTATATATGTTTTTGATAACATTTTAAAAAATATTTACACTTGTTCGATTTATAGGATGAACGACTTGTTATGTATTAGTGTAAGATATCGCTTACAAAGAAAAATTTTTTTTAATATTTAAACAAATTTTTTTTTTTTTAATTCTATTCTTGGGCAACTCTTGTGGGCATGCAAAACAAAAAAAAAGCAAAGAAAAATCAAAGAATAGAAAAGAGCACACAGGAACAATAAGTGCGATTTTTCCTATTCATTGTATTTGAGTGAATGGGCTCAGTGACCTGCAAATACAGCAGACAAAAAATAAGGAAGAATAAAGAAATATGGAAGAATAAAAAAAAAAAAATGTAAAAATTATATTTTAAAAAAATAACAAACATAAAGTATGCAAAATCAAAGATCTCATACTTAAATAAATTTTAAACTAAAAATTCCAAATTTTGTTTGTTTGTTTGCAAACTAGCTTAAAAATGTGGCGGTCATATGAGGAAGTCATATTTAGATTATAATGCCAGAAGATTATCTTTCGAATAAAGTAAATTTTATGTCAATTTAAAAATTCAATTTTATTAAATTTTAAAGGTGCATACCTCTGCAAAAGCACCCTTTATTTTGTTTTATTATTTTTATATGATTTTACTTTGTCTTTCGTAGTGATAGTTGAGTTAAATTTTGTTAAATTAGCTACCTTGATTTTTAAGGTGTTTGTATTGAACCATAATTTCTCTTAAAAGGTGCACCAATCCAGTTATCACTGAGCGCGTCCGAAATGCTTAGATAGCACTTCACTTTAATAGATGGAGCCTCTGCAGTAGGGTTTTTTAAATCAATTTCTCAACTATTAAATTGTTTAAGTTCTTGTCTCCCCCTTGTAGTATTAAAAAAACAAAAGTCTTTTTTTATAAATACGTATGCATGTAATTTGAATTTAATATACATACATATTTATGAATTAAATATATTTATATATTTTCTATTCTGTTGTTGGTTTTATACCAAAAACACATTTTCTACTAAATAGAATATGCGTACATGTCTGTCATAATGCATGTTAATTGTACCAGCAATGCATATGTATGGACGTCTACAAGAATATACTATTTAAGGTTGTTTTTTAAAACCGCTTATCTTGCTCTTTCTTTTCGCAGAGGTTTTACTACTTATTCCATGTAGTGCGGTTAGTTTCATTTCTGGCTATTGTGAAATGCAAAATATTTTTTTTTTAAATGTTTTTGATGCTTTTTTTTAACGTTACTATCGTCATCATAGTCGTCGTTGAGGTTGTTTTTGTCAAGTCAATTGTTATGACAGTTGTAGTCGTTGTCGTCTTTATTGTCAAAATATATATTTTTGAATACAAAAGAATTTTTCACACACATTTACAAAACACGACAAAATATTCATTTTTTTTTGTATTTAAAACGTTGAGTGTTGAAATGGCAAAGCGTTTTTTTTAGAATTAGAATAAAACCAGAATAACCAAATAGACAACAAAATTTTAAGATAAAACATTGTCCCAAGAAATTTCCAAAAGTTTAGTTATTATTTTATTTTCATCTTAATTTTCTCGCTTAGTTCTATTATTTGCTTTTAGAGGATTTGCTTTTTTTTTCGCAAAAAACATTAACTAAGAGACATTGAGCTTAATTTCTGGCAAATAATTAAATTACTGGTTATTTCTTAATGGAGTGATTTAAAAATGTGGAACATAAAATTGGCTCAAATCCAAATATACTCCCATCTGTATAAAAGCCAACAAATTGGATTTGATTAGGCATTGAATGAAGGATAAGTTTCGGCATTCTTCTCTTATTTGCTGAAATTTAAGTTAAATTTTCTTTAAAATCAAATTAGAATTAAAGAAATCTAATACTATGTATGTTTAGAAATACCTTTAAGTTCAGGCAAACAGAGTTATCAACTTTAGTGTTCCCACATATTCAATTAAGCCTACTAAATCTGCATTTGACAACTGAAAAAATATTTTTTTAATTGATTAAAGTAAAAACAAAAAAAAATTTTCTGTAAAATGTATTTTGGTAAAAATAAAATGTGATTAAATTTGTAAAGGCCATTATTACAACTTGCCTTTAGTTAAAGGTAAGATTTTGTCTTTCCGATAAATAGCTTTGCATTATTACAACTTCCATTTTTTATTGTTATTATTATTATTATTATTAATTTTAATAATATTTAATGGATAAAAAATAATAAACTAAGAGTTTATAAATCAAAGCCATTCATCTGTCCGACAAAATCCTGCCTTTAGCTAACGGCAAGTTGTAATAATGGCCCTAAGTCATAATTATAACAGTTCAGCGTAGCTCGCATGTATAACGCAATAAGATATACAACTTTGTGTTAGAACAAGGCTGTGTTCATGAGTATTGGGATTATTTTATTGAACACCAAACAAAATTCATTGTAATTACAACATAAACTTGTTTAATGATGTTGAACTTCGATCCAGCATGCACTTATATTAAGTGCTGTCAGGCAACATGTATTTTACATATGAATTGTCAAATTTTCACTGCAAAATTGATACACGTATTTGTTAACTTGTTAAAGAATTTCTAGTGTGAAATACATGTGTAAAAGTCAAATTAAAAATTTGTAGTTTTTTTTGATTTGACAAAGCGTCTGACATAGTTTCTTTTTTGCAAAACAAAGCTATAGCACAACATTAGGCAAACAAAGGAAAAATAGTATAAAGTTGGCATTAAGTATTTTGAAGTTTGCTTGTTGATTCCAAAAAAAATCGGACATATAAGAGAAAAATTGAGAGTTGATAAAACAAAATTCGCGCACAAAATCAGGGGCCGAGTTACGGCGTTCGATATTGATCGAAATTTTATTCGATCGATCGAGTTCGCTGTGCTTTAGGTATAGAGATTCTAATAAGAATTTTCAAATTTCGATCACGTTCGAATGCCGTAATTCGCCCCCAGGTATTGTAAACAAAATAAGATTATGTTAGACATAATTACATATGTATGCACCTGTGAAAGCAAAAATTATAAACCATTTGTAAAATGATAATTTTAACAGGCATACGCAATTATTTATATACATACACATGATAAGCAAAAGTGAAAAGCCATCCCGCTTGCTGGCATCTTAAGCTGGTTTGGATTCGATGTTGGATGTTTGTTCATGGACACAAGAACATAATCATTGTATGAGGTTGCTAATGCAGCTCTACACCATTTTTCATTGAAATTGAGAAAATTCCAAATGAAATTAAGAATTTCAATTTGAAATTGAGAAAAATCCAAATGAAATTAAGAATTTCAATTTGAAATTGAGAAAATTTCAAATGAAAATGAGAATTTCAAATTGTAATTGTGAAAATTCCAAATGAAAATGAGAATTTCAAATTGGAATTGAGAGAATTTTAAATAAAATTAAGAAATTTTAATTTGAAATTGAGAATTTTCCAAATGAAATTGAGAAAAAATATATATGTGCATACATAGGTATATACATACATATGTATTTAAAAATCAATAAACTTTTTTTTATAAATTTGAAATATATATGTACATTGTGTTATTTTAATGGACAGTCGTAGAGGTTCTTTTAGAGCTGACAGCGCAAATGAGTTGGTCTTGATAGGTGGGAAGAGCTAGGGATTGAGTTATCGGAGCGTGTTTTGGTGTGTGACAATGCTGCCTGCCACAATCGCCTACAATTTATTTTTGAAAACACTCCAGACACACTTTTACGATTGAACCCCTACTCACCAATACTTAACCCAATTGAAAGTATTTAGTATAAAATCAAAAGTAGTGTTAAAGCAAAGATGAATGTACCGAACGTAAGTCCCCCAAATGTAGGAGAGCAGAGGCTTGCCTTTTTAGAAGAGGTTATTAATGCTTCAAAAACGTGTATTACTACCGGAGATTGCAGTAGAGATAAACAGCACACTATAAAGTTTCACGAGTCTGCATTGGTTCTTTTTTGTTTTTTTTACTATACAATAATATTATAATGCATAATGTATTATCAAAAATTAAATAAAATTTTTATATACATATAATTATATTTTCTCATTTTCTCAATTTCATTTGAAATTTTCCTTATTTCATTTGAAATATTTTCAATTTCAATTTGAAATTCTCATTTTCATTTAGAGTTTCCGCAATTACAAATTGAAATTCTCATTATCATTTGGAATTTTCTCAATTCCAAATTGAAATTCTTAATTTCATTTGGAATTTTCTCAATTTCAATGAAAAATGGTGTAGTAAATATAATAATTTGTATATGCTTCGTCATTCCTTGTGAAATTTCTACAATATCAATTTCCGCCCTAATAAAGTTAATACTTTCCAAAAGCTAATGAATAAGAAATTGAGCATTATCCGTCTGTCCTGCAGCATCGACAAAAACTGTATGCGATAACAAAATATCAGAAATATATGGGAGTAGATTGATATTCAAAATTAGCCCCATCTCGCCTCATAACTTTCTGAGATATTTTTTCCATAAAAATTAAAATATCTTTGCCCTAGCATAATTTATAGACACGTTTGTGACTATTTGTAGATATCTTTGATAGATAAATCTTCGACAAAGCGGTCACTAATCGGCAAAGTTTAAGGTAAGATATATTTGAAAAAATACATCCTTTTTTTAAATATATCCAATCATCAAACTCCATTGAACTCGTTCAAGACACCAAATTTAATACCGTAGTCCCCAAAATTATTTCTAAGAAAAACTAACAAGTCAGTTCAAAACTGACTAAAATATAAAAATCAATATACAACTGCTTCGGGGTTTTTCCTAAAACGTACAAACGAAAATCGATTTTTGCAGTATCTATACAACCGAAAGAGCCAATATGGATATCGAATGAAAGGACTTGACTAGTCGAATATAATTCACTATGAGGGCCGCTACTACAAAATGGCGGACAACAATTTTATACATGGGTCATAACTGATATTTCAAAATGTACAAAATGTTTTTAAAAAAATATTCATATAAACCCAATATCTCCTATGACACATTAATGTTGAAATCATGCTTGTTTTACCTAAATTGAACCACTTCATCATGGGTTGAATTTACGCATTCACTATTTATTTTGCATGTCTTTTTTTGCTAGGTGTGTACAAGACGGTGAAGGGTATTTTCAAATTCGGTACGGCCAAATATAGTACTTTTACTTGTTTTTTCGTTAGTCAAGGCTATATATAGCTTTGTTATTTTGTTTGTAATTTCTAAAATATTCATTTTCATCTGCGTAAAGATTATATTTTCAGAAAGCTTAAGAATAGGAAGGTCGATTGAACCTGTCCGCCTATGGGTTGAAATCAAAATTAAGAAGCTTTCAGATGTTGCACAGACGTTCATGTTGTATCAATTTTTTTTTGGAAATATTCAAAAGCTAATTGCAATTAAGATCCATCACAATCGCTTCATAACTTTGTGAGGTCTACATAGTAGGTATACTACAGTACAACATAATGAATGCAAATGGGAAATTTCAACTATCAACTATATATTAAGGTATTATTAAGGTAGTCTGTCTCAATTTATCAGCTGGTACTTTTTAAATGTAACAATTTCAAATATTCTCCCTCTTTTCCTGTAGTTTACAACTGTCAAACTTCATATAAAAAAATTCTATAGAAAAATGATTTATAATGTTTGGGAAATTGTGTGATTCAAATGAGAAATGAAAAATAAAAATATTTAGATTATTTATTTGATAAGAAAAAAACTTTATTATTATTTAAAATAAAAATTAATTTTTTTCATATGCGTATGCCAGAAACTTTACATATCCCTAGAGAAAATAATCTAATGACGACGATTCATGACGATGGTCAATTAACAGGTCCTTACCTTGAAATTGTTTTTTCCTTAAACGTATCTGTCAGTAATGTCTGAAATACTAATTAATACCTTCCAACTGCTATAGAAAATTAGTATTGTATAGTGACATACTTAAAAAATTTTTGTTACCATTTGTAATTCCCATAAATTTGTTTTAAAATAATCTATTAATATTTTAAGTGTCCTTATTATCCTTTACTTTTAGTTCGTTTATAGCTCATTAACACTGTTTTATGTATTTTTATTCTTTTTTTTATTAAGTAGCACATCTGTGTATCCCATTGAAATTCCATTTGAAACAACTTTAGATTCATAAATTAATAGAATATTTTTACAAAAACTACCACCAAAATTAAAAAACCTTATTTGTAATATGCACGACTGTTATTGACACTGTGACTATTCAAAAGCTTTCAAAGTATTTTATTAAGCAGAGAATCCTTTACAGAAAAAAAGCTGTAGTGTTAATGACTGGGGCGTATTTGTAAGTAGCACTTGGTTTTTTATGGATTTGAAAATGTGTTCAATTCAATTCATTGCATTGTGTGTCTTATTTTTTAT
Source organism: Phyto melanocephala (assembly GCA_941918925.1). Taxonomy (NCBI): domain Eukaryota; kingdom Metazoa; phylum Arthropoda; class Insecta; order Diptera; family Rhinophoridae; genus Phyto; species Phyto melanocephala. The sequence continues at coordinate 102,021,735 of OW799234.1, read as the reverse complement.
TTTTCCTTATTGTCCTTTTTGGAGATTGGCATGAATCATTGATTTCTTATTTAAGGGTGTGTGTTGTTGAAGTATAAATATGGGATTTTCTAGTTTTGCTTGTTAAAAAAAAGCAATAAGAAGGAATGGTCCTCTTTGATTTTATACCAGTGGAATCTGCTTCTGTTAAACTGAATGTACACTTCAATTAACCTCCCTACAAATACATGTTTAAATCTTTTGATTTTGAAAGTTCAATAAAATATCGTTTATATTTTTCTAATTAATTTAATTTTCTGGACAATTTTATACTTTTTCTGTGGATTAGAAATCATTAATTTATATTTTTAAATCCTTCCTTGTCGTTTTTTATTTCCTGTTTTTCTAGCTAACCATCTTGGCGACTTTGGCAAAGTAATAGTTAGGAAATTTTTATTGCCGCAAAAGTTTATCTTGCCACAAAAACACTAAAAGACACTCTGTTGCAATTGTTTCTCTTTTTTTTGTTTATGCACTATCATTGCCATGAATTTATATGAAAGCATGAGTACTTTTTGCTATAATAGAAGCAAACAGTTGCTTTTTTCCTCATTTCTTTTTTCATTTCTTCGAAAACAAAGTTTTATCATATAAAATCATTTGGTAAATGTGGTGGTCCCCATAACATTAATGCAATATGATGTCGCGTTTCTTAAACTATAAATTATAATTTGAATGCACCCTACAATATATATGTTGAAAATGCTATGGGTTTGTTTTCAGATGTATTTATTAAAAAACAAGTAAGAGCACTATATTCGGCTGTGCCGAATCTTTTATACCCACCACCAATTTGATGTACTTTTATAGCTCAGAATTTATTATTTTATTATTAATAGTAATCGCTATGGAATAATCTTTTTATACTAAAATATGTATCACTTTCTTTGTATAACATCGTTAAGTTAGTAAAATATTTCTGGTAATTTTAGACTTTCCATGAAATACAACTTATATATTTCAATATATTTAGTCCTTTATTTATTCAAAATCTTTATTCATAGAGAAATTATATAAATTTGAGATAAAGCGTTATGCGGTAGGTGGGCATAAAAGTGGGCGTGTAACATTTATTTTTCATTAGTAGAAAGCCTTTGACCAAAATGCAATGGTTGCAAAATTTCAGAATCAGACATCTAATTTTGTCAGTTTATTACATTTAAATTTTAGATATACCGAAAACTACGGTATAAATTTTCATAAGTTTTGATCTATAACTTCTTTCCTAATTCATGGACTTTTGGCAATTTTTGAGGAAAAATATTTTTTTTACTCAGGAAATATACATTCGATTTCATGACTCTACGTCAATGCGTTTGGACACAATTACACTTTATTCGTTGTTGGAAGGACACGGTTTTTTTGATCTACTCTTGCATTACGAGCTTTAACTCTCTTCCTCATATCCTGATTTAGCCCATCTTCAATACCAAACTAATCTTGTGTATAAGAAATATTCTGGCAAAATTTTACACCCCTAGCTTTTTCGGTCCGACCTTCATCTTGCTTTCAACAGACGTCATAAGATCAAACCCCGATTCAGAATATAAGTATATACTTAATGGGGTCTAAAATAGATATTTCTATGTGTTACAAACGGAATGACAAAATATACCCCCACCATTTTTTAGGTGGCGGGTATAAAAATAAATTTTATTAAAATTTTTAATTTGTTAAAAATTTTGGGTAAATATATCATTTATAGAAAATATTCATTATAAAGGGTGATTCAACCATAATGCACGATGTTAATTGTGAGTCACACCATAACGTCAAGTTGTTTGTGTAAACTTTTTTTGTTTTTGTTAAAATTCAACCATGAGGAGGTACACAACTGAGCAGTGCGTTGAGATTGAAGCCTTTTACGAAAATGGCCGCTCAGATCAAAATACAGTTCGTGTATTTTTGGCCAGCATAATCGACTAAATATGTCTACAATCGACAAAATTGTGCGCAAATTGCAGCGAACTGTGTTTGAACCTGAAAAATCTGAGGAAAACATTGCTATTGTTCGCAATAGTGTGGCAGAAGAGCCATCAACCTCGTGTCGTCATTGTGTCCGAAAATTGAACATCTCACGAACATCATTAATGCAATTTTTGAATAAATATTTGAATTTACACTCTAACAAGGTTCAATTAATTAAAGTGCTACTAGCTACTAATCATTTCAAGCATCGTCAATACGCCGAATAATTGGTTGGTTAAAAAAATACAGGTGATTTTTAAAAGAATGAATTTTAAGCGACAAGAAACACTTGCAACTCACTAGATTTGTTAAAGCAAATTTAGGCTAATCTTGATGATTCTAGAAGCGTTTTGATATTTTATGTTCCGAGTCGTGCCCTTGATTTAATTCTAAAAGTTGGAGATTATTTATATATTATTTAATAAAACATGATAACCATTGAATGCATTTAAGAATTAAACGAATTTTTAATAACGAAAGATTAAAAAATTATCATTTATTTCATAAAATTAGTTTTTTGCTATAGTCGTCGCCAAGGCGAATTCACTATCAGGTGATAACATCCCTGCAACAAACACAAAAAGACCAAGAGAATGTCAAAACACAAAACTTTTAATTAAAATTTTATTTTTATAAATTCACGCGAAAAGTTTTAAAATAAATAAGTATTTTTAATTTATTACATAAATTTGTGCTGTTTATATCACAAATTTGTGTGTTTTTTTTAAATTTTTCACAATTTTCACGACTTTTAATCACTAGGACAAACACAACGGAAATTTTGTATATTTTGAATTAAAAATATTAAAAATGTTGTTTATTTCAATTATAAATTCTTTATTACTTATTTTCCAATCAGTTATTGCTCAAATATTAGTATTTTTACAATTATTTTTCACAAATTTTAAAACTTTTATATAAATTTTCAACTAACGCTCATAAAAATTTATTTAAATGTAAACAAACTTTGACATTGTGCCGTAAAAATAAAACGAGCAAAAAAACAATCAGCTGGCTTCTTAACATCACCTGATATTGAATTCGCCTTGGTCGTCGCTTTATTTCCTTAACAAACTTATTTGTAAACATAAAAACTTACTTTCAAAATGGTCAAAGTGTTTTATTCAGATTATAATTAATTTACCTGGATATTTTGTTTACGAATGTAAAGGCCTTTAGTGTTTTAATTTTTTAAGCGAAATCAAGACAGTGAATCGCTAATGCCTAAAACCTAAAACGATTTGTACACTGCGTTCAGCTGTTACACAGAGTGCACATCTCGAAAGAGAAATTCGTGAAAGTTCTGAGTATAAAGGCTTACAAAATACTAATTACAACTGTCTTAATTTACAAGGTAATCTTACAAAAACAAGCTTTTTAAATTTTTTGTTTAATTTCCTCGTCAAAGTCCATACATAAAAAAAATTGTGGTGTCAGATTTCATCTATAAGCAAACAGAGTCTCTCTGTTGCAGACACCTTTAAAATATAGGCACCTAAATATCAGCTGTTTCTCTCTCAATGGCCGTCACTTAACGTTGAATTCTATTTTGTACAGCTTCGTCCGCAACGGAACGGAACGAAACAGAAAAACCTACGACATATACATATTTTCTATTGATGAAAACAAGTCAGCTGATTTGTCACGGAAGTGAAAGTAAAGACTAATCCTAACTTAAAGCTCTATAATCGCTAGATGTGTCTTAGGTAGGCATATTAGGTTAAAGCAACTTGGCCGAAAATGGAAATCCGAATACCGAAATTCAACTTTCTGAATAAAGTCCATTTCATCATCGGAAGATAGGGCAACAAGCAAAATTAAAGCTTTTTGAGAAGAGAAAGCACCCCCAATGAGTGACTGTTTAGAAGACTGAAGGACCTTATATTGAATTATCATTTTTTCTCTTCTCTCATTTATTTCAAACTAGCCAAGCCTGGCGCGAGTTGCTACGCCCCTTAATGAATAATAATGAATGCTGAAGTTTAATTGAATATCAAGTGCAAGAAGCTAGGTTACCCATAAACATTTCCTGGAATGTGTAAAACATCTTGCCAAAGTTTGAGTCTGATCGGATTTACAGTTTCGGAGTCTATAGCTAACACACACACAGACAGAGTTTCACTTTTATATACATACTAGAAAAGCCCGGCACGCGTTGCTACGCCCCTTAATGAATAAAAATGCATTCTGAATTTAAATTGAATATTAAGTGCAAAAAGCTAAAAATTATAACTTTTTTTAATGAGCGTCATGACAGCTCAATATGTGTGCAAAGTTTCACAAAAATCGGTCCAGAGCAAGTATCTCAAAATTAAAACCTTTTTTTATGGGCGTGGCCCTGCCCACTTTTCTAATCACGAAACTGTATAGTCATTACAGATTAATATGTGTGCAAAGTTTTAGAAAAATCGGTCAAGTTCAAGTAGCTAAAAATTATAATTTTTTTATGGGCGTGGCCCCGCCCACTTTTTGCCACTTATAAACACTTCCTGGAATGTTTACAACAACTTGCCAAAGTTTGAGTCCGACCGGTTTTACTGTTTCGGAGTCTATAGCTAACACATACACACACACACACAGAGTTTCACTTTTATATATATAGATAGAAGATAGATTTAAAAAAAATTCTTCTGAACTGCGACTACCTAACAAATAAATATACCTTGTCTGCTTCTCTTTCTCTTCTATTCTCTTTCAATTCTAACTATTCTGTTCATATGGAGCGCACAACATGCCAATTGGGCATAAGTGTATACCTCTCGTGGGTTTGGGCTTTTAGTGCCCCTCCTTTTCAACCTTACCTAGAGTTGCCATCCGTCCTCTTTTCCCCGGACACCGTCCTCTTTTTTAGTGCATCCGGGGCAGTCCTACTTCTTTTTTAGCAAATGTCCGGGGTTGTCCGGCTTTTTGCACCTTCTGTGAAGTTTTTTTCTTACATTTAATCTTTAAATCACAGGTCACAAAATGTATAAAAAAAAAAAAGATTTAGGTGCTCGTACAATTAGTTTGAAAAAGTACAATTTTAAAACTTCTCTTTGTACAAAATTAGTTTTATTATCCTTAATTGTCGCTATTTATCGAAGTGGCCTATTTTAACTTGTCTTTTATTTTAAAAAAGTTCGGCAAAGGGGTCTGCTTGTCAGCTCTGTGTTTTTCATAAAGTTTGTTTGCCAAATATAGAAGAAAGTTTTGAACAAAAAATATAGTAAGGGTATATAATTTTGATATGGATTGCCTAGAGTTTTACAAATATTTGAAGAGATGCTATGGTAATATATTGGCTGAAATTGGAAGTGTTCATTCCCAATAATGAATGCAATGAATTTTTGTTGTTTTTTTTGGTTTTTTTGTTTTTATTTTCAACCATTAAATCAGAATGATATGTTCAGTTTGCATTTTTGTAAATAAAGTTTTTTCGTAAAAACAAATTTTGTTTTTGTATTTTAAATGGCGTCGTAAATTTTATCAAATTTAATTTTTTTTAAATGTGTCCTCTTTTTTGGGCAAATGTCCTACATTTTTTATGCTGGCGTCCTCTTTTTTTTTAAATAGAAATGGCAACCCTAACCTTACCTAACCTAACCTAACATACCTTAAATATAACTATTTTGATTCTTCATTAAAAAAAGTATTTTCACAATATTGTTTCAGAACAAACTCCTTAAAACTACTACATACAAAATTTTATTTTATTATTATTTTTTTTTAATTTTGATATAATTTCATGAAATCCTCTATTTAAATGAAAATAGAATATAATAGGGATATTGGTTTATAATATTTTTTTAGCAACCTTTAAACTGTTTGCATTTAGCAGCTTTTACATTGAGCTAATTTTGAAAACAAGTTCTAAAAATTATTGAAAAATCGTATATGTATATATTTTAAAATTAATTTTAAGTTTGAAAGTTATAAGAAGTATTTGGTAGATTAAACACCCCTGATTCAACATAAATATTAAATTAGTGTCATTATTTTAATGGGTTGTTAATAGCCATGAAAGAAGTGCTTCTAGTAAAAAACATGGCTACAAATTTTAAAGGCATGTAAGGGGTGCTTACTTAAGACTTTTGTGTATTTCAGAGATGGAAAATTCGTTATGAATTGTTTAATTTAATAAAATTTATTGTATATGTGAAACACAGTATAAATGGTGCAAGAGCAACAAATACACATAAATTTGGTTTATTTTTGCTCAAAAAAGTACACTTTAGGTCAATTACTTAATACCAAATCTAAAATCTGATGTTCCATCCCTGCATTAAAAAATGAAATCAAGGTGAATTTAACAAATTGACATTACGCTTTAATATCAGTAGGGTTTTTAATTTTACCTCTATGAATTCGCCTTGCATATAACAATTAATTGACATTGCAATTGGTTTAAATCAAGAAAAGTTGTAAATAAATAAGCGTTTACTTATTAGAGCAGAATTTAAAACATTTTAGTGGATTGTCATTTTTCTTTTATGAACTGGGTAATATTATTTTATAAGTATGTTTTAGCATTTTTTAAAGCCATATCAAATAAATAACAATCTCAACGTTTTAAAGTTAATAAATAGTGCCTAACAGTGTTATTGACTTTAGAATTTACAATTCTGCAACAATATATCATTCAAAATGAATAATATTAAAAAGCCTTCTCTACACAGCATCATTTTAGATTTTGTTTTTGTTAAATCTCAGTCACTATATTCATATATTTTTGCTTTATTTTATTTTCTTCTTTTTTCATTGGATTTTTCCAAACAAAACCGAACAAATTCATTTATTGTGTGAGTAAAAAAAAAAGAATCACTTGATAAGTGCATAATACGCGGTTTCTAAAGATGATTTAACAGTTTACGAAATGGTTGTATTGAGCTGTGTGTGTTCGTTTTGGTTGAGTATGATTTTACACAACTAAGTATGTACCGGGGTATTGTTTAGTTCTAGTATCGCAATATAGAGATATAAATACGTAAAAAGAGTAAGAGCAAAATATATCAACAACTGTCTGAGGATTACGAGACTAATAAATACTGATGCTATTGATAATATACACACATACAAACATATTTTTTTTTGTATATTGATATAAAAAAGTGCATGTATGTGAGTGTACAAAATATTGTTTAAGTGGAAAAAGAAATGAATCAAAAATTGCTGGATTTTAATCGTTTGCTTTGCAGCAGAATGCCTGTTTTAATTTTTTCTGCCTTTAAACTTCTAATATAAAGGGTTTTAGATGATATGAAGAGATTTTCGTTAAATTTGCAATATACAGGAAATTTTCAATAATTTTTCTGTAATAATGCAATTTTTGAATTTAGTGTATTTTTTTTAGCAAGTGGCAACTCTTAAATTTTATAGCTGTCATATATGTTTATTCTTATTTAAGGCAAATTTATTCATCAGGTACTCCTATTTGAACAGCTGACTATTTTTTTCTTCACTTGATTTACATTTCAGATGTCAACTTTATTTACGTTTGTGCCTGTAAATTCATAGTAAATTTTTTTTTTGTTTGACAATTAAATGTGATATGGAATTTAATTAATTTTTCAATTATGTTGTAAATAAATTTTATGTCTTTATTAAAAAATATTTGATAATATATATTAAGATAAGGATAATTTAATTGCAATTACAATTTGAACTTGAGTTTGTAGATCTTAGATCTGTTCGCAAATGCATAATTGCACTACATCACGATATTTTTAGTTTAAAAACTAATTCTTAATTGCATTGTTTTACTTTAAAAATTTTTGGTATGCAAAAGTTAGAAGTTCCGCCGTATGTTTGTATCCTTAGTTTAACATATTATTTTCTTAAAGTTTGCTTGTCCCTTTTCGATATTTCTGGCAGTGGAGAGGTTCAATTCTTCTTATATTCTTTCAGCCAATTAACCGGCCAATAGTTTTTTTGACTTAATTTGTAATGATTTCTGGCTTGTCATTTGATAATTCTAAAAAGCAAAAACAAACAGATTTATAAAAAAAAATTATTTTCGATTTCGCAGTTAAAGAAATGTTAGGGTGCCCCGGTGGACTAGTCAGTGGTGTCCTGGTCTGCTAGTTTGGGGGTTGCGGGTTCGGTTCCCGCCAGAGACTCTGGTGTTGTCTGCTTCTCTTCTCTTCTCTCTTTTCTATTCTATTCTAACTTTTCTATTCAGGTATCACAATGAGATCAATAAAATGGACCCAAGTGAGCTGCACATCAGCTGCCTGTTCTACCTAAGCTAAGCTAACCTAACCTAACCTAAAGAAATGTTACCTCTAGCCAAACAACCACGAATTCATGTTTCCCAAGACTTACTTAAAATTAATTTATTAATTATTTATTATACCAAAACTAATTTAATAAATAATTATTGCCTTAAATTATTTATCCACAAAAATTTTTGTATATCTTTTTTACTTTTTCGGCTTATTTTATACAGCTGACTGTGACATCTAAAATAAAAATTCTATCTACAAAATACATGTAGTTTTTGAATTGTTGTATTTGTTGTAGAACTGCGATTACCTGATGAATAAATTTGCCTTGATTCTTATTATCAAAAACTGAGCATTTACGAAAAAACAACGAGCAAGGCATATCCATAAGGTACTCGTATCCAATCAGCTGACTGTTTTTTTTTTATATACATTTTAAAAGCGTTACCAAGGCATATTCATATAGGTATATGGAACGGGGAATTGATACAACAAAGCAAATTTTTAGGGGATTTTTTCTTTCAAGGCCAGTTTGTATAACAAGGATGGAAAAGTTGTTTTTGTATGTTTTATCAATAAAATTTTATTAAAAAAAGGATATGTGCTTGTGAAGCACATTATAAATGGTGCAAGCACAAGAAATATACATAAATTTGGTACATTTATTATCATAACAAGCACAATTAAGTTAAATGTTTAATTCGGAATCCAAAATCTAATCTTCCATTCCTGCATTAATAAATAGAATAAAGGAGAATTCAACAAATTTAGACATTATGTTTCCCCATCATCATGTGCTGATAAGTGCACCTGTATGAATTCGTTTTAGCATTACCAACTTTTTTTAAAAGTCATGCCTGCAGTTGTCAAACTTAATTTTTTAAATTTTATTGTACAATAAATAATTCGCAGATTCAGTTGGTTTAAAGCGTGTTAAAAAATACAAAACCGTGAATTAAAAGTTTTCGCTATAAAGTTTTTTAAAAGTTGTTCAAATTTGAGAAGAAAATAAAAAAAATTGTTTGACATATGCCGGCATATATACAAAAACAAAATACATGTGTTTTTTATTGTTGTGTTTGTTGCCGCGATGCATATACCTTATGGATATGCCTTGACAACGAGTAATTATTGTGAAAAATTATTACAGTTTGGAAAATAATGCTGAGACCGCTCAAAAATTAGAAGGAATTTCAGTCTAGAAGGTGCGCCTTATATGCAAACTATTTAAAGAATGGTTAAACAACTTAAAGAAGCTGGGTCAGTTATGAACAGTTATGCTCGTGTGCATAAACTTATAGGTTGGTCTTTGAAAATATTGCTACTGTCGCCGAAAATCCATAAATATTAATTCGACATCATTCCAATCAACATCAAATTTCACAAAGCACTACTACATAAGTACAAACTTAAGCTAACTCAGAAGCTCCAACCAGCAGACAATAGATAGTGCCGGCAATTCGTTCAGTGGGTACTGATTGGTTTTGTGATTACACAAAGCAGAAAATCCTCATGCAATCTATGGGAAACAAATAAAGCCACAACGAGAAACTCTTATCAAGACGCAACGCGCATGAAATAATCCATTTATTGCAGTAACGATTTTTAGAACAAATTATTTCAACTGGCCGCTAAGATTAACATTTAACCCCGTGCAATTTTTTTCTTTGGGGTTTTCTTGTTCATACGAACAAACAAAAAACAATTTCTTAGCTCAAATCCGAGATCCAAAGCGTCATCTGTGACGTACGTGACGTACTTTAGTATTTCAGGATTAATAAACGTTTAAAGTTGCTACTAACACATAAGCAAACCACATGTATGTGGTCACAAGAATGATTAAATAAAGATTACGCCTTGCGCATGATTTACCGTTAGATGACGTAGTAATCCCCTCGCAAAGGTTACCAAGTATGTATCATATGTAAAGTTTATAATTTCTTACAAAAAATGTATGTATTTTGTAATAGTAGGCAGCCCTGTAATTAATTTACTCAGAGAGTTTTAAAAAAAAAGTATTACAACGGTGCTTAACAAAAAACGAATTTCGTGTCATATTTTATAATAAATACATATAAATAATATTAATAATATTAAAACTATATTAAAAGTGTTTAAATTTGGTTGTTTAAAAGTTTCAAAACTAATAAAAACAGAAAACAAAATAATGTGAAAAGAAAAGAAAGAGAGCAAATATGAAATATGCAGTGGGCAAATGCAAACAAAGTAACAGCAAAAAAACAAGTGAGAAATTATATGAAAACCTAATAAATTGCGCATTTTTAATAAAACGTTTGTATTTTTAAAAGCTCGAAGGAAGTTGTTGGTAATATTTTGCAAACGAGTGAAGCCTGTAAATGTGGATAAAGAAAAAAATTGTGCTTTACATTTTAAGCAAGAAGTTTTTGAAAGAAACTTGATATTTGAAATGGGTAAGTTAAAACAAAATTAATTCTTGCAGTACATTACTAAGGCATTATGAAAAGAATTTAATAAACGGCGTGCAAAAATTTTAAAGTCCCATGCAGTTTCGTTTTTAGACACTAGTGCTATTGAATGTGAAACGAAAACTTCTAATGAAACTGAAGTTGCAAATGTATATGAAGGACTACGTGAAACTGAAAAGCAAAATGATATTCCAAATAGTTTTGAAGAAACATTGGTCGCGGAAAATGCTCCAAGGCCGACTGATATTGAAGAAGATCGCTTCTAAACTTACACCATATTTTTCAAATTAAATGGTAACAAATTATTACTTTCAAGCGGATATTTACAAAAGCATTTGTTGGAAGCCAAAGAAATTGAAGCCAGTGAATACGTCAAAAAAACTTTTTTTTAGGTGTCGAATGTATTTTAGAATTAGGAAACTAAATGTCGAAATCGCTTAAAATACTTATAAGCGAAAAAAAAAATTTGATAAAATAACAAAATGAAATGAATTCTACACCTAATATAATAGTTAAATATTGTAATAAAAATAATGAAAATATATACATATGTATATATATAAAGAATTTATTTGCTTTCAAAACATTTAGTTAGAAAAATAACAATTTGTCCCACTGTTATGTTTTTACACAACCATTATTAGTTATACAACTGAATTTTATTAGCCAATCAGAACACAGCTTGAGTGACGTCAGAATTCCTACATGCGCAGAAATGTTTTTTTAGGGCTGCGTGATGGCGTAATCTTTATTTAATCATTCTTGTGTGGTCATACCGGGTGTTTTTATAGAGAGAGAGAGAGAGAGAGAGAGATATGGAGAGATATATAGAATTTTAGGTTAGCAAAAAGTTTTCAACATGTGGCCATTGTTTCAGCTGTCAAGTGATTAATGTTTAGTTTGGTTTGGCATTTTAACATAAATACACTGATGTATGAAAAGAATGGCGTAGATTCTCTAGATGGACCCAAAACAAAATTGCCATTGATCCCGATTTTCATTAGGTAATTTATTTAGCGATGAAGTTCTCTTTTGTTTAAATAAGCAAATTCTGCCTTATTTCAAGTGAGGATAATCCTCATATGTATATTGAGACACCATAACATGTAGAAAAACTAATTATTTGGTGTGCTTTATGGGTGGTCAGAATGTTACAGTCAATGGTGAACGCTATAGCGTCATGAGTACTGACTTTTTCGTTTCTTTTAATTGAACAATCATAATATGCAAGAGCTGTGGTTTTAACAAGATGGTTCAATATATCCAACAGCTTGTGCCGCAATTGATTTATTGAATTAAATATTTTGTAACCGCATAGTTTTACGTAACGGACCCGTGAATTGGCCTCTTAGATCGTGCGATTTAACGCCGATAGACAATTTTCTGTGGTAATATGTTAAGTAGCTATTCTACGCCGATAAGCCCGAAACGGTTGACTACTTGGGCAACAGTACCCCCGTTGTTGCTGATATACGGCTTCAAATGTTGAAAAAAGTCAAGTTAATGATGGTGGTCATATACCGGAAGTTATATTTAAATTATTATGCCCGAAAATTATTTTTGGAAAAAAATAAATTTCATGTCAATTTTCAATTCATCTTTGTTTTATTTCATTTTTAAAACTCAATACCTCTATCCAAAACAACCTTTACAACCTTCTCTATTTATAGTGTTGCATATTTTAATTGTGTAACAAGGCATATTTATTCATAATAAATATGCCTTGATTGTGTAAGATATACATATGCCATTACTTCCAATATTATGGGAAAGTAGAATTAAGTTAAAATCGCAAACTCTGTCACCTTAAAGCAATTGTAATATGAGAATAGCACTTGCCACTACTCTTCTTTATTTAGTGGAGTTCAATTGTACACAGAGTTATTTTAAGCGATTTTATGTCTATATACGTATGTATATATGTTAAGTATTTCGATATTGTTTTCGTTCAGTTGTTGTATTATTTTTTTGCTGATTGGCATTTACCATATCCTCAGCTTGTCAGGCCATTGTTTCCGTTTTATTTTAGATGGTTGGTTGGCTGAATAGCCTGAGTAATGCTGCATTTATTATAGATAAAGTATTTTTCCTACAATGTCGGTCTGTATATTATGTGAATTAGTTGCGGCGCAGTTATGTCATTGATTTAGTATTTACTTTTGTTTTAAAATTGTTTTATTTTCTCTTCTTTTCCCGATGACTTTATGAAGGATAAAATTATTTTGCAAACTAGTTTCGTAGCGTAAATTGAAGTTTAATTCTTGTTGCAAAGATATTTTCTTAAATTGTTACTATAAAAAGTTTTTCAAAATATTTGCGTAAGGTCTGTTTTATATACATATTTATCGTTTTTACTACATTCATTACATTCTGAAAAAATAATTTATTCTTAACTTTTCCTTAATTCCTCGCTTTATTTAAGGAGTCATTAAGCATGTATGAATGTGTTTCTTGACTTACTTTTTTCCTTTAAATTCCCCTTTTAAAATCATTCATGCTGATACAAAAAAATTCTTTGTTTTATATAATTTTTTTGAAGAGAGAGAGAGAGACAATAAAATAATATTACTAACAACATCCATCCAGCACACATGATGTTGTAGAATCATTTTTAATATCTCATTTACTGCTAATTAGTTTTGTTATTCCTTGTAATTTTAATTTAATTTTTTGTTTCTTTTTGGTGTATCCTATTAAAAGCCTACTTGTATTTTAGTAGCAACCAAACGGACATAAATTTATTTTTTCATAAAAGTTTTACGAGTTCATGTATGTATGTCTATATGAAGGGAGCACAAGTCTGTAAAAAACAATAGAAAATTCTTTAGAGCTTACGACCAAAGACTTTTTTTAGGGCAAATGTTAAATAACTACACCATTGCTAAATGTTTATTTGAACTGCGATATAACAAAATATCCGCTCCTTCAATAGAGCAGTTCTTACTATTTATTTAACACTTAAGTTACATTACTTATTGACTAAATGATTTTTCGTTAAAAATATGAAAATTGTTTGTATGATTATGAGTTTTAAAATTTTCGACTTATAAACTCAGAAAATGCAAAAATTACTTAAATAATAACAAACGCAACATTTTCTCTTTCTTTATAAGTTTCAAAGTCAAGTTGGATCATTAGCACCTTAATTCTGAATTGTATGAACATTCCAAAATATAAAAAATACAAAAAAAACTCCACAAAAATAAAAAAAAAAATAACCCATAGCATTTTGAGTCTCATCCCGGATAAACACTTACCAGTTTAAAGAATTTATGTTCATAAACGTAGAAAATACAAAAGGCATTAAAAAATTCCCAAAAACAAAAAAATAAATAACTATTTGGTTGCCTACTTTTTTACAATATTAACTGGGATCAAGAGTCCCTAATTCCAAAAATCTAGGTTCATAAATATACATATATAATACAAAATTACAAAAATGTCCATCGAATATTTTCAGTCTCAGCTCACTAATTTCAAAAATCTTACTTCATAAATATGAAAAATACAAAAAGTATAATGCAAATTAGTACCTTTTAAGTTCGTCCATATAATTTACCACCTTAACTTGAATCTAAAATCAAAAATTTTAAAATTTCATATACTTAGAATTCCATATACTTAAAAAATAGATAAAGTACCATAATAAAGCGCAAAAGTACCTTATTGGGTTTTCCATATAAAAGAAAAAATTCAAAGTTTAAAATTTTTTAATATCTATTTAACAATAACATATCATGTCTTCTCTTTTTTTTGCATTAAAAAAATTTTTCTACAAAGTACCAAACATTTTTTCCTAATTATTTATTATCTACCCTATTTATGTCTGGTGAAATCCCAATTATAAAATTTTTTCCGAATTGGTTCTGTAATTTCCTCTTTTTTTTAGCCTTTTTTGTCCACCTAAAAGTTTCACCCAAATAGTTGTCCATATTCTATTAGGCAATTATAATTATTAATTAATGTTCTGTTGAATAATATCAGAACTTATGTTTAAACTACCAAAAATAGGAACGATTTTAACCCATTATACATACGAATTTGCTAAAAAGTGGCAAAATTTTATTAATATTTCTAGGATTGACTAATACAATTAAAATTTTTTGAAGCTTTACGTATTTGGAAGTAACATAGGATACCAATAAAGTTGCGTTTTTGTTCCTTATGGCTTAAAAATTAAAAAAAGGCCAGACAACTTTATATCTTCTTATTATTTGAGTATATTACAACGCCTGTTTAAGTTAATCTGTATCATTTATAGTTTAGCATATAAACGAACTTCCAAAATCACTTCTTAGAGCTGTACATGGAAAGGGAAGCCCACTGTCCAAATTTCATGTCTTTATCTTTTTGCGTTTGATGATGGAAATATATACATATATGTTTACAGTTTATTAGATACTAGCTTGTGCCCGCGTCTTCGTCTGCGTAGTTATCGGTATAAAAGGTAGACTTAGTATTTACAACATAAATTAAAATATTTACAATTCAAACAACCCGTTTAGGATGTGTTATGATGAGTTTGCCAACGACTTCGCGTTGTGATCGCGACAAAGAGTAGCCTATGTGTTAATCTAGGTTGTTATATATCTATGTGCCGAATTTCATTTAGTTCCGTTCAGCCGTGATTGAGTAACAAATATCCAAACATCCAAACATACAAACATTCACATTTATTATTATAGTAGGATACTTTTTATTTTGATTTGGAAATTTTTGTTACTAGCATTTTAAAATACAAATTTTCTCTATTTACTTTGAAAAATTTCAAACATACATACGCATATTAAAAAAAAAGTGTGTCAGCAAGTAAAATTACAGGATCTGAAAAAGTATCAACTAAGTCCATTTGTTTAAATAGTTGAGCTCTATCACTATTATTAGTGTTTTTTTAAATTAAAACACATCATAGTCTTATTTCATCATACAAATAAATTATCAAGATAACTTTGAAGATAAGCGTGATCTTAGTATTAAAATTGTTAAAAATTTTCATTGATAAACACTAGCAGTAAACCGGATTTAACAAATATTCGATTAGAAGTACAATTATTGAAACGAATATCCTGATTTCTATCACTTAAATATGATCATAACCAGTTTGGCCTACAACGGGTTAAACCCAATAAATTTAATTTATTTAGATTAAATTAGTCAGTAAAAAATGCATCTGTTTGTTTATTTTGTATAAGTCCAATATTAATTATGGTAGTAAGACAAAGAATATTAGCCGTTGAAGAGCAACCCTTGCTAAACACATGCTGACTTGTTGATAGTCTCGATGATGTATGATGGCAAAGAAAATCCGTAATTAGTTAGTCGAACGTTTTTGGGTTTTTAACTTAGTCATGTTAGCTCATACTAATTGATATTAAAGTTAGACTGTTACTGTACAATATTAAAAAGTTTTTTTTATTTTATAAATTGAATTTAATTTTATAGATTGATGTTTTAAGTTCTTCTCAATTTTGAACAAAAAATTTTCTTAATAAAATTGTGTGTTTTTTAATACTTATAATTAAAATTATTCGAAAACCGGTTCTTTTATGTGCCAAATATTTGATTACTCTAATCATCTTCATTATATATTTATCCACGTAGATTCATAACGGGTGGGAAACTTTTGAAGTTTTCAAATATATAGAAAGTTTAGAGGTCTCAAGCAAAATTATTGCTCATATACATACATATACATAAATATTGATATCGATTAAGAAAATTGTATACTTCGCGATATACTGAGTACCTTTAATAATCGGTAAGCAATCCAAACAAAGTGTTAAGGTATTGAAGCAAAAAAAAAAAAAAAAAAATTAAAAAATATTTTGATAAAAACTAGCAACCATTATATCGATATCAAAACTGTCATAAATATTTATAACGTGACTGCAAGTCTTTCCAGTTAATATTTTTTATTAGTTCATTTCTCTCTGAAACTGACGGTTAATGTTGCCTTTCCCCAAAGACAATTTTAGAAAGAAATCGAAGTTAAAAAAACAAAATAAATAAATAGAATAAAATTATAGAATCCGCTGTCAAAATTATTTACAACTAAGTATATTACGAAAAATGCATCAAACACTGGCGATTTATACATAAAAGTAAGCATTTACTCATGAAAGTAAATGCCTGAATTTCGCAATACATTCGCAATTCTGCACTAACTAATAAACTCACATTCCACTCAGATTTAAATCATATATTCAAGATAATAATTTTTTAACGTTTTAAAGAAAGTAACGTGACTAATAGGTAAATACTGTTGCCTACTAATAAGACTTATACAAATTAACAGGATTGTGGTAAAATAATAATTGTACATACTTATACTTATATACTTGTACTTATTTTTTATTTATATGAAAAGATTTATAATATTTGTTCTTCAAATATACATAAAGGATACAATTGATGTCTTTTTTAAACAATAATTTTAATTAAAATTAACAAACAAAATATTATTCAACTATTGCCTTTTAAATTTGTGTCTGAAATATTATTGGTAACTCTAAGGGTATTAAAAAAATGTAGGAAAATTTAGCTCATCAATGGTAAATGCACAGTAATTACTGCGACACTACGCTTCAACGACATTTTTAAAATAAAGTTAAATTTTCCTGTGAAAACGAACAAGAAATTCTCATGAAAGCAGTCTATTTCATTGAAATTTTTATTTATAATACGTATACAGAAATTTCATGAAAGTTCTTTCATGTGCAAATTTAAAAAAAAATAAAAGCTTTGTAAAAAAGAGTAGAGTAGAAAGTAGATCTAATTTTTTAAATTCCTTTTGATCGTAGACACAACACGCTAAATGATTAAATTTTTGACAATTACAAAATGACATCACACCGATTTTTGTCCATCATGATCTATAACTTTTTTGTGATGCCGTGGACGGCTGGGTCTTGTGGTTAAAGTGTTTGTCAACAAAACGAAACACCATAGGTTTCATCCCTGGCAGGGGACGAACAAAATATTCACCATGGTTTTGAGTTTTAAGAATTAAGTGTTCAACCCCTCCATAGAAAAAAGCATTTCTCTCTTAATAAAGAGGATCACATCATAGTAATAGGCTAGGTAGCCGCCATCTACTGTGAAAAAGGGAAGAATCAAGCAAGCATGATTTCCATCCACAACACCAAATACAGAGCGGAAAGAAAAATTTTTCTACAGCTATATTTTCTGCATAGACGTTGTTTTAAAGACATACATAAACGGTGTTTTAAGACTTAAACAAAATTAAATAAAATTTTCATTTAGAACATAGATACATACAACATACTTATGTACAAACATTTCTATGTACTTAAATAACCTTAAAAAATACACAAATTCAACAATAAATATCTTTTGTTCTCATTAAATTGTTAACAAAACCTACACGAAGAAAATAAACTTTTAAAGCATTAGAAGAAAAAAAAAAACACACACACACAAACATAATATTTGCTAATAAATTGTTGTTTAATTTTCGATATTTTTTTTTGCTACATCAATGATGAGGGGAGCGGGTGTATTAGTGTTTGGTAATACAAAACATCTACTATTAGGTTTATATACTTGTATGTGTAAGAATGTACTTAAGTATGTGAGTTTTTGAAATGCTATTAAGGCAACATATTGTATTGAATGAAGTTCAGGGATTTGTTAAGAAAACATATGTGAATCGTGATCAGTGCATGGGTCATGTCCGTATCATTAATTATTGATGACGCTGATGATGATTTTATTATGATTTCTCCTACTTTTTATTTATGTTGTTTAGCAGCAGGACGAAAAATGAGAGATAGAACACAAAAATATTCGTTTGATGTTAATTAACAATTTACTAAATATTTTAGGAAATTAGTGTAACAAAATATGAATAAAAAAATAAAATATGTAAGGATATACATATAGAAACTCAACTTGTGAATTCAATATTTTACATATATTTTATTTTTCATTTCAACTTAATGCAAAAGATAATAAGAGTCTTTTAATATTAATCATACGCATTTACGTTTCTTAATGACAGAAAACTTAGGCCAGGAGTCAATGCGTTAAAAATCGTGTTTTATGATCATACAAAATTAAAACAAAAATAAAATATGTTTTTAAAATAAAAAAAATATGCATTAATTACAAATCTAAAGAAAAAAGTCAAAATGTTCTAGAACTACGCCCCACCATGTTGTATTGGTCTTATCAATGACTTATATTAAGGCAAAATTTGAAATTTTCAATGACTTATATTGATGGGAAAATATTTGAGATTTTCAAAGACCCACATTTTGGTGAAGGGTGTTAACCATTTGATGTGGCCAAATAAATCATTTTTACTTGTTGGTTTTGCCCAAGTTTCCGTTTTAAGCATAATAGATGAAAAGAAACTTGAGTATTTAAGAAATAAAATCCTTCTTAATAGTTTTTGTGAATTAATTTGATATATTTTTGATATTTATTTGTCTATACCATTTGAAGAGAAAATGCATCTGATATATTTCGTTACTTAAAATTCCATAAATTTTAATTTTAAATAAAAATCAAAAAAAAAATTGAAAATAATATTATTAATAAAGATTCTTAAAATGATTTCAATTTAATTTAATTTAGAAAATGCTCTTGGAAGTGAAATAAAAGATTAAATGAACTTCATCCAAAATAAACATGATTTACAATTAGATAGATTTTTAAGAGTTCTCTAGAATACGAGTTTTATAATGTTGGTTTTTCTGTAGTAGGGCTAAATTTTTTTATAAAAGTTTGAAATCATACCACGTATAAAACTTCTTATATTTAAACCCGGTCTATTAAGTGAAAGAAAATCAAAACTTAATTTTTTTTCTTCGATAAAATTGAGACAAAATAAATTGTTATCCAACCCAGCTATTATCATATCCTCCAGGAATAATACAAAACAAATGATGGTTAACAAAACAAAGGGCAACAATAATAATAAAGCGCAAAAAATTCTTTAACAACAAAACGTTTGAAAGACACTTCATCATCCACCCATAGGTTCGTCGTCAGTCATGAATTTATTCATTCACATACTTTCACTAAGGTAAACAGAATAGAAAAAAAAACTATTTCTTTCTAATTTTTCATTTCACAACTTTTGTGCCTTTTTTTTATTCGATTCTTGGCTTTTAGTCTGTTTGCTACTTTTTTGTTGCCTCTTAAATAAACAACAACTATAAGTGAAGAAGAGTTTTGTAGCAGTGTCCCATAATGGGGTGCGAGTAATATTTGTGGTTTTTGTGGCCTCAGGAGTATATTTTTCATTGCTTATTTGTTATTATTATTATTCTTTTATATTTTTATTTTTTTGGTTTCATATTCTAAATTTCTATAGATATTTTTTTTATTAAAGTTTCGAGTTATTTGTTGGGTAAAATACTTTTAGCCTTGATTATTAGCACCAGCAACAAAGAAGAGGCTTTTCAACACATTTAAGTGTGTGAAATTATGCATCATCAACAAGCCACAAGGGGTCATTTAAAAGTTTTCTTTTGTTTTCTCTGTTTTTTTTTGATGTTGTTTATTTTTTCCTTTTTTTATATTTGTTACATACAATAAAAATAACAAGAATAACTGTTTGGCCATGAATGTGATAAAGTTTGTCTTTGAAAAAGCTACTCCTCAAGGTGCTATATTTTGACTATTTATGTGTATGAGTGTGAGAGAGTGGGAGTTTCTTAGTATGATAATGATTATAGTAGATCATAGTTAATTACTTTTTATATAGAAAACAGATTGAATTTAAAATTCAAAAAATATTTTATAGTAAAAAATTTGTTTTAATATCTTTGAGGTAAGGCAAAAATATCTTAAGTCGGAATCTACAGTTTTTTAAAAATTATTGAGTAGAGTGCAAATGAATATGATTGAAAGTAGTTGTTCAAGCCTTAAGTTATTGACACCAAATGAAACAAAACAAGTAACAGTGCTATATTCGGTCGTGCCAAATCTTATATACCCTTCACAACGTGTAGACATGCAATAACAGTAGTTTGTACCACCATTCTTCCCATATGAAATACGTACATACATATAAAAAACATACATACATATGTATGTACGTATGTATGTTAAAAAAAAAAATTAAAAAAAAATTTAAAAAAAAATTAAAAAAAAAATTATTAAAGTATATATAATAAATATAAAACAAACAAAAAATAATAAAAAAAAATAATAAAAATATAAATATTATATTAAATAAAAAAAAATAAAAAATATTAAAACAAAAATATAAAAGAAATAAAAAAAATTTTTTTTTGGCTCAGCTGGGATTCGATGCCACGTTTTCTTTAACCAGTAAACACGTTTGTATGTATGTATGTTGTTGTTGTAATGTTGTTTTTGTGAAAAGAAAATCGAGGTGGTCGTGGGTTTTTGCTCATATCTCAGTTGTTTATGTACCGCTGTTTCTGATTTTCAATACCGACCTACTCCCGAATATTTCTGATATTTTAATACTTCACCCGGATCCAAGCGATGTCGGAGGGGCTTCAAAAAGTTGATTTCAACATACACACGGACAGACGGTTAGACGGTCAGACGGACAGACTGACAGAGCTAAATCGACTCCCCTATTCATAAGCTTTCAGAAAATATATACTTTATGGGGTCGGAAATGAAAATTGTAGAAATTTCACACGGAATGACAAACCTATATATACTCTTTTTCACTGTGTAAAGGGTATAAAAATTAGGTAAACCGCATCAAAACTAAAACTGCAATTTTTTACTTAAGATTCTAATGCCTAAAATCAAAATTATAAATAATAAATTTTTCATTTATTTAAAATAACTTGTAACAACAACAAATATATTTTTTTAATTTTATATAGAACTTGCTAATACCTTGCGTGTTATTCTCACAGAAAATAAAAAAAATAAACAATGTTTTCTATTAATAATATTTAGACTCTATGCTGAGCTATAACACCCCTTTAAAATAGGCAAGAAAAATTAAACCTATAATCATCTAGTTGGTGCAAAGAATAAGTTCGCAAAGTCAATTCATTGACCGCGCATAGAACATGAATAAATAGACAAACCGACACACCGACAAACCGATAGGTAATAATTTTTATATGTTAGATTAAAAAGGTAAAAAATTTAATTAAAATAAAACTAGCTATCAAATAATGGTTAATTGTTTTTTTTTAAATTTAGAAAATTTGATATTTGAGGTTCCAGTTTACAATTTCAATTTCATTTGTGTGTATGTAAAATATGCTTGTGTTGGCATCATTTTTAAATGCTTATTATTTGTAAAATTTTAAATCGATATACAAACTTTACTTTTGTTAAATCTCACTATCGTCTATGTGAAGAAGGTAAACTTTTATATAATAAAAATAAATTTCATCAATTAAAAATAATTGATTGCGCGTTCCTCTTTCTAAAATTAAAAACCACTGTGCATCACATGATCTTTAAAACTACAGTATAAAGTTCTTTTTAATTCATTATTATATGCAAAGAAAAACATCGTTGTAGTAATCATAATCTATTAGCAAAATACAATAATTGTGGTTAAATATAATAATTTTATAAAACGTTATATATTTTAAGGACAAGCATATTGAATTTTTCCTAAATGGCAATGATAAAATTCAATCCAACAGTTTATACACTTTATTGTGACTAAAAAAAAATTATACAACAAAAAATAAAACACAATGAAGCTATTCATGACTTTCGCCTATTCAACACTAATAATATGTATTGGTATGCGTAAACTTATTGAAATAACATGATGCCATATGAAAAAACTATAAACATTCACATTCGCATACGTTGACATTTGTAAGTAAACACATAAACATATTTCTGTTGACCTGATCATCTGAAAATATTTATATCTCCGTAAGTTACTGTCGGAAAAAAGTCAACTATTTGCTCATTACACTCTTAAGTTATTTCCAAACTCCAAAAAATATAATAATAATTTTTGGAAATAATTTATTTAATAGGCTTCAAAACCTTTCATAGCATTTGTTCAGTATTTGTTACTTTTGAGACTGTTACTTAACTTTTGCATGATTCGTTATTCGTTTCACTCCGTTATTTTGTATCATGTTATGTATTGCTTTATTGAATTGATGTAATTTGTCAACAAATTGCTCGTTTTTGAGATTATATTCAAAGGCATAAAAGATATCAATTAAACCGTTCACTGAAGCACAAATAACAAATAATGAGCAAAATATAATTATAGAGAATATAATATGATCGTCGTGATCATATCATTACCATGGGTTTTCTTTGTGTTTGTATAAATTCTTTTAAGAAGATTTTCTGATTACAATTATTGTGATAAGCTTTCTTTTAAATAATATATTGAACAAATATTAAATTCTTTAAATCATGTCTTTTAAACTATTTTGTTACATTGATATTTGAACATTTTAAACTTGGAATTTGGAACTTGGACCAAAAAGGTACTTCTTCGCTTTTCTATGGTACATTTTGTATTTTCTACGTTTATGAAGATAGGATTGTATAATCAAGGACTATTGATTCTAGGAGAGACTAAAAATGTTATGGGCGACAAACAAGGTACTTTTTTAAATTTTTATTGTACTTTTTGTATTTTCTACGTTTTTGAAGATAGGATTGTATAATCAAGGACTATTGATTCTAGGAGAGACTAAAAATGTTATGGGCGACAGACAAGGTACTTTTTTAAATTTTTATGGTATTTTTTGCATTTTCAACGTTTGCTAAGCTAGAATTTTGAAATTAGTGACTATTGATACAAGGTGAGACTGAAAATGTTATAGGCGACCAAAAAGGTACTTTTCTGAATTTTATGGTACTTTTTGTATTCTCTACGTTTATTAAAGTAGGATGAAACAATCAAGGAATTTTGGTTTCAGGTGAGACTAAAAATGTTGTGGGCGACCAAAAAGGTACTTTTTAGAATTTTTATGGTACTTTTTGTATTTTCTAGGTTTATAAATATAGGATTGTACAATTGAGGTACTTTTTTAAATTTTTATGGTATTTTTTGCATTTTCAACGTTTGCTAAGCTAGAATTTTGAAATTAGTGACTATTGATACAAGGTGAGACTGAAAATGTTATAGGCGACCAAAAAGGTACTTTTCTGAATTTTATGGTACTTTTTGTATTTTCTACGTTTATTAAAGTAGGATGATACAATCAAGGAATTTTGGTTCCAGGTGAGACTAGAAATGTTGTGGGCGACCAAAAAGGTACTTTTTAGAATTTTTATGGTACTTTTTGTATTTTCTACGTTTATAAAGGTAGGATTGTACAATTAGGGACTATTGATTCCACGTGAGACTTAAAATGTTATGGGCTACCAAAAAGGTACCTTTTTTGAATTTTTATGGTACTTTTTGCATTTTATACGTTTATGAACTTAATATTTTCTATTAAAAACATATTTATAAAGTAATCCTTTTTTACGGCAAAGATATATTTTATAATTATGACATAGAGACGTAAAATATTTTTTTTTTAAAATTAAATATTGAAACTAAAATTTTAAAATTTTTAAGTTTTGCCAACGCTAGACTAAAATTTTGTTTTAACGGATGTTGTAATAACTGTCATTCACACCTCAAGTGCTCGACTGTAAGCAAGAGAGCCCCTTCTTCTCAACCGAGTGTTGCCTCTCTTGTTAAGGTTAAGGGACGTATAGATCTTTGTTATTGGGCGAATTTTCAACAAACCAGAGAGCTGTTATGATAGTACGGAGGATTTTATATTGTCGATTTGTTCCATATTTGATGCTGAGTCAGTGCCTCATAACCGGATTCCATGGCATCCTATGGGCTTTAAAGTGGAGTTGTAGAGTAAAAGTGTACAATCTTGGCTAAGTGTAAAATTTTACCCGATCAGCGAATTTATGTGAATTAATTTTAAGTTATGGTGTTTTCTTTTCTTGCAAACAATGTTGCCCTTTTATTATTAAACACTTTTCAAAGGTCACCTGCACCCTAATAAAATGCTACCTTTATAATCAGCAGAATAGAACAGAAATTTCCACCTTTTTTACATGACAGCATATTTTTATATAAAACTGCATTTCTTGCTTCCATTTTAATAATTTGGGACCAACAATTATTTTTAACCACTAGAAAAACTTAATTCTTCTTTTTAATATTAGCTGTTAAAGAGTGCAATATTCTAACCCTTTGATTTAAATCAGGGTACGACATGTAACATTTTTTCTCATTTTTATGGCAACATTTTTACAAAAGAACATGTCACCCGTTTATAATATTGCATATTTTTCAGAAAAGAACACAAAAAAAGGCATAGGGCAGAATTAATGCAACATTTACTTCAGAAAAGAAAACACCATTAATTTGAGGCAGCTTTGCATCTATATGGGTTTTGCACATTAAACGGCAATCAAGGTATTAAACCTTACGATGTTACGGAATAACCCTATTATTTATTCCGATTGTCGGGTATGTTTTTCTACGCAATGTGTTTTGTTTATTTACAATTATTTTCCATTGTTTTAGCTATTTTTCCAATAGAAATATATATTCCTGTAGTTTTTGGTATGATATTTGTGGATTTTCTTCGACAATTAAAAAAGCTGTATCATTAGCGAATGTTGTAAATATAGTTGCTTATTGGCATGCGTAAAGCATAAATTAAATATAGGATAGGACACAGGAAGCTACCTTGGGGAACTCCGGGAATTTTTAAAATTACCTTCTTTATCTATAAGAAGTGGACTAGTCAGTAGTGTGTTGTTCTACTAGTCTGGGTGTTGCGGGTTCGATTACCGCCAGAGACTCTGGATTGGTCTGCTGTACCTTCTTTTCTATTTATTCATTCTATTCTATCCAGGAATCACAAAGGGATTAATATGATGCACCCAAGTGAGCTGCACAACAGCTGCCTTTTCTACATACCTACCTGTCTTCCTAAATATAAATTGTCGTAAAGTTAAATATCTTCCAAGTAGCTGGAAAATTTTGCTTTAAATTATGAATTAATCGTTCATGCCATACTTTATCAAAAGCCTTCAAAACGTCAATAAAGAGAACAGAACCCATTTTTTTTTTTGATTTTTGATTGAAATTTTTTTATTATTTTTTTTTTATAAAATATCAAATACGTCGTCTAATTTTCTTGATTTTTATAATAATATTTTTATTTCAACATCAACAGAAGTAACAAAATAGAAAATATTTTTTTATTGTTGAAAATTTTTTTTTAATATTTTTATATTTTTTCTATAGAAAATTTCATTAAATTTAATAATAATTCTTTTCCTTAAGATTAGAAACCTTCCCCTTTTAAGAGTCATGTACTTAATTACTGTGTGGGTGGTGTGTTTTTTTTTTAACTTTTTGTTGGTGTGTAAGAGAAATTAAATGGTTCACGTTTATATTCTGCTAGTATACAAGTATTTACATGTTGATGATTTTTTTTGATTTTTGTACTCGTCTAAATTCAATCTATTGAATCACGTATTTACAACATGTTACAGTACTTGCAGCACTCACACATATACAAGCATACTTATATAGTTAGTTAGTGATACAAATTATAGACACTTCCTTTACAAATTTGATTTTAGTCAAGAGCAACCATCGACAGCCATAAAAAAACTTATGGCTGACTAAACACTCACCCATTTAACGACATCAATATGCTCACATACACAATGCAAACATATACATATGTATGTACGTCCATATAAACTATTTAATAACTGACAATATAAGCCATTGTATTGACGTTGGGAGGAGTATGATGAGAACAGAAATCTACAGTAGACTAAAATCATTTCTCGTCCAATACTTTAATAATGAGAAAATTATAAAAGTATTATGGGAAAGCGTTTGTAGGAAATAGAATTCGTCGAAACGGCAAGTGTTGAAAGTTAAAGTAAAACTTTTTGGAATTGTTAAATTGTGGAATGGTTTTTGAGGAGGGGGTTATTTAAGCGATACGCTATGTAAGTGATTTACTAATTGTACATTAATGCTAGCTAAGTTTTATACGTCTGAAAAAAAAAAAATAGAAATGCCTAGATTCGTTAGTTGTACATCCAGGTTTTGAGCAGATATTTAAAGGACTGTAACTTTTAACGTAATAAAAAATTTATTTTGTTCGTGTAATTTTTGACAAATTCTATTTTTTAAGATAAATTTGAAATTATTAAAACTTTTATTAAAATCTTTTTATTATTTTTATTAAAAAAATATAATTTCTAAAATAAGTTTCGTTAAATTTCAATAAATAACTTTTATAGCGGACTTTTAATAAATTTGTATTTGTTTTTTATGAAGTTTTAAGTGAGAAAATTTTCAATAAATATTTATTTATAAGGCATTTTGAATTTTATTATAGACAAGTTCATGGTGTAATTATATGAGGCAATTTTTCGATAGAATTTTTGAATATAAAGTTTGATAATTAAAAATTATAGGAGAATAAAGGAAATGTATGACATTTTGCCATGTGGAAAATAGTAACTTATGAACAGCTAATTAACTACTAAAAGCATGAAAATAAAACTATTTGAAAATGTCCTGGTCAAATACCTCTACAATACCATTAACCCATAAACAATTTTGTTGTTAGTTTAATAAACCTTGGACAAGTCTTAACATAATTTTTTTAATTTTGACATCACATTTTTTGCATAAAATTGTTGATACATTTACTTTCGATATTATATTTATATATTGTACATATGTACATACTAGTTGAAGGCAATCCAATCCGCATCAATGGCCGTAATTATATTTTTATATTGTATTTGTTTAAAATTATATTTCTATTTCATTTCTAATATTTTTTTAATTTCTTATTTTCATATGAAGAAATGAAATTGTTAATATAATCAAAATTCAGTTTTCTATTCCGACACCGGGCCAAGTGGAGTGCATTTTCGAAACCAGCTTTGGTTTCATCATCAGCACTCTTTGATCGAAATGTCTTAATGTTGTATGTAAATGTCATCTATTTAACTCACAAGTTTTTATAAAAATTTATTTTGTAATTCAAACGTCACACATATGTATTTATATTTACTGAAGTGTTTGAGAAATAATTTTAAGGTCTCCTTTTTTGTTATTAGTTTTACTTATCACATTTTTGTTTTAAGATTTATTCTGCTATCGTTTTAGTGCAAATTGATACTTTGTTGAAGTCAGTGGAATTCTTTTTTTATTTCTCCTCCTCTCGTGTCCTTATATGCACTTATGTATACCATATCCTACTAACCTCCCGGTAGTTTATCATTTTATTTTCTATTTATTTAACTCCTGTTTGCAAGATTTTATTTTACAAAAAAAAAAAAAAAATTTATATTAAACCGGATTTAAAGGTAGCTTCGTAGAAAATTTTATCAAAATCCATTCAGTAGTTTTTGTGCTAATTGAGTTAAATGACCGAAGGCCAGACTGATAACCACAAAATCTTAAAAATATTGGTGTGTATTCTGGAACGTTGACTAAAAATGTATAAAAATATTTTTAATAAACAAAAATATATTTTTCATAATTTTATTATAGGTAGAGAAGTTCATTACGTTCAGTTTTATGTGGTGTGCCTCAGGGTAGTGTACTTGGGCCGTTGTTGTTTTCTATATTTCTTAATGAGTTACATAACGTTGACTATACTGGTAAAATATTTATGTATGCGGATGATATTTGCTTATTTTATCCATACAAACAGGAAACCGTAGTAAAAGCTTACATGGAACGCGATGCAGCTTTGATATCTGAGTTTGCGCGAGTAAACAAACTGGTTTTAAATGTAAATAAAACGCAGTTACTTAGATTTAAGTCTAACCGTCATAATAACACATTTTCAGTACATGTCAATGGTAAAGAAGTTGTTGAAACCAGCTTTATAAAATACTTGGGTATAATTTTGCAAAACAATCTCGTTTGGAGTGAACACTTACAAATTTCAAGAACTAAAACTGCTAAAGCTGTTGATATTTTATATAAATTCAAAAATAAGTTTAATAAAGATATTAAAATTGCAGTTTATAATGCCTTAATTCCTAGCCATTTGAATTATTTAACCATTTGTGATGGTTACAAGAAGAGTAATGACTTTAAGTCACTTCAACGTATGCAAAATAAAGCCCTAAAGGTTGTATATAATCTACCAATAATATATTCCACTATTTCTTTGTATATTGATAAATGTCAAACAGTTTTACCCATACATGGTATTTACAAAAAGCAACTTCTAATATATGTTTTTAAATGTTTGCACAATATTGGACATCATACTATAAATTTTATGAGATGTAACCATATGATAAATACAATAAATAATGATTATTTAAGAATCTCTTGGTGTAGGTTCGAAACAACAAAACAGCGCGTGGAATTTATGGATAGTCGTGAATACAATAATTTGCCTCAAATGCAAAAAAATGAAAATAGAATTTCTGTTTTTAAAAGACTTCTTAAACAACACATTTTGCAACATATAAATGAAAATTTTCAATAATGATATCTTCTATAAACCGATCTCATAAATTAAATAAACTTCTTGTATATACCTATGTATATGTAAATAATTTTTTTTTTCTTATTTTGAAGTATTATTTTGTTAAGTAAATATATTTTTGCCAACTCGTCTCAACAATGCCTTTTAGGCGCTGAGCCAAACTATTGTAATTAAATTATTTGTCAATAAAATTTATATAAATAAAAAAAAAAATCTTTTTGACAAGGTTTACAATAAAATTTTGTAATACTAGTGGCCTCGAATCTCAAAGTTGGTTCTAGCAAAACTTTTTAACGTTTTTATTCGAGGATATACTTTAATATTTTTATTGTAAATATTGGGCCTCTTTTAATTCTCACTAAATGTTTACTTTTATTTCGGCGACAAAAAGGAAAAACTGCTTAAGTCGACATAAGCTAAAATTAGGATAATCTCATCAATACAATTCCGGAACTCAAAACTACTCTCAGCCAAACTTTTGAAAATCCAAACAAAACCTTAAAAGTGCTTTTCGGAAAAAACTAAGCAAACAGACATAAACAGTTTTTCCATATTGGCATACATTTTATTCGATAAAATAGCTTACTTTCGGTTTCGGTTTCTATTTTCTTTAAAAAAGCTATTTTGTGCAATAAACATTATCTATGTATATGTTAACCCTGTACTTAATTTTGTCAAAATCCATGCAAAGGTTTTTGTGGTTATCGAGTTCAGGAAGACAGATTAAAAAACATACAGACAGAAGGACAGACAAAAATTCTAAAGAGTTGTGTCCTATATATTAAAGATCGCTGATTGTATACACCGCCATCAAAATTTATAGATTTAGTTTTTGTATAATTTTATTATCATTATTCCAAAACATTTCCTTTTTGTAAAAAATATTCAACGAGTTTAACTTTGAAAGACATTTTATATACGAGAAAATTTTACTTAATATTAGAAAATGTTCTTATTAAACTTTTTATTTCAAATATCTGTGTTTTTGTAGTTGTAAGATGATCATATAATGGTGGAGTCTTCAACTAACATTACACATCCTTAAATGTTGTAAGTATTTGTCTACCAATAAATATTTCAACACAAAAAAGAAAACAAAATGTATTTAATATTCATTGCATCAAATTAGCCGAATAAATATAATACAAGTTTCCACATACTTACTCCAAGTTGTAGTGGGCTTTTCCCCCAAAATTCAGCAACAAGCACAAATATCATCAGCATTAGACTAGAAGCATTTGCTAATGAATTGTAGGTATGTATGTATGTAGAAAATATTATTACATTTTCTAATGTTTTGTTTGTGCCGAAAATCTAAAAATAAAATCAAAAATAGTCTCGGTTACTTGTCAATAGAATACTAATGTAATGGAAAATTCATTTTTCCACATGATTAAACGATTTAAAACTGTTATACAAAACAATAATTTAAGTTTGACCAGCAAAACATAAAATCATTTATAGGATTAGTGTTTTTTAAATTTGATACAGATAAATTAAAACAATTATTAGCAAATTTTTGATACTAAGTTTTAAATATTTTTTTTCAGAATTTTTTCATACATTTTATTGTCTTTATAAGTTTTTGTGTTGTTGTAGTTTTTTGTCCCGTTTTGTTTAAAATAAATTTGCCAGAGCTGTCAGCATTATTGTCGCTTTTATCATCATCTATTTCATTGATTTAAATTAACCATAAAGTAATTTTGTTTAATATTTCCGCGATTTAATTTACTTTCAATGTTTTTCTGTTCAAAGTTTTATTTATGTGTGTGTGTGTGTGTTTGTGTGTAAACAGGGAAAGTATGCGAATTACAAAATATCGAACTTGTTCTGAGTAAGATAAAAATAGAGCTCAAACCAAACAGATATGCTCACTAGGGATACACCTTTTTTACAATTTTTGAAAATATCATAGTGCTTAAAAAAAGCAATAATAACTGCATCTTTAGATTTTCGATATCGTTAAAAAAGGTTCCGCGTCAAATGCAATCAATGCAAATCAACACGAACTCTTAATCTTAAGTTGATTTCACTTAACAAAGATAGTTTTGAGATTGTGATTTTAATTTTAATCATATAATTACATTAAGAAATGTAAATAGTTAAATAATTATAAAATAAAAAATTTTTAAAAAATAAAAAATTTTAAAAAAATAAAAAAAAAAAATCTTGAAGGGCTTTCAGAAATCGGCTTCGACGCGGAACGTTTTTGTTCCAAAATGACCTGGGGAAACATTTTTCGGTTTCAGCGCAAAATCGGCTTCAGCGTTATTTTGGTTGCCCCCTAATGCTCACCAAATGGTTTTTTGAACATTATTTAAATGATTTTAATAATTTTTGATTATGTTTGACATGTAATTTTTTCCCCATTGAGTGTTAAAAGTTAAAAAAAAATTTAAATATAGTCCAAAATTGATCTGAGTAGTTTTTAGATTAGTAAGATTTTTTCACATAATATACTGTATCATTGCGGTGATGCCAAATTTTCATAGAAATTAAAGTCTTAGTTAAAAAAAAATTCTAGTATATCTTTTATTTGTAATATGTGTTGGGAGTCATTTTATTAAGTACTCAAAACTAATTATAAACCGTGAAGGTTTAAAATTTTTTAATATTTAAGTAACAATTTTAAAATTATAGTTTAAACATTATTAACGTTCAACGTTTTAAGATGAACTCGGTAAGCAAAAGAAGTAATGCCCATGTTGCGGTTTACAACTTTTGCAACAATTTTGTTGTCAATTAAAAATTTTCATTGCCATTCTTAACTCAACTGGAACTTTTTTTTTATTTATTTTAGTATTTTTTTTTTAATTTTTACTCAATTTTTCTGTCTCTATTTTAAACGCCATAAAAATGTTAACTAAAAACAGTTTTGTTTCACAATAATAAAAACCATTTTATTCTATGTTTTATAAGTTGAGTTTATGTTTATGAAATAACTTGTTGTTGCTCCATGTTCTACAAACATTTTGTGTAATTGTACAGTAATCCCATTCCTAAATAATTGTAAATTAATTATTGTAAAACTGCTTTATTAATTTAAACTGTTTTATAACTAAACGATTAATAAGTTGTGTTTACGATTTCTTGACAAAAAATATGAACTGAAGTTGCTGAGGCATATTGGAGATTATGACTCACTCTTTTACACGCATTCGACCAGATAAGAAGTCTTCTAGCTTACCTCTGGCTGATCTCGCTCAAGGAATTGTCATTGCAAACGGAAAATTATTTAAAGTTTGTATAAGAAATTACAAATGTGAGTACAATTTACTGAACATATCGGTGTTAATTAATTATTTAAGTTGAAACAGGTTCCTCTCCTGTCTAAATTTTAATATTGCCTAATACCCTGTTCAAACAGATATTTTTATTTGTTTTATTTTAGTGTTGATTGATCAATTTAAATAAGTGTTCACACATACTCAATTAATCTTACTTCATTAGCATTTGATAGCTGTAAAAATACGATGCATTTATACCAAATCAAATAATGCCTTCTCTTCAGTGTTTTTTTCCTGTTCATAAAATTTTTTAATTATATTTATATACATATATATTATATGTATTTGAATTTATTTAAACATTTTATTAAAATTTCCATCAACAATTTACCATTTTCTTACTTTTTGTTTTTTGTATATTTAATTGTTTGACATTGAAAATGCCATCTTTAGCATTTTCTTTTCACTGAACATACTTCTCAAGAGTTGTATTTCGAGTTTGGGACAATAAGTGAAACATTAAAGTATATATGGCTCAATTAATAAGTAATTTTTAGTATTGTAAATTGAGCTCAATACAGGCCTTTAATTGCGAGAATATTATAAATTGACAATTAAGGCGCTTGTGTGAACATTTTAGTATAAATTTCCTAGTTATTAAAGTTACATCATTTATTCAAGTCACCCTTTCTGTATTTTCGACAATATACATATGTGACCTTCTCCGAGAAAATTGACCTAGTGTATCGAAAAACGGGTTTGGACTTAAGAGTGGATTTTTATTTCTGATAAAAATTTATTTACCCCATAAAAACGTTGTTGAGTCAGTCACTGGTTGCGGCTTAGGAATCAAGTATCGAGATCATAACAAACATAGCAGCAAGAATGGCAAAGATATTGTTACACTAAAAGCGAAATTAAGACGTCAACGTATTGGTATGACGTCATACAATTCGGCACCCAATCAAAACTAACCATACCAAATCGCATCTCCCAACTGAAGGTGTGATAATGCGTTATGAAACTTTAAATACGTTTTTCTTAAAATTTCATTTTGACACACTAGTTTCCTTTTCTCGGAGAAGTTCACATATGTACAAGGCTTCACATTCAGTCATATGGGGTGTGTTTGGCTAAGCTCCTAAAACTTACTTAATTGGTTTAGCGATCCCCTTTATAAATTTAAAGTTATCCCTTGCTTGTGTCAAATTTAAACAATATAAGAAAGCTCAAAGTATAACACAGTTATCAGTGACGTTATTAATATTTAAAAAATTATTTATTTTTTATGCATTCTCATATACACAAAGGTGTTTTATATTTGATGAGGAATATTCGCGACGAAAAATTCGTCGGTCGTCCCAATTGTGCGCCTAGCATAAAGCTGTTTTCACCCTAATGCTTCGAATAAACTGTTTATACGGAAAAAATTTTTTATATATATTTTTCGACGTCTTCTGTTTGTCCTTCACAATATTTATTTTCGATCCCATTAAGTACATATTTCCTGAAAGCTGTGTGTATGTTGAAATTAGTTTCTTGAAGCATATCACAAAGACCCTTGTGTAAAAAAATCAGAAATACTTGGAAGCATATCGGTGTTAAAAATCAGCATATATCGCCTGATAACTTATGAGATATGAGCAAATAAGCACGACTGTCTCTATGACTTCTCATATTGTTACTATAAAAATCCACATTTTATAACCCTAGGAATGTTCATGGAATATTCTTAAACAATTTTTGATTAATCGGTCACTAAATGGCAATGTTACAAGCAAGAATTATTTGGAAAAATATATGTATATTTTCTAAATATATGGAAGTTTTAAAGCTCCTCAATAATTTTTGGACACATCTAAGCCTTCGAACTATAAGCCGCAGTTTCGAAATTTCTTTCTTATAAAACTTTTAGATTGGTTTGATACTAACTGAGATGTAAGCACCAAATTATAACTACTTCATTGTTTTTCCTGAAATTGACAAGCAATATATTTTTTTTTAGTTTCTTTACATCCGAGAGATGTATCAAATGAAAGGTCATAACTAGTAAAATACGGTTGACTATAAAAATTTTACAATCCAAGATGTTGGCCTAGATTAAAAACATGACTCAAATGTAGTACAGTACTGTCTGGGTAGAGTGAACCCCCATTGCTATGAATACCTCGTTAGAGTGAACACGAGAATGTTTACATTGACTACTCTGTAGAGTAAACACTCATGAACCTCTATAGAGTGAACATACTTTATAGTGAGTTTTTAAGTTTGGCGAAGGATAAAAACAATAAAAAAGAGTATAAAAATTAAAGAGAAGTTGACAAGTTACTCTCACAAATACGCATTCTATGAAGTGTTAATTTATTTAAGTCTACGCGCATGTCCCTTTAAGGTCGTGCCAATAGGTAAATAGAGAACAGAGAGTAAAATTCTGGGCAAGACGTCATCGGCACATTTGAAATATCAGATGATGAAGACAAAGGCGAAACACCAGCAAACACAAATCCGATATCAGCTGCTGAAGACATTAAGGTTTTTGATAAGGGTATCGGATGGGTTAAGGCTAATACTACATACAAATATACAAGATCTACATTGCCTTTGTGATCAAGCAGTGCAAATATCGATAAACAAACCAAAGAAAGAACAACTATTACTAATTTTTTCCAGGCATAAATTTAAACTTTAGTATTACATGGAAATAAATAAAATTTATAACCTATAAAGGCATTTAAAATAAATAAATTGGTTTTTAAATAAAAAAAAAATTCAACTTTGAATCAGTGAACAACCTGGGTATAGTGAAATCGCTCTGCAAAAATTAGTTAACTCTACCCAGACAGCACTGTAGTTACGACTATTGCTTAAAACTGTGTTTTATTTTACAATTTTAAAATATATCTTCCAAAAGTGCTTATAAAGGGATCGAAGTATAATTTTATGGAGACTAAATAGTTTGTAAGGATCATAAACGTACAATGAACAAATTGACTGAAGAGCAATTTGTCACAGGGAAAGGGGGTCGATAATAAAACAACAGGAGGGGATACCTGATCTTCTAATAATTAAATATAAATAATAAGTGATTTGTTTTAAACAACTTACATTATTTTATTGAATACTTATTTATGTATATGTGTGACAAAATGGAGAGATCCTTTTAATGAGTCCTCTGGTTGAACGTCTGGCCTGGTTGAGCGTTGAAAAGTTAATAATCCAACGAATAAAACTTCATAAACTTGGCACTTTCGACCAAAAGACTCGTTATTTATAACTCGTTACAAATATAAAAATATGACATGCAGAGATGGGAATATTGATTATAATTTATATAAATTCAAATATTTAAATAATATACGAAAATTCAAGAAAAGAGCGAATACATACAAATTGGATTTAAATTCTAAAATTCAAAAATATTTACACCGCTTTCAACAACTATGTTTCCTTTAACATCCATATTTTTGGTATTAAATAAAAGGGCTTGACATGTTAGGTACATGTATTTAAAAATTTAAAATCAAAGATGGCGTTAGAAATAATAAAAATAATTGCGTTTAACTTGCAACCTGAAATAAAGGAGAAGCTACGATGTAGTCAGTATGCCTATGTAAATGATAGTAAAGGGTATCATTAGATTCGTCACGGTGGAACATAGAACTCGTTGTTTTAAGTTTATTTGGGAAACCTTTAGTAGAATGGATTTAATTGTAATTTTTGTCTAAACAAAATATTAGCGACTAATGGTATGTTAACGTTAGACAAATATGTGACAAAATAAACGTCACCATTAAAATGTGTTAATTTATAACAAATAAATGTTTATTTAATTTAAAATTTGCTTGCCGCACTTTAATTTCAATATCAATATATGGTTCTATGTTTCGATGATATTTGATGTAAGAAAAACATTAAAAAATTATTTTACAAAAATAGTAGTCACTTTCTTAAATTAAAAATTTGCTAAACTTGAAAGTACTTTACTCACACATGTCTGTATTTCATATGTTAGGTTTGATTTTTCGTAAAAGTTTTTGATAATTAATTAATTGTGATCTCAAACTGAGAGATTTTCTCCGGACACAGTTTCTTCAAACAAATGGATAAAGTGATCTTAGTGAATCTCAAAAATCTTAATTTTTGAGAAAAAGTTCTGCAAATTTTGTTATATTAAAGAAATCTTGAAAATTAATGTAAAATCTTTATTCTGACATCGCTGCATCATTGATTGTTTTACATAAGCTCTCCTTCCCTTTTATTTTATGATTTAGTTCAAAACTTATCCTTAAGAGTTTTATTGTTTTCAGCCAAAACTAGAGAAAAGAAAAAAAACTTTTGCGTAAATCTAATAATATTTTAAATTGCACAGAAGTATTATAGAAAAAAGAAAAAAATAAATAACAAGCACTAGCACGAGTAGTATTGAAATAAAAACAATAACTTTTATAATGGGAACAAAACTATTTCTTTAACACACTCTTCCAAAGAGTTCATTTTCTATCGCTGTGTAGTTTCATTTGTATTTCTTTTTTGTAACAAATTTATCATTAGCATTATTATGGATTTAAAGTTTTGTTGCACATTTATTGCGTTGGATTTATTGTTACTGTTGTTGTCAGACATTGATTGCCTTAATAATGTGCTGCGCAAATTGAAAGAAACTAGAGCAACAAGATAAGAAATGAGTAAAAACTTTTGAAATGTAAAATTTTTAAAATAAATATATTTTTTTAGATTTTGACTATTTTTTAAATAATTGCAAATGCCAATACTTATGTAAATTACTAAACTATAAAACTATAAAATAGTAAAAACTAGGTAATGACTTGCTCTTACTTAATAGTGTACCGTTAAATGAGTATTACATATCACCTGCCTTACTAGGAAGTGTTTTAAGCATTTGCTTACATAGATGTGTCATGTCAAATGCAATTTCTTACTGCGAAATTTGTTAGAAGCCAAGCATATTTAATAAAACTTTTTAGAGTATAAGTAATAATGTTTTTGACAATAGCGGTAATGTAGTTCATTAGGAAACTGATGAGTTAAAGAATTTCACTAATTTTAAAATTTCGATCGAACTTTTCGCAGAATAATCAAATTGAATTTTCGTCCTTAAAGGAACCGAACGTCTTCTATATATATAAAAATGAAGTGTTCCATGTATGTAATCGCATTACGTTAGAACGGCTGAAGCGATTTGGTTTTTATTTTTGTATTCGATTGGAAATTTTCAGGAGATGGTTTGTAAAAAAAACTGTGCAATAGTACTTGATTCGTTGTTAAAACGTTAATGCCAAACGCCATTAAGGCAAATATAATCAAAGGAAAGTTTAAAGGTGAAGAAGTGCTTTTTCCAAGAATACCAATGATATCAAGTGAGCTACCATTTAAGTTTAAACGCGTCAAATTTATAGCTCGCATTACATTCGCTATGACGATTAAAAAATCTCAAGGACAATCGTTAAAAATGTGTGGGTTAAATCTAGAATCCTCATGTTTTTCCCACGGTCAATTTTATGTTGCGTGCTCGAGAGTCGGTTCACCGTCAGCACCATTAATTTTCTACCCCAATAGAAAAACAAAAAATATTATTTACTATCAGGCTTTAAAACGAAATATATGTATGTTTACCCTTTTTTATATGTTTTTGAAGGAATAATTGTTTCAATTGTGGATATATGTACATATAATAATAAACGAACTTATAAGCAATAAATTAAGCAAAATTTTTGTTTCTTTTCACACTAAAATTGTGTTTTAATTTATAATACTATATGAAATACTGACCACTAGTAAATAGCTTCCGAGCAAAGCCGGGCATTCAGCTAGTTTGTAATACTAATTGGTTATTGAGGTTATTAAAAACAAGTGTTTGTTTGTTGCTGTATTAGCAAGTACTTACCCTTTTATAAGCGAGCATAATAAGAACTTATTCCAATAACGTCTCTAATGACATCGCCGTGTTAAAATATAGGGTTTCAATATCAAATTTTAAAGAACGAAGCACTGTTGTTTTGCGCATTCAACTCAATATTTTGTGATGAGAATTTTTTCTGGAATAGTCTCTTTCTTGTACAGATAGTGATTAAAAAAAAAAAACAAATATTTTTCTTTTTATACATCTCTACTTAGGTTAACTGGAAGCAAAAAACTTTAAGACAAAATAATTTTTACCACAATATAAATTGAAAAATTTTTTTTTATAAAAAGAACTTGTCTATTTCTTAACAATTTCCTTCCCTTAAGGAAACACAATAATTCCGTGTATGTTGTATGTAGAGTAGGGTTATCAATTATTAGACTTTTTCAAAAAACCGGTTTTAAAGTAGATTAAAATTTTAAATTTGAAATAAAAATCAGTTTTTTTTAAATCTAACAGACAAAGTTTAGACACTTATTTATTTTTTTAAATATCATACAAGACGTAAGATTTATGTGTAGAAGCAAAATATGATTTAATTCGCAGTATTACTTAAAGCATTATTATTTTTTAGATAAAATTTCGAACAACAATTTTTATTTTATTACTGTAAGACAATATGATGATATGTCTCTTGACTGTAAAGTCTAATGCAGTTGTTGCGAATAGTATAGATTCTAGATTTGTTAAAATCCTTTTGCCACTGCTTCTAACTATTTTGACTTTTGTTTTTAAGGTTTGAAAACTAAATTATCCCTATTCCAAAATCTAGCTCTGATTATTATAGTCCAATATCAATCCCACAATTTCTTTCTAAAGTAAATACTTGAAAATTAAAGTACATAATCAAGGTACTCAATATATAGAAACTAGATACAGTAAAGAAATATAATCAAAGTTAAAATATTTAAAAAAATAAAAAATTTAAATAAGCAGCTGAAAAACATAACAAATTATAAACGCAACTTCAAAACGTAAAAAAATATACAAAATTTCTACTTTTGAATTAAGTAATTTTACATTTAGTTTTTGATTGTGGTTTATAAATTAAATAATTTATAGCATTAAGAGTCCCATAACAATTACACAAGGCACAAACAAATTTCTTGCAATAGAAATCCGTACATGTTGTTGAATTTTTCATTGTCTTTGATTATGATTGTAATGAAATGATATACAAAATGAAGAAAACAGCCTTCTAGTTAAAATTTTATTTGTATTTCTCTCAGTTATAATGTACTAGAAAAGCTCGGCGCACGTTGCTACGCCCCTTAATGAATAAAAATCCATTCTAAATTAAAATTTAATATCAAGTGCAAAAAGCTAAAAATTATAACTTTTTTTAATGGGCGTGGCACTGCCCACTTTTCTAATCAAGAAAATAAAAAGTCATGATAACTCAAAATGAGTGCAAACTTTATCAAAAATCGGTCAAAGGCAAGTATTTAAAAAATGATAACTTATTTCTTATGGGCGTGGCACTGCCCACTTTTTTAATCACGAAATTGTATAATCATGAGAGCTCAATATGTGTGTGCAAAGTTTTTGAAAAATCAGTAAAGTTCAAGTAGCTGAAAAAGATAATTTTTTTTATGGGCGTGGCACTGCCCACTTTTATAATCACGAAAATTTAAAGTCCTGACAGCTCAATATGTGTGCAAAGTTTCAGAGAAATCGGTTTAGTGCAAGTACCTCCATATTATAACTTTTTCATGGGCGTGGCCCCGCCCACTTTTTACCACCCATAAACACACCCGGAATGTGTACAACAACTTGCCAAAGTTTGAGTCCGATCGGTTTTACAGTTTTGGAGTCTATAGCTAGCACACAGACAGAGTTTCACTTATATATATAGATGTTTCCTTCTGCTGATAACATTCAGGGTACACTTAGCAAGGTAACCTTAACTAATCAACCGTTTATGCATTCATATAAGTATGTCACACTTATAAAAAATATATGTGAACTTCATTTTAAACATCTTTTTAATATAAAGTTTGACATACTTATGAGCAAGCGAATTCAGTCGAGTTCACGACTACATGTAACTTGTAAAGGTACAATTTGGTTTCGCACTTCATGTTTTTTGGTTTCTTTTCATTTTACTAAAATTTTTGACAGATATTTTAATAAAAACTTAATTCTTAGCCCTTTCTATTTTGCTGTGTTTTCGGTTTTAATTTTTTTTTTAAATTTTATTTAAAAATTTTTGCATCAGAAAAGAATATCTCCTCGATATTTCATATTTTATTTTTGTGTTATGAAAAATTATTTAAGAAATTTTTTGAAATTTGGAAGGTTTTCCAGTATTACATGCATTAGTGTACAATTGGTTACAAAATTAAATGAACCTAATCTTAATAATAAAAAATTGATTTTTGTGAGGAAAAAGCCGAAAAATCAATATTAAAAAAAACCCGCCAGGTGAAAGAACAAAAACCCGGTTTTCCACCGGTTGTAAATCGTCGAACACCCTAATGTATGCAATTGTATATTTGTGTCTTTTCTTAATAGAAATGGTGTATGTGTTTACAAGTATGCCTAACTTAACTCAATTATTTTTAATTATTTCCTATGTTGAAACTTTTTTTTAAGATATTTTTACACATGCCATATTCATTTACAAAAACATATTCCTATATGGCAAACAAAAAAGTAAGTAAAAACAAAAAAAAAACTAACTTAATTTACAACTAAAATTAGTTGTGCAGATAGAAGTAAGAAAACAAAATGAGATATAAAGTTTTATTTATTTTTACGAAAAAACAGGGTAGTGCAAAATATGATCTAAAATTTCCCATAAATTAATGTATGAGTAATTTTTTAATGCATTGCATCTGTGCAAAAACAGTTCCTGCTATTTTGTCTTCGTGGCTTACAGTGGAATTCGTTAAGCCTGCCGCCTTATACTAGTAGACTTGCACTAGTGAAGCTGCCAACTTTAAAAAGTCGTAGAACAATGTTAAACGTTACGTTTGTTCTAAATTTAATTAAAGGATGTATATGCTCTGATTTCCTATTAGCACATATCTTTTTTAATGTACCATGTCGTTCTACACGTCGTTTTTGTCCGCTATCAGTCAAAGTTTTCAGAACGAATTATGCCAACTTCGATCCGTTTTTGAGGATTTGTACCGAGTTCAATAAACTTTATCAACATATTGATTTTTCTTTAAATGTTAATATTGTAAAATGTAAAATTATTTTGTTTTTAAATAACTAATATTAAACATTTTGTATGTACTGCTTTTTAGTCTGTAAGGATCTAGAATCCATAGACTTAAATAAATAAATAAATAAAGATCGTTGTCTTAGGTATTTTTTACCCTACTTATTTTATACCATTCTCCCTCCTCTGATATTATGGTGATGGATTAATGCTCTCATATTTTGATGAGATTTTGTCGCATTTTACATCGGTGATATTTCTCATCAGTAAGATTAAGCCGTTGCCATTAATCTAGTAGCAGCTATTTCATATTTCACCTGTATTTCTATCGGCAAAATTGATAGTATATTCTCAATAGCCATTGCTACTGTAGCTCACATGGCACCGAATACACTAGTATATTTATTCCTGAAATTCCTCTAAGCTACATATGGCCATTACAAAGTTATTTATTCTAATCAGTAGCTATTTGTTTTATTTAGGCCGCAATGAGTCCAATTGATCTGATTTCTTGTTGCTTTTTCCATGACTGGATAGTGCCAACATCCTTTGATGTAGGGTCTCGTGATTCGCACCCATACAACATTACATTTAAAAATTCAACATTACACTGTTAGAGACTAAAATTTTTGTGCCATTGTAAAGTTGGGAAGAATTCCATATAGCGTTATGTATGCCGTAAGCCCGTTTTGACTTTTCAGTTGTTTGTGTTGTGTTTAGGGGAACCAGAGCCTAGGTACGCAAAGGATCCTGTATCTTCAAGTGTACCATCAGAATGCATATATAGTTGGATATTTTCCGTCTTAACACGAATTAGTTTTGTCTTAAAGGAGTTTTTTTTAAACTCATTTTAACGGCCATCAGCTCAACGATGCGTAGCTTCATCTGCATGTCGGTGAAATTATATGTAAGAAGGTAAATGTCAGATCATCAAGATCTTCCAAACAAGTGTGAAAGCCCTAACGTATACCTCTATTTCGTTGAGTTGCTGTAGCCATTATGTTGAATTATAGTGGCGATAGAACGTAACCTTGTCTAGCACCCTTCTTAACAGCCACCATATCACCGCGCT
The DNA here is from genome assembly GCA_941918925.1 of Phyto melanocephala. Lineage (NCBI taxonomy): Eukaryota > Metazoa > Arthropoda > Insecta > Diptera > Rhinophoridae > Phyto > Phyto melanocephala. The sequence continues at coordinate 101,979,244 of OW799234.1, read as the reverse complement.
AATTTTCATGTTGCATACGGCAGTCAGCATCAGAATATTGATGTTTTAGTTATTAGTGTATTCACTCTCTGAAACTACTTATTCGTCATCACAACAAACTTGAGTCAGGCATTCTTATTTACCAGTTAAGGAGCCTTGCTTAATTACTCGGAAAGACCAGAGAATATTAAGATTTCTATTGTGGATTCTTTGAACGAGATCGATAAGGGCGCGATTGAAAAAATAACATTAAAATCTATAGAATATCTAAATCTCTTGGGCACCCAGACGCAATATTTATAAGAAGAATTTGGCTTAAACGTGGAAGAAAAGAGCGGAGAACTATTTGTGTGTATTAGCTCGCTCTACAACGACGACTCTGTCTTGACAATAAATATGAAGAGTGTACGTATGTCTAGCTTTGCAGAATCACACTTTAAAATATTAGGGTCAGAAATTCTTTCTAAACTTGGGCTGGTTCTGCAGACATCTATCAGCCCTATATAAAAAGATGACATGGAAATTTCTTTATGTTTTGAAATTTTTAATATTTGTTTTATTACACCACATATCAAAGAACCTTTAAAGTTAAGAATGAAAACAAGACATTATGTCTATTGCTACTTAAAACACTGATGCATTTGTATATGTATTTGTTATTATGAGTTTGTGTGTGAAAGAAACTTAAAGGGGAAGTATTGTCTGTTCTCTGTATTTACACAAAGAAATATAAATGGCTATAAAAGTAAGGACATTTAAATATGTATAAATACAACTAGTTGTAAAACATATATGTATTTATACTAGGGAATAATTTAAGAACAAGCACCAAAATCCAGCATTTTTCATAAGCAGTAAATGTGTAATATTTTTGTCTAAAAGAAATTTTTAACAAGTCAGTTAACAGTTTAAATTTTTAAAAGTTAAAGTAAATTAAAGAAAAACTTGGAAGTAATCCGTGCGACTTATTTAACATTTTATTTTCTGTATTCATTTCATTTTCTATGGCCAAATCAGTGTGTATAGAAATAAAACTTGATAAAAACAAAAGTAAGCAACAAAGTACTTTAACTAAATACTTTTAACACACAATGGTTTAATCAAGCATTGCCAAAAAAAATATATTTAAAAAAAGTTGCAAAACCAAAGCAAAAACGAAGCTAGCGCACTTAAAACTCCAGTTGAGTGTTGCACTCAACAACTGTAACAACAAAAGCAACAAACAAAGTAAAATCAGCAACAGTTGCAAAAAACAACAACAACACCACCTTTAAATACTTTAAGTTGTTATTATGTTTTTACACACAAAACCACTTGAAGTAAATTTAAACTTGAATTCAAGGAATTTTTTTTTAGTTATTTTCTCTGCACTCTACATGCTTTAAAAATAAATTAAAATTTATTGAATGTCATATTAAAAAAAACGGGTAATATCATCTAGGAGTTGCCTTTGATTAACTGTTTTTTTAATAAAATTTCTATTGCCCTTTTTAAGTAAATTTAACATAATCCATATTCTCCGGCATTCTGCAATGTTGAATACCAGGCCTGAAGGCTGCGAGAAGTCAGCTAAAGCATATGGTTCATCATCCACGATGCAGTCATTAAATTTTTCATTAAATTTTTTTTTATTATTTGCACGTTATTTTTCAATCGCATTTTTTAAAAATTTCTATCTGGGATCTTTTGTACTTTGAAAGTTTTAGGGGCAGCATAATTTTTCAATTTGCGTACAAAAATCACAGGACAACCCACATTTTGAGTATCTTTTCTCACTGATGCGTTGGGATTTCTGTTTAACGTGCCCCTGATTTTGTTCGTCTTATATACTCACAAATACCGTTTTTGATCAGATAAAATCCTTTTCAATCCAAAAACAAGATACAAATTTTATCCAGGCTGTATCAGTACATAGCTACTTAAAGGTTTTCAAAACCTTTCACCATTACAAAAAATTTTCTTTGTAAAAATAAGAATGTTGAAAAATTGAACTCAAGCCTGTTTAAAAATTTGAATATTATTTAGTTTTCAACCGCTGCTCTGGAAAGCCTGTAAGCTATTAAATATTTGCCATCTGAAGCGTCGTTTCGTGAAAGGCGAATATGGATTGTTTAGCAAGTGAAGAACTCATAAAATTACATAAATCTTCGCAGGAAGAAAAATACAATTACTACGGTGCTGTGTCAGTATTGATGGAGGTGTGCCAACATCAATACAACAACTTGTTTACCAAATTTATAATAACATTACAATTTTGAAATAACTACGCTAATCAATGTCACATTATTGTAAATATTAATTTTCTACATTATTTTTAACTAAAAATATAGCAGGGTGGGTGATTTTTCAAATGAACAACAAACAATACACCGTTATTTGAGCATTTTAAAATTAGGACCGTATTTTTATATTCACCTTATTGAAGCGGTATAGGCTTGCCGGAAACACAACATAGAAAAATAAAATGTTTTTTTGTGTTGTATTTGTGTATGAATTTTTCAGATACACATTGTGACAATACCATATGTTAGGAAGAATACAAATTTTGTATATGCAGGAACTTGGTGGTACATAACATTGAAAAAAGTCGTAACTTCTGACTGGGTACTAAAAAATCTAAACCAGAGCTGAACCAAATGGACCACATTGGTTTCCGAGAGTGGGTTGTGGAAGTGTCTCTTACTACCTACACACCCTCCTTTACCACCTATTAATCAGCGCTATTAAGTCTGAACTGTGTTTGAAATTCGGCCAAATTCAATACATTCTCATACAAATAAAAAATTATAAATTTAAAATGAACAAAATAAAAAAGACTGTTGCTTTTTTACGGTCTGTAGAGGAAGGATAAAGTTTAACATGAGCTTTTTTGCAAAATATTCTTGAAACATCTTCTTATAATCATACATACATATAAGTATGTATACAAAAAATCAGAAGTCAAAGTCAAAGGCTTTTTACTTAATTTAGTATAAAAAACAGTATTTAAAAAAGCAAAACAATGCAACACTAATTGCGTGCCATGAATAACACTCTGATAAAATGAGCAAGAAGTTGTGCTAGTATTTATGAACGTACATAAATATGTATGTGAATATGTATGTGAATATGTATGTGAATATGTATGTAAATATGTATGTATATGTATAGAAGAAATGCTAAAGACTCTCTAAAATTGAAACATAGTGATAAAAATAAGTAGTAGTAGTAGTCTTTGGAAGTACTCGTTAAATAAAGTTATTTATATATTATGGGTAGTAACTAGTACCAAACAGTGTTTACTTACACACAAACACATATTTATCTATGAGTACGTGCATAGACGGGAAGTTAGACAGACGACAATTTGGCACCATAAACATTTAATTTAGTCCATTCATTTAAAAAAAAAAATTTAAATGAAATATGACAAAAAATAAATAAATAAATAAAAACACAACATTCTAATACATTTTAACGCTAACAGAGAGTGTCCTTTGAAATCAACCAATACATATGCAAACATGTTTGTAATTGAATTGAAACAGATTTTATTATAGGAATTCATTCGACATTAAACAGACACTTGTTTTCATAACACAGAAATAGAAAAGAAAACACATTTTAAAATGTTTATGTTCTAATTGTGCTGCTGTACATTGTAATTGTGATGGCATTGCTTTTATTACAAAGTTATCCTCCGTTATTTGCTTAACATTTTCAACACGTTTAAACAATTGTAATAGTGTTTATTTTAAATTAAAGGAAATAAAGACGAAGAAATTTTTAAACTGTGTACAGATTTTTTGATTTGTTCTAAAGAAAACAATGGCACTTTTAATATTTTTTGCCTTGAGATAAAACTGTATAATGGATGGATTTATTTAACCGCAACCTGAGTATTTATTGGCGTTTTTAAGCAATCTGTAGTAGACGGAGAAATAATTTTAATTTGATGAATATAGTAAATATTCACCAAATTTTATTCAAATAATTGCCAAATAATAACATAAGAACTTTTCTATAGCTGAATTTGCATGAATTTTTTTTTGCAATAAAACTACGTTCTTGTCTGTGGGTCATAATAAAAATGTGTTCAAAAAAGCCTGTTCAATGTAGAAGTTTTTAATAATTTATTTAAATAAAAATGGAAAACACCCAATAAAAATATGTAAAATATCGATAAAATAAGACAAAAATCGCCCTAATTTTTTATTTTGTTGCATTTTGTGAATTTTTTTGGGTTCATTTGTTGTTTTTATTATTTTGGCTGTATTTTTTTTGTGGCCATTTTACGCAGCGCATTTTGCATACCATTCACCTGTGGTGGCAAGGGTATAATAGCCTTAATTTTTAATTTTCTATAATATGCATTTTCGACCCTGTGAAGTATATATTTTCTGAACGCTTAAGCCTAGTGGAGTGGATTGAGCAATGTCACTCTGTCCGTGAGTTGATTAAAATAACTTTTAAAAGCGCTCTCTGTATATATCTGTATATGCTGTCAGTCTTTTGTAAATATCCAATTAAGAATTGCTATTGAAATCTAGCATTATCTCCCCATAACATTTTGAGATATAAGCAAATAAATACGACTACTTCATATTCTTACCTTTGGTAATTTACATACAGGTTTGTTACAATTTAGAGTTATGCCTCTTGGGCAATTCGTAAAAGTTTTTGGACGAATCAGTCGAAAACTGGCAAAGTTATAAGGAAAAATATTTTTTTGAAATATATATATATTTTTTTTAAATATATCAAGTTTCTAAAGCTCCTAATTGAATATCAAAAGAAATGGCAAGACTAGCAAAATATAACACACTATAAACAAATTAAAAGTCCAATGGCGTATAGCATTACACCAAAATTCTAGCTTATTAAAAATGAGGTCACTATTTCTATAAACATGATGATGAAGTGTATTATCAGATTCGGCACGGTCGAATGTAGTATTTTTAGATGCTTTTCAAGATACTGTACTAGAAAATCCTACGGTACATAAAGAAAAACTTCACCATGATTAAAGAGATGATTGCAATTTTTAGAGTACTTTAGGGTTTACATATTTTATTAATAAAGTTTGACATTTAGAACCGCAGACTATAGAGTGCTTTTAACACTACTTTATAAATATCAGCATAAATGGCAAAAGTAAAAAAAACAACATTAAAAATGGTATAGATTTTGATAATGATTCAATCAATCAAATCTACTATATTTCGCTGAGGTGTAAATGTACTATAAAGTCGTTGTTTTTATACCCGCCACCAAAAAAATGGTGGGGTATATTCATTTTGTCATTCCGTTTGTAACACATCGAAATATCCATTTTAGACCCCATAAAGTATATATATTCTGCATCAGGGTTTGATTTGATGACGATCTAGCTATGTCCGTCCGTCTGTCCATCTGTCCGTCTACCGTCTGTTGAAAGCACGATAGAGGTCGCACCGTAAAAGCTAGGGGGCTCAAATTTTGCCAGAATCTTTCTTATATACAAGGTTTGTTAGGTATTGAAAATGGGATAAATCGGAATATTAGGAAGTGAGTTATAGCTCGTCATGCAAGAGTAGGTCGAAAAAACCGTGTCCTTCGAACATCGAATAAAATGGAATTGTGTCCAAACGCATTAACGTACAGTCATGAAACTTCGAATATTATTTCGAATATGTATTTCTCAAGTCAAAACAATATCTCTCCCCAAAAATTCCTTACATCCATGATTTAGGAGAGAGATAAAAATGTACGAAAATTTATACTGCGCAGTGTATTTTTCAGTATATTTAAAATTTTAAACCTAATAAAACGGACAAAATTAGATGTACGATTCTGAAATTTTGCACACTTTGCTTTTTGGTGAGAGCTTTTTTGTAACGGAAAATCAATATGCCACGCCCACTTTTATGCCCACCTCCTATATAACGTTTTACCGTAAATTCATATAATTTTTCTATTAATAAAGATTTTGGAATAATAAAGGGCCATATTGAAACACCTAAGTTGTACTCATTAGCAAGAACAACTTTGACATAAAACCGACAAAACTAGAGGTATGATGATAAAATTTGCTACATTTATCCTTCTAATCAATGTAATTGTTGTGAAAAAAAGTTTAAGTGACACGCCCACTTTAACGCCTACCTCCCATATAACGGTTTATCTTAAATTCATGTAATTTCTCTATTGACAAAGTTTTTGGGAAAATAAAAGACTATATTGAAATATTTAAGTTGTATTTATTAGCAGAAACTTTATTGACACGCCTACTTTAACGCCCACTTTTACTAAAAGAATAAATTTACGAAAACATTTTACTATCATATCGAAGTTTTTAAGGGTGGTTAAATTTTAAGGGCCAAAATTGATTTTAAATAAAACACAAATAATTTAAGAAATTATTATCATTTCTTTTTATAATGATAATATTTGTATGGTTCAATTATGTATTTAACAAATTATCGGCCAAATGAAACTTCCCATCCGTGGCGCAACTCCTCTATCTGATGGTCCAAATTTTGACCGACAATGTTGATGCCCAATTGTTGGGCATCATGATGAGTCGAGGTTGACTGCTCTTTTGCCACACTATCGCAAAAAACAGCAATGCTTCCCATTCAACGAAATAAGAAGGCATTCACAGATTTTCCAACATTTTATACAGACCTGTTTTGCAGAAATTTAAATATTTTTTACAATTTTCCCGATTGTGGATGAATTTGAATGATTATGTTGATCAAAAGAATTATGAAGTGCACAAAATGCATTTTGATTTGAACGCCCATTTTCATAAAAAACCTAAATAACTTTAAAGCTTTGCTCATTTGCGTATCTTTCCACTGTTCAAATTGAGTTAGTCTGAGATTGAGAAATGTCAAGTGAAATGCAGAAAACAAATTGAAAGATTAGGTGTAGTTCACCTTAAACATGGGCCCTTAAAATTTAACCACCCTCTACAAAGCAAGTGATACATATTTTATTATAAAGAGATTATTCGATAGCGATTAACAAAATAATAAATATTGTGCTTTAAATGTACACAAAATTGGTGGTGGGTATAAAAGATTCGGCACAGCCGAATATAGTGCTCTTACTTGTTTATTAATAAAGTTTGACATTTAGAACCGCAGACTATAGAGAGCTTCTAACACTACTTTATAAATATCAGCATAAATGGCAAAAGTAAAAAAAACAACATTAAAAATGGTATAGATTTTGATAATGATTTCAAATCAAATTTACTATATTTCGCTGAGGTGTAAATGTACTATAAATTTGTTGTTTTTTCTTTTTGTCTTGTTCGATAAGTGCGGTTTTGTAAAGATAAACGGAGTTTAGTATAAGTAAAAATATTAATGTACATCACAGCCAGCGTTGTAATGATACTATTTGTGTATGTGTTTCCAGTAGGCAGAAGTCAATTATAATTCATTTAAGTTGATTCAAATTTCAATCTATTCTTTTTTGTTGTAAAAAGAATTAATTAAAAATTTACTAATTGAGTGCATGAATGATTCGCGAATTTATTAAAAAATGAATAATTTATTTAAAGCTCTGCCACATAGTAGCTAAGCCTAGATTTCTTTTTTAATGTTATAGGCCATTCCGAAGCCATCTTTGATTTTAAAATCTCACATGTTTAGTTTTATTATATTAGTCAAGCCCTTTTATTTTACATCCATATTGATAGAGAAGAGTGCTATCTTGGATTTAATTTTTTTTTCAGAGTTTTCTGTATACTATACTATTCAACCCCCCAGGTTTTGATACCAATATTGTGGAGATTGAAGTTTGCCACCTTTCGAAATTGTTATATTTGATCCATATATTTTTTAAGTCTTTCATAGTTTACTTTATTTTATTGATTAAGCACTTTTGTTTGATCCTAAAATTGATAGGGTGAAAGTAAGCAAAGTTTTAGTTACTAGATTTAAGCCGTATAAAAATTTATTGTACGCCATTTAGTAGTGGCGGTCATCGTATATTTAAAATGTGTTAAGCGGAGATCTGTGCTACATGTGAGGGATTCTAAGATTTTATTTTAACAATCACGCGGATAAATGAATATTGCTCAGTTCACTCCCACAGTCACAATATGTAGTGTGAAAATATGTATTTTATGAATATTGTAGAAATTATAAACAGAATGACAAAACATTTGTCAACACAGGTGAAATAAATAAAAAATAAAGCGATATGTTTTCACTAAAAGCTTTCACCGTATGACTTGATTATTAAAAGTAAACATTTGCTTTTATAGCAGTAATAGTAACCTATTGACGGCTTCAATATCAAGGGATGCCAAACCCATTTAAACTTGATAAAAAATATATCTGTAAGAACGTTAAAAGCTTTATTAGGTTAGGTTAGAATAGGTTAGGTTGAAAAGGAGAGGCACTTAAAGCCCAAAACCACGACAAGTATACACTTTTGTTCAATTGGCTTGTTGTTCGCTCCATATGAAAAGAATAGTTAGAAAAGAAGAGAAAGAGAAGCAGACCACTTCAGAATTTTTGACGGGAAACGAACCCACAACCTTTAAACTAGCAGACCAGCACACTACTGACTAGTCCACCGTGGCACCCGAAAAAAGCTTCATTAAAACTACGAATTATATCTGATCCTTCAAAGTCGCTTTAACGGTAGTACCAGTAGGTACTAGTTTTCTATCTAAAACTCTCTAAAATTAGCGAGTTTATAAAGAACTCTGTACCTTAAATATTTTCTATATCCTGTGTCACTATGTGAAATAAAAACTGCACATCCTTTATACAGCCTGTAAAATCCTATTTAAGAATCTCCATCACTAAAGTTCTTAAAAAAACAAACTGCATCAAAATTTAACTGACAATATTTATTATTTTATTTTATTTTATCTTACTTCTACTTTTGTTTAGATTTTAAATAAAATTTAAGCTCAACAAATTTTGCAGTCATGTTGGAGACTCCCCTTCAACATCGTTAGTAATATTTTTTATTTTACAAAATAGCATTATAAAAAATCATTCGTAATAAAATAAACAAATCCATACTTCAAATCCTCAATGGACCATTTTAGAGGTTTCTTAACAGCAAGGACATTAAATTGTTAAGAGTTGTTGTGAGAAAACAAGAGAAGAAAAATTAAATTAAAACGTTTGATGAATACCAAATGAAAACAAAGGAATGACAAAATTTTCCCTATTTCTATATGAAATTAAATCAGTACATAAAAGGGACAGTTTTTTTTTGTTAATTTGTCCTAGTGGTATATTAAAATAAACTGTAGGACAAATATATTATTAATTTAACCGGCTATATGAGGGAGATACAAATGTTTTTGTTGTAATAATAAATATTGCTTTGTACTGTTTAACTTAGTTTTAGCATAAAATCATGTGCCATTTGTAAATATATAATTTTCTAATTTAACAGAATTTATAGTTTTGATTTTCATAGTTATAATCAATGAGTTATATTATGGTCTCCATATTTTTTAATTCTGCCACAAACAATAGAATCCAGAATACTTTTTGTATAATAAAACTATTGAAATTTTAACAAATAAAGTGCATACTTACTTTTGTTTGTTATAAACAAAAAGTTTGTAAAGTTCTCCAACTCAAACATTTTTTTTTGTTACAAAAGTTATCGCCTTTAAAACAATTTTTGAATTTTTTGTTTACAATTTATGCCGAACACACACAGGAATATTTGTACAAAACTAACATACATAGATACATACATACAGATAGAGTATTGAAAATATTAAAGTATCCAGTATGAAATCAAGCAATTGTCTTATACAGTGGTAACAATGGAAGAAAAATAAAAAGTAGTTTAATACATTTACGTAATCATGTAATAAAAGCGTTTCCACACAACAAGATAGGCAGTTTACTTTTTGGATTTCTAAACTTTTATATAGTACCAAAAACCTACAAGCAAATGTTATAAACAAACCTTACCACCTAATCTTCTAAATGTTCAAAAATCCCTTTTTAGTAGATATACACATAAGAAGAGCAGCTCAAAGTCCAAATTTTAATATTTGGATATGCGATCATGAACTAGTGATTCAGTCATAGTATATATCGTCGGCTTAATATGTAAACGCGCTAAATCCACTTTATTAGTAAATTGAGATTTTGATGCCACGTCGAAGAGAAAGATACGCCTCGTCGACCAGCATGTAGTTTTTTTTTTTGATCTTGAAGTGTGTAAAAAGGTTTGATAAAAAAACTGCTTAATCCTTTCACAGAAAAATTTTTCTAAGAACAACTGCTAAATCCAGTATATTCAGTGTTTATTACTAACTCCAATTTGTTTTTTTTTTATTTTTTATTTTTTTAGATTGTAAATCAATATATTTTTGGTTTTCTTCTCAAGCTTCAAATATGAAATCAAAGAATTTTTTTCTTTCCTGTAAAATTTGCTGAAAGGGAGTAAGCAGGTATGCATATTGGGTTAGGTTGAAATTAGAGGCACTACAAGCCCCAACTCACGACAGGTACACACTTAAGCCCAATTGGCATGTTGTGTCATATAGAATAGCGAGAAAAGAAAGAGAACAGACGAGAGAAATAGAGCTTTACAGTCTCTGGCGAAAATCGATCCCGCATAGTATCGAACCAAATAGTGGTCTGCTTCGATACTTCCTCTACATATGTATGTAAAATAAATTGTAATTACTAGTAAAAATACAATACTCACCTAACACTTCTTACTTTAAGCACGTGTAATAAACTAAGTATACAAAAATGTTATAAAACAATCGGGGAATCCAGCAAGTTTGCTGAAACAATATGCACAAATAAAAAAATCCATCAGACCAAAGTGGCATCCTTGAAAACATTATATTCAATGCTAATTTCTCTTTAAGCAATCTACTCTCGTGTACAACCTTTTTTTTATTGCTGTGCTGTGTAGTGTACAGAAAAAAAACGATTATATTAAGGTGAATGCAAGATTAATGAATGAGGTTTTTCTTCATCTCATTTGTTTGCTGTATTTAGTGTGCTGTGTGGTAAATTATTTCACAATATTAAGCTGAACTCATTGTTATATAAAAAAGTGAATGCAGTATTGCAGGTCTCTAATACAAAAATATATAATTTGGTGTGTATCAGCCACACTTTGCTTTTGTTGTTGTTTGTTTAATCAAATTTTATTTTGAACAGCTTAAAATAACAATTTCCATTAATGTTCTTATATGTATATCTTATAATGGCTTTTAATAAACATGTCCAGAAGTTGTCTGGAAGCTAAAAAATCTGTCTATATTTGGGTCGCTCCTATCTCAGCTTGCAATGTGCCTATACAATTAATTTTGAATTGAAAACTCTCGAAAGCTCATTCGATAAGTTGATTTCAATAAACACATGGACATACGGAAACCCCGACTTAGCTAAATCTATTTACTCCTGTTTGTAAAAGGAAATACTTCTCTTTTTAAAAGGAAATATCATCATTCTAACATTTGCCACATGATTAGCATCAGGAAAAATAAAAAATAAAGAATGGAAACACTTTATATATTTCTATCATGATTTTAAATCCTTGTTTTTATTGTGGAATATATGTTGCCAAGACTTTTCAAATTCTCTTTTAAAATTGCATTCGTTCACATGCAGTAAGACTCGGCTTACGAAACTCTTATTTTTTATAAAAATTCATATAGCAAACCTCTTTGCGAATAAGAAAAGCAATTCGCATGTACATGAACAATTTTTCTCTCTTCCATTTTTCATTCCTCTTTCGTTTTCAAATCCAAAAGTTTTAAACTAATTATTCCAGAGTGTAAACGTCGTCGCGCCGAGTTGATTAATTGTGCAATTTACATTTTTATAATCCCACAATAATAAAAGAAACAACATATTGAATTAATTTTTGTTTTTATAACAAAAATTTCAGCTTGTCAGAAAAATTATAACGAATTGATTATGATGCTACTTTTTGATACTACTGTGTGTCTGGTATTATTTATGTATGAAAAAAACAACAATAAACAATAAAATTTTTAAATCAGCCCAAAAAAAAAAAACTTTTTAATACAAGCCTAGCAAAATTGAAACAAAACTTAAGGGCTTGTAAGCAATCAAAATGGTTAATACTTATAAGAAGCAAAAAATATTGATACAAAAATTAAACAAAAGGTCCTTTAAATTACAAACAATTTTCACAACTAAAACTACACATTTGAAGAAAGAAAATAAATAAAATAAATATAGAAATTAAATTGAGTTTTATACTTTTATGCATAAATCTAACACATAATTTATCAATTGCCGTTTACGAAAAAAGTTTTAATTTTTTTTTAATATTTTCAATCAGCTCTAGTTTTACACACATGATGCTACTCATACTTGACGTTTTTTGTCTGTAAAGTTTTTCAATAGAAGTTTTCGATTTTTGTTTTTGAAGTTTTTGATGTTTTTTACATTTTTTATGCGGCTTGTTGGTCGAGCTTTTTAGCTTTGTGATTGTGTGTTCTTGTGGACACCTTTGACTTGAGTAACAATAACAATAGTTAAATAATATTCATTTGAATACATTTTCCAGCAAAAAATATAATTTTTTATATAATTTTGTTATATTGACAAATGTGATGTTTGTTTGTTGGTTTATCTGTGTGTATGGTTATAGGTTGAGAGTTTGTTGAAGGTATTGTGTCAGCTGTAGGGACTAAACATTAATAAAACGAGTAAAGGCAACAATTTAGATTATTATTTAAGATAAATTCTCTATTGAAAAAAAAAAATATATTTTTTTTTATTTAGCTTAATTTAAACATTCAAAAATTGCCTTACAATTTAGGTAAATTCAGACGATATATATTTTACATGTAACAAATTTTTCACTGTAAAATTGATACATTTCGAGTGAACGCTTTCAAACCTTGCTTGTGCAATATATATTGATATGAATGAATAAAATGTATTTTATTTGACATCTGACATTAACAGTTTTTAGTAAAATAGAAATATAATAACATTATGTTGTTCGAGTTAATCTAGTTTAACCAATTTTTGTAAAAAAGTACTGTCACAAAAATTGCTTCATAAATTTAACAAAGTTAATTATAGGATACTATAGGAAATTACCAAACAAAATTCACGTGCCAATTTAGTTGTTATAACAAGTATTTTGCTATAATTTTCTTAAGTTCTCAGCTTCTTTAAATTTTTCATAAACAAAAGTCTTAAATATATTTATAATCACTCTCTACCTTAACATACAATTCATACTTATTGTATATCCAAAACATATTGAAGTAGTTCCAAAGGCTATTCAATACAGCAATATTTTAATGTTGCTGGTGATGTTTAACTTTATTCATGGATTAGATATGATGAGGACAGTTTTTATCTCTAAACTGATTAAAATAATTTCTTTAATTGGTATACGGTAAATCTTATGGAATTATATTTTTAATTCTGCAGATATTCAGTAATTTTAAATGTCTACTCTCTAAATGGCTCTAAGTTAAATGTAGTTGTTTCATTTGTGGACCTTGAAATCCTCTTTAATGTAAAAATTAATTGCAACTCACATGTAATAATGACAGTTAATAAAGCTAAAGTGGTATTAAATCCCATAAAGGGTTAGGCTAAGGAATTTATTGATCCTTTTTTTTCACGTTATTGGTAAGGATTTTACTGGAATATGGATCAGTAATTTGGGATCCCCAATATGTTTCAATAAATACTGAGTTAAATAGTTGATATTTACACACAACATTTGTAGCTCTGATCAAAAGAGTGCTGATGATGAAACCGTAGCTGGTTTCGAAAATTCATTCCACTCAGCTAGTATCGGATGACTAACTTTTCCTAGATATTCTGTCATTATCACATAGAACTTATAGCCTAATATAAAAATATAATACAAATTAAAAAGAAAAGTTTAAATGTAATACTTTAAAAATAAAATTTGTGCTGTTTTGCCTTTGTAACTTATGTTTAAATTACCGTCATATCGAAGTCGTTTATTGCGCATTGCGCTCCCAACGCTATAAAGCCTAAGAGTTGTTTACAATATTGCATTTGTCCTGAATCTAATTCAAGGTAAAATTGATTCTACATGTCTTCAAAGTAAAATAGGCATCAATGTTCTTAATAGGCAGCTCAGATATTATGAACCGTTATGTATACAATTTCACCGATCAAACTACTTTAACTTTGATCCATTTAGAAGAATTTGTGCTGAGGTAAATAAGTTCTATGTACACATCGACTTTTCTGATAATGTTGCAGTAAGAAGTGGAAAGCTGATAAGGTTTCTCAACTTAAATGATTACATCTAATGTATTTTCTGTCTTGTCTTCTTTTGTTTATGATATTATTGTTTTCTTTGATAAAAAAAAAACTAATCAACTGTAAATTTAATAATGTTGATTAAATTAAACAAATAAATGCAACAATTACACAAGAGACTGGAACTTGTTTTTTTGAGGTCAATAATTTCAAATTTAATCTTTTTTTTTCTTCATCAGCTTGCATTTTTCAGCTGCTGGTACTAATCGTATTTCTAACATTTTTCCAACAAATAAAAGGTTAAAATATGATAACTTTACTCTTAATTAAGAGATTTTAAAATTGCTTTGTTTTAAGAAAAACAATTCAGATTTTGAAAATCAATAAAAAAATGGCTGAGTCATGGTTGTTTAGGTAAAAAAAAAATTAAATAAGTAAACAAAAAGTTAAAATTTTATGTTTTTAAAAATCATGAAAACTACAAAATGGGAAAAACTGTAAAATTTTATTTTTTAGGTAAAGCTGCATAACCTATATTAGGTACTTCAATAAAAAATTACGAAGTATTCATATTTTTTCATTCTTATGAAAGTGAAAAGTTCAAGAAATTTTTCTTCGGTTTCTTAAAAATGAATAACGACAAAATAAAAAAATATAAAAGTGCAAATCCACAAAAAGTATTAATCATTCCAACTTTTAATATTTTCCCAACTATTTTTGTAATTGAGGTTTAATGACATTAATTTGCCGAATTAACTCATACTTCACACAGAAAAAAATATTCCTTAAATTTGTTTAATTAATTGACTTTTTGATTTGTTTTAAAATTCTAATTATATTTTTCATTAACTGAATTAATTTTTTTAATTGATATTAAATATTTTCAAAAACCAAAGAGATTTCTGTCAGTTGAATAAAATAAATAAAAAATAAAAAATGTTATTTTAAATGAAATTTTTTGAAAATTGAATTTCTTAGAATTAATTTAGTATAATTATTATTCAATGAGCAGAATAATAAAAAATAGTAGACAATATGCAAGAAAAAGTTCTGGTAAGTGAAAATATATTAAAATATGTTCAGTTTTAAATATAATAAATGGTTTCAGTTTCATTGTAGATGTGCCCAAATCCAATAATTATTGTATCCCCTTATATTCCTCAGAATTCGCATTTTAGTAGGTAAGTTTGTTGAATTTCTTCACTCTGTCTGATCAAGCCTTTTTACCGGTTAATATTCGTTTATATCTAGGTTGTTGATGCTACCAGTTATTTTTGGATCTCCGGCTTTCGATATGGTATAGAATGTCTACTTATGGAACCCTACTTCTTATGCTAAATTATTTTTATATAAATAACGAAATGTAATTAAAAACATAGATTCATATGTACCATATATGAATATTAAGAATATATAAATATCAAAAAAAAATATTTATTTTTTTAAATTGTTTTTCTAAACAGGTTAAATAATTTTTGTTATTGATATAATAAATAGTTTTATTATACAATTACCAAATTTCAATTATAGACATGATTAAATTAATTAAAATCATTTTGGAAAAAAATGGAAATTTTAATTAATTTTTTAATACTGTTTTAATTGATATTTTTCTCAACATTTGTTCAATTAAAACTATTAATTTTCATTTAATTAATAGTATCATTTTGATGATTGGAGCAAAATTAAACAAATTTTTAATTATTAATATTAATTTCGTAATTGAAGTTCATATTTATTTTTTTCTGTGCAGCTCTTAAATTGTTTTTGACTTGTTGATGTACACTGGTTATTTTAATATCCCTAAAGAAATCAGTTCAACAGCGTTAAATTATATGATCTTGGCGGCCAATTAATATCAGCAAGATGCGATATAATACGGCAATTGAAATTCTCGCACAAAAAAACCATTGTTTTGTTGGAAAAATGTCTCATGTCTACCTTTAACTAGAGTCTACATATTTCAATTTGAGGTCATGAGAAACGCCACGCCCAAAGATAAACAAAGACACAAATAACAGCGCTATATTCAGCTAAGTTTAAATATATTTTTTCTTTACTCAGTTGGTTTTTTCTTAGTAATTAATATGAAAATTTTTTTAATATTCAACAAAATTAGTTTCAAGACCATAATTAATTTTTTTTGGGTGCAACTGCAGCGAATACGTATTTAGGGTGATGGACCCATTAAAACAAGATTTTTAGTAAATGTTGCCAAAGGTACATATCTTATATATTTACAAGTAACAAACATTTTAACGTGTTTCAAAGAAGCTGCAAAATCTGACTTTGTTGGTTACAAATCAGAGGCAGTCGTATTTTTTCGGTCATACCTCGGCTCGTAATGTGCAATATTATCAAAATTACATAGTAAAAACTGATACCATAAAGCAGTCTAAAGTATATGTAGGGGATTAAAAAATTTGATTTTAACATACAAACGGAAAGATGAACAGTCGCACTTAGCTTAATCCATTTCTCTAAATGTAAGAGTTCAGAATATGTATACTTTGTGGGTTCCCCAATAAATATTGTAGAAACTAAAAACTGACAAAGCTATATTGATTGGCACAATAAATCAACAAAAAAAATGTTTATAAATAAACTTGTGAAATTCAGATAAATTAAGGTCTTTGTATTTGAAACTACTTGTTTTAAATTTTTTAATAAAAGCATTTAATTTTCGCTATTCTAAAAATTTTAGACCTCTTCGCTCCTAAGTAATCTTATACCAAGAAGGCTGAAACGGATTTTGGATAGAATTGGATAAATGATACGTGTGTTCATGTTCATTGCAATTGAAAGGTGCATAAATTATTTATCTACCATAAGAAGGGTGAAGGATATAATAATACTGGTTTAATACAGTCTTTTTATCTATAACGAGTTTAGCGATTCTCATAACAATAAATTAGTTATCATAGTATGTTAAACGTGGAAAAAAATCAGCAAATTTCAAAACCAAATAACCATTTGAATATTTCAAATAAATATAAGAAAAGAAAAACTTAAATATAAACCTCAATATCCTCTCGTACTTTAGCAGGTATTTTTGTTTACTTGAACATATTATTTATTAACAAATAAAATATTAAAAACCTTACTTATAAATATGTAAAGATACATACACTACACTTGAACAAATATTATAACAGTGTGCGTTCATGTAAACAAGTATAGAAAAAGTGTCATTGTTATTGTTTGGCGAAAATAAAGTATCACTTTAAACAAATATTATTGACAAAATTAAATAAACAAGAAAACATACATATAACGTAAACCTTGGAATCAGTATACAAGTAACTGCATACATGCCATCACATCTAAAACAAGTAAATAAACAATAAAATCTCTCTCTTATACTTGTGTAATACCAAACAAATCCTTTTTTAAATGTACGAGAGTATATCATCATAACTAATACCAGGCTATGGGTAACAGCAGACGGTAGCAAAGCTACAGTGATACACAATAGTGTTGCGACATTTGTAAAGAAGTGAAAAAGGAATGGAACACAATTAAATATACAGTTAAGTTTAATATACTATTTTTTAGAAATACTTTAAAGATGTGTTCACTTTCACTACCCACTGTCGTCGCTAACCTGATTTGCTGTGCTGATAGATGGCAAACGAATTCACGAATCTTTAAGTAAATAATTTAACATTTCCAACATTTGCTGAGCACACGTCGAAAGGATTTACAAACATTTAACAGAACTGCAACAAAAAAAGTGAACAGTATTGGGTGCTTTTGTCTAAAAAAAATAAATGTTGAAAAAAAATTATAAAAAAGCCGAAAAAACACACAACGAATCATTATTATTTATTATTGAATGCTCTAAAAGCCGGTGATAAATAAAATTTTAGGTTGATAATGATGATGTATAAGGGTCGAGTGATAAAATATCAAATATAAGTGAAAAGAGTTGCCATTAAGGCTTTTTTTTTTTGATAATAAAACTAAAAATGGTATAATTCTTCTTCTTATTTTTGGGACATTTTCAAAAAATATTGTTTCATATAAATAACTAGTAACAAAATTAATTTTACCCAACAAAAAAATTCTAAATGCAAAATGATTTGTCATAATTGATGTTCCTTAGAATTAATGCAATATCAGGCAATAAAAAAATATCTGTGGCAAAAATTAAAAACTGTTTGTAATTTAGCAATAAATATATGAGAATTAATATGCTCTTTAATTTTTATAGCGCAGAATTTATATAAAAATATTTATTCAAAGGTATTAAATTTGAAAAATCAACTCAATAATTTAAAAGTGATATTCCGAAAAACTAAACAAATGGACATAAGTAGTTTTTCCTTATTGCCACAGATATATTTTTACAGGTTTAGTTTGATTTACCATGTTATGAATTTAACATTTGTCTTGGTTGGTTGGGTTGATTTACAGTAACATTTTAATTAATGTAACATGATATAACAGCCGAAATGTTATATTTTGTGTGGTGTACCTTAAGGGGAAAATACTTTTTTCTACATATTGCTACAGATTTATTTTTAAATAGCTTAATTTACATTATAATTTATTTTAGTTGTAGTAGTTTAAGTTACTGTAGTTTTATTTTTATTAGTTTATTTCGCTGGTTGTTCGAACATGATGTTTGTTATTATGTGTAGCATACTTTTAGGCACTTTTATTATTCCTGAATATTACTTAACGTCTTAATTCAAATGTAACGGTTTTCGAATGTACTAGTATGTACATACAGGAACTTTGTCGAATATTACCGAACACTGCTTTGTTACTATAAATAGCCGAACAACACAGCTAACATGATCGGTATTACAATAGAGCTTGTAAAGTGTGTATCAAAGTGTGTTTGATAATAAAGGTGTATAACAATAAGTGAAATAAGTAAAGTGCTATAAAAACAATATACGAGTGTATTTGAATGAATAAAGTGCTCTTAATTTTATAACGAATTTCAACTGTTTTTGATTGCAATAAAAGAACTCAAAGGATATTTAAAGGAAATAAGCCAACGTTTATAAAAGGTATAAACGTAACAACATTAATTGACATTACCATCTTACCTCTACATTACAATACACTGATATGTACGTGCAAGAATTTTGTGGAATGCTTGAAAAATTATAAAAGATTAAAAAAATTTAAAACGGATTTGAGTTTAGCGCGCCAAAGTCTCGTAGTCGATAAATTTTTATTAAAAGGCGACTTTTGCTGCTGACCAGTTTTATAAGTGATGAAGCTTATTTTAATCATAATGCCTTTATTAAATATCAAACTTAGATTTTGAGGTTTTCAAAATCATCAACGCCTATTTTATCACATTACGTGTACAGTAGGACTATAACTTTCTAACACTTTTTGAAAATATCAAAATTGACATACTATTGCCGAATAGGCCATTGAAAATTATGAAGGAGTACGCTTTTACTTTTTCTTTGGTATCTAAAAAGTTCACGCACGTTCTTCTTACTTCTTCGGCAATAAGGAAAGACATGTTTTAACTGTAAATGAAGACCGCTACCAGTTAAGTATAGAACATTTTTGACTTGCTGCTTTTGAAAATAGAATTGAGATGTGGATTCAGAGGGATAGAACCACTGCCCACACTGTCCTTAACATAACAACACTTTTCGAGAAATTCGGAAAATAATTGGCCATCGCGTTTGCCAGATTTGTCAGAATTTGACTATTTTCTTTGAGGCTATTTGAAGGAGCGAGTATATTAGAACAAGCCCGAGACAATTTTCGATTTCAAGGTTAAAATTGTTGCAGAAATTCAACCGCTGCATCTAAAACGAACCAATCATTGTGAAGCTGAAAAAAGGGGATTATTTAAGCGACACTATTTTCCATACCTAGTGTTAAAAATCTCCATTTTTTTATATTTTATAATCTGAAAGAAGGAATTATATATAAACGAAAAAGTTTTTAATGGTGACTTATAAAAGTTTTCTATAGGTTGATACATTTTTCTTTTTAAAAAGTGTTTTTCAATAATGATCGACAATTAATCATATACATAGATCAGCAAGTTTGAAACTCTAAAAAAATCTTTAGCGGTTAACAAATTTACCTAAACTTATGAGACAGATAATGATGTTTGCTTGTCTCATATAAGTCATTTTCACATTCAAAACCCTCTCAAAATAAGTGAAAGACTGGCACTACTATACACTAGTTTCAATAAAAAAGTTTTATTATTTGAATATGCTGTTGAATCCTGCCACGTACGATCAAAACAACATTGACCCATAAGGCTACTTCAATTATACTTTTTATTTATTAAGTAATTACACTGTGCATGAAATTGACACTTTTTTTCGTCACAAGCTGGGCACCTGGCGTTTTAACATAATTCGGGTACGCTGAATCTAGTGGTGCCCGCGGTTTTTTAAGATTGGCTCTGGTTTTTGAGATATACCGTTATTTCGAAAATGGAGGAGGTTGCACAACATATGTTCGCGTAACTCAAAAACGCTTTAGCTTATTGAAAAAATTTAAAAGTAAAACTTCTTTCGTATATCCGCAGTCGTTTTAGAAACATAACAGGTGCCTGGCTTGTCTGTTTTTTCAACTAGCATAGTGTTATTGGTCGACTTATTAAAAAAAATTTTTCTTTGTGTATTCTTTTTCTAGAAAATTTTTCAAATATCTAAATTTTAAACAATTTTTAAAAATTGACTTTACAGGTTTTCATATCGTTTTGGAATTTTGAGGATATTTGTTTGTTTTTACCTTAAATCGCACTCTGGAAATAATTATTAACGACAACCCTGCACAAACAAATATTTACTGACATTGACAATAAAGAATAGGGAGAGAAAAGGAATGACTGTGGCAGCGCAAACAAAAAAATTTATTACATATCTGCTATGTTGCAGTGCTTGGGGATATTTAATTTTTGGAAAATGGAAAATAAATGTCGAAGCTGCTGATGTCACGGATTCAATAAACACTTCAAATAAACTTGACGATTTATTATTATTTTGTTAGCTCTTATGCAGCAGTAGCAGCAACGCACAGAGGTTTGACAGTTTTTGACACTTGGTTTTCATTTGTCCTTTTTTTTCTATTCCACATAGTTTCCTACAACGTAAAGTAGAAAAAAGCTTAAGAGAAGGAAATAAATAGAAGAATAGACTAGGCCAAAGACAGTTGCAAGGGATTACAAAAAAGTTGGTTGGGAGTGGATTAATGTGCAAATATATGTTTTCTCTCCATCACCTAAACTAGTTGTGTTAGTGATTTTGTTAAGGTATATTTTTAAGTTTTTTGTTTTATACTCACCATCAAGAAAAACTGAAGATACATATATTCATTTTGTCGTTCTATTTGTAACACATCCAGATATTCGTCTAAAAACATATAAAATAATTACATTTTTAGTGTTTGTATAATTCCAAGTTGGTCACAATAGAGCTTCAATAAGAAAACGATAAGTGGAAGAACCCTGCAGATAAAGTAACTGGTATTTGGTTAGGAAGTTAATAGTTTCTTTTTAAGTTCAGACTAGTTACATGTCTGTCCTTCCTTCAAATATCAAACTATTGATTTTAACATTAGGTTGTCATAGGAGCACAACTAGTTCATTTGTATATAACTTTATACCAGTTTATATACTAGTTATTGTTAGAAAGTGGTGATTGAGTGTTCTCACCTCACACATACTTAAAAAAGAATTATTATGAACTTCAACAACAGCAATCCTTGATGCTTGACGCTATGAAATTGTTCTTGTCTCAGCTGGAAGTTGAACCTAGCTTCTTTGGTTATACGCTCTAACTATTGCACTATTGCACACTACTATTTTAACTTGATACAAACAAGATTTATGTTTACAAATTAAAGAGCTCTTCAATTTTGCGATGGTGATTTTGTTTATTTTTGGTTAATTTTATAGGATAGTTACAACTAGTTATATGACTGGTTCAAAACGTTACTATATAAATATTCAGATAGAGGGAAATTTGCTTGAATATTATACTAATGCATCGGAAATGTTTGGTATTAAAAACATACACAAATAAAAATAAATATGAATTTTAATTATTAAATTATTATTATGAATTAAATTAATTGATTGCTCTTTTTATCAAAATGATACTGTTTAAACCAATTTAAACAAATTATTTTTAAACCAATTGAAACAAACCAATTTAAACAAATTATTTATTTTTTTTTTGTCTTTAACATTTGCTGAACCAATATATTAAGTTTATAATCATTATATTGAATTTATTATAAATAACTTTAAGTTTTCATTTATATGATATTACATATATATTGTTATATTAGGCATGTTACCTCTTCGAATACAACAAAAAAAAGACCTTTTTTTTCGACCTTTTGTTCGAAGACTCATACCAACGATTTGGAAAATATTTGGTTGAGCCACTTTTACTTTATATCTCTAGCGAGTAACATCACTTTTTTTGTAATTGATCAGAATTATTTTTCTCTATTAATTGTTTTATGAAATATTAATAAATAAATAATAATTTTTATTCCTTAAATCGTTTTTGGATTTTAGGTTAGGTTGAAAAGGAGGGGCACTAAAAGCCCAAACCCATGACAGGTATACACTTATGCCCAGTTGGCATGTTGTGCGTATTTTACTAAGTATAAGTATTATACTAAAAGACAATTAAAATAAGTATAATTTTCAAATATATTTCGACTTAAGATCTTTTTGCATATCGACAATGAAAGGTCAATTGAAACATATAAAGAAAAAACTTTTAATTTCTCTCCCTTGTTAAGCAAAAAATTCTATGCATTTGCTAAAAACATAATGAATTATTAATAAATTATATGACTGTGTTTGGTTGCTACGACAGTTAAACGTATAAAATCAGTTAACTGCTGACAAATGATAAATTTATTATTTATTTTATAGATCAAACGAAAACAATTTCACACAGTCATAAATATATTTTCATACTGTATGTATATCAACAAGCGTATACAATTTGTGAGCACGTGTAAACGCAAAAACTATTTTAATCACCTACACTGCTACAATAAATACATATATTCGTATAAGTAGCATATACTTGCACACACACACTTGCAAACATATCGTCGAGAAGTCAGCATCTTTTGCTAAGCCATAAAAAATATGTTTGAGCTGTGAATTAAAAAATTTGTCTTCTAAAAATTTTTTATTTTTGCAATAGTGGGACCGACAAGACCGACATTTATTGGTTCTTACAAAGTCGGCCTGGCTTTTAAATATTTGTCATGCAAAGTGTCATTTATTTAGTGAAAGATTTGCAATTTACGAATATGGATCGATTAATAACCATAGAACGGTTGGTCTCATTATTCCATTTTGTTCCTTAACACATAGTCTCACATCTTACTTCAAACGCATTATTTTCAATCTACCTACACGTATTTATTCAATCGTTCATTTCTGCCACGTTTCAAATATTTATATCATGTATTTAACGATTTTTTTCTCTTAATTTTTTGTTTGTTTTTTTCTTACATCTTTTCTATTTTCTCCAACCGAATGTGAAGAAGAAAGTTACAATTTGAAAATCAAATATTAAATATGATCACGTTTAAGTTTCGTATCATGCTTAAGTATTTTGAAACTGTGTGACGTCTGCTGGCTGTTTTGTTTGATAATCACGCACTAGCATGTGATTAATCACTTACTTATGGGATAATCACTTGTGTTGTTTTTGCGCTGCTACATTTAAGTACAACAACTAATATTGAGACCAGCAGCAGTAACTTAGGAAGTGGTTAAAAAAGTAAGTTTGTCTTTAGGACTGAATATTATTTTTTTTTGTTTAAGTTTCAACTTGTAAACTATTTTCTACTTTTTTCCTTTTCCTTACTTTATCTCTTACTTTTATCCTTCAAACGAATGGTAGTAGTAGTAGTGCGTAGAAAACTTAAGCTTTGTAAAAACTGTATGCAAAAATTTTTCAGATATTTTGTTTTTCTTTTGGAAAAAATGGGCTGCGATTACTTAAATTAGCGAATAATTATAATCTTGTCTTTTATGGAAATAAGTCTTTTCAACATTAAATTTCATACACTTTAGTAGTAAGATTTTGATATTAATATCGCTAAGATAATAAACATTTGGGGCCGTATTCATAAAAAATATTTTAGGTTTATTAAAGGCTTATTTGACAGATGTTTAAGAGATTTGTGAAATACGCCCTCAATAAACCTAAAATATTTTTTATGAATACGGTCCTTGATACTTAAAATGCTAACTTCTTACAAATAGAAAAAAGTAAAACTGTTGCAGCAGTTGTTGTTGTTGTAATAGTCCTGTTGGTGTGTCTTGTAATGAATTTTTGCTTACAGCCCTTATTTTTTTGTGTTTTTTTTCTTTTTGGTTTAAAGTTTGTTGTTGATATTTGTATGGCAGTAACAGTCTAAAAGTTTGTATTTTATCTAAGGCAAACGATATTGTTGTTAATGTCAAAGCTTTAAAGTTTAAATTGTCACCTTGTGTTGTCATTATTTGAGTGTTTTGTTATCTTTTACCTGGAATTTTTTTTTCTGTTTCTACGTTCGTTAAAAGTTTTCTTCAAAAAATTTAAATCCATTTGTTTTTTGTTTAGAAATAAATAAAAATTATCTTAATTATTAGTAAATACTAGCATGCCAGGATAAGGTAGAACAGCAACAGATTTAATGATTTCATAATTTAACATTGTTATAAAGGGTCCGCCAAATAACTTTTTTTTTTTGAAACAGGGCGCAAAACATCGAGTGTAGCTTCGGCTGTGTGGCACGTAGCGCCGTCCTGTTGAAACCAAATATTGCCAATATCCTCCTATCAATTTTTGTGAACAAAAATTCGTTCAACATGGCCCGATAACGATCGCCATTGACTACGGCCACTCCTTGCACATTTTCGAAGAAAAATGGCCCAATTATGCCACTGGACCAAAATCCACACTAAACGTGACTCGTTTTGGGTGTATCGGCTTTTTAATGTATGCGTGCGGGTTTTCTGTGCCCCAAATGCGACAATTTTGCTTGAGCTTCATCTGAAAAGATGATGTTTTTGGCAAAATCGGCTTCGATCGCAGGCCCACTTAGCGAAGCGTATACACAACCATATTCGTTTAGCGGAAGGATAAAACTAATTATCTGTCAAATCAGACATGAGCTAAGTGTTACAATTCACGAAATAAGCACTAGTTGAAAAAAAAAAAACGTTACATGGCGGACCCTTTATATAATTCGAATAAAATAAATAAATTTAAACTGTGCAGATGTTTCAAAATAGAAGTCAAAAACTTAAAAAATCCTAAGTTTGTAATTTTCATATAATAAATAATCATTTTTTTTTATAATAATTAATAAACTATTTATGTAAATACCATTTTCAAAGTATATTATTTCATCAGTAGGTCTTGATACATCATCTCTTTATTTTTTTCCACCTTTTTTAAAACTTCAGTCTAGAGTTAAAATCCAATTCTCTCTCGTTGTTGCACAACATAACGAAGGTTTTACAAGTAATTCTTCAAAAGAATTTCATTCATTCATTATGAATCATTATTACGCTTTTGCCTTCTCCTCTAAAGTTAAAATTATTTACGTTTGGTGTTGTCAATTTGTGGCCAACGATATATTAAATACATAAAAAAATTATCTTCGAACTTCTATTACCTTTTTGGATTTGAATTACTCGATTTGAAATTTGGTTTGCTTACATTTGTATATCATTGTCCACACCAACAATTTCTCCTAAACACCGAATTCTCTATGTAGACAATTTTCAATAAATTTGTATTAAAAATTGTCACAACCATTTATTGTTATGCGGTAAGTTCCTATAGATATTTTCTTAAAATATTGTTATAACCAGGGACCGAAAATAACAGTTATTTTGAGATTTTAAAACAAAACAAGTAAGAGCACTATATTCGGCTGTGCCGAATCTTTTATACCCACCACCAATTTTGTGTACATTTAAAGCACAATATTTATTATTTTGTTAATCGCTATGGAATAATCCCTTTATAATAAAATATGTATCACTTTCTTTGTAGAGGGTGGTTGAATTTTAAGGGCCCATGTTGAAGGTGAACTATACCTAGTCTTTAAATTTGTTTTCTGCATTTCATTTAACATTTCTCAATCTTAAACTTACTCAATTTGGTCCTTGGAAAGATACGCAAACAAACAACGCTTTAAAGTTATTCAGGTTTTTTCTAAAAATGGGCGTTCAAATCAAAATGCATTTTGTGCACTTCGTGATTATTTTGATCAACATAATCGTTCAAATTCGTCCACAATCGGGAGAATTGTAAAAAATATTTAAATTTCTGCAAAACAGGTCTGTAAAAAATGTTAGAAAATCTATTGCTGTTTTTTGCGATAGTGTGGCAAAAGAGCAGTCAACCTCGACCCATCATCACGCCTAACAATTTAGCATCAACATTGTCATTGAAAATTTGGACCATCAGATAGAGGAGTGGCGCCAAGGATGGGGGGGGGGGGCATTTGGCCGATATTTTGTTAAATACATAATTGAACCATACAAATATTATCATTATAAAAAGAAATGATAATAATTTCTTAAATAATTTGTGTTTTATTTAAAATCAACATCGGCCCTTAAAATTTAACCACCCTTAATAATAATAATATGATAGTAAAATGTTTTCGTAAATTTAGTCTTTTAGTGAAAGTGGGCGTTAAAGTAGGTGTGTCAATAAAGTTTCTGCTAATAAATACAACTTAGATATTTCAACATAGTCCTTTATTTCCCCAAAAACTTTGTCAATAGAGAAATAACATGAACTTAAGATAAACCGTTATATGGGAGGTGAGCGTAAAAGTGGGCGTGGCACCTTAATTTTCTGGCACATTATTGGCATTGCCTAGGGGGATATACGTAGCAAATTTGATCATCATACCTCTAATTTTGGCGGTTTTATGAGCTTTTAAATTTCATTAACGGTAGATAACGTGAAAAGTGGGCGTTATAGTAGGCGTGTCAAAATTGTTTTTGCGAATGAGTACAACTTAGGTGTTTCAATATGGCCCTTTATTATTCCAAAATCTTTATTAATAGAGAAATTATATGAATTTTAGGTAAAACGTTATATGGGAGGTGGGCGTAAAAGTGGGCGTGGCACATTGATTTTCTGTTACAAGAAAGCGTGTCTCCAAAAAGCAAAGTGTGCAAAATTTCAGAGTCGTACATCCAATTTTATTGCTTTTATGACGTTTTTGTTTTTAAATATACCGAAAAATACACTGTGCGGTATAAATTTTCGTACATTTTGATCGATAACTCCTCTCCTAATGCATCGATTTAGATAATTTTCGGGAAAAATTATTGTTTTTACTCAGAAAATATATATTCGAAGTTTCATGAGTCTACGGTAATGCGTTTTTGCACAATTCCATTTTATTCGTTGTTCGAAGGACACGGTTTTTTCGAACTACTCTTGCTTTACGAGCTATAACTCTCCACCTAATATTCCGATTTAGCCCATTTTCAACAAACCTTGTCTATAAGAAAGATTCGGGCAAAATTTGAGCCCCCTAGCTTTTTCGGTGCGACCTCTATCGTGCTTTCAACAGATGGACAGACGGACAGTCGGACGGACATAGCTAGATCGTCATCAAATCAAACCCTGATTCAGAATATATATACTTTATGGGGTCTAAAATGGATATTTCGATGCTTTACAAACGGAATGACAAAATGAATATACCCCCACCATTTTTTTTGGAGGCGGGTATAAAAAGCATATAGAAGTAAATGTCGGAAAACGGATTCAGGTATACCATATTTATCCTTATGCATTATGATAAAATATGTTGCTTTTTAAAATTTTGATTTTTATTTTTTCGAGCAAGAATAAAAGTTATTTTTTGTTTTTTATTTTTTTGATCAAAAATAAAAGTTATTTTTTAATTTTTATTTTTTCGAGCCAATATTAAGTATATTTTAAACATCAGAATTTTGTTTTACTTTAATGAGAGCTTCCAAATTGTCAACTGACAAATTGTACCGCAACTCTCCTAGAACCAGTTTGAGGGCTGAAAAGGATCTCTCTACAGTAACTTGTGTCGCAGGTAGAGAATGCACAACAAAATCCAGTCTATGTAGCCAGGGAAGTACATATTTCTTACTGTTGTTTTAAAAACTTTTCAGCAATCATTTAGGATGATTTACTAAACACCTGAACAACTTCGTAACTCAAGCAAACCAGCGCCCACCATTGATATAGAATACATAGTATACAAAAATGTGAGATATCACAAAAAATGTGATCATCATGGGGATTTTTTATGCACATTAAAATAAATAATTGATATTAACTAAATTATTGTAACATGTACATTTCGTTAGAAAATAACTTTTATTTTTGCTAAAAAAAAATAAAAATCAAAAAATAACTTTCATTTTTGATCGAAAAAATAAAAATCAAAAAATAACTGTTATCATCTGATTTTTACGAAAAAAAGGAATAATTGTTACGGTGCCTGGTTATAACTCAAATACGTTAAGGTAACGAATAAATTATTACGGAACTAGCTTTTTAACTTTGTTACTTTTTGTAATCTCATCTCATTTGATAACAACATCAAAACAAACCAAATAATTAACAAAAAAATATTAAATGTATAACTAGAGTTTCAGTACAAGAATCGGTTTTATTTTTTTTTATAAATATACTACATTTTAACTCCTATTCCACGTTTTCTTATTTTATTTGATAGCTTTAGTTGTTGTGTTTTCAGAAAAGAAAACCTTCACTTTTTCATAATCATTTTCACATTTCGAGCAGCTGCAAACAATTACTCAATGTTCTTATATGTGGAAACATGGTATAAAATGAAGAGAACAAAAAAAAACTGTACCGACTCCTTTTGACTAGCACAAAAATATTTTTTATCATTACATTTAATTTAATAAAGCACAGAAAACAATTGATATTAAAATAACTCTTAAATAACGAAGGGTACACAAACACTGCCTTAAAAACAAAAGGAGAAAAAAATGTTGATAATTCTACCCACATTAAAATCAATGTAAAAGAAGTTGGGTAAATATTTAAAGTTTATTTTACAACAAATAACCATGTAAAAAATGAACAGCAATAAGTAGCAACATATTCGACAACTCAATAAAAATAAGCTTTATGACCATAAACTTGCAACATACCAGAGGGCCCGCACACTTTCTAACGAACGTATTTTGCAGCTGACGTTATTCGAACAATACGTGTAACAATAACACAAGCATTTGTGTATGTGTGTGTGTATATTTATATGTTTATGTATGTATAGATTTTTACAAGTAAATACCTACACTTACAAGTATTTACATGAAATATTTACCTAACTACATAACAATGATATTCCTCCCTAGTTTCCTTTTTTTTTATTTTAACACTTGCAAAGGCATTTGGAAAAAGTATTTGTTCAACATTGAGAAAATTGGTTAAAACATTGCAAGACCTTAACAAAAAACACTTGGGTGGTTTTATTTTTGCCCTCAAAAAAGAAAAGTGAACCGAAAAGAAATTTAAGTAATGAAAACAGATGTTACATGTTGTTTTAAGGAAGACCTCTTTTATGCGAATGTGTGTGTTCGTTTATGGGAATGATTGTTATTATTACCCTACACCCTAAAAGTATAAATAGATAATTTATCGCTAATGTTTAATAAATAAACAATTTAATTTTCAATAATAAAAAAAAAAAAATCATTCGGTATTTTTTTCAAATGGAGCATATATTGAATGGTTTTTGTTAATTTAATTTTTCTACAAGTAGAAAATATAGTTTAAAATCTTTAAAAAATCTACTTCAAAATGTTCGATTGTAGGAAAAGCTTATAAGTTGGAGAACTTATTTTATGAATAGTAGTGTGTTTCAAGTAATTGTATGACTTCTTAAAAAAAACGAAAAATGTTGGTCCATTTTGGCAGTCTTCATATATTTGTCGACCAATTCAAGTAAAGGTTTAACCATATTTTTTTAAAAATTTTGTTTTACCGTATGCTAACAATTCATGTATTTTAATAAATTTATTCAAAAAATCGAAGCTGCCATCAGAGCGTTTGTGCATTGTTTTCGTATTATATAATTTCTAAAATACCTTTTATTCAATATTCACAATTAGCTATGTAATAACTAAATGACGTAGCAGCAACGGCAACTCGTTCCAAATCCGTAATATGTTCGCTGATAGTTAAGGTTTTTGAAATTAATATCTATTTTTAAACTCGTACTTAGCACTGGTATATACAGATAAAAATTTGTTAAAATCAATTTAATTTTTTCATTACATTGGAATATTTCTTTAAAGAACTTATTAAGATATCTATTTAGCAGACTACCAATAGGTTTAATAAAACGCAAAGATTATGGTTAACATTATTGAATCACACGTGTTTAATATTTGTATATGTGTGTAGGGGGACAAGCAAAGCAGACTACTACTACTAAAGGTTCTTTTTCTATCCTCTTCAGTGATTTCAAGACTACCAATCGGC
This sequence comes from Phyto melanocephala, assembly GCA_941918925.1. NCBI lineage: Eukaryota > Metazoa > Arthropoda > Insecta > Diptera > Rhinophoridae > Phyto > Phyto melanocephala. The sequence continues at coordinate 101,948,553 of OW799234.1, read as the reverse complement.
ATCACTTTCTCTGCTGAGTTCCATGCCATAATCGGCGTTTGCTGAAGGAATTGTTTTTACACTACACATTTGAACTAGTTATTGCTGATAATTCTGTTCGCATAGTTCTTATAAGTCTGATTTTTTATATAGCATCCACACTTAATGTGTGCTTCCGCGTTATCCTCAGTCTTCCCCTCAGCATCCTCTAAGCAGATTCTAAAAATATCATCATCCTCAATCACATGATATTTGTAGTTTCCATGGCCTGTTACTAACACAGTTATCCATCTCATTTTGCTAAAATTTAATCCGAAAACCTGTACTACTTCCTTGCCGTAAGACTCCTCGAGGGCCATTCGTCTACATGTAATTCCCTCCATTTATCTTTGCAGTGATCGGACCAGCCAGTCGCCCAGGACAACTTTGAGTTCTGGCTAACTGTAGGTCCTCTATTTGCGAATTCGTTTACCGCTTCATTGCCAGCTATGCCTACATACAACAGCGTGCTCTAATGTGTAGAATCACACTTATTAAGCATAAGAATACACTGTAAGCACTAAAGAGTTATTCACATCCATCCACCGCACACGTCTTATAACCTTCTTTTTATCATGTGCAAAAATAATTCTTTTCATTCTAGCATACCATCTAACGCATTCATAAAACCAAGGACCTCTGCCTGATAGATGGAAACAAACTTACAGCTACAGGATAAGTTCAGCCCCAGAAAGTATAAACCAGCAGCTACCCTCCCGTGCTTAAACACGAATCAAAAAAGATACTGCAGTTAATGTCCATGAACTCATATTTTATGGATCCATTTGCTATGAGAGTGCGATGTAGTTTCCACTCGACTCCAATACGTTTCATTCGCATCGTCAAGCGTTTTATTCAAGATCAGAATTTCCCTATGCCTCAAATTTAATCCAAACGATACTTTATATCCTTTTGCTTAGCATACGAATTTGTGATCTTGCAACTATTTCCCTTTTAAATAAGTAATTTTAGCTTTGGCTCCATTAATTGTATTAGTGTGGTATGCATCGCACTATTCAAACCTCATCTAATTTAGTTAAACTATTCCTTGAGATCCCTTCGCCCGCCAGATCACAGATGCGAAAATAATTGTCGGCCCAACCATTACCCGGTAAAGCTAGTATCTAACTTTAGGCGAGATTCCCCAAATTTAACCGCCAAGCCGTTTACTTTTTATATTCTTTTTCTGGCATGATTATTCCAAGTTAGTTTCGTATCCAGCTTTATCCTGAGATGTTTTACCTTCTGTAAAACATCGATTTCGGTTCCTAAATGCATTGTGGATTCATTCTCTTTACTTCTCTTTTCTGCGTGAAGAGCAAAGCATTTAATTTTCCAGAATTTATGGTCAGCCCCTGTTCAGAACACTTGCCTATATAACCTAAAATGGTCTATATGAACTTACGACCAGCCAGAATTTCCAAATCCTTTGTTTACCCTCGTAGTCCCTCTGCCTGCAGTCTTCTGAGAAGGGTTCTACAACAAAGATGATAAAATCTCTCTTGCGAAAAGTCTTTGACTAGCCTTCCCCGATTCCTGGTACATTAATTCCTGAAATTCACTGCAGTGAATATGATTCCACGTAGTGTAATAGAAACATACCCTCTCTCATCAAGAGCATTTCTTAGTCTATTAAATGGGATCCTGGCAAAAGCGCTCTCTATATCCACAAATATAGTCAAAGCGAAATCGGCATTAAAAACTATAATTATTAGTATTATTACAGAAAATATGTATACAAATATACGAGTGTCAGTTTTATTTAAATATGAATAAAAGTGGTTTTACACAATAAATTAATTAAGAATATCCTGCACATAAAAGTTGCAAAAATGTCCTTTACAATTATTGTGAATTATTTATTCTGGCTTATGTTTATTTCCCTAAATTATTAAACTTCCTAAAACATTTTTCAATATTTAACTTAAACCCTTAAGAATACTGAACAATTATTTCGATACCAGCCGAGTGGAATGCATTATTTTTTAGGAAATTTAATAATTAAGGAAAATCATCCTAATCCAGTATAAACAATTTAAAAATAAAAACTAAGATAAAAGGTTCGAACTGATACTATTTGTTTAAAATTTATAAAAATATATTTACTAAATTATTCGGGATATGCTCCCTTAATTTTTCAATAATATTTATTTGGTTGTTGGGTTTAAGCTGGTTTATATGCATTTCACTGGTGCTTATGCCAGATCATCAGTAAACCTTTACCCAAATTCTTGAAAAAGTTTAAAATGTTATAAGTTATATTTTCAAATTCTCATTAACAAAATGAGAATTCAAAAATAAAACAAAAAACTATAAAAAACTTTTTCAAAAACCCAACCAACAATTTTTCAATTTTAATTTATTTTATTTTTCTAATCCCCTCTGCATTTGGCTAACCGTTGGTTAACACTAAATGCCTAGAGGGACAACCGAAAAATAAAATCTTCTTTTATTATATATTTACTAAATTATTCGGGATATGCTCCCTTAATTTTTCAATAATATTTATTTGGTTGTTGGGTTTAAGCTGGTTTATATGCATTTCACTGGTGCTTATGCCAGATCATCAGTAAACCTTTACCCAAATTCTTGAAAAAGTTTAAAATGTTATAAGTTATATTTTCAAATTCTCATTAACAAAATGAGAATTCAAAAATAAAACAAAAAACTATAAAAAACTTTTTCAAAAACCCAACCAACAATTTTTCAATTTTAATTTATTTTATTTTTCTAATCCCCTCTGCATTTGGCTAACCGTTGGTTAACACTAAATGCCTAGAGGGACAACCGAAAAATAAAATCTTCTTTTATTATATATTTACTAAATTATTCGGGATATGCTCCCTTAATTTTTCAATAATATTTATTTGGTTGTTGGGTTTAAGCTAGGCATTTAGTGTTAACCAACGGTTAGCCAAATGCAGAGGGGATTAGAAAAATAAAATAAATTAAAATTGAAAAATTGTTGGTTGGGTTTTTGAAAAAGTTTTTTATAGTTTTTTGTTTTATTTTTGAATTCTCATTTTGTTAATGAGAATTTGAAAATATAACTTATAACATTTTAAACTTTTTCAAGAATTTGGGTAAAGGTTTACTGATGATCTGGCATAAGCACCAGTGAAATGCATATAAACCAGCTTAAACCCAACAACCAAATAAATATTATTGAAAAATTAAGGGAGCATATCCCGAATAATTTAGTAAATATATAATAAAAGAAGATTTTATTTTTCGGTTGTCCCTCTAGGCATTTAGTGTTAACCAACGGTTAGCCAAATGCAGAGGGGATTAGAAAAATAAAATAAATTAAAATTGAAAAATTGTTGGTTGGGTTTTTGAAAAAGTTTTTTATAGTTTTTTGTTTTATTTTTGAATTCTCATTTTGTTAATGAGAATTTGAAAATATAACTTATAACATTTTAAACTTTTTCAAGAATTTGGGTAAAGGTTTACTGATGATCTGGCATAAGCACCAGTGAAATGCATATAAACCAGCTTAAACCCAACAACCAAATAAATATTATTTATAAAAATATAAATTTCCTACATTACAGCGTGTATTCGTATTCGAATAGTTCAATTTCAATTTTTTTGTGTGCCATTTTTGCTATTCAAAAATAAATTCATTATATGTTGGGTGTAAATAGAGGTTGTTCTGTTTGCCTAACGGGGGTGTAACAATTGATTTGCAATAATTTAGGATTTGTTGCAAACAACTTTTTTTTTTGTTAACAAACGTACATACAAATTTATATATTTTTTATGTGTAACAAAGCACTGCTAAATTTTAAGATAATTTTTTTAATATTTTTTTACTGGCACTTCTGGCAAAACTGTCTGAGCTATTGAGAAAAGAAATTTTGCAAGATGTTGTATTTAAGGTTTTATTATTTAACTTTAGCATTTTTCTTTTAGGATTTCTTGTTATTTTTAAAGGCTGCAAAAATTTGATGAATTTTTATTTAATTAGTAACATTTGGTTTTGTTATCGTACTTTTTCTGTTCTTTGTTTAGAGCAAATACGTTTTTAATGATGATCTCGTTCAACATTTCAGTATGCGTTATGTTGGAAAATTTTAGGATAGATTTTTCCAATGTAGAAAATTAAAAATCCAACAGTAGTTATTTCAAAAAAAGTACTAACAATTTCTATATGATTAAAGTTATTTTTTTTTGAATAGATTGATTTATTGCTCAATGGAATGAAAAGACATCTAAGGCGTACTCAGATGTACAGCCAAATCCAAACAAGATCGTCAAGCTAAGCGCTAATGCTGCGTTGACAAACCTTAACAACCAAACCAGAGATCTGCAATGAATACTCATGAAGTTAGTCAACTTGAATCATTATTCATTATTTCGTTGATTTATACCCATTCAAACTTATTGAAAAATCTTCACTACTTATACGAACTTTTAAATGAAAGGTACTTAAAGTATTCATATTCAACAACACGTATGACTCAGTTGATTGCTATTGTTGTTCATGCAAGATAAAAAGATGACCAAAAGCACGTATGACTCGCGTAGTAATTATGAAGTTATGTGCTTTAACTAGGCTTGCCAGATAACAATTTGGCATTCACCATTATAATTGTGGATTGTTAGAAAAATAGACAATTTAAATTTAGCAAAATAATACAAAAACAACAAGCAAAAATAAAGAGCTTGCTTTGATGTCTGTTCAAGAGATTTTGTTTTTGCGTATTATCTTTCAAATTTAAGTGACCACCTAAGAACGCAGTTTTTTTATTTGCTGCAAAACATTTAAACATGAAAATAACTATTATTGTTTACCTCTTATTATAGAAGCCAACCAAAACTTAGCCTTAAGCCCATAATCAGTTGCATTTATTTAAAAATTAAATAGTGATTCTTGCAAAAATTGTATATTACACATTGTGACATTGGGAATTTTCTGGTTGCCAAAAAATATCTTGCACTCTCCGATCTGGCAACATTGTTTATTCTTCATACAAATGAGAGCTGTTAATGTTTTTGTTTTTGAGTTAACTTGCATCATTCTATGAAGATAAGTAGTTTCTTAAAAATATGAATCAACGTGAGTAGTCTTGAAAATCATATAAATATGGAACGCTATAAATATAAGTACGACTTAGTACTTATGTTCATTGCGTGTTGTACTTATAAATCAACGTTGTTGTAGGTATGCGTTCGTCGCCACTTATACTCAAATTTTTTGACTCACTATGAATATTGAAAAAACGACTCAAAGCCGATCACTGAACCATGTTGTTTTTTTTATAAAATTCATTAAATAGAAATAAAGATAGGGATAAAATCGTTAGATTAGCATAAAATTAGCTAAATAGCGCTACTTTTTTATAGAAATTTTTAAGCTCTTTAGTAGTCATAATTTTATGTAAAAAAATTAAACTTTTATACTTTTATACTTTAGATAGTCAGTACGGTGGAAGCGCATGATCAAATCTCTGAAAATGACAAATGTAACGTGTGATGTTATTAAATGTTGCAACAAGCCTAAGTTGATTAGAGGCATTGCAAGCAGTCAAGATTTCGGATGAAGACAAAAGCAATGGTATTAAGTATGACTTGGCTAGCAATATTCTTATCATCAGTAGAGTGGAGTCCTGACTACACCAAAGGCTTCTATTTATGACATATGTTCTAATAAGTCCTTGATCTATAAGGTCTGACCCAGTTAGGGTACAATTACAAAGAATACCAAAGTTCTTAGCCATACATACTTGTTCTATTCGAGTACCATTAATATTGAAATTTATTTCGTATTTTATTTTAGTTCGTCTTACACCGATAGTAAAACGCTTTGACTAGTCTGTATAAAGGCATAAGCCATTTATAAAATCACCTTGAGAAATCCTGTTTAGATGATGATAAAGTTTATTCACCACTGAAAAATTGTTGTTCTGGTACAGCTTATATAAAGTAAAACAGCAGCAGCGTACATTTGTATGCTCGAGTATTTTATTTGAGATGGTAAATTAGCAGATCTTTGAGAAAAACTTTTTAATTTTATTAAAGGTCTAGAAAAAGTACAATTGTTGACAACTATCTGCAATTTATCCGTTAGATGTGAGACACTTAATTTTGTTGCAATTTCTGAAAAGATGCCATTGCAATTGTTGCACAATTTCAAACGGCAGTCTATATCATTAATTCATAGAGAGATACACTGATTAGAAATGTTTGCAAATAATTTTTTTCGTTCTATTGCAACTATGAGACTTACTTCTGGCTCGCTGATTTTGTCAGCAAAATTGTCCTTTTTGGATAAAGAAGTAGCCTAAACTGATTTACGATGCACAACTTAATAAAAAATAAATAAAAAATAACTGTACGGTACGGGTTTCTTATCAGCGCACAGGAGACCAAAATTAATTTAAGCAAAAGTTTTGAACCGGCATGGCTGAAATGTAGAATTTAAAGGGTTTTTAATGAGCGCACACAGTTGTGTTTTATTTGATTTTTGTGATTGTGGACATTTTTAGGGTTGGCACGATATGAAAAATAATATAAAAAGTAAATATATCGTAAACGAAGGGATACATTTTTTTAAAATTCGGCTCGATAAAAAAAAGCAAGGGTTATCAAAATGTAATATAATGTAATATAAGCCGTGCCTACAAAATCTGCTTGGAAAATTTCTTATTTTTTCCGTGGGAATTGTGTCAACTTAACGATAATTTTTTACAAAAAGTTTACACCTCTTGCTTCAAATTGCTTGAAAACATTATTGAAATCAGTTTCATTTATAATAAAACTATAAACAGCATCAGTTGATTTGTTTTTATTCTCTTCACAAATCCAAATATTATATTTCAAGCTGAGAAAATTATATAAATCAAAAACCGAAACAAAAAATAAAAAAAAAATTAAATTAGAATTCTTCTCCTAACACTTCAAGGAAAAACATGGTAGTCTATGGCCAACATTATCTAAAGCTTATGCTGAGTTTATATTAATGAAAAAAGTCATTTATCTGAGGATAAGTTACAATTACATGTTTTGATAGCAAAAGCAATAACGTCTACTAAAATATTTTGGATTTTTTTAATTACTTACTATCCCCCCTCTTCACCATATTATGCACGATTTCCCTTACATTGTTTAAAATTGATAAAATAACGTTTTAATTTATATCAAAATTACACTTTGTATGCTGCAATAAGCAAGTTGCTTGAAATTGTCAAATTTGATTGCCCATAAGTCAGCTGATATTTGTTTTATAAAAGAAAAACAAAATATGCAGTTATTTGCTTTGATATGTTCTTAATCGAACGCTATTAACAAAAACATTATTATTGTTAGTTCCAAAATATATATTTGGCCAAGATTTCAGGTCAAATTACCCTCTGTGCGGCGGTGTAAACGGTTAATGCTATAAGTTCAATATAAAATAACAGAATATCATGAAAAATAAGTTGTCCCTCACTAGCCGAGTGGTGTGCTTTTTCAAAACCAAAAACCGGTTTCATCATCAGCATTGTTTTGATTGGAACAACGGATGTTGTATATAACTATCAACTAAATATTCATTTAAATCTTTTATTGAGTAAAACGACAACGGCGATCGTTATAGGGCCACAATATCGTAGTATTAGTATTTTAAATATTTGGACGATATGTGGTTCTGACAGGATGGCGCTAAGCTACAGATAGCGTTAACATAATCAAATAATAATAATAATAATCCCGAATAATTAAGTAAATTATTTATAAACGAAAAATTTTATTTTTCGATTGCCATTTAGTGTTAACCAACGGTTAGCGAAATGTGAAATGGATAAAAAAAATTAAATACTTTAATAAGGAAAAAAATGTTGGTTGGGTTTATTGAGGAAGTTTTTTATAGTTTTTCGTTTTATTTTTGAATTCTTATTTTGTTAATAAGAATTTAAAAATAAAACTTATAACATTTTAAAACTTTTTCAAGAATTTGGGTAAAAGGTCTACTGATGATCTGGTATAAGCACCAGTGAAATGCATATAGACCAGTTTAAACCCAACAACCAAATAAAATTTTATATATTATTTATATTTTTATTATTTTTTTTTATTTTTTTTAATTTTTTTTGTTTTATATTTATTATTTATATTTTAATAATTTTTTTAAAATTTTTTTTTTAAATATTTTTTAAATATTTTTTAAAATTTTTTTTATCATGTCATGTGATTACATATACGCGAAATATTCTTAAATTTCATTTTAATTCATAAAAAAGAAATTCATTTAATCTAATTTTTTAAAACCGAATAATGTTTAAATATTTATATAAAAATACTTAAAGTACTTTAAATATTAAAAAGTTTGCACTATTGCTGGTAAATATAAAAATATTGAATTTTCTTTTCTTTTCTTTTGCTTTCTGAGATATTTATAACTGTTCGCCTTAAAATCACATAAAAATGATAATTTTGCACCAATCGATAACTGAAGCAAAGCCGCGAATAAAGTTGTAAAAGACAAATTTTGCAAAACCTGTTTTTTTGCAGATTACCCTCAAAATTACTCTCTTACAAATTTTTAAACACCAAAACATCAAAATTATGCATTTTAACACAGTCAGAACGCATTACAATGAGTTAGTCAGTAGAGGAACGTTATAAGTTATAAACAAAAGTCTACGAACGGAATTGTCGAAAATGATTAATAAGTGTAACAGAGGTACAAAAGGAAAAGTTTTTAAAAAAAAGAGGTAATCAAACCTTTTAAATAAGTTTTTTTTGCTCTCCTGAAAAATTATTATTTTGTCATTTGCAACGTTATTCGCGGCGATCCTGCAATTGTTATAATTCAGGTAATGCATTCTCATTGCTAATGACCTTAAAGTTTTTTTTTTTCGCAACGTAAATACTTGTAATATTTTACTTAGTATTTTAAGCAATTTGAAGTATGCACGTGGTTAAATATAAATCGTTATTAGAATCAATATTTAAATATTTTAACACTTTAGTAAACTTTTATAATTTTGAATCGCAATCAACAACTGTTACCAAAAAACCAGACAATAGAAAAAACCAACCACAAAATAATGTTAATATATTTTAATGTTTTTGATAGTTACTTTTACGATACTGTCTATACATTCAATATAAGTGAAACTGAATGGCAGCCGGAAAATAAAACACACACACACACACATCATAAGGTTTAGTACAAGCAATGACCTACAACAAAAAAAAAAAAAACAACGATAAATATACGCCAAAAATAACAATATAACCAAAAATGTTAACCAATGCAACACAACCACTAACACTTGTAGGTGTATTGACCAAACAACACACGGAAAAAGTTTTACTTGTGGGAGTATATATGTGTGTGTTTTACACGTTTTTATTTATATAAATACAACGTAGAAAACCTTAAAAATAAAACATCATGATGTTTAATCAAAATATAACTTTCTGGTACATTTAAAAACATAGTCCTCCACTACTCAATACGTATAGCACACTCAATCTCTTCGTAGCTGCTTTTGTATGTCACTGACTATTACGTATAATTTTTGCCGTTGGATAAGCAGTCCTTTAAACAGTGCATACGGTGTTCAGGTATTTAAGCTGATTTATCACCATCTACTGCTGATGAGTCTGAGCTGGTTTCTGTGATGATGGTATTATTATGAAAACGTAACTAACAAACACCATGGCCACATTGTACAATGATTACCACTATTACTGCGTTGCAGTTTTGCTGATAAAACCCAATTGTTTTACAATAACTTAAGTATGCACTACTACGGATACTAGATATACCATTGTGTGGTTACCATTATTTTTTAAATGAAAAAATAAAACAAGGTATACTACTTTGTTAAGTTGCGTCGATTATAATGTGCCCTCCACCTTAGTTGGTAGTAATGCAAGAAAAGAATGTAATTCTAAAAATTGGCGGTTTTGATATCATATTAATTCACTTATTAATATTGCAGTAAAAATCAAATGTTTTAACGTGTTTATTGCTTATTTACTAGCATTTTTAATATTAGAAATATTCTTCAAATTGTTTCATTTTATTTTCTAATTTATTTGCATGTACTATCAACGCCCCATAAAATTGTTTGCACTTTTGTATGAATACCCCTATTTTTTATGTAGTTTTAATATAGAAATATCTTATAATTCTCATTCGGTTGTTATCAATTTGGTATAAGTTGAATTTAATTGTCAGCGTTGTAAACTTTGAAATTTTGAAAAAGCACCAAGATCCAAAAAAAGTCACCGAGTTTAAAATTGCTTACTTCTGATTCTATTTCTTTTATAAAATTAAAATAAAATTATAAATATCTATGTATATGTAAACTAGCGAACCCCCTACACACTTCGTAGTGCAAAAAAGAAAATAAAAAAATCAATTCGAATTTATTTAAATTAGTGATAAATTGCTTTTATTATAATGGTTTGACTAAAATTGAATTGTAATGAATTTAAAAACGAATTGTATTTCAGTTTTTTCAAAATATTAACTTAAATATTTTCAAATATTTTGAAGTAAATGCAGTGTTCACTAGAATTTCTATAACTCACGAACCAATATACATACAGAGACCGTTTACACATAAGAGCCCTGGTATTTACGTCACCTTTCATACAAACAAAATCAGTTCACGAATTCCAGGTAACATCAATTATTAACACAATGCAACTTATTTTTATTTATATAGATATATGCTTGATTTTCTGTGGATAATGTGTTTTTTTGTAACTATTTCCAAATTATTATTGTTGTTACTATTGTTAATTTACGCTCTTATACATAAATATTTTTAAAAATTTTTTAAATTTTTAAAAGAAAATTTTTTTTAATTATTTTTTTCTTTTTGCCAATTTTGTAATGAGCATATCTCTACCCAACACTATAATATAAGACTTGATCTTGTTGTTGTGTATTTCTTAAGTAATTAATAAATAAATTAAATAAGTTCCCATCGATACTGTTGCTTCTAGGTTTTTATTTCAGTTACATTAAGAACAACACATTCCAGGGAGAGTTTATGGGTGGTAAAAAGTGGGCGGTGCCACGCCCATAAAACTTTAGTTTACATTTTAAGCTACTTGCACTTGACAGATTTTTCTAAAACTTTGCACACATATTGAGCTGTCATGACTTTACAATTTCGTGATTAGAAAAGTAGGCAGTGCCACGCCCATAAAAAAATTCTTATTTTAAGGTACTTGCACTGGACCGATTTTTCTGAAAATTTGCATACATATTGAGCTGTTATGACTTTACAATTTCGTGATAAGGAAGGTGGGCAAAACCACGCCCATACAAACAATTCAATTCAATACAATTTCGTGATTAGAAAAGTGGGCAGTGACACGCCCATAAAAAAGTATAATTTTTAGGTTTTTGCACTTGATATTCAAGTAAAATTCAGAATGCATTTAATTCATTAAGGGACGTAGCAACGCGCGCTGGGTTTGGCTAGTAACCATATAAGCCGTAATATGTTCAATAATATACTTTCACTTAAATAAACTATAATGCTTTTATTCTGGTTTAATTTATATAAATCGCACCGTTTATATATTTCATTTGTTAAGTGCGAGGCAAATTAATGTAGCGTACATGTGCAAAACGAAAAAAAAATTTTACGGTCGGAATTCGTAATCTTCATATTTCCGACCTCTTTATCCTCAATTATTATTACCACAAAAAGGTTTGACTCATATATCTGTAGCGATTTCCATTGACCATTGATAATTTAAAGTTAAATACAAAGGTTTTAAAAAGGTTTTAGATAACTTCCCTACAGATATTGGACTACGTGGTTCATTTTAGCAAAATGGACTACTTGCAACATGTTCCTATGTTATGCAGTTAAGGCCATATCACTGTTAAACAAGAGATTGTAGTTAAAGCACAAGTGTTCGTGTTTTAACGATTACATATATTGTTGTCAAAACGTGTATAATGTTCGTGTAGGTGCTCCATCGATTACTGACAAAGAGTAGTTTTTACACTACTCCGATGGGTTATATGGTCCAGCCCTAGGACACCGTAATATTAAAGCGACCATGTTTTCTCCATACATTTGGGTGACCTTTGGATTAGTTCAAGTTCTTTATAGAGTATACTTTACATGCGTGTATGGACTAGTCGTGTTATATGCAGGGCTTGTTTCACAACTCAATTAGGCTTGTCATCTTGAGGTTTATATTGACGTGTTGGAATCCAAATAGGCAGCTGGTGGCGGTTTCTCTATTCTCCTTTGTGACTAAAAGATGTTTTTAAGGCTACCGGAGTACTAAGTATAGCAGGCTAAAATAGCGGCAATCAAAAACGCAGTAAGCTGGCTAAAAAAAGGTATATCTGTATCTTCATTGATAGTTAGGCTGATATTAAATAGCTAGTGGGTGTATAAACAATTTCTATTTTGATTATGGAATGCCAGGAATCTATATAAGACGGCAATGTATTCTACTGATTAGTTTAGATAGGTATCTGGTCTCTCGGGAGATTTAGGAAACCGCATTGCGGTTGAACAAGAAAAGAATGCTACTCTTCTCTACTTAAAGGACTTTGACATATTCACAGATTCATTACTTCTGTGTCTGGACACTGTATCTTGGTAGTACAAGCTAGGATGAAAATCTTCCTTTTAATTAATTCTGTAGAAGTTTTATGGGGATAAGGACCTGAGGCCATGCAACATCTTCCTTGTCATTGCCCATCTCTTGCGGGATTAAGAGCACGGATCGGTTAGTAGCAACATCTCATGTTTCACATAACATAAAGGAATCATCAATCATGGACCCAAATATGATATCCTTCCGATCATCAGTCTGTTTAACCAAAACTAACATAATCTTGTTTAACAAACATTTTTTAAACATAGAACAATTGTTATGAATATGAATAGGAGCTTTAACGTGAACTCTAAAGCAGTTAATTAGTAGATTTTATTTTAAATAATGAGAACAACTAAACAAAGTGTTGGTAGTAAAATTTCGATTTTTAAGACGTAAGTTTTTTCAAAATGAATTGATAATCATATGTTGTAAATTTCAATACGATAAATCTGTAGAAAAGGAATAACGGCTTAAGTCGACATAACCCAAGATTTAGATTATAACACCATTGTCATACTGCATTTTAAAACTACCCTCAGGCAAATTTCCAACTTTGCAGGAAGTTATAGCAAAAAAACTTATTGTCTGTGTTTTTTCAGCGAACAATATCATTTGAAATAATAACTTATTTGAACTGATAATTAAACATAATATACAAAAACTGTTATGCTCTATAATTAATAAAGCGGGGAATTCATAAAATAGTTTTTATTTTGATGGAAATCAATTTATAAAAATCAACTCTAAAATTTATATGTTTTTTTTTTAACTATTAAAACGGATGCAGATGATAACGTCTGCATACCACACAGTCTCAGGAGCTGCTGCACTTGTGATAGCCGGAGCAGTTCCTATTGACCTTAGGATGCGAGAGTGAAGGAAGATATGGCAAAAGAAGCGGGAAAATACTTTAGAGCAAGGGGAGCATAGGCGGATAGTACACGAAACCTTGCAGGTCTGGCAGGCAAGATGGACAGCAAAAACCAAGTGAAGGTGGACAGCCAGACTATTTCTACGCCTTGAAAACTGGATTGGAAGAACAATAGGAGAAGTTAACTATTACCTGACACAGATGCTCACAGGGCACGGGTACTTCCGAAAGTACCTACATAAGGTTGGCAAATGTGAAACACCCTACTGCATATACGAGGAGGCTGAGGAGATAGATGACGCCGAATACACTTTTTTCAAATGCAACAAATAGGCGAAATAACTGTGGAGAATATAATCCCCATCATGCTGAACAGCGAGAACAACTGGAGCGTAGTGAAGCGATACTGTGAGGATATACTGCGGTTTTTTAGTCGGTATTCCCATAGGGAGAGCCCAACATAACACATTGTTGACGACCTTTGGTGTATGCGGAATCTGCATTTTTACCTCCTTACCCGCAAAAAAAAAAATATTCGGTATAATTTGTCATAAATGCAAGTTCTTTTCTTGGTCAAATACAGACAAATTTGCTAATAGGTGTATCGTACACATTCGGTATTTGTATTTACATATTTGAACTGGTTACAAACCCATTGTGAAATTCAGGGTTCCATAGCATCATATAAGTGATGCAAAGAAAAACTCAATTTTTAAGTTTGTAGGTTTATAACTAAAGATTGTAAAAAACATAAATACCAAAACAATTTAAATTAAAGATTAGTTAGATCCACGTAATTCTATTATGATGTCGTATTTCTCATCATAAAATGGCATAGAAATTTTCGCCAGATTACTAACAAAATTATAAAAAATTTTACTATCAGTATATACCGGTTATTTGCTGTTTAACCACTATTGTCTGCCATGGGTGAAGTCTATTAAATAAACCTCAGTTTTTTCTTTTTCTTACAGCAGCATTTTTCCCTGCGTTCTTTGTATGCGTTTTTATTTTAATAGTTTGTGGCTGCCAATGTCGAGAAGTAAATTAAAATGTTACCGATTTTTTTTATTTAAACATACACACATACATACGTAATTTAAAATCATACATACTTAAAAATACTGCCACACGTTTTTAACTCACTTTATTTTATACTTATTCAAACGCATCCGACTTTTCATTTCCTTTTTTATACCCGCCACCAAAAAAATGGTGGGGGTATATTCATTTTGTCATTCCGTTTGTAACACATCGAAATATCCATTTTAGACCCCATAAAGTATATATATTCTGAATCAGGGTTTGATTTGATGACGATCTAGCTATGTCCGTCCGTCTGTCCGTCTGTCCGTCTGTTGAAAGCACGATAGACGTCGCACCGAAAAAGCTAGGAGGCTCAAATTTTGCCAGAATCTTTCTTATAGACAAGGTTTGTTTGGTATTGAAAATGGGCTATATCGGAATATTAGGAAGAGAGTTATAGCTCGGAAAGCAAGAGTAGGTCGAAAAAACGGTGTCCTTCGCACATCGAATAAAATGGAATTGTGTCCAGACGCATTAACGTAGAGTCATGAAACTTCGAATATATTTTTATCGAGTCAACAGAATATTTTTCCCTGAAAATCGCTTAAATCTATGAATTAGGAAAAGAGTTATCGATCAAAATGTACGAAAATTTATACCGCACAGTGTATTTTTCGGTATATTTAAAAACAAAAACGTCATAAAAGCAACAAAATTGAATGTACGACTCTGAAATTTTGCACACTTTGCTTTTTGGTGAGGCGCTTTTTTGTGACGGAAAATCAATGTGCCACGCCCACTTTTACGCCCACCTCCCATATAACGTTTTACCTAAAATTCATATAATTTCTCTATAAATAAACATTTTGGAATAATAAAGGGCTATATTGAAACACATAAGTTGTACTCATTCGCAAAAATAACTTTGACACGCCTACTATAACGCCCACTTTTCACGTTATCTACCGTTAATGAAATTTAAAAGCTCATAAAACCGCCAAAATTAGAGGTATGATGATAAAATTTGCTACCTCCATCCCTCTAGGCAATATCATTACTGTGCCAGAAAATTAAGGTGCCACGCCCACTTTTACGCCCACCTCCCATATAACGTTTTAACTAAAATTCATATAATTTCTCCACTAATAAAGATTTTGGAATAATAAAGGGCTATATTGAAACACCTAAATTGTACTCATTCGCAAAAATAACTTTGACACGCCTACTATAACGCCCACTTTTCACGTTATCTACCGTTAATGAAATTTAAAAGCTCATAAAACCGCCAAAATCAGAGGTATGATGACAAAATTTGCTACCTACATCCCCCTAGGCAATATCATTACTGTGCCAGAAAATCAAGGTGCCACTCCCACTTTTACGCCCACCTCCCATAAATCGTTTTAACTAAAATTCATATAATTTCTCCATTAATAAAGATTTTGGAATAATAAAGGGCTATATTGAAACACCTAAGTTGTACTCATTCGCAAAAATAACTTTGACACGCCTACTATAACGCCCACTTTTCACGTTATCTACCGTTAATGAAATCTAAAAGCTCATAAAACCGCCGAAATTAGAGGTATGATGATAAAATTTGCTACATATATCCTCCTAGGCAGTGTCATCACTGTGCCAGAAAATTAAGGTGTCACGCCCATTTTTACGCCCTCCTCCCATATAACGTTTTAACTGAAATTCATATAATTTCTCCATTAATATAGATTTTGGAATAATAAAGGGCTATATTGAAACACCTAAGTTGTACTCATTCGCAAAAATAACTTTGACACGCCTACTATATCGCCAACTTTTCACGTTATCTACCGTTAATGAAATTTAAAAGCTCATAAAACCGCCAAAATTAGAGGTATGATGATAAAATTTGCTACATATATCCTCCTAGGCAGTGTCATTACTGTGCCAGAAAATTAAGGTGTCACGCCCATTTTTACGCCCTCCTCCCATATAACGTTTTAACTGAAATTCATATAATTTCTCCATTAATATAGATTTTGGAATAATAAAGGGCTATATTGAAACACCTAAGTTGTACTCATTCGCAAAAATAACTTTGACACGCCTACTATATCGCCAACTTTTCACGTTATCTACCGTTAATGAAATTTAAAAGCTCATAAAACCGCCAAAATTAGAGGTATGATGATAAAATTTGCTACCTCCATCCCTCTAGGCAATATCATTACTGTGTCAGAAAATTAAGGTGCCACGCCCACTTTTACGCCCACCTCCCATATAACGTTTTAACTAAAATTCATATAATTTCTCCACTAATAAAGATTTTGGAATAATAAAGGGCTATATTGAAACACCTAAGTTGTACTCATTCGCAAAAATAACTTTTACATGCCTACTATAACGCCCACTTTTCACGTTATCTACCGTTAATGAAATCTAAAAGCTCATAAAACCGCCGAAATTAGAGGTATGATGATAAAATTTGCTACATATATCCTCCTAGGCAGTGTCATCACTGTGCCAGAAAATTAAGGTGTCACGCCCATTTTTACGCCCTCCTCCCATATAACGTTTTAACTGAAATTCATATAATTTCTCCATTAATATAGATTTTGGAATAATAAAGGGCTATATTGAAACACCTAAGTTGTACTCATTCGCAAAAATAACTTTGACACGCCTACTATAACGCCCACTTTTCACGTTATCTACCGTTAATGAAATTTAAAAGCTCATAAAACCGCCAAAATTAGAGGTATGATGATCAAATTTGCTACGTATATCCTTCTAATCAATGTTATTGTTGTACCAGAAAGTTTAGGTGACACGCTCACTTTAACGCCTACCTCCTATATAACGGTTTATCTTAATTCCATGTAATCTATTGACAAAGTTTTTGGGAAAATAAAGGACTATATTGAAATATCTTTAACTTTAACGCCCACTTTCATTAAAAGACTACATTTACAAAAGCATTTTAGTAGCATATCGAAGTTATAAAGGGTGGTTAAATTTAAAGGACCGATGTTGAATTTAAATAAAACACAAATCATTTAGGATATTATTATTATTTCTTCTTGTAATTATAATATTTGTATGGTGCAATTATGTATTTAACAAAATATCGGCCAAATGGCCCCCCATCCTTGGCGCCACTCCTCTATCTGATGGTCCAAATTTTCAATGACAATGTTGATGCTCAATTGTTGGGCATAATGATGAGTCGAGGTTTACTGCTCTTTTGCCACACTATCGCAAAAACCAGCAGTGGTTCCCATTCAACGAACTAAGAAATTTAAATATTTTTTACAATTCTCCCTATTGTGGATGAATTTGAATGATTATGTTGATCAAAAGAATTACGAAGTGCACAAAATGCATTTTGATTTGAACGCCCATTTTTATAAAAAACCTGAATAACTTTAAAGAGTTGCTCATTTGCGTATCTATCTACGGATCAAATTGAGTAAGTTTGAGATTGAGAAAAGTCAAGTGAAATGCAGAAAACAAATCTAAAGACTAGGTGTAGTTCACCTTCAACATCGGCCCTTAAAATTTAACCACCCACCCTCTATAAAGAGATTATTCCATAATGATTAACAAAATAATAAATAAAGTGCTTTAAATGTACACAAAATTGGTGGTGGGTATAAAAGATTCGGCACAGCCGAATATAGTGCTCTTACTTGTTTATATTTTGAGTAGAATTATTTGTTTTATTTTTCCCACTGGCAGTGCTACTGTTCAGCACTGCGCTGATGGTCTTGTTTTAACGTTAATTCATGGTCGTGTTTGTATAAACGAATTTATTTCACTTTATTTTCTCTTCTTTTTACTTGACTTTAGTTATTTACTCTGCAGAGACCATTTTTTTATGTATGACTGAGCTGGGCGAATTTCTAACAAATTTTATTTATTTATTTTAATGAAAATTAATTTAAAAATTCTTAGACTGGATTCGTTAAAAATTTATAAGGTCATATGATAGGACTTTTTCTATTGAGTAATAATGATGAACATATTCAATGGTTTCGGCGTTATTAAAGAGCATTATTGACGATTATAAGGCTTTATTGCGATAGAATGTTGTCCTCTCAAAATGTACCTGTGGTCAAATTACGGCATTCGAACGTGATCGAAATTCAAAAATTCTTATTAGAATCTCTGTACCTAAAGCACAGCAAACTCGATCGTTCGAGTAAAATTTCGATCGTTATCGAATGCCGTAATTCGGTCCCTGAGCTAAGCCACCATATAAAAAAATTAGTAGGAAATAGAATAATGTTGTTTAATCAGTATTCTGTAAGTAACGTAAAAATATCTAATAAGTATGTTTTGTCAACATTTGAACAACATTTTATTTCGTATGATTTTATATAAATAATTGTTTTTTCGTACGAAATTTAAAGAAAGCTGATCACCACCAAAAAAAGTGGTGCGGGATTATATTCGTTTTGTTATACCGTTTCAAACACATCGAAACATTCATTTTAAAGCTTATATTTCCAGAGTTCTTGTTTAGTTTTAGAATAATCTAGCTATGTCTCTCGGTCTGTCCAGCTGTTGAAAACGCGTTAGAGATAAAAAACTAGGTGAATGAAATTTTGTAGAATATTTCTTGTATATAAGATGTATTTGGTATCGAAAATGAATCATATCGGTGAAAAGTGAATAGAGTTATAGCTTTTAAAGCTTTTTTGAATCCATATAAATAAATAAATAATTAAATAGGTTACAAAAAACATGTCTTTTGGATATCGAATAAAAGCTAAAACTAAGCCTAATGAAGAAGAGTGATAGAATTTCACATATTTATTTAATGAGTTTAAAAATTTCGTAATTACTTACTAATATTACAGAAAAAGCGGAAAATTAAGCTGAGGCGCCTACTTTAATGACTGGTTTTTTAGTTGGTTTACGTGGTAGTTCCACTGCACGGAAACAGTCAAGTGGTGTCTTTATGACACGGTTTTGACAAGACCACATCACTCATCAATTTCAATGTATCTCAGAATATATCCAAGAGTAGGAGTACTAAGTACACCACGTGACCGGGAGGTATCTCAGTAGATCATTCAGTTCAACTTCAAATACCGCAGAGAGGCCTTTCAGTACATGTTTGCTCAGAACTCTGTTTGATTTAGCCGTCAGTGCAGGATATTCGCAGAGAAGGTGGAAAACCGATTCCTCCTTCTCCCTATCCAGACAGCTGCGACAATGATCGTTTGATGGAAGTCCTAGTCGCCTATCATATTTGCCCAATACCGCCAACAATCTCGATATGTCCCTCCGACATCTACTAGTAAATCGCAATGTACTCCTGATATCAAAAGAGGGCCACGTAAGCCGTGCCACCTTACATGTATCCAGCCCACGCCACTTGTCCTCGGCCTTCTGAAGAAAGTGTCTGAAAATCGTTTTACGCTTTTAAACGCATTTTCTTAAATTCATATAACTTAACTATGGACAAATATTTTGGAAAAATAATGATCTCTGTGTTTGAATATCTAAGTTGAAATCATTATTAGAAATTATTCTCCAACTCCTACTTAAACGCCCACCGCTCACATCAGACATTATCTTGTAATGTACTTTAAAAGCTCATAAAACAGACGGCAACGGTTTGTGATTGATGCTTTTGATCAATAGCTTTATAATAGTAAGAAAATTAGAGTGACCCACTCGCTTACTCGCCCATCTCCTATACAACACTTTACGTTTAATTCGTATAATTTCTATATAGACAAAGATTGTGCAAGAACAATGACTTCTATAGTTATTAAATAATTTAAGTTTAACTCATTAACAGAAAATGCTTTGACATTCCTACTGTAGCGCCCACTTCTTACATAATCTCTTATTAATAACATTTTAAAGCTCATAGCATCTAGAGAATAAGATGTTTGATGCCAAAATCTTGCAATTATGGCTTTCTGGTCAGTGTTATTATAATACCAGAATATGAAGGTGACACGCGCAGTTTAACGCCAACCTTGGAAGTAACGATTTTGGATGAATAACTAGTTAGCCAAATAAGTGGCCAAAATGATATAAAGTATTCATGACACATTTAGTTTTTAATGCTATAAATATCATATAACTTAAATGTGAAGTTATATATTGCAACACTTAAGTTGAGCTCATAAGCGAAAATTAATTTCACATGCCTACTTTAACGTCCATTTCTCACATAACCTATAATCATTGAAATTTAAAGCCCATACTGGCAACACAATTAGATATGCGATGCTGAAATTTGCAAAAGTAGCTTTCTGATAATTGTTACTATAGTATCAGAAAATAAGGATGCCACGCCTACTTTAATGCTAATCTCTTTTATTACAGTTTTTATTTAAATTCATATATTCTCTAATAAGTAATATAAATATTTTGATGGAACAAAGGAATCTGTATATGTCAATTGCTAAGTTACTAATACTTCACAAAATGAAAGAGAGTTCTACGCTTTAGGTTTTAGTTAAGTAGAAAGTGGGAACAAAAATACGATTATCAAACCTCTAATTGTTTCCTCCGTGGCATGGATTTTTTCTGCTTTCAGAAATTTTTCGAGCTTTGAACAAGAAAATTAATATTTGATAAATATATGTACGTGTGTAATGCTCAATATGATTCTTTTATAATTCTAGATTGCCCACCACTGCCTTAAAATGATTCTGTTGAAAAAAAGGTAAAATTAAAGCGTGAGTAGTCATAGTTGTAGTCAGGTCATGGTATGATTATTTTGTTTACACGTTTGTTAAATATTTGTATGATTGTAACCGAATTTTCGACCATTGTTGTAGCCGTCATTGTTATTGTTATTGCTATGGCTATAGTTGTTGTTATTGTTGGCTGTAATGTGCCAATTGTTTAAAGTGTTTAGTAAATATTTTTGGTTAATCCGACCACAAATTCAATCTGACTGTTGGTTGTTTTAATACTTTTTTTAAACATTTTTTTAAATTGATTCCGTGTTGCATGGCATACACTCATACAAATACAGTTGATTGTGCATTTTGTTGCAAACACTTAAAACAGCTTTATCATGTTCGTGGTTATCGTAAAGTTCGCTAGAAATTTAAACACATTTATTGTTCGTTTTGTTTGTTTGTTTGTTGTCGATAAAGTTTTGCATTGCTATTGTTTATTATTTGTTTGTTTATCTTTATTAAATAATTTAACAATTAACTTTATAATTATGGCATTATTATGTAGTTAATAAGGATTATTAATGTATTTGAAGAGGATTTTTAAAAATGTATTTGTGAATACAAAATAATGTTTGCACGCAGCATTAAAAAACTCGTTATGTTAACTGATTTTGAATTCGTGAATAAGTACGATTACAAGTAATAATTTGCATAAAAACGTGGTAATTAGTTTAATCTTTTAATGAAATGATATTAAACAGAGTGAATATTTTTTAAATATTTTATTTTGTTTTATTTTATTTTATTTATTAGGAATTGAAAAAAATTCCATATAAATTAAAATAAAATTTTGTTCGGTGGTAATTGTATCACTTAAAAACGGCTGCACCGATTTCACAAGTTTTTTTTTCGTCAAATCCTTGTCATGACTCAACTTAGGCTTTAAAAAATGGCGGAAATTCCTATTTACTGATGAGTTTAAATTTAATTTGAAATTATATGATTCAAAACTCAAATGCGTTCAAAGACCCTCGAACTAGTAGCTAGACACTATCTACTGCAAGGGAACTGTAAGCGTGGTGGTGGGAAAATAATGGTGTAATCGGGACATGGTGTGTGATAAGTGAAACTATGGACCGGATAAGTGAATCCTACCGGATTGGTTCTGCAATAAGATGAAGCATGCATCGAAATATGTTAAGTCCTGGATTCAATATCAAAATAAATGGCCACCTCAGTCACCCGATCTTAATCCTTTAGACAACTTGTGGGACTTGGTAGATAGAAAAATAAAACGTGATCAGTGATCGAATAAACGAAATTTTTTCCTCCAAGTAAAACAAGTGTAGGAAAGCATTTCAGAAAGTGAAATTCAAAAATTAATAACTTGAATTTTTTAATTAATTCTTTAATATTTTTAAACTAAAATATTTTTATTTTATAATTTATTGCTTAATAAATTAATATGACCCTAAAGATTTATAAGGGCTATCTTTAAAAGTTCTTAATTTTATTTTTTACAATATTTTTATGGATATATAATAAAATTAGGGCAGTTGCTTTAGTTTGTGCCATTTCTACATATATGCGTAGAGCACAGAAAATCGTAAATAAATTTTACACTGGAGTATGTTGTTTGTAAGAAAATGGCGGAAAATATATTTTTTACGCAAACAATCGCCAAAATTGTGAAGAAATTTGAGGAGACTGGAGCGGTTACAGATATTGTAAGGCCTGTGCATCACCGTTTCGCTCGTTCCGCTGAAAATATCGCTACTTTAGGTGAAACAGTTGCCGAAGACCCGAATGTGTCGATTCCTCGTCATTCTCAGGAATAAGGACTGTCTTACGGCACATTATGCCGTATTGTGCATTTGGATCTACACCTGCATCCATATAAAGTCCAGCTCACACAACATCTGAAGCCAGCTGACGATTTGCAACGTCGCAGATATGGCTTTATTGCAAGAGACATTTCCTGTCCGCGTTATTTCTCGTCGTGACGATATCATCTGGCCATCAAGATCATGCGATTTGACACCATTAGAAATTTTTTGTGGGGCTACGCGAAGGACCGCTTTTATACAGATAAACCTTTAACTCTTGAGCACTTAAAAACAATTATTCGTCAAATTATGGCGTAGATACCGCGCAATATGTGTCAAAAAGTGGTCGAAAATTGCTTCAAAAGAATCAATGCTTGCAACACTTCGCGTGGTGGTCATTTAAATGATGTAGTGTTTCACACATAATGTCAACGTTCAAGCTTTATAATAAAAAGAAATACAGTCGTGTCTGGATATAGTGAACACCTATATGCGGTTGTGATAAAAGTGATTTTCATAAAAATTTTATTAATAAGGCTATTTCATTTGGAGAACTAATTTAATTGTCCTGAGCAATAAGTTTTTAATACTGTTCTGTTTTTTTCGTTTATAAATATGTGTTTAAATTTAGGTGTGATGAAATTTTTTATGATGGCAAAAAAACTCTAAAATGAGGGAAAAACCGACTGCATATAAATGTTGATTACTGCCTTTCAAAATATTTTTAAATAAATTTTTATAAAGTAATGTGGTTTAAAGGATTATATGTATTCTTTATATAAATATAGTAAACACCGATATTTATTTTTAGAAATTGGTCTCCAGGTTTTATTATTGCTGTGCTGTGTATTCAAAGTTCTCGAGTACGAAATGCGCAACCAGGAAAGATTATTTCAATGCTTATACTGTAACGACTATCGGCATTTTCTTAAGGCTATAATACACGGCATGTTTTTTACATCTGACTTCAAAATTTGTGAGACATATGTAAATCTACATGTCTGTCAAAATTGTACTTTTACGCTGACTGCTTTGCAGCAGCAGAGATTTCTGCCAACGGCTGATGTCACATGTTTTGACAGAAGAAAATAGAGCACACGACATGTTCGTATTAGCAGTGGAGCATTTGACAAGTCAGATGTTGAAAACATGCCGTATATTAGCTCCTTTAGTAAGTAAATAAGTGTTTTTCGTGAAAATATTGAATTGTTCTTTAATCTTACGCCGGCCAAAGTTATATTCTTATCACGTTTGCAAATTATCGTACACTCAAACTTCAAACTAAAGCAATAGAGTTGAATTTTCCCAAACAGCGAACCATAAAAATATTTTTCATTGCAATCAAAATGTGTCCATGTTTCCAAACCTACAATCAGCTACTGCTGATATGCAACCATAAAAATGTGAAGTTTTTCTAGCAGTTAAACATTTAGCTGCAAATAGAAAAATGAAACAAGGAAGGTGTGACTGAAAAAAGAACAAAATGGTCAAAAAACCACAGGGACCAACTTATAAAATGTTGCACGACTTGCAAATCTAAAGGTTATACAAATACAAAAAAAAAGTGAAATTGTAACAGCAAAGTGGCAAGAAAGCATCAGGTAGCTGAAAAAACAAGACACAAAAATAACAAAATTCTTACATAAATACAAGGACAAAGAACTAAAAACACTATCTGCTGAAGGTAAAAAGCCAGTAGAGAAGGAAGAAAAAAAGAAAAATATTAAAAAATCACGACTAAAAACCAAAACAAATCAAGAGAAAATACAGTGAATAAAGAATGAAATAGCGAAACAGATCCAACTTTTTTTTTAAGCATTTAAACGGGCAATAGCAAAACAAAACACAAAAAAATGCACACAATAAAGAGCTAATACATACAGACACACAGATATTAACGCTCTAACTACAAAAGATGAATGATGCCAAAAACTTTAAAATTTGCAAAAAAAAAAAAAAAACATCCTTTCACACACACACACTTACACATATTCCAAAAGAAGTCCCAATTGTAGATGTAAGTGTGAAGAAACAAACAAAAAATGGTTAAATGTGTTAAGGGAAAAATGGCCTTATCAGCATTTCCTGTCGAAAGTTTTTCATACAGACCGAAAAGAAATGCATAAAAAGAATTGAAATTTAAATAAAAAATAAAAAACAAAATACAAGAATATAAATAAAAATTCAGGAGAACACGACATTGTTTATACACAGTTTTTAAAGTAGACTAAAGAGCGAAATATTTTGCAAATTTGTGCCCTACAAAAGAAATGCTATTTGTAACAATTAACATTAAGAGCAAAAAAAAAGTTTTTAATTTAAATTTAGGCAATTATCTAAGAAGAAGAGAGTAGTTCACAAGGAAAACATAAGGACAAATTTATTAAATAGATCTCTTATATAAAAGTTAAGTCTTACCAGTTTGCATTTATATGTCATTTGCTGAAAACTTTCCATTTTCAAAGTGTAGCACATTTGTTTGGTCGTTATTGACCCACAAAAATGTTGAAAAGTTTTCTCCCACAAATAACTTCAAATTCAACATATTTTCCAAATTTCATTCTTCTTGTTGTTGCATCTTTTTTTATGGTTGGCTGTTTTAATAAAAGCCAGGAAATATTTAAACATTTTTCACTATAACTTCTATGTTATGTTTAATGCATTTTGTTGTTGTGTAATGACGCACATTTAGATAAGAGTGTTTATGAAATAAATAAAAAAGTGAAGCAGAAAACCAAATACAAAAAAAAGCAAATAAATAAAAAATCTAGCATTATAAGTATAACAACAAGAACGACATGTGTTAAAACATATTTAAAGTGTAAAAATCGCAAACATAGAAAAAGAAAAACATATTTTATATTATGCAAGTATTTATTAAAAAAAAACATTTTATTTTTAAAATTTTTATTTAAAATGTTTTGATCAACAATCAAAATGTTTTTAGTAAAAATAAAAAAGTTCATTGAGAAGTAAATATTTGAGAATTTATTTACAACAACTGGCAAAGAAATTTATATTTGCTCTTCCTAACAAACGTGAAACAATAACTTAATTCAATGGTGTAAATATAATGAATTTTTTTTAAACGAAACTTAAATTTTATGTTCACAGTGCCTTGTTCAGAATATTTTTATAAGATCTTAATAACCTGCGGCTGAATTAAAGCACTATAGCCTTAATATAGTGTTATTTGACACGATGAGTTTGACAAAAAAAAAATTATTTTAAAATACAGAAAAGAAAAAAATATATAATCAGTTCTGGTTTTGAATTTTGTACGACCCCCAAGATTTTAATTTTTTCTTGTGGCAGAGATTTACTCCCAACAGCTGATGTCAGGTGAGGTGTGAAAACAATATAGAGTAAGCTCTAATTAAACTTTAATCAGTTGGGTTTGCAAATGAGTTATACAGAAGCAATGTTTTAAGTGTAACAGATAAAATGTTCGAATTAATCAGTGGGAAATTTTACAAGTCAGATATCAAATTATGGCGTTTAAGTATAAGCTGCTCAACGCAACACTATTCCGTAAATATTTTGTATGAATTTTTATATTCTTTATATGTGGTTACCCTACCTGTTGTAAAGGGTGCGCCATCTAACGTTTTTTTTTCAACTAGTGCTTTTTTCGTGAATGGTAACACTTAGGTCATGTCTGATTTGACAGATAATTAGTTCTGCTGAACGTATATGGTTGTGTGTACGCTTGAACAACGTTGGGAAAAATTCGGCATTACTTTGGCCGATTTTGCCAAAAAAATCATCTTTTCAGATGAAGCTCACTTTGATCTTGGCGGTTGTGTAAACAAGCAAAACTTTCGCATTTGGGGCACAGAAAACCCGCATTTTGGGCACAGAGTTACTGTTTGGTGCGGATTTTGGTCCAGAGGCATAATTGGGCCATTTTTCTTCGAAAATGAGCCAGGAGTGGCCGTAGTCAATGGTGATCATTATCGGGCCATGCTGAACGAATTTTTGTTCACAAAAATTGAAGAGGAGGATATTGGCAACATTTGGTTTCAACAGGACGGCGCTACGTGCCACATAGCCAAAACTACACTTTTTATAGAATTTAAAAAAAGCTATTTGGCGGACCCTTTATATATCTTTATGTAACAACAATTTTTCGGGAATCAAGCAGCATTGGATTCTATCACAATTATCCCATAACGTTCTGAATATGAGCAAACAAATACGAATGAATATTTTTTCTCTCATACTTTTACTTTAAAAGTCAGTATTTTTCAGTCCTAGAATTATTTAGTGACACACTTGTTACTATTTGTAAACAAATTATGTCTCAAGAGTAAAGGTGTAGGTAAAAATAAAAAAATAAATATGATTAAATTTTTCAAAGTCCTTTAAAAATTCCCAGTAATAGCAAATTGTAAGCTGTAGTCTTGAAAATTATCCAAAAAAAAATTAATAATGGATTTGAAAATAACTGAGACTTAAGTCATGATTGGCAGTAGCACTCTTTATTGTTTCTGTTAATTTGATTTAGTTGTTTTCCTTATTGCTTGGTGAAGTTGATGTTATTCATTTAAAAAGATTCTTCAATATCAAATAGCGAGGCTTTAAATTCCTGGTATCTGAAATATTTTAACACATAATGAATTATGTATCTGGTTATGTTTTTAAATTATTTTCAGATCGCAATGTTGGGCAAGCCAAAAATTAAAGTAAAAATCTTCATTCTTTACTATTTATTTTTTTTAACTTTTTTATATTCTTTTCCAAAAGATTATATTTAATTAAAAATTTTATAATTTATATAATTCTTGAGTGTTTGTTGTATATAAACACAGATAAAACTAAGTTTAAAATTTAAAAACAAAGTAAAATTATATTTGCATTAGGAGTCAGTAAAATTGTATAGTTAGAGAAAAAAATAAGAGATAAAACCAGTTAGTTTTTAATATAATTTTATTTTGTATGTGACTCAAACAATAAATTAAAAAAACCAATAAAAAATTTGTTAATCAAATTAAAAAAAAATATCAAGACACTAAACCAACAAAAAAAAACAAATAAATAAAAACTCGTATCCTGATGATTCTACACAAATAGGCAGCGAATATTGATCAAATAATATAAAAAAGACCAAAAATTTTTAATTGAAAAGACCTTAAGCTTAAAAAAACTATAACATAATAAAAAGATATTTATAGAAAATAAAATTAATTTTAGTCAAGCATTTGTTTGAACATATTTTGAATATAATTTTTTCAGTGCATATATCAAAATTTCACAACAATGTTTAGTTTTCTAATTTGTCGTTAAGTTTTCAAATCTGTTGAAGTTAAGAATTTGTTGATAATTTAGTTTTTTTTTATAGATTTATTTTTTTTAAATGATTTTGAGCACTTTTTTACGAATTATATTTTTTTAATTTCTTAAGATGCAAAAAGTTTAAATAAAATTATTGAATTTTTGGGAACTTTAACTTTTTCAAATAGTAAATGTTTCTTAAATTCTTTACGAGAATAATATTTTTATTGCTGATGAAAATTTTTGTTGAATAAAAAAATTTTAATTTCAAATATTTCATTTATAAAAATTAAAAAAAAAAATTCCTTATCTAGGTCACACAATAAATTATTCAATTTGACTGCAAAATTCATTGAACAAATATTTAAAAATAAAAAAAATAGGTGACAAAACTTCTTCCGCAAACTTTAACCTCACAATTCTCAATCAGACATGCAAAATCATGCTGCCAACAAAACTTAAAAAAAAACAAGTAAGAGCGCTATATTCGGCCGTGCCGAATCTTATATACCCTTCACAACGTGAATTCATGCAATAACAGTGGTTTGTGTCACCATTCATCCCATATGAAATACGTACATACATATAAAAACATACATATATAAAAACGTCCCATTGTAAAATTATAAATTCACGTAATGTTAAAAAAAACAAAAAAAAAAAAAAAATTTAAAAAAAAATTTAAAAAAAAAAAAATTTAAAAAAAAAAAATTTAAAAAAAAAAAAATTTTTAAAAAAATTATTATGTATATAATATATACAAAACAAAAAAAAATAAAAAAAAATAAAAAAAAAAAAATAATAATAAAAATATAAATAATATATTAAATAAAAAATAAAAAAAAAATAAAAAAAAAAATTTTAAAAAAAATTAAAAAAAAAATTTTTTTGGCTCAGCTGGGATTCGATGCCACGTTTTCTCTAACCAGTATACAC
Organism: Phyto melanocephala; assembly: GCA_941918925.1. Taxonomy (NCBI): domain Eukaryota; kingdom Metazoa; phylum Arthropoda; class Insecta; order Diptera; family Rhinophoridae; genus Phyto; species Phyto melanocephala. The sequence continues at coordinate 101,919,388 of OW799234.1, read as the reverse complement.
GTTTGTATGTATGTATGTTGTTGTTGTAATGTTGCTTTTGTGAAAAAAAAATCGAGGTGGTCGTCGGTTTTTGCTCATATCTCAGTTGTTTATGTACCGATGTTTCTGATTTTCAATAGCGATCTACTCCCGAATATTTCTGATATTTTAATACCTCACCCGAGTCCAAGCGATGTCGGGGGGCTTCAAAAAGTTGATTTCAACATACACACGGACAGACGGTCAGACGGACAGACGGGCAGACGGACAGACGGACAGACGGACAGCGCTTAATCGACTCCCCTATTCATAAGCTTTCAGAAAATATATACTTTATGGGGTCGGAAATCAAAATTGTAGAAATTTCACACGGAATGACAAACCTATATATACCCTTTTTTACTGTGTGAAGGGTATAAAAAAGGAATAAACTCATCAGCCACACATGAAAACTTTGTATGAGCTGGTAATTAGTTATGAAGGAAACTAATAATGAATAGTAGTTTTGCTCAAAAATAAAAAAATATAAAAATTTAAATTTTGAAATAAAAGTTTAAAAATTTTATGTATTAGATTTGCAAGCCACTAAAGCGTATATGTAATACTGACGTTGATAAAAATATAATACTTATACGTATAGGTGCCCATGAAATAATCGTCATCTAACTAGGCAGCAAATATTAGAATTAAGTTGTGCATCTCTAAGTACATTGTAGGTCTTCTGAAAAAATAGTGCAAGAAAGTTTATTCTAAATCACTCCTTAAATGTGAAACAATTTGTTATAAATTATGTGCTTTTTGTTTTAGATTTGTGCGAAATCATGCAAAATATCTTAAACAATTTATTTACAATATTCAATTATTTTTTTAATTTTTAAAGCTTTCTCTAAATATAAATACATTAGTTCACCTCTATGTACTTTTTGAACATAGAATAAATTTTTTTGCATAATTTTTTATGGAAGCACACAATAATAGAGCCATAAAAATTTGTATTCTTTTGTACCTTAAGGTTAAAAAATAAACTATAACACAATAAAAAATATTAAATATTTAAATTTGTCTGAACATATTTTGATAATAATTTATTCTGTGCAAAATATCTCAACAATATTTAATTTTCTAATTTGTCGTTAAGTTTTGAAATCTGTAGAAGTTAAGAATTTGTTGATAATTTAGTTTTTTTTATTATTGTTTTTTAATATATACAATCTTCAAAATTAGGATTGCTGAAACAAACAATAAGAGAGAAAGTGCATGATAACAGTCAATAGCCTAGACAATATAGTTGTTAAAGTTTTAGCTGCAAATAAAAACCTGTAATTTGCTATTTCAAGGCATTAACATATAAAAAAATTATTATTTTTAAATCTTCTTCTTTTGTATGTCCCACTGTAAGTTTGATATTCCACAATCTACAATCACTGCACTTTTGTGGTGAGTTAAACATTTGCTTAAATGTTTAGTTAAACAAACCACAATAACATATGCAACAGCAATAATAACAAGAACAATATGTGTGTTACATACAAAGAGTTCCATATCAACATGGTTTTCGACTTTATTTTTCAAAGAATTAAGACCACTATTCGCCTTTCTATTACCTGTAAAATTTAAAATAAAACAACATTAAATAAACAAAAAATAAAATATAGAACAGACGACAAACATGCCACCGTGTGGCCTTTAGTATTTTTCCGTTATATAGTACATGGTGCACGTACGCCCACCTATAACAACAACAAAACTTAAAATAATAACAATAACTGTTCGTTTAAGTAGCAAATACATATGTTCGTATGTATGTGCAGCTAACAGTAGTAGTAGTAGTAGTAGTAGTAATACAACAACTACTGTGAAAGTAAAAAAAATACGGCTAAACATTTGAATAGGAATTTTATAGCTGAACGTATGCAAAAACAAACACATGCATTTACAAACACCGAAAAATATATTGTGTGAATCAAAATAGGAAAAAATTACAAGGTAAACAACCGGTTTAAAACTATGTAGTATTGGGTGGGAGAAAATTTTTTTTATTTATATATACAGAAGACGTCAAAGGCTTGTTAAAATATAAATAGAAAATGATACTGTGTAATACTTTATTAGTTTGATATATGTATCTCTGATATGTATATATCTTTGCTGGCAGACTAAATGTGTTAAGTCGAAAAATTTCACTTTATTATTTTTAAAAAATTTCTCTTTTGGTTAAAAAAAAAACTGGCAGTTTTTACTGTCTAAACTTCGAAAATGTAAATTGTTAACAATAAAGTAATAAGTTAATTTATTATAAAATATTATATGACACTAAATTTTAGAGTTTACAAAAATTTAGACTAACTGTTCTCAATTTAAAATTTTTTTTATAAAGTAGTTGTCAATATTTAATTGAAATTAGTTGAAAAACAAAAACTATTAAAACCCCATGTTCTAATGTATATGTTTTACAATAAATATATATTTTTAGTATTGATACTAATAATTTAATTTAATAAGAATTTTTTGCAATAAAAACTTATAAATAAGATTTAAAAAAAGATTAATGATGACTTACATATGAAATAAGAAATATAAAAAAACCTACAGTAGTTTTTTTTTTAAGAATGTAAAATATTAAAAGTCAATATTATTTATTATTTCCAAGTCCATTGATACTATTTTTGATTTATTTTACAATAAAATTTTTGCAATATGTCCTATCTGATTCTTCAAGAAAAGAGTCTTTACAGAACTACGAATATAAATTTGAGTTTGGTTGTTTTTTTGATATTTTTTTTAAATATTTTCTAAAACTATATATATATTTATATATATATACTCTTTATAAATTTGGATTTTTAAATTATTTTATTTAATAGTCTATATAAAACATTGTTAATTCTGTTATTGCGACGGCTCACAGTGAGACAGCCCTAAAGTAACCACGGCAAAAAATGGTTTTTGGAATGTCGTCCAATTTGGATAAAATTTTCACAGTATATTATATAAGTAACAATTTTTTGAAATTTCAGCCTCATAACTTCATTACTTTTTGGTCTAGAGCAATTCAAAGTTGACGTTTGCTAACGCGCTTGAGATATGTTAGTTCAATATGTAATATTCAAAAGCTTATCAATAAAAAAATACATAATAAATATAACTTTAAAATATTTTTTTAAATAATTTAGTTGTTGTAGAATGAGTAGATAAAAAATAAATTTAAAAAGAAACACAAAAAAACATTTCTTTACAACAGAATTGTGGTGTAAAAATTGAACATTTTGCATTTTCAATGGACTAGGAAATATAGAGCAGCCACTCGCCATAGGTGCAGACTTATATCAAATAAAAGATTGAAGTCTCAGCTTTCATTTAAAGTAAAGGAAATATAGCAAAAGTTTGCGAAAGTAGTTTAAATATACAAAAAATACGCAACGCACACATTCTGTCACTATACGTATGTTAGCATGCAATAGCATGTTTACAAATTTTTACTTTTTTTTTTTTTTAAACTGTTTGTTTGATATTTTATTTTGTGCTCACAAACTTTTTAAGAACAAACTGTAAAATAAAATTACATTGTTGTTGTTTTAAATATAATTAATCAAAAAACGGTAATTGCAATTATATGTTAATATACAAGTTTATGTAAAGTGTTAAAAAAGATTTACAAGGTCATGGATAATTCAATAATTTCTGATATTTGGATCGATAGCAATAAAGATATTGATGTCATATCAACAAATTTCAATAAAATGTCAGACTTAATTATTAAAATTATCATTGATAGAATGAAAAAAAAAATATTTTCTTTTTTATTGCATTTCAATGGGAGGTGGGCGTAATAGTGGGCGTGTTATAGTAATTTTTGCATGAAACATTTCAAATTATATAAATTAGAATAATATCAAATTTGAAGGTTGTACCTAAAATATTTTAGAAAATATGGGACTTTTTATGTTGAGGTTGTATGGATGGTGGGGGTAAAAGTGGGCCAAAAACCAAAACTTTATTCCGATAATATTTGTAACAATTTAACATTCAAGTATACCAAAATATAAAGTTATACCTAAAGTATTACGGACAATACGGCATTTTACAAATTTCGATTGTATGGGAGGTGGGCGTATAAGTGTGCGAATTTTCTTAATTGTTTTTTTTTTTTAAGTGGAATTGTCTTAAAAATAACCTGTGCAAAATTTCAGAACTCTGCAGTGACTCCTTGTATTTAGTGCCGGCGTTGTCTCACTGTGCGGCTTTGAAATTGCGTTTGCACATACCCAAATAATTCTAAACTCGTTCTGATGCTGTTCAAATTTAAACAACATATTGTAGGTGTTTCAATTTCATGTCTGTTCACAAGAGTATGAGAAAGTTCTCACATAACAAACAGTTTCTTCTTTTGTAATCTATATATATGTGTATGTGTGCGTGTGTAGTTAATGTTTACCTTTGAAAGGTTTTTTGTCTTATTTTGTTGTTTACATATTTCTATTTAAAATAGAACTTTGAACACCCATACGCAGGCATAGAAACACGTACCTTGAAAGTTTGTTGTTCTCATACGTGCTTTTAACAAGCAGTAGCAGCAACAACTTAGAAAAGAACTTGTTAAATTTTTAACATGAATTTTCAAAAACCGAAGTTTTTTATATCAAATATTACATTTGTGTATGTTTATTGAATGTGTTAGTGATAATGTATGCAGTAGTGTGAGTTTAAATGAGTACAAAAAGATTTCATACAAATTGTTTTTTTTTTAACTTGTTTCGTTATCATTTTCACACAACTTTACCTGTGAGAAATAATAAAATTAATAAAAGAGGAAATAGCGAACACGATTGTTTTTAAAGTGTGCAACTAATGGTGGGAGTCTAGCAGTGTGTGATTGTTGCAGCAATTGTTGTCACTTTTCTATTATTGTTGCTGTTTTCAACATGTGTTATATCAGAGAGAGTGCTAACCCGTCAGCCAAGGGAAAAATAAATTTAGATACAACAATGTAAATTGTCACTATTTTCTTCACTAGTTTGGTGTCTAAATTTATTAAAATTACTTTTTGAAAAATACTATATTAAAGCTTTAAAGAACTAAATTGCTTTAAAAGAAGTAAAGTGAATTTAAGTTAAAAAAAATTCGGTAGCTCCCATATTTACGATAAAATTTTATTTACTAGAAACAAAATGTAATTGAAATTTAAATACATAATGTTTCATTGAAAAATTCATATTGAAGAAATGGACCTAAAATGCAAACCTGGACCTAATTAAATATTTATTCGAAAATATATTTGAATATTATTGTTAGTGTAAGTTGATCGTATTTATTTAGTTAATGCAATAATTAATTTGTTTTATGGTTTCAATCATACATTTAAATTATTTTATAATTTTTTTAATGGATATAAAATTCTTTTGAAAAACAAAGTTGGAAAAACAAAAAATTATATATAAAAATTTAAAAATTATTTCTTTTTAAGATCCGATTGTGATGGACAGATTTAAAAGATATAAGATTGCAAAATTATGGAATGCCTAAGTGGTAGTGTATATCAATGTTGTCTATTACGCCATTAGCATCTTTTGTATTTTTTACACTCAAATTCGTAGACATTTGTTTATCACATGTGTTGCTTTTGTTTTGTTAAACACTTAGGCAACCACACTCACGCAGCATGTATTACGGAGTCGTACATATACATGTGTATGTGCTACTCCTCGAGTATTGCTTTAAGTTATGCAAATTTACTTTCTTTTCGCTTGTAAAACTTTTATTTTTGTTTTGCTGCTTTCAGTTCTTCGTTTTTGTCTATTTCACAGTCATTTTAATTTTAACTGCCGAAAACTAGGCATTACTTAATAATTCGTAATTAAAAATTAGTTGAATTTTAATTACTGTTTTATTTGTTAAGAATTTTTATATTAGTAAATTGGAACATATTGCAAAAGTAGAAGAAGATTTAATATAATTCGTTTAATGTAACTTATATTTAATTTTTTTTTTAAGTTGTGTTGTGAAAATTAATATGCAAATTTTTCAATAAAATAAAAAAGTAAAATTAAGAAATCTGTACAAATAATGGCAAGTGCCAATTATTGTCAGCATCCGACTATTTTCCTTGGATTATTTGAAGGAAGGAGTACATACATGTAAATAAGACCAAGATAATTCCTAAACCCAAGCAAACTTTGGTACTGAAGTTCGAGTGCTGCAGACATAAAGATGTTATTGAAAATGCTTCGAATGGAGCCCATTATTGCGAAGCTGAAAATGGGTATCATTTAAGTGACATTATTTTCTATAATTACACTCTTATTCTGAACTTGATTACGTTAACTAAAATTATAATAAATTTAACTGAATTGCCAATTTTCATATAAAGGGTCCGCCAAATAATTTTTTTTTTTTTTGGAAAATGCTGTAAGAAAAAAAGTTTAGCTTCGCCTGTGTGGCACGAAGCGCCGTCCTGTTGAAACCAAATGTTGCCAATATCCTCCTATTCAATTTTTGTGAACAAAAATTCGTTCAACATGGCCCAATAACGATCGCCATTGACTACGGCCACTCCCTGCATATTTTCGAAGGAAAATGGCCCAATTATGCCTCTGGACCAATGTCCGCACCAAGCAGTGACTCGGTTTGGGTGTATCGGCTTTTCAATGTATACGTGCGGGTTGTCTGTCAAATCGGACATGAGCTAAGTGTTACCATTCACGAAATAAGCACTAGTTGAAAAAAAATTTAGATGGCGGACCCTTTAAAATTTTTTTATTTTAATTTTTATTACATTTTGGTTTTAGTTTTAATTTTATTACAAAAATTCATAATAAGGTTAGAAGTGTCAAAATTTTTCATATTGTATATTTAGTAATTGAACAAAAAAAAATTTTTTAAATATTATATAATAAAATAATAATAATTAGTTATTAGATTTTTAATATGCATGGTGATTTTTAGCCTACCGTGTATTACATATACACGGCAGGCTAAAAAAGGAGCAAAAAGTACACTTGTATTAGTGGACTAGCAAAAATCGCTAGATATATTGCTAACAGTTAGAAAGTATTTGCCCGCTAAATTTGTTTTTAAATCGCTACATTTGCTGTGAAAATAGCTTAATTGTCATCACTTTTCACAAATCTAACTTACCGATTTTAAACATAAAGAAAAATTGATTATCTTATTATTGATACAAGTAAAAATTTGATTTTATGTGGCCAAGGTTGGCAGAACTTAAGAGATATTCACATTCCATAGGTTTCGTGAACAATCCCGTTGTAAAATTTTATAAACTAATTTTCACCTTATAATTAATATTCTACCATTTAGGTCGGTTTTAAGTTTCAGCGTCGAAAAGATGGAACTTGTCAAAGTATACCGAAACAATTACAACTGCACCTCCTGCATCCTTATACTTACTTTAATGCAATCACTTCTTCCTTTAAATCTTATGTCCTTGTTTAAAAATAAAAACTAATTAACGACTTGCTATTACTGAATACCAGCCTTTTGAATGGTAATTACATATCGACTAGATTTATAAAGTGATATCACTAAAGGGTCCGCCATCTAACGTTTTTTTTCAACTAGTGCTTATTTCGTGAATGGTAACACTTAGCTCATGTCTGATTTGACAGATAATTAGATTTATTCTTCCGCTGAACGAATATGGTTGTGTATACGCTTGAACAACGCTGGGAAATATTGCGACATTACTTTGGCCGATTTTGCCCAAAAAAAATCATCTTTTCAGATGAAGCTCATTTTGATCTTGGCGGGTATGTAAACAAGCAAAACAAGCACAGAAAATCCACACTCATACATTGAAAAGCCGATACATCCAAAACGAGTCACTGTTTGATGCGAATTTTTATCCAGAGGCATAATTGGGCAATTTTTTTTCGAAAAGGAGCAAGGAGTGACCGTAGTCAATGGCGATCGTTATCGGGCCATCTTTAACGAATTTTTGTTCACAAAAATTGAAGAGGAGACTATTGGAAACATTTGGTTTCAACAGGACGGCGCTACGTGCCACACAGCCGAAGCTACACTTTTTTTATAGCATTTTCAAAAAAAAAAAAGTTATCTGATGGACCCTTTTTAAGAATTTTTTTATAAAACATATACCTAGATGACACTATTTATATTTATTATTTTGTAAATTTTTTACGGCCATATAGCATTTTTATTAATCTAGTTTTGTTTAACACTCTTGAAGTTAGGCACGTATTAATGTTTTAGACAGTGGTTGTAGAGCTTTTTTCTCGGTTTTGGTACTTGTAAAAATTTCATAGTTGACATCGCACCGGTAAATGGTTTTGTATTATAAAATAAGACTAAATAAGTACTTACTTTTTTGCCACAATTTGAATAACCTAAATCAGTCATTGATTGTATAGAAGTCATTTGGTTTTTATAAGGCGAAAACTATATTTATTTACGCTGTGATATGTTTTATCGAAATAAAAAAATTTGTGATATATATTTACTAAAGTTTATCAGTGATTGAGGTCACCATTGCGAAAAGTGTTATTACGTATGTTGTAAGTGTGTTAAGTGTGTTGGCTCCTAAAATTTTTCTTAATAAAAAAAAAAATAAATATTGTGTGCATATTTATTTAAACATTTACACATGAAAGTTATTAAGGTAATTTTAAATATTACTTATTTTGTTATATTTTAAAACATATGGGCATTACTCCAATGTCGAATGTGACATTCGTAGGCATTTAACATTATTTTATTTTACGCCAAAACATTCTTTTATTTTGACAAAACTCGAAGCTTATAGCACTTGATTAGCACTATAATTAGTGCTAAGTTTGATTTTAACCAATTGTTCGTTTTTAAGATAATTACAGAAAACCAAGACATTCGAATGCGACAAAAAAAAAGAAGTCGCTTTCGAAGTAAACAAGTCCAACGCGAATTTCATCGATAGCTGAAGGAATATTTTTATGCGAATAATTTTAAAATGTTATGCATTGGTGTGTCTTAATAATGTTATTTATTTTATTCAAAAATATTAAGTAGTTTATTTTTTACTTAATTATAATCACTATCGCAAACATTTTGTTCCATCATATTTTTTGAGTTTATTTTTTTTAATTTGTATATAATTAGACTTGTATAAAATGATTATAAATGATTTTTAGTATATTTAATATATATATTTGCACAATAAAAATTATAAGCTTAACAAAAGACTTAAATAAAGAAAAAAATACGTGTATTCTTTGTAATTTAACTGACAATAGCATTACTAATGGCAAACAAAGTCTTTTTTAAAGGAAAATGTAGTCCTAGCTGCTTTTAGCTGTTGGCCATCGCAACAAAATGAATGCAACTGGGGTATACCTGGAATGCTTTTCACTTCCTGCCATTTTCTGCTTTGACGTGCGTATGGCATTTTATTTTCTTAAAGTTGTTTGCGCCTCTCCCGTTGCCTTATGCGATTGTATTTTCGTTTCGCTTGAATTATATATTCTTTACCTTCAGCCAGTGTTCCCCACGAATGTCTAGCATTCTTTCCTTTTTTTAACTTATAATTTTATAATTTTGTTTCATCATCCTTTAACCCTTTTCTCCACCGTTTGCAGTTGGCTTTTTTTGCCCCGTTGTTTTTGCTCATCTACATTCAAAAATTTTATATTTTGTATTTACATATTTAAATAAAGACATTTTAAAAACAAAAATAATTTGGAATTTATACATAATACACTTATGATATCTCACGCTACATATTTGAATACGTAAAGAAGGCAAAGCGCTGATTATCTTCCAATTTTTTTTTTTATTTGATTCGCAATTATAATGTCTGTTTGCTACTAAAATTTGATGTGCATTGTACACATACCTTCGACTCACTGACAAAAAATTTTCTATTTCAATGTCGCACGCTACATCGAAAAATACGGTAAAGCAAAACAAAATTTACCATAATTGATAATCGCATAATTTCTTTTATAGTTTTCAGGTGTTAACCGATATTTTAAAGAAAAAATATCAGTGCATAATCTCTCTCATTAAGATTATTAATCTCAACAAAACATCCAGTGAAAATGTTTAAAACAGAACCTTTGCACTTGATCGACTTTGCGTTCGAATATTAAAAAATATGTTATGAATAAATGAAAAATTTGTTTATATTCCATAAACTTGATAGATTCACTGTTAAAGTATGTTAAAACAACATACTTTTTTAGACTTTGCTTTTTTGGGCTGCGGTAATATTTGTTCTTCAAGTATTTTTAAAAAAATATAATTGATGTATTTTCAAAACAAAAATTTCAGGAAAAATTAAAAAAAAAATAATAATAATAATCAAGAAAACTGCTTGTAATCTAAGAACAATTTTTGATTCTACCTAATAGAACTTATATCTTTTTAGTGTGATTTTTTGAATAAGTTTTGTTGCTTTTTAATTTAGAAAAAAAAATTTCATATATTTAAAATAACTGAAAAATTATTTTTTTTAATAAAAGTAGAAAGTACAAGAATATTAAAAAAAGATCATGCCAGCATGTAGCCATAATTAAAATTTCCTGCGCGTTTTAGAATCTGTTTTTCTGTTGGATAATAAAAGCAAGGTGCCTAAAATTTTACAAGCTGGACTGTAGGCAATCTTTTATAAGTTAAACTTGTATACCGGTACGAAGAAACAGCAACGTTAACAGTATGTTGTAAGCAAGGCCTTAATTCGGTCATTCTTTCAGGTAATTGGTTTTTATATTTTTAAATAAAAACTGAAAGCCAAAATCATTTCTTTTAAAGCCAAATTATCATTTAATTTATTAGTTTGAAGCTACTATTTATGATTAAATCTTTAAAAATCAACAACACAAATCTGGCAAAATAAATAATTCTGTATATAGCTTGGCAATTTAGTGCCCTTAAAAAAACCATCATCAAATGTTTATATTAACAACAATAGTATAATAATAATAATAATAATAATAAAACTACAAAATAAAAACACAACAATCTCCCAATATGACCTTCTTGTTTAGGCTCTAAATCAACTACTAAATCACATAAATACTTTAGAGATTTGCCATCGTGTCATACACCATTACAAAATGGCAGAAGTTTTAATACCAACAACTACAGAAAAAAACTTTTATAAACACAAATGAAAAAAGTGCGAAAATTCAGACACATATAAATACTTAAACATGAATAGTACAAAAATAAAAAAAAAATAGGCGAAGAAGAAATCTTAAAAACCTGACACCTACTTGAGTTCACATTGTATTAGTGGCTGCAAAAGTGTATGTGTATGTTAACAGTACAGTAAATAAACATAAGCTAACAAATTATATGAGAGATAACAACAATAATAACAAGAACAACAATACCTCAAACATAAACATACACAACCATAACATTTACATCAACTCCTACATATTGTTTATATCGCATAGTGGTGTAAAATTGAATATATTTAAATGGCAAACGTATAAAAATCAGAATATTAATCCTACTAGTCCTACTAGTAGTATGATAAATGTGAATGTTTGTATGTTTGGATGTTTGGCTATTTGTTACTCAATCACGCAAAAACGGCTGAACGGAACCAAATGAAATTCGTCGCATAGAGAAACCTAGATTAACATATAGGCTACTTTTAATCACGATAGTGGAATAAATAATAAATTTTGATCGCTCAGAACTTAAATTTAATATGAGGGTAGCATTTTGATCAAATTTCGAATTTCGATTATAACAATTGTGTAGTATTTAATGTTCCTAAAACTTTGTATTTATATTGCTTCAATTGGCTTTGATTGGTTAACCAAATTTGGTATATTTGACAAAAACAAGCTACCCGATGTAGTAGCGAAATATGGGAAGAAAGAAAATTTTTTTTCTAAAAATATACATTTTTTTATATTTTAATCTCAAGCTCGTCTATAAGGATATAATATTTTTTTTTTTTACTTTTAGACATATTGCAAAAAATCTAATTTGAGCACACACAAAAAGAAACATATGGTTGTTGTAATCATATTCTAAGATCAACTTACTGCGATTGAATTGTATGATTGTGGCTTAACATAAAATGGCTGCCATCTATCATTATTATGTTTCATTTAGATATCATTCAATTACCATATTATGGTTACAAATAAAATGTACTTTCTTTAGTCTTTCCTAAAGCAAATGATTATTTTTCCTTATTAGTGGTATTGATTGCACTTACCCTTTTCATTAAAATCTTTTACACCAAGTAGTAAAACTGAAAGCAAATTATAATTCGAAATAATCATACCTTGGTTGGTTTCTAATCATACTGTTGTTTTATCTAACATTTAATGGTAATTTAAATTGCTTTTAAATATAATACTACTTTTGCGAAGAATCATATTATTTTTTCGTAAAAAATTTGTAAGTCATTTTATTTTTATAGCAAAATCATATCGAAGTTTTCACTATAAGCTAACATCTATATATATAAAAATTAAACTCTGTGTGGTGTATGTAGACTTCGAAACTGTAAAACCAATCGGACTCAAACTTTTGAAAGTTGTTGTACACATTCCACGAAGTGTTTATGGGTGGCAAAAAGTGGGCGGGACCAAGCCCATAAAAAATTAGTTATCATTTTTAGCTACTTGAACTTCACCGATTTTTTTGAAACTTTGCACACACATATTGAGCTGTCATGACTATATAATTTCGTGATTAGAAAAGTGGGCGGGGCCACGCCTATAAAAAAGTTATTATTTTGAGATACTTTTACTTTTGCGTAGTAAATGTTAAAGCAAAATTAAAATAATTATTATTTGTGATTATTTAATAATTATTTTCAGTCGTGATCATATCGTAGTCGCGGTTTTTCTTTGCTTGCAAAGACGAACAATGAAAACCATTGGTTGTTGTTTTAACAGATGGGTATTTCTATCCTTAAAGAACGAAACTGATAGACTATCACACTATCAACATATTTGGTAAAGACAGTTTAAAAGACTGCTCATCGAAAGATAAATAGAGGCTTCACATCTTGAAAGTGAGCAGAATAGACTAAAGCAGTCGATTCTTAAGCGTTAAAATTTACTCGGCAAATTGTATTTTTAAGTATGTGCAAATGAAAATATTTTCTGAATGCAAATATTTTCCGAAAATTCGATATTGATATTCTGTAATTGCAGATGTGAAAGATGTGATTTTTTTAATTCTGATATTCGATAATTTAAATCAGTCTTAATGTTCGTGTAGTAGTAAGAAGTACGTTCTGTGCACTGAAAGAAATTTCGTAAACAATATTTCTGTAGGTGTGTAATGTAACTTGATATTAATATTCGAAGGTTTTTGTAAAAAACAAAAAAAAAAAGCAAACTAAAAAAATTCTTTTAACTTTATATTTATTATTTATATTTTAATTATTTTTTTTTAATTTTTTTTTTAAATTTTTTTTTTAAATTTTTTTTTTAATTTTTTTTAATTTTTTTTTAACATACATACGGTAATTTTTTTTAATTTTACAATGGGATGTTTTTATATATGTATGTGTTTTATATGTATGTACGTATTTCATATGAGATGAATGGTGATACAAACTACTGTTATTGCATGACTACACGTTGTGAAGGGTATATAAGATTCGGCACGGCCGAATATAGTACTCTTACTTGTTTATATTGAATTTCTTTTCAAGTTGTTTTCGTTTTGTATGATAATATTAGCATACATTTGTCATATGACAAATTCTTTTACTAATCTCAGAGGTGTTTTTGTTCTAGTTAAGAACGCATTTTAAAAATTCAAAAATTACAAAATAATTCTGCCTTAAAAGATATGAACCTCAGTGGAAAACTTAAAAAATCTTTTTGTTATAAAATTTAGAAAAAAAATACAAATAATATTTCGTCTATATTTATACTTAACTGCAAATCTTCGTTCTATTTTATTACAATACATTTTCCATCAATTTCACTGTGTTCCTTCGCTTCTTCTTTATGTTTGTGTGTGGCATGTGTGTGTTGTGCAAACGTTTGTGAGTTTTTTTTTTGTTTGTTTTTATATATTTTTTCATTTTTTGTTTGTTTTTTTTTCTTTTAACGTGGTATTAGTTGTCATACCATTTGTCAAAAAAAAAGTACAAGAAATAAAATAAATTTACTCCTCCTTCAAACGAATATGGCGCCTGCGTCGGCATTTTTTGCAATATAAATTATAGGAGTTGCTGCTGTTGTGTTGTGTTCAAGACAAGGGAACATATTTTACCCGTATTTCTTGCATGTCTATTGCCTAAAAGTATGCTACAATCCACCACGTGTTTAATTTATTTTGTAACTTATTTTAGCACATGGTGGAAGGTAAGTTTCTATTCATCATTTAGTTCGAACGAATGCTCTCTCGTGGCTAAAATAAATAAGAGAATTTCGAAAATGTACAACATTTTGCATCGCAGGCACTGCAAGAAACGAGTACAAACGAACGTTCTGCATAGAATTCGTTTAAATTCGAACAGTTGCCTTTTGGATGCTGTCTACTACCAAAAACTACTGTGTTTGGATGAGTTTGTTTGTAACTGATTTTAATAAATGATGATGCCTTGTATTACGGTTGGCTATAAACATGAATTTTAGTTTTAAAACGTCGTTGCTCATATCTGGACGCTTCGTTTCTTTTGGGGCAGTAGAACAAAAGATAAATAGAAAAAAAAATTTGTGGTTTAAAAATTAAAATGAAAATGTAATAAATTTTATTAATTCTTAACAATTAAATAAAGAAATCCTGCAGTAAAAAGTAACAATTTTATTACACGATCAGTGAGTGTAGAAATGTGAGTCTTATCAATATGTGAGGTATTCATGTTAAAAAAAAAATAAAATATATGTTAAATGCTTTGTTTAATTACCATGCAAAGTGATTCAGTCATTTATTAAGTCTCTTGAGTCTATAACAATACATAAAAAATACAACAATAATATAGTAAAAAAAAGGAGAAAACTATAATAATAACAAAAAATAATAAGTATTCTGCATGTCTTTTGTGTAAAATTAAAGTGCATAACATACATATGTATATAAATCTATATATTGTTTGTTTGTAATATTTAAAAAAAAAATCTTAGTAATTAAATTGCAAGATCTTGTAACATTTATAAAAGATTTAATCTAAAAATACTAAATTCATTATTAAAAAATAAAAATAAAATAAGAATCATACAGTAAAGTTTTCTTTTTATTAAATAACAACAAGTGTTATTATAACAAAAACGCAATTTGTGTAAAAATTTAAATTCATATCAAAATAAATACTCTACTACTAGTGTTCTATAAAAAATAATGAAGAGATGATGAGGATAATATCAATTTTGTTGTTAAGTGTTTTGAGAGGTAACTATTTTTTAAAATTAAATTATTCGTTTATTTTTTACTTTATTTACCTTATTGTATATTTTAGTATTAACATAATTTTTGCATCAGGTTTATATATAATAAAAATAATACTCCACTATAGAGTGCCGCAATATTGGAAAAGATAATAAAGATTTAATCTTCATTAATTTTTTTTTTAAATATATTGTTCTTTATAGGATTAATAATGTTTAATTTTTTAGAGTTTTGTGTATTATTTTAGAATTGCTAATTTTGTTTCTGAAAATAAATTTGAGGAATTTATTTCATATGATCGCAGGATGATATATTAGATAGGTATATTAGATTAGTAATATAATCATTGATGTAAATCGATTTTAGCTTAAGGGGAAACTTGGTGTGATCTATAAAATTTTTTTTAAGAGATCAGATCATTTTTTTTTTTTAATAAAAATACCTTCAATTTTGTTTCCCGATATTTCGCTACCACATTGGGTAGCTTCTCAGGGAAAGTTTTTAAAATTTTTAACAATTAACAATTAAAAATTAAATTAGAAAAAACGGTTTATATAAATTAAATAGATCGAAAACATTCATATATTATATAAAAATTTTACTAATATTATTAATTTAATTGATAACCATTACAAAGTATATTCTAATTTAATTAGCCAAGCTGAATACCAGTGTAGCAGATTAGAGTCTCTCACGGGAATCGATTCCGCAAGCCTCAGACTTGCAAACTAGCACCCCAAAATTTTACTATCAAAGCTTTTAAAAATCTCTTGAAATGTTATAAAAAAATTATTAATAGTTGCACCAGTGAATGTATTTAATACATTTGAATAATTTTTTGGAATTTTTATATAAAAAAAATTATGATTTTATTGTTATTGAATATTAAACAAAACTTAATAGCAAATATCTTAAAAAAATTTTAAATAGAATGTTAGTAAGATGGACAGCATATTCTGATTTTTGAACCTGTAATATAAATAATCATTGTATTTTTAACGAGTTAGTTAAGCAACAATATCATTTTAAATTATTTGCTTTTGTTACGAAGAAAATATTAATATATTTTTTACAAAATTAATTTATTGTTTTTGATTTGGCCTAACAGTTTTTAATTCTTGAACTGGGAAATATTTTTTAGAACATTGGAATAGTTAATTTTTTAACGGTTTAAATTCCAATCAATTTTAAACATTTATTTTCTTTTGTTTAAAAAAATTATATTTATTATTTCTTTTGCCTTTCCACAACATTAGAATGATACTGTTGTTGATCTGGGTTTGAATGAGCTTGATATTTTATGTGTTGTAAATTAGCAAGTTTTGGAAAACACTCTTACTTATTTCGAAAAAGAATATTAAAAAAAACGGATTTAAACTGAAAAGAATCTTCTTTGTCATGGGAGACCTTTTCATTTATTCCCTACGTTTTAAAAATAACAGGAAAATTGATAACGATTTATTGTGCACCGACTTTTTCTGTCTTCGAAATGCTATTTTTCATCTTTCAGAAGACATTCCATTATAGTACATTTACATCTCACTGAAAAACAGGTTCTAAGCGGTTTAACATAGTACTTGAACGCCTTTGTTATAGTACTTTTCCAGAGAGAACCGTATCGATTGTGAGTTCCGCAATTGTTGGCGATCGCATAGTTTAGTTTTGATAGTAGATTTTTGCGGTTATATTTACAGAATTTCATTTCAGAATGTAAATATATACTCAGCACTAATAAATTATGATTCCTGCAATAAAAATATTATAATCACAAATGAAAAGTTATATGGAATGTGAGTTTCTGTTTTCTGGGTGCATACAAGTAATAAACAAGTTACTAGCTGGTTTATCGATAAACCAGTTCAAAAACAGGTTGTTCACAAAGTTTGTTTTAATGGAACTCAAGTTTTTTTTTAATCATATATCATTCTTGGTTTTACACAAAAAAATATTTTTTGTTTTACTTACATGATATATTATTTTAATTTGTATAAGAAACGAAGGTGCAGAGAAAATATTTAAAAATTTTAGTCGTGATTGGTTTAGCGGTTGAACTGAGCACAAAATTGAAGGCTAGACAAGCAAACATATAAACACACAGTGATTAAAAGATAAATATTAATCATACGTTCACATAAAATTCAACAGCAAACAGAGTCATTGTTTCCACCAAATTTACTTTAGGTCCACGAGAGCTTTATTAAGCAATTTATATTTTTTTCTAGTTATGATCATACTTCTCTGATGCCGTTATAATATTTAACTAAAGTTACAATTAAACGTTTGCCTAAAATTAATTTATATATATATATATATGTATATATATATTTTTTTAATACATATTTTATTTATATAAATTTTATTGATACAATAATTTGTGCCTCAGCGTCGCTTGGACATTATTGAGGCGAGTTGGCAAAAAAAAAAAATGTATATAATATATAATACTTAAATATATATATATACATACAAGTTTAACCATTAATAAAAGTAAAAAAAAAATTCAAAAATAAAGTTAATTCATTTATTTAATTTAAATAAAGTTATTTAAAGTATGAGCTATATGATAAATACAAAAAAAAAAAAAAAAATGTTACATAGGCAGCAATTCTAAATTTTCTAATAATTAATTTTTTAATTTTTTTTTAAATTGAAATTTTATTAATATTTTTTAGATTATGTGGAAGATTATTAAATTCAAAACTACCTATTTATTCTACTCTCTGTTTTGTTGTTTACAATCGACATCTAGCTATTCTTAAATTCGTAGCCTGCCTTGTATTAAATATTGCTTGATTCCTCGAAAATTCAATAGTGTGATATCCAATATTATTTAAAGATTTGTAGACATAAAGTAGAAGTGGCAGAAGTTGTTACAATTTTACATTTTTAGTGTTGGATATGCTTAGCCTATGATAAATTACTTTGGAAATAAATACCAAATATGGCCTGAATTCTAGTAATTTAGTTTTTCAGTATTTAAAATCAATTTATTTATTCTTGCAAACTTTGCAATCATAGCTACATCATATTCCATATGAGCTTTCAACGCGACTTAATGCTTGTAGGGATATAAAAAATACTTATGTCATCAGCAAACATAAATAGTTCTCCAAACAATAAACATAGATTTTAAATAGCAGTGGACCCAAAACACTGCCCTGCGGAACTCCATAGTCAACTTCAACATACTGTTTTCTGTGTATCAAATCTAATGCTCTTACTTCAACACCATAACAACCTAGCTTCTGTATTAGAATTTTATGATCTACAAGATCAAGCGCTTTTGAGAAATCATAAAAAAAACCAGCCACACCACTAAATCCATTATCCAATCCTTGGCATATATTATTTACTACATTAACAATAGTTTTTTCTGCACCACATCCTTTTTTAAAACCATGTTGGCCATGTAATAAAAGATTATTTTCATCTAAGTATGATGACAATTGCTTATAAAGAATTTTTTCAAATATTTTATCAATTATTGGCAGTAAAGCTATTGGTCTGAATTTTTTCTATTATTAAAGCATTATTTTCTTTGGGTACTGGAACAATTTTAGCTATTTTTTGATCATCTGGGTAGACTTATTTATCAATTATGCTATTGAAAATCTTTAATAGAAATGGAGAAATAATGCCATTACATTGAATAAGCATTTTTGGGGAAATTCTATCATACCCACAGCTTTTAGTTATATCAAGTTTTTAAATAACTTCAGAAATGTCTATATTAGTAGCGTGTGCAAAACTGAATAAGCTTTTGCATTGATGTAACGTTCTAAACACATTCCATGAGTCATTAGGCGAATACTCAATTTGTTGCTTTAGTATTATTGGAATTTGAAGAAAATATTCGTTAAACATATTACTTTTAGTTTGATCATCTACTACTAGTTCTCCATTAGCATCTTTTATATTTATCTGCCCTTTTACTTTGCGACCAAGGTTCTCATTTAAAAACTTCCAACATTTATTTGGTTAATATTCTACAAATAAAGTTGTATTAAGAAATAAATTGCTTTTATTAAATTACATTTTTTTTAATGTACAAATATAGTGATATAATTTAAATAAAATTTATTTTGGTTCTCTCCATTTTTTTTAAATAAAAAATTATTGCTTTCTGTGCACACAAAAGAAATTACTAACAAAATATTTTTAAACAAATTTTTTCCCAGAATTTGTTTAATTTTCTATAAATATTTTTGTGTTACGAAAAAAAATTTTTTTTTTTGATTATTGTCTAAAAATAAAATTATATGAAAAAATAAAATTTCATTAAAAACTTAATTTCAATTGAGAAATTTAATTGCTTCTCTCAGGGCCATTATTACAACTTGCCTTTAGTTAAAGGTGGGATTTTGTGTGCGTAATAAATAGCTTAATATTATTACCACTTTCATTTTTTACTGTAATTATTATTAATAATAATAATATTTAATAAACAAAAAAACAATATCTTAAGGCTTTATAACGCAAAGCCATTTATCGGTCCGACAAAATCCTGCCTTTAACTAATGAGAAAAAAAAAATTTTATAGGGTCTCCAATTATTTTAGTTTTCAAAGTGTTCAAAGAATTTTTTTCCGGTTTGTTTTTTTTCTCTCTTAAAAGTCCAAAAATAAAATCAGGTATCTTATGGTATTGTCTTTTCTCGAAAATTATTTTTTTATATTTTATTCGAAATTAAATATATTGTAGTTTACACATATAATGGTGACAAGAAATCCGAACATGTTTGAATAGAGTACCATGTTATAATCATATTTTGACAAAAGTGAATATAAAAGAAGGGAAATATTAATTAAACTAGGTAAGATCTACTTATGCTTACGTTTTTACTTTTTAATAAAAGTAGAGTTTATGTATTTTTATAACAAAAAAAAAAAAAAATTTATTCAAGTAGATTTTTTTCGAAATTAGTTAAAAAATATTAACGGGATTGTATTTTTTTTTTCTTTTTTAAAATTTCTATACTTTTAGTAACTAGGCCACAATAATAAATGCACGTTTAAAAGCTATGATTTCAGTATTTGATTAAAGTATTTACAATTTTTAATCAACTAAACAGAAATGATTTAACAAATCTGTATATTAGGTTAAGACTTAGCCAACTACTGGTAAGCATCTCTAAGTCGTATTTAGTGTTTAATCATTATTAAAATAAAGCAATTTGTATCCCAGTGAAAATGTTTTTTATTCAAAAAATAGTAAACGTATTATTTTGAATTGATATAGGTTTTTTATATTTTTTTTTTAAATTTTTCTTTAATTGTTCAAAAAATGGGTTACCATAGATCTGCTTTAAAATATATTTTACACAAAACACAAGTATAATTATAAAATGCATTTTTTTTGCTCTGGATTCTCAAAATCAAATTTAACTATTGCTCTACAAAAAAATTTTTTTGTTATCTCGATAATTTCATAAATTTTTAAAAATTTACATCTGTTTCTCTTCCATAAATGTTTAAAAATGCTAATTGATTTCCTATTGCATTCCGTCTAAAAAAGGAACAAAAAAAAACACAAAAGCCATTTATTTATGGTTTTGTCATGGCATAAATCACTGCAGTTAAATATATCAATTTTTTCCTCTGCCATACCATTCATGCAATTCCTGCCATGTGTTTGGTTAAAAGCGAGAGCAAAAAAAACACATACACATACATACACATTCAGAGCCAGTGTTTAATTGACTGCCATTTAGTGAAAATGTTTTTCGCAAACAATCAGCAATAACAACAGAGCAGCGACAAAATATTTAATACAATACATATGTATTAACAGCTTAAATGTTTAACATATAGAATGGAAAAAAAAAAATATTAACACTTCATTGAATAAATTTATCTGTAATGAAAGAGTAAAGCAGGTGAAACTGTGCAGAATAAAGGCAAAAAGGCGATCCCAATTAAAATTAAAATTTTTTGCAATGACACAGGCCCAAGAAAATAGTTTTCGTTTAATGGTGTGTATGTATTCGCAATAAATAAGTTATCATTATAAAAACCAAATAAGGTCATTTAGTATTTTGTTTATGATGCACCCTAGAAAGCTGTGCTAAATAACATCTTTAACTACTGCTACTTCATAAACATTGGGTTTTCTTGGTAACATAGGCCAAATTATAGCATTCGAACGTAGTAGAAAATTTAAAAATTCTTTTAAAAAATATCATAGTCATACAATACAATTACAAATGACATTATGATTCTAATTTAATTAACCGAGCTGAGTGAGTAACGTAGATTATATGCCTGTTGTAGTGTAACAGACCAGAGTCTCTGTCAGTAATTGAACCTGCAACCCCCAGACTGGCAGACTAACACAATAATGACTAGTCCAATGGAGCACTCAATATGTTTTTAACCTTGTCTTGTTGAATGTTTTATCGATCCGAATTTTAACCTACTATTAGATAAAATTTCACCATTTTGCTATTTTTAAATTTAAGAATAATTAAATAAATTTATATTTCCATGTAAAAGCAAGCAGGGGTTGTATATCACTCCTTTCGAATGATTTTTTGCATAAATATACTTTATCATAGTTTAAAGAAAAATTCGAAGCTTGGGGCACTTACTTATCTGGATCCGGAAACACAAGGTCTTAACAATTGGGAAAAATCATAGAAATATGCAGAGTTGTACTAATTTAATTATCATTTTCTGGAAAAGTGTTAAGCCTGTAGTACACAAAAAGTAAAAAGCCACATACAAATGTGGCTGTGACGTAATTTTGACGTCATCATAAAGCATAAATGTATCCGCTTCGGCCACATATGTTTCATTTACATTTTTGGATTAAAATTAATTTCGTGTAATATCACGACTATTTTAAAAAATGTAACGAAAGTGCTTAACATTTTAGTGACGTCAGTCCCACATGTGCATCGTGGCTTTACAGGTACATAATCCAGCAGAGCTGCATTTGAATGACTTTCAGGATATGCAGTATATACAGGATGATTTTTTTCTGTGAACTAAAAAACGGGAGGTTAGTTATATCTTTCGATACATAGTGAATGATTTTTTTCAAACTTTTTAAATATATTAGAGACGGTTTCCTTCTCTTTAGTTGTAACAAAATTTAAAGTAGCAAGATTTTCGAATCCAAAATTATAACTCAAATTGTAAGTTAAAATATTTAATGGGATCAATATGGTTACAAAATAAAATGACAAAATATTATACATCACAAAAACTATAATTGACAAATTTATTTTATTTAAGCTTGAGGTTGGTTTTTGCTCTCTTTAAGGAAAGAGTCCTTCCTTTATTTATTTATTAAACAAATTTTTCATCGGATATCATTAAAAAGGAAATAAATTACAATTTAAAATTAAAAATGCTGGACGTTAATAAAATCAACTATTAATAAATAAAGGACGCTTTCAAAAAAGGAAGTAAAAACAAGCCTCAAGCTAGAAAGAAGTTAATTTTTCAACTAAATATTATTAGTTTAAAGGCTGAATCAAATAATATTAATTTTTAATATAAAAACATCTAAAATTCATTATGAATGCCACTGTAAACAGGCGTATACAAAATGTGTATATTGGTCGAATGTGGTAATCAAATAAAGCGGCTTGTATAGTAGAATTTAGATTTAATGCTATACGCTTTTTATTTCCGATGCCATCATTGATTTTAAATTTTTCTATAGTTCAGTGTATTCTTGACAACGCAATTCGAATATATAGTTTAGAAGGTACATTTTTATAACTATTTTGTTTTCAAAAGAAACTACTGTGCGATGTTTTCATTATACCTACATATATACATGACAATGAAGGATTTCATCTCATATGGCATAGCATTCTCACTTCTGCTTTTTTAAGTAAAATGTTTTTAACATTTATTGTCATACAAAAATTTTCATAGAAACATAATGCTATTTTTCAGTTAGGTAATTTCAATAAAAAATCTCTAAAAAATTATGTATATTTTGAAAAGCGATTGATATTCAAATTCGTTAAGCTAATTGTGTTTTCACACTTAAAGTTAAACACTAAAATTGTTAGCAGCTGATATTGCGTTCACACTACAAGTTTAATTAAACCAAGTTTTGACTAACAGTATATCTAATAACTTTATTGAAAATATAATTAATTTCTCGCAGAAATAAGTGTACTGTGCATCAGTCGTCTTGGTTTGTAATAAAACATATTAAGAAATCTTTACAATGCGCTTCAAAAAATAAATTTTTTCTCTGTAAATGTATATTTAAAAATTAGAGAACTCCTTTGTGTTGTTGCGGCAGCATTCATTAATTTTGTTTTGTTTGTTTTTTTTCGCATGTTATTACTATTTTTATTGAGCGCTATTAAACCGTTTAATTTAAACGTTATCAGCTATTTTAAGTTTTTAAACTTGGCAGCACTTAATTATATACACCGAAAGGAAGGTTGTATTTAATAAAATCTACATAAAATTAAATCAAAAAAACTTTTAAAGATGGTTTGAACGAAATTTTTTGTATGGTTTTTGGTTTTACCATTAAGGACAAATTTTGTGTTAAAACTTTAAGCCTGATAAGACTATAAATTAAAAGTAGTGCTTGGAAAAGGTGAATACTGATTTCCCCGGAAGAAAGTTTATCTGTTTTCCCAGGAAAACGGAATATTAAAAAATTTCAGTGTATATCAAATCATTTATTATTTTTGGCTGAAAATAAAAAATTAAAAAACTTAAAATAAATAAATATTAATATGAATATTTTTACCATATTAACAATTCTTAGTTATTAAGTGGCTGACACAACTATTTTGCGCTAACATTAGAATTTTTTCCGATAGACTTATGAACGCTTTATTGACGATTTGACTCAAGTCACTGCAAAGCAAACAAATTTGTTTGTAATCTGGAAAACTAATAATTTATTATTTTATCATTATAACATTAAAAGAATACTTTAAATAAAAAGTTTCATATACACGAGATTTTTTACGTCTATTAATCCGGTAGCCTTGGGGTGTCTTAGGCCCCTTTCGCATTAGGCAACTATAATTGCGCAATTCTTGTGTTTGTTGGTGTGAGA
This sequence comes from Phyto melanocephala, assembly GCA_941918925.1. NCBI lineage: Eukaryota > Metazoa > Arthropoda > Insecta > Diptera > Rhinophoridae > Phyto > Phyto melanocephala. Next base: position 101,895,041 of record OW799234.1, on the reverse strand, counting down.
GAAAAGGTCGGTGTGAAGGGGAAAGAATTGCCGAGATTTGAGTACAGACTTGCTTGTACTTGGCAATTCTGCTTCTGCTGTCATTCTTGTCTTGGAATATTTATTTGTTTTTGACATTGTCTTTTATTTCTTCTTCGGTGTGTTGTGTAATTTTGTGTGTGTGAAAATTTTATTTGTTTATAAGTGAATCAAATATTTAAAAATGATGAGAAATTGGAAACTGGAAACTGGAAGAAATTGAGCAACCAAGTTGCTCAATGTGAACATAAAAGCAAGTTCAAAAGAAAATAAATAAAAAGAAAATTATACTTGCGCAATTATAGTTGCCTAATGCGAAAGGGGCCTTAGCATATCGTTAAGTCTGACGCCGGATCTGTGAGAGAGGTTATCTGGTGTATGTATGCCTAGGAAACTGTGTCTCTCAGCACCAAAGGTGAAGCATTCGTAGAGAAGATAAAATCCATAAAGCTGCAACAATAGTCGCTTGAAGGAAGTGCTTTTAAGCTTGCATGGTTCGCTAACACCCAGTAACTCGTCATTATATCTTGTGATGATAATGAGCTCAAATCCTTCTTGAAGAATGTTCAATGCGGCATTATCTGTGTGGTAGGTATCATGGTCTTTTTAAAACCATACCATCGCTTTTGTCATTTTTGTCCATACCATCCTATTTAGACTAAGAGCAGATGGTTATTATCGTTCTATAGGGCACGTCATTTACTGTGATGGTCTGACTCGTTCTTGAAAAAGTATGGATCGAATTCGCCGCCAGCGCATAAGATGAAGCAAACAATGTTTGTTTTGGGAATCTGTTAAACGCCCTTGGATCCGATGCGAATTTGTAATGTTCAAATTCGATGATTTTGATTACTGACGTACCAAAATAACGCTGTAGATGATTTTTTGATAATACATTGCTCAAGCAGATTTAACATTTTTAGGAATCACTTAAATTATTTATTTTCTTCAGCCCCAATAAGCAGATCACAATGAAAACATGACAGTAAATTTGACTAATTTATATTCAACAATATGACCACTATCAACTGTTATGTGGAAGGCCCTAAGGAAATAAAACCTGTTAACTTAAATTTACGCTAGACAAACAAAAAAGATAAACATACAACGAAAATTTCGACAATTTTGCTTGCTTATAATTGGAATAAGTACGAAATGAAACGTAATTATTTAAAGTAGGGTTGAAGCTACAAAAAAGTCTGAAAGTTATTAACGGTTTAAAAGGCCTTAATAGCGCTATTTAATGTTTATGAATACAATTTTTGTTATTTCTTTATTAACTTTGTATAAATCTGTTCCAAGAGCTTACGAACTATACCGTTAATGTTTAACAAAAAAAAAAATGAATTAATAATTACTTGTATCTTTCGTTTTTAAAATATACAATTAATATTTTTCCCAGGAATACGAGAAATTTACTATATAAATCCGATTTTTAATTATCTTTTCATTGGTAGTTATGAAGTATTATTGTCTGGATACATTTAAGCTTTTTTCTCTCCAGTTAAGTTGCTTTTGTTTGTAATTCCTGCCTACACTAACAGAAATTTTAAGAAAACCAAAAACTTAATTGGAAAATATATTTTCTACAATATTTATTTAAGTTTTAATTATATCGATATATTTACTCAATAAAGGCCCTGATTCCAATAAAAAACAGTAGTTGAAATGCTCACTTTAATAATTTTATTAATAACAGCCAATACGTACATATGTTTGTTTTAATTTTTAACAACAACAGTGTTTTTATTAATATATCGAACCCTAACAGCGAAAATAACGTAACTGATATTTTTGTTGGAATTGACTTTTAATTGCAGAATTTCTTATCAGACTTCAACATCTCGACTGTTAAAATATTGAAGCAAATGTAAAAAGATTTGCAAAAATGCAAGCGATTTAATTTTAACGTAAACGACAACAATATTTTTATAAGACAGCAAAAATAACGTAACTGACATTAAAAAAAATATGAGATTCATCGAATGTTTAACGAAGTAAACAAATAAATTAATTGTTAAAATCAACCAATATTTATTTATAAGTAACTGTAACCTTTTAGTTGCTCTATTATACCTTTCACCAGTGGTGCCCAAGGGTATGTTGATTTGTCGTTCCGTCTCTAATTTCTACAACATTCATTTCCGATTCCATTAAGTATATATTTTTTAAAGTTGAGCCATGTCCGTCTGTCTACCCGCGTGTTGGTTTAAATCAATTTTTAGAAGCCGGCACATGTTGCTCAGAATTGTATGTGATATCATTCCTTTACAAATATTCAGAAATGAATCACTATTGAAATTCAGCACCAAGGCTCTATAACTTTCTGAGATATAAGCAAATGAACACTACTGCTTCTATTTTCTAACATATTTTTTCACAAAAATCAAAATTTTTCAGCGCTAGGTTAATTTATAGAGATGCTTGTTACTAGTCGTAGATACGATATGCCTTTACAGATGCTTTAAAAAAATATTTTGAAGAAATCAAAAACTCACCGGCAAAGTTATAGGCAAAAATAATTTTGAAAAATATATATGTTTTTTAAATATATAATTAAATAAGTTTTTTAAGCTTCTAATTAATTTTTGAAAGAGTTAGAGACACCAGAATATTGGTCTTAGTCTGGAAAATTACTGCTGAGAGAAACTGACAAATCGGTTTGAAACTAACTGAGATATTAGCACAAAAATACAAAGGCTTCGTTGTTCTTCCTTAAATTTACAAGCGAGAATCGATTTTTTAAGCTTTTTTACAATAGGGAGGAACGATATGGGCAGTAGAATAAAGTAAATAATGCAAAAGTTAAAATTTGAGATGGCATCCGAAGTAGAGTGGCGGATATATGGATCAAAAGTTGTAATTACGACTATGCTCCTTCAACTCCTACAATATGGGTGTCAAACGACCAATAAATATACCTATATGGTGCTCTAAACGAAATAACGGGTAGTTTTTTTACACCCCATCAATATGCGTATCAAATGAAAAGGCTTGACTAGTAAAATACAATTAACTATAAAGGAAACTCATAATCGAAATTGTCATCGAAAGTAATAAAATCTAGGCTAAGCTAGTATGTGGTCACTATAGCTACGTGTAAAATGGTGAGGGGTATTATCAGATTTCGACAAGGCGAATGTAGCATTAATTATTATTTTAATTATGAAACGGAACCTTAAATAACATATCACTCACTATGGTGTAGCTCACGATAAAAAATACACGCTTTTGTGTACTTGTTTCCTTATACACATGTACGATCAGGTAAATATAATGAAAAATAAACCGCGACCAAAGAACACATGATCACGACATACTTACGGAAAAATCCAAATTTTCACAATTATCCTGAAAAAATTTTAACAAAAACAAGATTTTCTCCTGTAAGACCTGGCTTTTGTAAGTTGCGTTATTTTAGCGGTTAAGGCTCCATATAAGTATATACTTATTTATCTACAACAATAAATTCGCAGCATAGAACAGTGCATTTTTGTTGCTTGTTTTTTGCTTCGTGTTAATTGTATTTTAATGTCCTTCTCTATAATGATGACAACGATATCATAGTTAACCAGTAGATGCAACAACAACGGCAGTACTCAGTATTCAGTGATAATAAACATATTTTAATATTTCAATAAATTTATTTCATGCTATTAAAGTATAATTGATAATACTTACATATCGTTGTTATTTAATTTCATCATTATAATTAAATATTTATACTTCAAATAGATTTTTCTGCATTTAACTTTAAATAGTGCAAATGAGTGCTTAATACACACATATTTAATATTGAGAATTTTAATACAGTTGACAAATTAAAAAAAATTAACTTTAAAATAGCATAACAAAATCAAGTAATTAAATACATCGTATTTTTATATCAGTTTTTTTGTTTAAATTTTATGTTAAGTTTTTAAGAAATACTATGTATGCGGAGAATATAGTTTAAAATATATTTTTATACCCTTCACCTGTGGTGCACAAGGGTATATATAGCTATGTCATTCCGTTTGTAATTTCTACAATTTTCATTTCCGACCCCATAAAGTATATATTTTCTGAAAGCTTATGAATAGAGGAGTCGACTAAGCCCTGACCGTCTGTCCGTCTGTCCGTCTGTCCGTCTGTCCGTGTGTTGGTTGAAATCAACTTTTAGAAGCAACTATATGTTCCTCTTTATGGTATCAATCTCTTGGAAATATTCACGAATGAATCGCTATTGAAATTCAGCACAATCGCCCAATAACTTTCTGAGATATGAGCAAAAAACCACGACCACCTCGTTTTTTTACACAATTACAACAACAACATACATACATAAATATATGTAAAAACCATACAAAAAAAGAAAAAATTACAAAAAGAAAAAATATTAAAAAAAAAAAAAATAAAAAAAATTAAAAAAAAAAATTTAAAATAATTTAAAAAAAATTTTTTAAAAAAATTAAAAAAAAATATAAATAATATATTAAATAAAATATAAATAGTATGTTAAATAAAATAAAATAAAATTTTTTGGCTCAGCTGGGATTCGATGCCACATTTATTCTAACCAGTATATACATACTATGTACATATTTGATATGAGATGAATGGTGATACAAACAATTGTTATTGCATGACTACACGTTATGAAGGGTATATAAGATTCGGCACGGCCGAATATAGCACTGTTACTTGTTTTTTTTTTTTTTTATTTAATATATTATTTATATTTTTATTATTATTTTTTTTAATTTTATTTTTTTAATTTTTTTTTTATTTTTTTTTAACATACATACGTAAGTTTATAATTTTACAATGGGATGTTTTTATATATGTATGTTTTTTTATATATATGTACGTAGTTCATATGGGATGAATGGTGATACAAACTACTGTTATTGCATGACTACACGTTGTGAAGGGCATATAAGATTCGACACGGCCGAATATAGCGCTCTTACTTGTTTTTTTATTAAATTGCCTATTGAAAAGCATTATTTTAATTAATCTTTAGAATATTTCCATAATTAGGTTATTTAATAAAATTCATAAAATTTAAGAAATACATAAAATATGCTAAATATTAAAGTATTGAAAAACGTTTAATATTTTTAAAATGTTTCTCAACTAATAGGCAATTGTAAATGAGGATAAAGTGTTTAATTTGACTGTTGTATTTAATAAAAAGTTTGCTTCCGTTTTATTTGTGTTGTGTGTTTTTATTGTATTTACCAAATTTTTTTATGGGAAAATAAAATTGGTTTATAAAAATAAATGTAAAGTTCAAATAAATGCTGATATTTTCGTACACAAGTTAACATATTCTCAAGTGAGTAGAATTAGTGCTGAAATAGAGTTCTCCACTGCTACACTTCGACATCGAAACCAAATATTTCAACAAGGCTATGTCATTGCCACGTTCGCTTACAAACAGTGATTCATATAAGTACTTACCAAACTGGCTTATATTTAACAACTTAAATAACCTAGTTTTGATTTTAGTAATCTTAATAAGCCGTGACGTGTATAAATTTACGTTAGTCGTCCAAAATTAGATTTCTTGAATAAGCGCGACCATAATTTTTATTAAAAAATTACTATTATAAGAGTTCTTCCAACAAATATCGTCGAAACATATAGACTAAAATATTAATTGGCTTAAATTGAGAAACTTTATGATTAAATAAACATTTATCCAAGTTAAGATTTTTCCAAACTTATAGCTCTCTCTCTCTCTCTCTTTCTCTCAAAAGGAAAGACGTAAAACTTTACATATAGAAATTTTGTCCCATCAAACAATTTGTTTTAAACACATAGTTAAATCTAACTTTATTTCCTACTTACTAATTATGTAAGAATTTGATATTTAAAGAAAATTTTGAAAAAAAAGGCATTTATTTTAAAAATAATGTCGTCATTGGTAACTCCGTTGACCTTAACAGCTTTTTATATTGATACGCTCAACATTATTAACAAAAAAATTTTACAAAATCTAAGTTCAATTTACTAGCAGAAATTACAGTTGCACGACTACTTTTACGCACAGTTCTCATATATGACATACTGGATAGTGGATCAGCGTCCATAAATGAATAATCCCGAGATGAGCTCAGGGCTAACATTATTACAGAAAGTCAAGCGCTATAGCCACAATTTCAATTAAATTTTTTTAATTTAATTGATATGAATCATAATTTAGATGACTTTATATAATATTTTCCACATTTATGAATTGTTATTGCTGAAGGCTATTTGCACACAATTTCAAAAATTACTCAAACAGATAGTGAGCCAGTTTTTCCAATGTTGTAAAAACTAGCATTGAATTTAATATAATTAAATAGTTCATCTGTAAAGGTTGAACAATAACAATGTACTTGTTGTAATTTTAAAATTGGCATTAATATTTTATTATTATTATTATTATTATTATTATTATTATTTTTTATATTATTATTATTAAAGCAACAAGTAAATATTTATAAATTATAAACTAATGTGAAAGCGGCCAGGCTGCCAGGCCTTATACCCTGTTCAGACAGATATTTTAAATTGTTTCAATTTAGTGTTGCTTGAGCAATTAAAATAAGTGTTCACACATACTCAATTTATCTTACTACATTAGCATTTGATAGCTGTAAAAATCAAATAATGCCTTTTATTCAGTGTTTTTCCTTTTGATAAAATATATTTACAATTACATTTATACATATATAAACTTATATGTATGTATTTGAATTTATTTAAACATTTTTTTAAAGTTTTCTTTAAACATTTTCCATTTTCATAATTTTTATTTTTTGTATATTTATTTGTTTGACATTAGAAATGCCACCTATAGAATTTTTTTCTTACTGAACATACTTCTCAAGAGTTGTATTTCGAGTTTTAGACAATAAGTGAAACAATTAAGTATATATTGCTCAATTTAAAAATAATTGTTAGTATTGTAAATTGAGCTCAATAAGGCCTTTAATTGCGATAATATTATAAATTGACAATTAAGGCGCGTGTGTAAACACAGTATTAGGTTCAATATCTCTATATATCTTTCATATTTTATTATTGTATTTATTGCATTATTTTTATTATTAATGCTTATACCCTGCTCAGACAGATTATTTTAATTGTTTCAATTTAGTGTTGATTGAGCAATTAAAAAATTTGTTCACACATACTCAATTTATCTTACTCCATTAGCATTTGATAGCTGTAAAAATCAAATAATACCTTCTCTTCAGTGTTTTTCCTGTTAATAAAATATATTTACATTTATATTTATACATATGTATGTATTTTAATGTTTTTAAATTTTTTTTTTTAAATTGTCATCAAAAATTTTTAATTTTCTTAATTTTTATTTTTTGTATATTTATTTGTTTGACATTAGAAATGCCACCTATAGAATTTTCTTCTCACTGAACATACTTCTCAAGAGTTGTATTTCGTGTTTTAGACAATAAGTGAAACAATTAAGTATATATTGCTCAATTTAAAAATAATTTTTAGTATGGTAAATTAAGCTCAATAAGGCCTTTAATTGCGATATTATAAATTAGATTATATGAATTCGTTATTAACCTTTAAAAAAACCAATTTGGTTTTTTTTTTTAAATAATAGAATCGGTAGGCATATAGGATTAGGATGGTCTTGGAAAATTTTCGACGTTGTATGTGAAATTTCGGGCATGTGTTTAACAATTTCAGACAATCTTATAATGCAGTTACAAATCTGTGGTACATGTGAGCCTTTCAAATCTCAATGAGACAGTTCAAATTTTATTTATTCTAGCTCATAAGGACAAATGACATATTATTTCTGTGTTTTCGAACCTAAATAGTTTTAAACACTGAAATATTTCGCACAAATGGAAATTACTGTTGACTTCTCTTGAATAATGTTAAATTAGGTCAATATAAATATATTTTCTGCGTAAAGCAAAATTATTATTTCACTTTTTTATACCCGCCACCAAAAAAATGGTGGGGGTATATTCATTTTGTCATTTCGTTTGTAACACATCGAAATATCAATTTTAGACCACATAAAGTATATACATTCTGAATCGGCGTTTCATTTTATGATGATATAGCTTTGTCCGTCCGTCTGTCCGTATGTCCGTCTATTGAAAGCACCATAGAGGTCGGACCAAAAATGCTAGGGGGATAAAAACCAAAAAAATTACAGGTATGATGATGTAATTTTGTGCATATATCTTTCTTATCAATGTCTCTGTTATGCCAGAAAATTTAGGTGACACGACCACTTTAACGTTTACCTCCCATATAACGGTTTATCTCAAATTCATATAATTTCTCTATGGACAAAGCTTTTGGAATAATAAAGGACTATACTGAAATATCTAAGTTAAATTTATTAGCAGAAACTATATTGACACACCTACTTTAACGCCCACTTTCACTGAAATACTAAACTTACAAAAACATTTAACTAGCATATCGAAGTTATACAAAGAAAGTAATACATATTTTAGTATAAAGAGATTATTCCATAACGATTACTGTTAATAACAAAATAATAAAATACCGTGCTATAAAAGTACATCAAATGGATGATGAGTATAAAAAGTCGGCACAGCCAAATATAGTGCTCTTACTTGTTATAGTAGAAATCGCATGTTTAGCAGTCTTTGGATAATTCAAAAATTGTTTATGAATATTTGATATAAACCTACCTCTTCTGATCATGCGAAAAAATAAAAATAAATCTCTACCCAATAAAAAATTTTTACGCTTTTAAAAAATGCAATTTCAATTAAAAAATCTACAATAACGAAATTTGTTAAAATTTTTCTATTACATTTACTTATTACAAACAATTCTGTATGCAACAGCTGTGCAATTTAATTTTTTTTTCTTATATGTTGTAAAACCACAATAAACAAGTAACAGTGCTATATTCGGCCGTGCCGAATCTTATATACCCTTCACAACGTGTAGTCATGAAATAACAATTGTTTGTATCACCATTCATCCCATATAAAATACGTGCATACGTACACGTTAGAATAAATGTGGCATCGAATCCCAGCTGAGCCAAAAAAATTTTATTTTATTTTATTTAATATATTATTTATATTTTATTATTTTTTTTTTATATTTTTTTTTAAATTTTTTTAGAAAAATTTTTAAAAAATTTTTTAAATTTTTTTTTTTAATTTTTTTAAAATTTTTTTTTTGTAGTTTTTTTTATTATTTTTTTCTTATTTTTAATATTTTTTTTTTTTGTAATTTTTTTTGTTTGGTATGTTTTTTACATGTATGTATGTATGTATGTTGTTGTTGTAATTGGGAAAAAAAACGAGGTGGTCGTGGTTTTTTGCTCATATCTCAGAAAGTTATGGGGCGATTGTGCTGAATTTCAATAGCGATTCATTCCTGGATATTTCCAAGAGATTGATACCATATACAAATCTGAGAAACATATAGTTGCTTCTAAAAGTTGATTTCAACCAACACACGGACAGACGGGCAGACGGACAGACGGTCAGGGCTTAATCGACTCCTCTATTCATAAGCTTTCAGAAAATATATACTTTATGGGGTCGGAAATGAAAATTGTAGAAATTACAAACGGAATGACAAAGCTATATATACCCTTGTGCACCACAGGTGAAGGGTATAATTAAGATGCTGGAAATTGTTTTGTGTATTACATGCTTGAAGGAATCATCATCGTCACCAGCTAAAATAATAGTACAAGTAGCATCAATAGAAATGCTACCAGTACTAGAACTAACTTCCAAACAATAATAACAAAAGCAGCTGCTTGTAGTAGTTGATGCAGTGGCCAAGCATTTAGTCATTTAGTAGAATTTAATTAAAGTAAGCAAAATGAAGTTGAAAGTGTTTGGTCAGTGTGGCCATAACTAAAGAACACTAACACTCAGGCTGGCTGTTTGTTGCATATTTAGAACAGCTTTAGAATGGAAGTTGTAGGTTTATGTGGTCTAGCCATGTGGGAATATATTGTGAATGAATAATGGTAGCAGCTGCTGTTACGTGCTGGGCCATACAAATGAAACTAATGGCAGTGGTAATGGTAGTGGCAGATGATGGTAGTGCCAACAAATGCACACATTTATATTCTTTTATTTTTTGGTCAAAAGTAAGGCTAACCTTCTTACGGAAACGGCAGCAAAAAAAATTAGGAACAAACCTGAAATCTCAAAGACATGCATGTATGCAAGCAAAGTGAAAATACTAGCCTTAAAGAAAACAAGAGAGTGCGTATTTATCTATTATACTGATTACACTATTATTCGCTTGAAATAATTATGGCAATAATTGTAAGCTTTTGCGTACGTTTGTCATATGTATGTCTACATGTGTATGTTAACAAATTTAATTACCCTGGTGAAAATACTTATTTTGAAAAATTGATTTCCTTTTACATAAACACTATTTTATATGAATCCTGTGCTATATAAATTATATTATAATTATAAATTATAATTTCAAATAAGTCATTATTTTTAATGATATTTTCCTTTAAAAAATATGGGCAATATAATTTAATGGCTAAACTTCCTGTTATCGAAAATAGCTGAAAGTTTGCTTAAAGGTAATCCTTAATTCAGACCTTGCAATAATATGATTATTACAATTTAAGCTTATTACGACTTAAGCAGTTTTTCGTTTTTGCCAAAGAATTTTATAGACCTTTTTATTGTTATATATTCAAAACGATCTCTTCTCTACAATAACACTAAACTACATGTATTTTGTTTGCGTATATTTGGATCAAACTGTCAAAAAATTCTACATTCTGGTCCTTAACTTCGTTCACAGCTGATAAACAGCTGGACTAAAGAGTTCACCTGAATTCGCCTGTTATTCGCATGTTATTAAAATTTTAATTTTATAGTTATTCCCTCGAAAGCATTAAAACGTAAATTTTTATTAAGACAAACATATAAGCGGGTTCATAATGTTAAAATTCTCATTAGAATTTATAAATAAAAAAAGTGATCACATTCGTAGGCCATAACTTGATGCCTGGGACTAATGAAAATATGAAGAGAAAACTTTTTAGTTGGGCAAAAAAGCTTAACAATACAAAATATTAATTTTTCTGAACTATTGCCTAAATATCAAATGATTAAGGCTAATACCTAAGGAAAGACAGAACGATTTCAGTAAAATCAAATAAAAAATACAAACTGCACTTCTCTAGCTTAAGATTTTTTGCCTAAACAACAGCAAATATAAAAACAAAATTCAAAAAATTTCAAAGAAATCAACGACAGTAGACGTTATCTACTAAAATTATGTTACTGGCTAAAATTGCCCTGTAATATTAGCATCTAAGCTAGAATATAAAAAATTTCACACAAACAATAATATCAAAATCCATCTTTTCAGTGAAAGCGACACAAGCATTTAACTAAGACCACTATATGGTTGAGTTTAAGCTATAAATTAAGAAAACTTTCCCTGAAAAGAATTAAAGGAAAACCAAGTCGATGAGAACTACAAAAGCAAATTGTCCGTGTGTTCCTGTCGAAGACTTTTGGCTGACTTTTTACCGTAAACAAGATCATGTTTATATAATAATAGAGCTTTCTTTCCGCTTTTTTCCAAATTCTTAAAAAAAATTTACAAAATTAATTTAAATTTTTATTTGTTAAATGTCGAATAAGAAATCAGGAATGGGAAAGTTGATAAAATCTTACAAATAATTTGATTAAACTCATCCCTACAACAAAAACAAAAATACAAAAACAACATGCAATGTATATTTTTGTACAAAGCGCCAAACGGTTATCACATATTCATATTTTTCTTTAAAATTTGTCAGGGATGGAAATTTAAAATGTTTTGCGGTATCAAAATTGTTAAATAAAATTAAAATTCTGAGTACTACCTTACATTGAAATATCAAATATAAATAATTCAATAACTCTCGAATTTGCTTTTCCATCCATGTTTTATTTATTCTGTATAATTTTTACTTTTTTTTAGAATTTGCAAAAAACATAAACTTTGACAATTTGACCCAAATCGCTAAAGACTCTGAACCTTTTATACTACTACGGGAAAATTGTCATTATTATGTTGGTCGGTTATAAAAATTAGAATTTATTTAGTTAGTAATTGTGTTAGAATAATATAAATAAACTTTTATTACATTGTTTTAGCAGAATTGCAAAAAAGAAAACTTACTAAAACTTATTTACTTAAGGACTACAATGTTTTATAATTTTGTAAAATCTTAGCTTTTTTAATATCTCTTTTATTTATTTCTAAATGACAAGTTTTGGTAGGCTTTAATCCGGTTTCAAGAGAAATTTGGTAAGAAAATTATTTTCGTTGTGGCATCCCTAACTGTGATACCAGATCCAAATCCAAACAATGTAAATTGTACAAATAGATTCTTTAAAATCATCCTGAAAGCATGCTACGAAGTGCGAATTGTTCATTACTTTGCTGCCAAAGTTGTAAAATAAAATTAGACTTAAGTAAATAATACCAAGTTAAATAGGAAGAATTATGTAAATAAAATTGATGCGAGATAAACTCATGAAATTAAAATCTAATTAAACTCGTTCTGTTTATTGTTACAGATTTAATTCCATTTAAACATAAACTTTTAAAGAATAACTAAAAATTGTTACAAATGATTTTTGTTCTTTTCTAGAACAAATTATTTGTATTGTAAGTTGGTGTATTGTTATATAGTTATTGTTGGTTATATGGCCATATGCATAAAAATTTATAGCAAAATTCGCTATTTTTTCCTCAAAAAACCATTAAAGACTTATAAACCCTTTAACAACCAGTTATAAAATCAAAAATTTTATTTTTGGATTTTCCCCTCTACACCAAAAATAAGGCGACATTTCATGTATAGTTTACGTTAAAAAATTTTAAGAAAAAATAATTTAAATATTAAAATGGATGCGATTAGCACAATTCGACGTATAGTTAAGTGCAATTTATACAAAAGAAAATAATAAATTTTACATATTTTAAATTAAATAGAACTAAAAAAAAATAAAATTGTGATGTAAGAAAAACGTAAACAAACTTGTAACCCGAATACTTTTCTTAACGTCATTAGCAAAATAGGTCAATAATTAATGTTTGGATTATACTTTTTGCTGAAACTTTTTCATATGTAAAAGTTATATACTTTTTATTTTTTCGACGTTCTTTTTGTGCTTTAATTTTATTAAAAATTTTACCTGTATTTGATAACCGGGTAAATCTTATAGTAGTTATGAGCACCACTGACTAAATATAAAAAGCGTTGCCATACATAAATACTATAAAAAATCACTACAAATATTTAATAACTGTAAAAGTATTATTGTACGTTTTTAAATACAAATTCTTATTAGTGTCTTATAATACAAAAAGCGTTTAATAACTCTTGTACACTATGACCATAAAATAGCAATTTTTTATGCATATGGCCGATAGTTTTTACTTAAAGCCTTTTGCACCCATAACACCCAATACATTAAAGTTTGTTTTTGTTATTTTTTAAATTTTTCCAAAAATTTGTCTGTATTTTTTTTATAAACAAATAGAAAAATATTTAACAGGAAGAACCATGAAAAAGAATTTTATTATTATTACTACTTACTATACTATTGTCCGACCTAACATTTTATGGTTATTTGATGCCAAAACGTTTTACTGCTTCTGCCGTAATAATTTTTAAAATACAATTACGTCGATGCAGGAAAACAAAATACGTAATAATAACTTTCAAACAAACGCTTGACTTTTATAGGGAAATTTGTAACAAAGTGAAATAATAATATTTTCGATAAGTTAAACTGGATTCACCCATAAAATTTTAGTTCAGAACAAATTTTTTTTATATTGAGCTTGACGTTTTACTTTTGAGAGAGAGAGAGAGATTATTTTTTTCAGAAAGTTTTTTCTTGAATTGTTTTAATTTTAATTCTTGTTCAGGAGATGCCACTTTTTTTTCAATATTTACATGAAAATTGAATTTGGTTGCCACATCACACAGTGTCAGTACATTTATTATACAAAAATTGTTTTTGCCGAAAATTAACAATTAAAATGGAATTTAATGAAAATATTGCTCAACAATTAATAGAAGAATTAAAAAAACCAGGAAGAAAATGTTTTTATGACATGAGCAATAGTGCATACAAAAATAATTATTTAAAACAGGGTTTATGGAATGAAATAGGAGCTGGAATTGGTCGTAAGTACATTTTAGTTTATACATTCATTGATTTACAAAAACCTAGCCTCGGTCGCAATAATACAATTTATATTTATTTATAATTGTTGTATGAAACGAATGTCAAGTGCTGTGGAAAACTCTGCGCAGACGCTATAAAGCAGCCCTTAACAAAAATATTGGAAAAAGTGGAAGTGAACGTGTTTATGTAAAAGGCTTCTCCAGGATACTAATGACAGAATTGGATTATGGTGTAATATGTTCATGTTTACGGATAGGCATACTACGCAAATCAGGTCCTAAAATTTCAAGGTGTTCTTGAAACGTGTTTGGATCCATACGGTGAAAATTTATAAAGGACTCCACGTCATTAAGTTGCATATAAGGAACCAATGTGTGAAATAAACCGTGTGATCTTCTTTCTTTTAAGATTTTTCTCACTGCGACTCTTTTTATTTTCGATTTTTTTTATAAATTTCTTTTGCAAACAAATTGACTTTATTCACTTCAATTAAAAATAATAATATCAGTTTTCTTCTATCCGACATTTTCTTCACATATATTTTAATGAAATAATTTACGTTTGTATTTATTTACATAGTTTGCTAGCGGTGCTGCCACTTTGTACAACTGTTTACATTTTTATATTATATGGCAGCTTTGTTTTTTCGGACAAATTTTCTGAAATGGGTGAATCGTTCTGCAGAAAACTCTCAGTAAAAAATGTTATTCTCCGGAAAAAATGTTGTTCAGAACAAATGGGTGAATTTACCTTTAATATTATTAAAGAGAGCACAATATGTTTGTCGTTTTCATGTCGTATGCACAATGTTTCGCTAAGTAATTATTATTGTTTTCTTAAAAATGAAAACGAGCAAAGTCAAATATGTCCACTGCAAAACTGCACCTCATAGTGATTTAATTGCAGCACAAAAATATTAACACTTTGCCAACAATTATCCCATGAGAATTTCTCTTTTTACTCCATATTAGTATTTTTTTTTTTTTAACTACAGATTTAAATGTTAACCGTAATAATATGTACGAGTACTTGGCTGTATTGCTCATGCTGTTTGGAGTGTTTGTTTGATTATCACTTGGCATGAATGTGTTTAAATGTGTGTCTGTATGTGTTTTAGTTAAATACACTTAAAACATACAAATATTAACTGGTACGAGTAATTTATTTAAACAATGACATTCATTCCATATGCACACACTTACATACAATGCGTTTTACATTTCTGTAATTTCTACGAAAATTTCAGTGAAATTCAGTCGATTTGTGGTTTATATTTTTCATTTAATATTTACTAAAGGGGTGAAAAATAAAAAGCTGTCATTGGAAGAGTCCATGTATTTGTATTTGTTTACATTTCCATTTACACTTTCATAGTTGCTGATGTGTTTTTTCTGTAGTTTTTCAATGTTTTCATTTCAGCTTTAATTAAATTTACAATAAAAAATAAGTCTGCCTCTGGAGGTTAACAGAAATGTTTACATTATTTAAAATGTATTCAAATTGTGTATTTATGTTAAATTTACTATAAAGAAATAATTTTGTAAAATTTTATTATTTTTAAATATAATTTAAGTAGCTTCGTTGACACATCCTTAAATTTAGAGTTTTACGCACGGCGTATTCGTTGCTAATGTTGTTACAACTCGGCTTGTAATTAAATTGGTTTCTCTGTCTATATCGTTGTATATCATTTTGTAAATGCATTTTTTGCAAATCTTTTTATTTTGAAAATTTTCTGCTATAAACTTCTTAAATTCAAACATATAAGAGCACTTTATTTGCCAGAGTCCAAGTTTTGATACCCTCTGTCAACAATATGGTGTAGTACTTTTATACCACAAGATTTAATAGTACCATCTTTGTTTAAGTTTAATTAGATTATTATTTATTTTCTTACATTTAGTCTCCAAATGAAACGTAAATTATTTTTAAAGTATTAGTGACTCTACCCACACTTTGCCCCTGGGTGTGACTAGACTATTCCGGGTGGTCCAAAATTGTTTTTAAGGAATTTTAATAAAATAATTATTTCATTTTATATAAAAGATTTTCCAATAGGGATGATATAATTTTGACGCTTTCGGCCATTTGTAATATGTCATAATTTGTTATTTGTTTTACATTGTACTCAGCAGTGTTTACTATTTCATCATAAAAAGAGATATACGCAAGGATAACGTATACAAACTATTCAGTTTCATTATCAAAATAATCGTTCTCCAATTGCAATTTTTTGTGCGCATTTGTCATTTTATGGTCGCAATAATCTCCCAAGTGTGCTCGCTATTCGACGAATTGCTGAAAATTTTGAGCTTACGTTTTCTTTGCATAATGTTTAAGTGCCAATAAGACAAAGAATCGCTCGAAGTAATGCAAATATTGAAGCAAGTGTCGCTGAAGATTGCAATTTGTTTATTTCAAGACGTTCTCAATATTTGGGACTGTTTCAAATAATAACTTAACGGATTTAGAGAAAAAATTTTGGCTTTCATCCATATAATATTGTTCCCACTCAAGAACTGAAGCCATTGGATCACCGCAAACGTCATGAGTTTGCTGATTTTTCCTTGGAACCACTTGAAAACGATAACGACTTTTTTTAAAGAAAATCGTCTTCTCCGATGAGGCTCACTTTCATCTTAGTGGTGCAGTAAATAAACAAAACTGTCGATTATGTTGCAAAGAAAATCCAAAAATTATTCATGAAAAACCATTACATTCTCCTTAATTGACAGTTTGATGTGGTTTTTGGTGTGGTGGAATCATCGGTCCGCACTTCTTTTAAAAAGAAGCTAATAAAACCGTTACTGTCAATGGAGAACGGTTTAGATCGATGATAACTCAATTTTTATGACCGAAATTGAAAGAAGTTGATATTGACAATATTTGGCTCCAACAAACCGGGGCTACGTGCCACACAGCAAATATAACAATTGAATTATTGCGAGAAAAATTTGGAGATTCGATTATTTCAAGAAATTGTGATATTGAATGGCCTCCAAGAAGTTGTTAGGTTATTTATTGTATTGTATTGTTATTTGAAGTCATTGGTCTTTCGGAACAAACCAGACTCCCTCTTTAAGCTTTACAAATCAGTATTGCACATTACATTGATTACGACTTAATTTAGTGCAAAATGTGCTTAAAAATTGGCTTCATCGAATTCGTTCCTGCAGAAGAAGTCGTAGAGACCATTTGAATGACGTTTTATTTAGAAATTAATTGTATCAATTGCACTTTACCTCAAATAAAAAACTTTTTAATTTTCTTAACAATAAGTGGGTTCAGTTTTTTAAAGAAATCATACTACTCTTATTGGAAAACCTTTTATCTATGAAAAACTTAAATATCTAACTTATCACATGCACAACACCCTGTTAACTGAAACTATATATTAACACAAAATGACAAGAAAGATCTAATATCTCTTATTATTTATTACATCAAATACTTGATGCCTTAATGACGAAATTTAGCCTGGTTCACTGAGATGAGTGTACGCGGTAGCAGCGACGGCAACATGACCGAAATCGTATTAAAACTTTAGTGGCAAAAGGTAATCTTATATATAAATCCAATTGGATGAATATTAAAAACTTTTTTCTTTGTTTTATTTCCATTAAAAATTCTCAGCTTCAATTGAAAATGCGATTTTAATATTGAATAGATATATCGTCTAAATTTCTTGATATTTTTTATTGATTATATATGATTTTTTCAAGCTTGAGATCAACTTTTTTGGTTATTTTTAAAAAAATATTTATTATTAACCAATATTGCCAAACCATGGGTTGCTTGAAAAAATCATATATATTGAATAAATATATAATTAGAGCAAACTTTAGGTTCTCAGAAAATTCATGGATCACTATTTTATTTATTAAAACTTTTTTTTACAACAGAGACCTCTACAAATTTGTTTTTTTTATTAATTGATATTTTTTCGAACACTTTCAATGTTGTTATTTAGTCATCAGGTAATCGCAGTTCGAAAAATTTTTTTATATATCTTCTATATATATTATCAGCTGCTGAATCAAGACTACCTGATGTATAAATTTGTGTTGATTGTGTTGTAAAAAACTCTCTACACAATTTATAAAAAATATTATAGTTTTTTTTTAATTTTAAATAAATTTACAATTTATTTACGAATCGAACATTACGCGTAAATAAAAAAATTTAAAAATATAATATTTTTTGCAAATTAAAATAGGGAAAATTTTCCAAGATTTTACAAATTTTTCTTTTAAATTTCTTAATTTAAACTTAATAGTTTCTTTTAATATTTTTCTACAAATTGTTGTATATGTGCTTGTTTTAATAAATCATAGTGTAACTATCAGGCATGTCACAGAGATACATTTTGTACAAAAGTGAAATTGAATTCAAATTTTGATTTCTTAAAAAAAAGATAAAAAAAATCTAACGACTTTTTTTTCTAAAGTGTAATTTTTGCAGACATTTCTATTAAGATTATTGATATAAAACAGCTCTCGCTGTGCATATTTTTCGTGGAGAATTGCTTATACGAAATTAAAACAATTTCGGTCGGATTGTGTGACAAGCCTGTATATACACGGTGATTGCATATTGATGGTAATATTTTCAAAATTTTATAAATGAATTTTACGACTGAAAATTATAAGAGTGTAAAGAGGATGTTTGAAATTTGGACAGGAACAGCTGATGATCAATTAAGTTTCCCTGATTAAGCGCAATAAAGTTTATATAAAGTCCGATATTTGCAAAAATGAAAACGTAATTTTTGATCTATGTATGTACTTTTTCAGCTAAAATTTAAAACGTGTGAAGATCGAAAGAATAAGCTGACAAATAAAAATAAACTTATGAAGAATACACATTCCTTGGCTGTTTAAACAACAAGAAGATTTTTTAAAAGTGTTGTTTAAATATAATTGGATAATAATGAGTTGTTAAATTTTAAAGGCCGATGTTGAATGTTAACCACACCTTAACTTAAAATTTTTTTCTGCATTTCATTTGACATTTCGCAATTTCAGACTAAATCAATTTGAACAAGTAAGAGTGCTATATTCGGCCATGCCGAATCTTATATACCCTTCACAACGTGTAGTCATGCAATAACAGTTGCTTGTATCACCATTCATCCCATATGAAATACGTACACGTATGTATGTTAAAAAAACGAAAAAAAAAAAAAATTTAAAAAAAAATTTAAAAAAAAAAAATTTAAAAAAAAAAATTTAAAAAAAAAATTATTATATATATAATATACATATATAAAACAAAAAAAAAATTAAAAAAAAATTAAAAAAAAAAATAAAAAAAATTAAAAAAAAAAATAATAATAAAAATATAAATAATATATTAAATAAAAAATAAAAAAAAAATAAAAAAAAAAAAGATTAAAAAAAAATTTTTTAAAAAATAAAAAAAATTTTTTTTTGCCTCAGTTGGGATTCGATGCCACGTTTTCTCTAACCAGTATACACGTTTGTATGTATGTATGTTGTTGTTGTAATGTTGTTTTTGTGAAAAAAAAATCGAGGTGGTCGTGGGTTTTTGCTCATATCTCAGTTGTTTATGTACCGATGTTTCCGATTTTCAATACCGATCTACTCCCGAATATTTCTGATATTTTAATACCTTACCCGGGTCCAACCTATGTCGGGGGGCTTCAAAAAGTTGATTTCAACATACACACGGACAGACGGTCAGACGGACAGACGGACAGACGGACAGACGGACAGACTGACAGGGCTTAATCGACTCCCCTATTCATAAGCTTTCAGAAAATATATACTTTATGGGGTCGGAAATGAAAATTGTAGAAATTTCACACGGAATGACAAACCTATATATACCCTTTTTCACTGTGTGAAGGGTATAACTATGGAAAGATATACAAGCGAGCAACGCGAAAAAGTAATTCAAGCTTATAATGAAAATCGGCGTTCAAATTAAAATGCATTTCGTGGACTTCGTGATTCTTTTGGTCAACATATTCGTTCAAATTCATCCACAATCGGGAGAATTTTAAAAAATATCTAAATTTCAGCAAAACAGGTCTGTATGAAATGTGAAAACATCTGTGAATGCCATCTTAGTTCGTTGAACTGGAAACATTGCTGTTTTTCGTTATAGTGTCGCAAAAGAGCAGTCATCCTCGACTCATCATCGTGCCCAACAATTAAGCATCAACATTGTCATTGAAAATTTGGACCTTCGGATAGTGGTTTGGCGCCGAGGGTGGGGGGGGTGTTCATTTGGCCAATATTTTTTTCCATACATAACTGAACCGTACAAATATTATTATTATAAAAAGAAATGACAATAATTTCCTAAATAATTTGTGTTTTATTCAAAATCAACATTGGCCCTTAAAATTTTACTTTGAATCAACTTCATTTATTTTATTAATTAATTTCCGAAAATATTTCCAAATTAAATTGTAAAAACTTTTTTTTTTTTAATTAAAAATATTAAAAATATTTAAAAATTATTCCGATGTTAGCGTAGTGAAGTGCATTTTTGAAACCAGCTAAATTCAAAAATATATTGAAATATTCTACAATATTTTTCTACAAAGTGAGAATTTTTTAATTAAAAATTTTACAAAAGCACGTTTACGCTTAAAAAATATACAAAATGGTTTACTTAAAATCACTGTCCCTTTTACGATTCCTTTAATTGTTGAGCAATAAAATGGAATGTCATTTCATATTTTTCTTTTGCATTTCTTTGCAATTTTATAGCAAAAATTGCCGATATTTTAAATTATAAAGACATTCTTAAGATTTATTTTCTGATTGGTGTTAAAATATAATTTGCAGTTTTTGCTGTTGCCCATAAAAGTGCAAATAAATAAAATATTTTATTACATTAAGGTGTCGCAAATACTATTTTATAAAAACTAATAACATAAATTAAACACATTTCCTTAAGATAATAAAGTTTACACGAAACAAAAAAAAAACGGCAAAAGACCAATAAAAAAACTTTTTAATATACAGCGCCATAGCAAATGTATGTGTTTGTGTAGTTGTGTGCCTTATTTTCCATTATCAGCCATCATTGAGAGGATTTAGTTGTTAGATATTTTTAGGTCTGATTTGCTGTCAAAACATAAAATACCTGGTGAATGGTGGTAAAAGAGCTTTAAATAAATAAACAAAATAGCTAAACACCAGCAGTAGGAAACACAGAGAAAAAGAAAAAATAAATTAAACGGACCAAAAGTGTCAATGCAGATTTGTATCTAAACAAACAATTTGTTGTGCCTTTTTAACATACAGATAATATATCGAAAAAAAAACATGAGAAAAATATAAACAAATAACAACAACAACAATGACACAATATTTAATTTAACCATAAATATGGGTGAAGCAGTATGTGTGTATGTATATCAAATATCTAATGTTAAGAATCAGCCTACTGTTTCCTATAGAGTCCTTCATTTATTGTTGTAACAATAAATTTCCTTATTGCAAATCCTTAACTGTCGTTGTGTGATTTAAAGTTGTTACCTTTTTGTGTGTCTCTCTGACACTCTCAGCATCTGTGCATCTGTATTGTTGCCTTAATAAACTCCTTCAAAGTTTAGAGTCTCCTTGCCATATTAAGACTATAACTTGGGATTTGTTAAGTCTTTAAGGTGGCTGTTTGGTATTGTATTTTCATTTTGTTTAAAATGTCTTTGCCATATTATAGTTCCTAAGGCTTCAAAGTTGTATAACTTCAGTTGCTGTCTTGCTAATATAAAGATGAGCTTCACGAAAATTGAAATTGTGCCAACATTATTTCCTTCTACGTCCTTTTAGAGTTTTTATGTCTAGATGCGAATGAATTTTAACATTATTTAGTATAAATTGCAAATGAAATGTGGGTCTATAAATTTGAAAATACCTGAGAGTTGTTATTTAAAATATATATTTAATGTGAACAAATGTTATGTGTTAATATTGTGCAGAAGAATAATATGTAAATGATAACTTAAACGTACATACATGCAAACATTTATACGTGCGTCCTATCTATAAAATTTAAACATTAAAAATATTGTTCCACTTTCTAGAAGGTAGACTAAACAATTTTTAATTGAAGTAATAGTTGAATTGTTATTTTAAGCTAATTTAAAAGTGGTAAGTTTTTTGCAGACAACTTCATATATGAAAAAAAATCATGAAGATTTGTTAAGAATTTTTTATTTTAAAAATATTTTCGAATGGTTCTCTGAAAATAAATGGCTTTTTATATAAATTTTAGCAGATTTCGATTTGAAATGAATATTGCTTGCAGTTTTGCTTTTTAAACTGTTAAATAGTTATCCGCATAATGCTTTTTACTTATATAATTAGATATGTATGTGCTCATCGCTCCAAGAAGGAGAATAGAGCCTTAACGTGCTGATTCCATTTATTTTAATCCAGCTTTTATTGAAGACCATTTCCATATCCTAGTGAGCTGGCTGAAACATTGTATGGCTTTATTCTATTTATATGAACAAGAGCGTTTTAACTTCATCTAATGTTTAATAACTAATCACGAATGGGTCCAACTATTCGGAACAAATTCTCATAACTTTGTTTTTTTATATGGATTTTAAGCTCGGCTTGCTCTGATATATGGGTTAATAGCTTTAGTTATGCAATTTTTCTTCTTAATTTAAAAATTGCAATGCATACCAGAGAAATATATGAGTTGATTCATTTAGCTCTCCTTTAAAATTTATAGTGCTTTTGTAATATTTTTTAATACCAACGACTGTCACTAACTTATACATGTTTTATAAGTGCTGCTAGTAAAAATATACAAAAAGTACTGTTGTTTAATTGTTTTGTAAATTATTATAAATGTGGATTAAGAAATGTGTAAAATGTCTTTTTAAGAAGTATTTAAATTAAATGTAATGATTCATTGCTTTTGTAAATCATATAAAAAACAAACATCGCAAGCTTTGACATGCATATTTCAACAACAATCTCGATGATTTGAATCATGCATGAGCAACATTCGTTTTATTAATGTTAACTGTTAGCTCAATATTCATTTTAGAAAATGCAAAATTATGCGATTTGATTCGTAATCAAACAGGTCTCTGCTACATATATGTATATGTACGTAAGAGTATACACCTTGCATCTACTAGGTATTAAAACTTTTTTGTCTTTGTTTACAATATTATTACAATCTATGGATATAAAAGCGAAACTCTGTGTGTGTGTTAGCTATAGACTCCGTAACCGTAAAAACGATCGGAGTCAAACTTTTGCAAGTTGTTGTAGACATTCCAAGGAGTGTTTATGGGTAGTAAAAATTGGGCGGGGCTACGCCCCTAAATAAAAAGTTATTATTTTTGTATACTTGCACTTGACCGATTTTTCTGAAACTTTGCACACACATATTGAAATGTCATGACTATACAATTTCGTGATTAGAAAAGTGGGCAGTTCCACGGCCATAAAAAAGAGTTATAATGGTTCCCACCGATTTGCCTTTCAACTTCTAGCGACCAGTTCGCCTTGACTTCGCTATTACCATCAACAAAGCACAAGGACAACCTCTGCATGTTGCAGGATTGAATTTGGAAAATCCATGCTTTTCACATGGCCAGCTGTACGTCGCATGCTCCAGAGTGGGAACACCAACAAATTTGTTAATTTTTATAGCAAATGGAAAAACCAAAAATATTGTATATCCATATGAATTACATTAACAATTAATAAAACATTATTTTTAATACATTCAATTAAAATTCAGAATGCATTTTTATTCACTAACTTACATTGATTTTTTTTTTGTGTATTTGTGGTCAGAATAGGGTCAAATTATATAAATTTTTATTTAAAGATCCGTCATCGATTTGCTCAAATCAAATCGAAAAATTGTGCTTAGCAAAAAGGCTCTGTTTTGGCTAACGATTTAATAAATAAATAAAATTTCAGTATATGCAGTGGGACAGAGCCACAACAAGCAAAATTGACTGAATCAGATTTAGAAAAAAGCAAGGTTTGGTGCAATTTTTATGGTATTGACAACATCGGGCCTTATTATATCTAAAATGAAAACGCTACATGAAAAATTTTCTTTTGCTTGAAAACATAGATGAGATCTGTTGTAAATATTGATTAGATTTTTATCAAAAAAAAAATTCTATATTAGAAAAAAGTCTCATAATATAGACGTCAGAATTTTTGTGCCAGTAACTACAAAATTAAAAAAAAAAAATAATAAAAAAATGTCAACACTAAACGACACACACTTAGTGAACAAGATAATAATGATTTATTACCCTCATACCGTTAGCATAAACTTAAAGTTGCTTAAACAATGTCAAATATAATTTCTCAGTCATATTAAGCCTTTGCAAAAGGACTAAATAGAAACTTAATAAACTTGTCAATGTAATATGCTTTTTACTTACTACATATAAAAAAAACCTTAAAAAATATTTCAACACAAAATATTTATTAATGCAAAATTCCTTAAAATAGTTTTAAGTCTTTCCCGCATTTATTCTCTAATATTCAGGCAAGCAGCCGCTTGAATCTGGGATGGCAAATTGTATGTCTAAAATGGAAGTGTTAAAAATTTGTGCAACATTTGCGGAAAATTGCTTCCGGCTAATGTTGTATAATGCTAAAGATGACGACGATTGCGTTGATGATAATAGAAATATATACATGTTTTTTTATACGTGCTTTAAGATACGCCGACATACTGACAGACACAGCAGTAGTACAACCAAACACACTTTTTCTTTTGGTATGTGTGAATAAGAGAGGAAAAAGTTATCGTATTTTGTTTTGTCTTAAAGTTTTGGTGTCGTAGTTGTGTGATGAAAGAATTATTTTACTATTGCCGGAAGGAAACACACTGTGCGACATAATTTCTTTGAATTATTTAGGGAAAACTAAGGAAGCCGAGACAAAAGGTTTTCAATTAGAGAGAATTAAAAACTGTTTAAAAAAAAACCCTAAAAAATTAATTAACGAAAAGCGCTACTTGAAGCCTTTACTCAGTGCTTACCTGCTTCCAAGAGCGCTATTAGAAGAAATTATTTTTGTATGCCAAGTTCCTCTTTGTAGGTTTTTTATTGCAATTAATAAGAGATAATTACATTCCTACCAGGAATAGCTTAAAGTTGCCTTATCATTACACACTGTTAAGAAAATTAGCAGAAACTAAAAAAATGGATTAAAATTGATAATTCTCCTTTTTTTCAATGCTAAGATATTAAGCACTAGAGAGGACATTCTTTTTTATGCTTTCGTATTGAAACAATTTAATCATTTTCATGCATGCAATACAGTAAGGAAATTATGTCTGCCCTGCTAACAATATTCCTAAAAAAACTGTTGGTAGAAATATTACTCTAATTTGAAAAGTTATACAAAAAGAGTTATCGCAGTTATCCATTATGATGTTGTCTTAATTTTAACACTTTTCTATTTACCAGAGTTAACTAGAGTACACATTTCCCTTTTAAAAATGATTATTGTTATATGACAACTTTTCAGTTAGCCCTCGTATTTACAAAAATTACATTTTCAATCCACTACACTACATACATATATTTAATGTGCAGTGCAAAATTTAAATTTTACAAATATTTGTTCACACTTGTAAAGTTTTCGAAAGCAAATACACAAACTCAAATCTTTATACTTACACACACACAGCCATTAATATTCTTAAATAACCATATTTCCCCCCACTCACATACGTATATACAAACATGCATACGTTTTTACATTTCTGCAGACAGAGCACTTAATCGTTAGTCTTCGTTTAAAAGAGTGTAAGACGGTAGAGTTAAAAAACGTTAAGAGTTCAAAGTGTAAAATCCTTTTAAAGCCGTTAACTTTAATTTAATTCAATTTATGTTCAGTTGAAATTCTACTGTTTGTTCGTTTTCTTGCCAGCCTTCATCGTCATGCTCGTAACAAATGTCTTATAATTAATTTTTTTCTTATTTTGTTTTCTTTATTTTTTTTAACAACTGTTGTTTTTTTGGTTCGTTGTTGAGTAAACATTCGGCGTCCAGTATTTTTTTTTTGTTCTGTTGTTGTGAATTAATTGTTTCTGTGACTTAAGATTTTTTTAAATCAAAGAATATATTTTGTTTGTATATATTTTTTTTTTAATTCCATTTGTTGCCCCTTTTCTTGTTTCGTGGCTTATACATTTAATTTTTAATTGTTAAACTTTTTTAATCGGAAAACTTTGATTTGAAAATGGGTATTTTTTTGTGGTAGCATAAATTTGTATTATTATTTTTAAAAGTCGTAGAAAAATTCCACAGTGTCAAAGTAAGCAATCGTTTGATAGGTTATCGTTAAAGGCAAATTAAATTTTCATAGACTTAATAAGGGCAAATTAAGGAAAACAAAGTCTGAAATATGTATTTTCTTAATAGTTAGGAATTTTAATATAAAACTTTTTTTTATTATTTAATTAAGCCTAGGACTCATGTACATATTTCTCCTAAAAGTATCGCTTTAAATGTTAAATGTATGTATGTTAAATGCAGCTCATAATTTTTCATTTTAAGCTATATTTGATAGTTGAATAAGACAAAAATTTAAAAATTGCAAAATTTTGATAAATCCATTTTAAAGGTTAAATGGATTTTAAGAAAATTAAAAAAAAAAACTTTTAATTAAACAAATTAAACAAAAGAACCACGTTTGGTTGAGCGGAATTTTTAATACACACCACCAACTATGTGAAGCACTTTTATACAGTGAAGTGAATTATTAATTATATAGGCATTTCCCTGTCATCGTAGGTCACATTTGTACTCCTATAAAGTGGAGTAATTTTTGCTAAAGCAAGAATAACCGAAACAAAATTAGATCTTTATATTCCATTCAAAGGGTACTTTATTAAAAAAAATTATTATATTCGAATCATTGTTGTCTTAAATATACAGAAAAATAAGAATATATCGTACGTGACATACAACAGAAGTGATTTTGAGGTTTTTATGGAAATATGAAAAAATCTGCGAATCTTAGGAGATATTTTTCCTTTTTTAATTTCTTACACTATACCAAATATTTTTCATTTAAAATCCATAATATTTAATTGAAAATAATCTTTTAATGATTTTATATAAAATTCAATTTAATATCGTTCGTGACATATTTTTACAGATTATATTTGACAGATTTTTCTTTAATAGTATTCTAAGGTAATAAAATTTATATTATGTTAAGAAAAATTAAATTTATAATTAGATGCTCTTGCGACTGTTCAAATACGAAAGACAGAGGCAAATAATGTTTTTGCACTACGTACGTGATATTAAAATAACATCCAAGGGAAATAAAAAAAAAAAATACCGCTAATTGGACTTTTTTCCTTTTTACTTATGGATCTTGTTAATTGTTGTTACCTTTATTTTAAGGATTATTTACAATTACATTTTATTTTAACAATTTAGTCGCTAAAAAAAATAGTTGATTGCAATAGTTTAGAATAAGTCAAAGAGATAATCAGATTAAACTTTTATTATTGCTCTTAACATAATTTAATAAGCTCTTAATATCTGCGTATAGTAAAATTTGAGTGTTTTTTATTTATCAATAAACTTATATTGAAAAACTTGCAAGAGTTTTTATTTTTACAGTCGTGGTTGACATATTCATGGAAATGCCCATATGTAATTATTGTAAAATAATATCTGTTTGATGTACTAACATATATATTATTTTCTAGTTATTTCTTTATTTATTCTATTTACTTGGTAAAGTCTATGCATATAATCCATACAGACCAGGAAAGATTAAAAAGGTACTCGTATCGAATCAGCTGACTGTTGTTTTTTACATATACAACTTATCAGCGTTACCAACGTTTTTTAAAAGCCTTTGTGTATTTGTCAAACTTATTTTTATACCCGCCACCAAAAAAATGGTGGGGGTATATTCATTTTGTCATTCCGTTTGTAACACATCGAAATATCCATTTTAGACCCCATAAAGTATATATATTCTGAATCGGGGTTTGATTTTATGATGATCTAGCTATGTCCGTCCGTCTGTCCGTCTGTCCGTCTGTTTAAAGCACGATAGAGGTCGCACCGAGAAAGCTAGGGGGCTCAAATTTTGCCAGAATCTTTCTTATAGACAAGGTTTGTTTGGTATTGAAAATGAGCTAAATCGGAACATTAGGAAGAGAGTTATAGCTCGAAAAGCAAGAGTAGGTCGAAAAAACCGTGTCCTTCAAACATCGAATAAAATGGAATTGTGTCCAAACGCATTAACGTAGACTCATGAAACTTCGAATATATATTTCTTGAGTAAAAACAATATTTTTCCCTGAAAATTATCTAAATCTATGCATTAGGAGAGGAGTTATCGATCAAAATGTACGAAAATTTATACCGCACAGTGTATTTTTCGGTATATTTAAAAACAAAAACGTCATAAAAGCAACAAAATTGGATGTACGACTCTGAAATTTTGCACACTTTGCTTATTGGTGAGACGCTTTTTTGTAACGGAAAATCAATGTGCCACGCTCACTTTTACGCCCACCTCCCATATAACGTTTTACCCAAAATTCATATAATTTCTCAATTTATATAGATTTTGGAATAATAAAGGGCTATATTGAAACATCTCAGTTGTACTCATTCGAAAATACAACTTTGACACGCCCACTATAACGCCCACTTTTCACGTTATATACCGTTAATGAAATTTAAAAGCTCATAAAACCGCCAAAATTAGAGGTATGATGATCAAATTCGCTACGTATATCCTCCTAGGCAATGTCCTTACTGTGTCAGAAAATTAAGGCGCCACGCCCACTTTAACGCCCACCTCCCATATAACGTTTTACTTAAAATTCATATAATTTCTCTATTAATAAAGATTTTGGAATTATAAAGGGCTATATTGAAACACCTAAGTTGTACTTATTCGCAAAAATAACTTTGACACGCCTACTATAACGCCCACTTTTCACGTTATAGACCGTTAATGAAATTTAAAAGCTTATAAAACCGCCAAAATTAGAGGTATGACAATAAAATTTGCTACGTGTATCCCCCTAGGCATTGTCATTACTGTGCCAGAAAATTAAAGTGCCACGCCCACTTTTATGCCCACCTCCCATATAACGTTTTACTCAAAATTCATATAATTTCTCTATTAATAAAGATTTTGGAATTATAAAGGGCTATATTGAAACACCTAAGTTGTACTCATTCGCAAAAATAACTTTTACACGCCTACTATAACGCCCACTTTTCACGTTATATACCGTTAATGTAATTTAAAAGCTCATAAAACCGCCAAAATAAGAGGTATGATGATAAAATTTGCTACGTATATCCCCCTAGGCAATGTCATTACTGTTACTATTATTACTGTTATTATTATGGAATTATAAAGGGCTATATTGAAACACCTAAGTTGTACTCATTCGCAAAAATAACTTTTACACGCCTACTATAACGCCCACTTTTCACGTTATATACCGTTAATGTAATTTAAAAGCTCATAAAACCGCCAAAATAAGAGGTATGATGATAAAATTTGCTACGTATATCCCCCTAGGCAATGTCATTACTGTGCTAGAAAATTAGGTTGCCACGCCCACTTTTACGCCCACCTCTCATATAACGTTTTACCTAAAATTCATATAATGTCTCTACTAATAATGATTTTGGAATAATAAAGGGCTATATTGAAACACCTAAGTTGTACTCATTCGCAAAAACAACCTTGACACGTCTACTATAACGCCCACTTTTCACGTAATCTACCGTTAATGAAATTTAAAAGCTCATAAAACCGCCAAAATTAGAGGTATGATGATCAAATTTGCTACGTATATCCTTCTGATCAATGTTATTGTTGTGCCAAAAAGTTTAGGTGACACACCCACTTTAACGACTACCTCCCATATAACGGTTTATCTTAAATTCATGTAATTTCTCTATTGACAAAGTTTTTGGGAAAATAAAGGGCTATATTGAAATATCTAAGTTGTATTTATTAGCAGAAACTTTATTGACACACCTACTTTAACGCCCACTTTCATTGAAAGACTACATTTACAAAAGCATTTTAGTAGCATTTCGAAGTATCTGATGGTCCAAATTTTCAATGATAATGTTGATGCTCAATTGTTGGGCATGATGATGAGTCGAGGTTGACTGTTCTTTTGCCACACTATCGCAAAAAACAGCAATAGTTCCCATTCAACGAACTAAGAAGGCATTCACAGATTTTCTAACATTTTATACAGACCTGTTTTGCAGAAATTTAAATATTTTTTACAATTCTCCCGATTGTGGACGAATTTGAACGAATTTGAACGAAAACCTGAATAACTTTAACGCGTTGCTCATTTGCGTATCTTTCCACTGTTCAAATTGAGTTAGTCTGAGATTGAGAAATGTCAAGTGAAATGCAGAAAACAAATTTAAAGACTAGGTGTAGTTCACCTTTAATATGGGCCCTTAAAATGTAAATACCTTTTTCAAAGAAAGTGATAAATATTTTATTATAAAGAGATTATTCCATAATGATTAACAAAATAATAAATATTGTGCTTTAAATGTACACAAAATAGGTGGTGGGTATAAAAGATTCGGCACAGCCGAATATAGTGCTCTTACTTGTTTTTTTTTTCTTTTTAATATACAATAAATATTATATGTGTTCTTTTAATTCTTGTGTTTGTTGCTGCGATGTATATACCTTATAAGTCTGATTAAATAATGAATTATATTTTGAATATGCCTTGATATAGACAAAGAGCCGTATTCATAAAAAACATTTTAGGTTTATTAAAGGCTTATTTGACAGATATTCTAGAGAAACTTGTCAAATAAGCCTTCAATAAACCTAAAATATTTTTTATGAATACGGCCCAAACAATTTATTTTTATTTATTTTATACAGGCAATTAGGTGTTTGAAATTAAAATAATGCTACGTTTTAAAATATTTAAATCTAGGGAGATTTCTATAAAGCTAAATATTTTATTTAAATTATTGTACAACATAATTTCCTAAACGGATTTGCTATTTCGCAATTTGAATTAAATATTTTAGCTTTTTAATCGTAATTTGTGTTCAAGAACATTCAATGACATCTCTCTAAAAATCAAATCGGATAAAATATTTTCATTTAAAAGATTAACGAGAAATAAAACGTTAAGCATAATTCGTCAGCTTTTTAGAGTTGACAGCCGAATCAAAGCAAGACATGATGAATACGATGCAATCGCAGAATATCCTCGAAATATACATTTAAGACAAAAAAGCAAAATCTTTTTGTGGACATATTCAAAAAGATCACTATAAACTTTATAATAGAGATTCCATACGATCAAGTCATATTATAAAATTGGTCTTGCAAGTGACTTAACACATTCGCCACTCAGCGTCACATATGTGTGACATAGAAGTTTTCATGACACATATATGTGTCGCATTATTAATAAAATATATTAAGCTATAATTTCGTGTTACTTTGTAGGATGTAATTTTCTTGTGTATTTTAGTCTCTGGCAAGTTTTCGGATATGTCTGTGGTTTTCATGGGCAACCACGTATGTCTTAAGATCAAATTTTTCAGGAGAGCTACAAAACCGCGTTAGTGCTGAACGCTTTTTGCATATATATAGAAGTTACGTTATTATGCCACTAAAAAAATAGGAATGGGTCCATCTTATTTGAGAAATTTTTCAAACCAAATAAAGGCCATTTAAAACCAAGCAATATGGCATTATTAGCTCAACATCAAATCAAATTAATATACGCGGTTGCCCATGAAAACCACAGATATATGAGTGCTGCGACTTGAAGATACACTTGGCAATTATTTTAAAAATTCGTTTTATTTGGGGTACTCCCCGAAATTTTGTTATGTACCAATTTATATGAAAACTAACTTTAAATGCGTTTCTCACGGTTCGTTCGAATCACAATAGTGGAAGAAAAGGTTCTAAATATTTTATTAAAATGTAATTATTGTTATTGATATTAATATTTTATCGATCGATCTGATCAAATGGTGTCATACTATGCCTGCCCCAGGCGATCAATTGATCAACTGCTGGTATATGAAGGTGTTTTTTCACCTGATCGACATGTCTTTTTGGAATGCCTGCTGGATTTTTAATAAAAAATAACATGTTTGAAATTGCTATTTTAATGACAGAAATCAAGGCATTTAGTGACTCACATATGTGACACCAAGTCTTCACAAAACTCATGCCACTTATATGTGACTTATATTTATGTCACAGATACGTGACACTCAGTTTTTCTTAAGAAAATTGTTAAGAAAACTCATGTCACTTATACGGGACATATTTTTATTGCTCGTGAGTTTTTATTGAAAGCGCATAAAATTTTTGGGTGGCGAACGTTTAAAAGAGCAGTCTTGGTGATAAAAGGGTCCTTAAATTCTTTTGCCCATTTTTTAATGAAAGCTAAGATTCCTTATTAACAACTAATGTAATGCGTTGTATGAATTTTTAATTGTGAATTTAAAAAAAATACCAAGATTCGTAATTAAATTTTCTGACTTTGATATAGATTGATATAGAAGTGACTATAAGCATCACACCTTCTTGAAAAATAAAATTTATTTTCTTCGAAAAAGAATAATACTAATGACCGATTCATTATAAGGTTTGATACATTTACACATACATTTTAAAATGAATTCCAAACTTTTATTATCGGTTAAAAAAACTATTAATGGCATTTACTGTTAGAAAATGATATCATGTAAAAATTTGCACGACCACGTCTGAAGTGGTCTATTCGAAAAGATCAATGTCGTGCGACACATTCGAGCATAGCGATTGGTATCTTTCAACTTCCATGAGTAATGTTTGCTTCCAAAATGGCAATCATAGCAGTTTTATTTCGGACTTTAAATCTCTTCTAAGAAAATCTTCCTACAGTGTTATATTGTACGATCTAGAAAGCCAATTATTGCAGTAAAACGTGATATTTAATGCTCACCAAAATACGTTTCCCGTGCTGTATGGCTCATAGCGCCAGTACTCCCAGTATTCACCGAAACTACACGCTTGAATTTCAGTTAGAATATAGTCCGTTAACATGGTGCAAAAACGCCTCACTTTTGTATCTCTATTAGTTTCAAGCCGATTTGTAAATTTTTCACGTCAATAATTTTCAAGACTAAGGATTTTATTCTGGTGTCTTTAGTATGCCAAAGAATTACTTAGTAGTTTTACTAGTTTTATATATTTAAAAGAATATATAAAGTTTTCAAAAACTTGCCTATATTTTTTTCGGTTAGTAACCGATTTATCCCTAATGCCCCTAGAGTCATATCATTCCTGCTATTGATAGTAACAAAGGTCCTTATAAATTAACTGAGCGCTGAAAATGTTTGATTTTTGTGGTAAGAATATGAGGAAAAGCAGAGAAAGCTATAACGCGATCGTGCTAAATTTCAATAGCTATTCATTCCCAAATATTCGAAAGGGATTGCTGCAATATATATATCTAAGTAGCATGTAAGAGGCTTTTAAAAGCTTATTTCAACCAACACTCGGAGAGACGGAGAGAGAAAGCCAGACGAAGGGACGGATAGGCAAAGAGGCGGTATAAAAACATTTGTTTGGAATCTGCAAAACTAGTTTAAACTTTTATCAATACATTCAAAGCATATTCATACAGGCATATGCAAAGGCGAATTGATACAACAAAGCCATTTTTTATGAGATTTTTCCTGTAAAGTCCAATTTGTATATCAGAGATGGGAAAAGTTGTTATAATATATTTAATATAATTAAATTTTATTTGTCATCCCAGCATTATTAGATGATGTTTAGGCGAATTTAAGAAATTTTGACATTATGTTTCCCATCAGTTGGGCTGATAATTTCACTGTATATAAGTAGGAATTCGCCTTGAGTGTTATCAACATTGCCAACTTTATTTAATTTATAACCATTGACACCTATAACTTGGTAAACTTTGAGAAAAGACATATACGTAAAAATTATAAACACAATACTAAAACAAGAGTACAATAGTTAAAATATACAGTAAAAAAACAAGAAGCACTACAGTGGATTCGTTATGTATACAAAAAGATAAATGTTACAAAAGTAAGAGGATAAGAATGCAGTGTAATATTAACCAACATTAAGCAAAAATACACTTAAAAATGCAACACAGTGGGACAATAATAAAAAAGCTTAAAGAGCATTAAAATATAAATTAAGAGCTTTAAATTGCCTTTAAAATATACTTATAAATTTATTTAAAAAAATTAAACTTAATAGTTTTTAAAAATAAAATTAATCAGTATTCTGTAGTGCCATTGTGTTAAACGACATGTAAAAACTATATTACCTTTAGCAAGTACTGTCCAAAATGCAAATAAAAACAAATGCAATACATATGCTAAATAAAAGGTCATGTCACTGTTACAAAAATTTACAGTAAAATATCAAACTAATAGAGATGATTTTAGAAAATCCTTTCTGAATGTTTCTTACACATTTATGTACATGCACTTAAACTATGGTACGTATATCAGATATTTGTGAATCCTCTGCAAGATAAACAATACAGTAAGACTTCGACATACATATAGATATTGACAAGATATCTAAGTTGTGGCAAAAGCTTTTGTTGATGCAAGACTTTGTTAAATAAACTAAACTCCGTACCACCTACATACATATTACAAATCAACAAAAAACAAAACATGTTGATAGAATCTTATTGTATTTATTGTTGTTTGTACATAAACAAAATGAAAAAGGGAGTTTAAAAGGACATACATTTAAATTTAACCACTGATGAAAAAACAATTTTCCATAGATGGATGGAAATATAAGACATTTGTGAAAATGCAATTGTTAACAACGCACATATTGACAAACATAATTAAATAAACTAAAACAACTACACAAATACTGAAAACAACAAAACTATTTTACGAATATACAAGAAACCTACTGCATGCACAGATTTCTGAACATCAACAAAAATTTTGCAAAACAGGAAACAAAGTTTTTGGTTTCTACTGAACAAAAAATGAAATGTCTGTTTGGACTAAGATAAAACAATTAGTAGACAAAATAAAATTAAAAGAAAATTTAAGAAATCTTAAATTATTTTGAAATAGTACAGAAGTTTTTAAATTTAAATTATTTTAAATTACACCCTAAATACTTGTAAGATTTTAAATTAAAATCTATCATAAAAGTGATATAATTCGGAATTTAATTATTTAAAATTTCCTCTAATGGAAAATTGTGTGACTTTATTATTGTATTATTTTCCTTTCGATCATATGGTTTAGTAAAATTGTAATGCAGCAATCATAATAATTTTTTTAAATTATTTTAAAGCTCACTAATATAGTCAGTACTTCTCTATGGTATCAAGTGCTTTTTAACGTAAAGCATAGATTTGGTTAGAAATTTTAAAAGTATTAGCAAGCTAGATTAAGAAAAGCAAAATATCTCCAAAGCATACTTGCTATAGTATTAACTTTGTAGAACTACAAAATAAAAGAAGAAGATATAATAAAATCCCTTATTATACAAAGAAAAGCATTTAAAAAACTTAACCATTGTGATAATTTTCTAAGGTGCCTTTCATCAATTGACACCTTCATAAAATTTAATCTAGCCTTCTAAAAATCATTTAAGTTTTATACACATTAGACATACTTTTTGAAATAAATATTTTATTTTATGTCCCAATCAATAAGGTTGAATACGAATGCATTGCTATAAGCTTTGACGAAATTTGGTGTACAAAAATATTTCGTTATGTCTAGACGGTATGTTGAATCCTCATATAAATAGTAAAAAATTTGTTGCAAATGCCAATATATCATATAAATGAAAACTATGTTTAACATGCGTATGCTGGAATTTGTTATACTGCCAATTTGCTTCCGGCTAGCCTATTCGTGGCGATAGCTCAAGTAGGTTCCAACCCTGGCCTACACTATAACAAACACCGTGCGGTAAAATACAACACGTCTCGTCTTCGAAATCCGGAAGTGGCCGATCATTACTGTTCTACTCTCTCTGATGCACTCCGTTTAAATAACAGGGAGATGCATTCATGGACAACCATAGCTATTAGCTGCAGTGAAACTGCTAAAGCAATCCTTGGTGTTAGAAGGAAAAATCATAAACCCTGGATAAGCGAAGAGTCATGGGCAAATCGCAAGCGCCTGAACAATATCGTAACTAGATCCAAGACACCGGATGCTAAACTTGTGGCCAAGAGAAACTACCGGGATTGCGCAAAAGCTGTTAAGTCCCTAGTTCGGGCTGATCGAGAACGCCACTACAACAGCATAGCCGAGAAAGCTGAACAAGCAGCCAACATAGGCAACATGCGCGGTGTTTACAATGCTATAAAACATCTTGGAGGCAAGAATATAAAAAATACCTCAATGCTTAAAGATCAGCATGGTCGTGATCTCACAACACCTGAAGAGAAGTTGCAACGTTGGCAGGAATTTTTCAGGGAGCTCTCAAAATAACACTTTTGATTTTGATATTAGCAGCTGTCCCTGGCTTTCTCGAAGACGTAACCCATGTAGAGAAATATTAACATCTCCACCAACACCCCACGAAATTCTCTCAATTTTACTCAAGCTGAAAGATTCTAAGGCCGCCGGTCCCGACACAGTGCAAGCTGAGCTACTTAGTTATGGTGCTACCCCTGTTGCAGAAGCTCTCACGCCAACTCTACAGGCTGCATGGATAAGTAATCGAATACCAGATAGCTGGAAAACTGGTGTAATCGTTACCATCCTAAAAAAGGTGACCTTAGCCATTGTAAAAACTGGCGAGGGATAACATTACTAAACGTCATCAACAAGGTA
This sequence comes from Phyto melanocephala, assembly GCA_941918925.1. Classification (NCBI taxonomy): domain Eukaryota; kingdom Metazoa; phylum Arthropoda; class Insecta; order Diptera; family Rhinophoridae; genus Phyto; species Phyto melanocephala. The sequence continues at coordinate 101,857,964 of OW799234.1, read as the reverse complement.
ATGGCTCTACTCCTATTACAAAGAATGTCACCAGTCATTGAACCACTTCTGCTCCAAGAGCAAGCCGGTTTCAGGCCAGGAAGATCATGCGCAGACCATATTAACACCCTCAGAATTATTACTGAACAGTCGCAAGAATACAACAGCCATTTGTATATGCTGTTTGTTGATTTTGAACGTGCCTTTGACACCGTATACAGGCCAGCTATATGGGCAGCGCTGAGGAGCAAAGGTGTTCCCAATAAGATAATTGAACTCATTCGCGAGCTATATAAAGGTGCTGAATGTAGAGTAAGATTTGAAGGACAAGAGAGCCAATCGTTTTTATACAACGCAGGAGTAAGACAGGGTTGCGTATTGTCTCCCACATTATTCCTTATCCTCCTAGATGGAGTAATGGAACAAACAAATACCGAGGCCGCTAACGGTATACGATGGAACTTACACGAACGTTTAAACGATATCGACTATGATGATATTTGTTTAATGGCTCACCGATTCGATGATATAGAACAAAAGCTCATATGCCTTGATAGGAATGACAGAAAAGTCGGTCTCAAGATAAACGTCAATAAAACGAAACTTATGCGGGTTGGTACCAACAACTCAAATCCTCTCTCAATTAATGGATCCGTAATTGAAGATGTTGACTCTTTCTGCTATTTAGGAAGCCGTATTACCAAAGACGGTGGCTCCGGTGTAGATATAGTAGACCGCATCAACAAAGCTAGAGTCGCATTCCACTCTCTGCACAAAGTCTGGCGTGCCAACAACATTTCCCAAGCCACAAAGCTTAGAATCTTTAACTGCAGCGTAAAATCTTTCCTTCTCTATGGTTGCACCACCTGGAGCACAACGCAAACCACCCAAAGGAAATTGCAAACTTTTGTTAACCGCTGCCTTAGACAAATCCTTCGGATCTTCTGGCCCTGCTGGGTAACAAATGAGCAGCTTTTATGTATGGCAAAGTGTGTACCAATCGAGACTGAGGTTAAACGTCGCAAATGGTCTTGGATAGGTCATATTCTACGAAGACCAAGTAACGAAATCACACGAGTTGCACTTGACTGGAACCCTCAGGGTCATCGTCTACCAGGTCGTCCCCGAAATACCTGGGTAAGAATGATTAAAAGAGAAGTCGAAAGCTGCAACAAATCATGGAACCAAATCAAGTCTTTAGCCGCCGATCGTATAAAATGAAGAGAATTTACAGACGCCCTATGTTCAACATGAATTTTTATATAATTTGAAGATATTTATACTGTCAATTAATTTATATAAATAAAAGGAAATATAAATATAACAAACACCCAATCATGTCGCAGCAACATCTGCTGTAATTTTCTCTGCGACCCAGAGAAATACGTATGCTGGCAAATATTATTGCATTATTTCTTAAACCATCTATGCGGCATTATTTAAATTAGTTTATTTAGTTTTATGCCAGAAACAATATTTTTAACGTGATAACATTCTCATCTTGACAACTTTGTATACAAAACATTAAAATCGTTTTGAGAACCTTGTAAGCATCATAGAAAATGACATTTGTATGTTAAACCAAATTGTTTTTTATACTTGAAGTTGGAAATATTTAAGTCTCACCCACCAATTTGTTTTTGTTTCTGATATAGAAAACATTTCGAAAGTTTCAGGCCAATCTTTCTTTGCCTATAGTTTTACGTAGCAATGAAAATGGTACTTAAACCCTACTATGTTAAACAGTTCCTTACAGATAATTGCTTTAGAAAATCACATAGAAATTCACCAAAAATTATTTGTGCGTAAATGGAATACGATTCGGTCCAATTGCTAATAAAATAAAAATAAAACCATTTTTGTTTCAACAGGTTTTTCTCAGTTAGTAGAAAGCATCACAGTTCATACATCCACATACAAGGTTCACTATATAGAATAAAATTTGTCCAAAGATTTTAAGAAGATTGATTATTTTGAATCCATTAGATCTAAAACAGAAACAGGTGATGTGCAAACGATTGATGAAAAGTGTTTAAGTTATATGAAAATAAATTGAATTTTAAAGATTGATTTGGTTTGTCTTTACATAAAAAAATATTTTGATCTCAACATAACTTGTTTTGTAAAAAGTTTTTTTACGACCCAGATTAAGAAAGATATTTAGTTTTTTTCGTTTACCGAAAAATTAGTTGCTGGCGCTTACGTATCCTAAGAAGAAAGCAGGCGATAAATTACTTATTAAAAAGTGTACTCTTCAATAATTATGTGGCAAATTTGTCATATTTTCTGTCAGATGTAGCTAATAAAAGCAAAACAGTTAATCTCAAATTATTATCAAAAACACAAACAATATAACAGGGCAATTTTTAGCTATTCTAAATCTTATGAGCCTTATTATATCATGTTTATAAATAAAGAAAAACCATAAAAACAGATATCGTTGCATTGCCGAGGTTTAATGTATTTGCTATCTATTCTCCAAAATGTACAGTTTTGAAAATGATGTACTGTACCATTTATGAATTACTAATCAAGTCCTAGTCACTTTCCTGGAAGTTGAAAACTTGATTTTCAAGTGAAAATACTGAGAAAGTTATAATTTACTTCTTAAGGGCAGTATGCAGTTTTGCATGAATTTCAGACTGTCATAAGAAGTCTTGACGAAAATTAACTGCCTTTTTTTACGAAAATAGTAAAAGAGAGGGTTTTACAGATTTTATGTTTTCAAATTTTTACAAAACCAATGGTGACATGGTTGCAATGGCACTGCAGAGAAATGCATTCAAATTATTTAGTGCAATTTTTAAAAGCATCGTCTAAACTAATTGATCTTTATATTAATAATTTATTTTTTTTCTTGAGATTGGGATCACTTTTAGTTTTTATAAAAAATTATTTTTTCACAATAATATTTTACTACCAAACAATAGGGTAAATATTAGGGTGATCGATTATTCGACATTTTTAAGAAACCGGTTTTCAAATAGCTTGAAATTTAAAACTAAAAAAAAAACCGGTTGCTATATTGCAAATTTAGATAAAACCGGTTAACCGGTTCGAATACATAAAATATAATATATAAAGAAAAAAAATTAAAAAATATTGTAAAAGAATATTATTATTAAATTTATATATAAATATGAAATTTTTACAGTTTATATATGTTTGGCTGCACAATTACGTAAAAACGCAATAACTGACATGAATGCAGTTGACTAATTTGGTTTTTGGTTAAGTTGAATTTAAAAACAAAAGGTACTCTTTACAAGTAAAATAAATAAATACAATAAACTAATAAATAAATACATAAGACTTTTTATAAGTTTGTTATAAATTTGTGTATCTCCTTCTGTATGCTTTTTAAATGTTAAATAGATCTTTTAAACTAATATTCACTAACGTATTTTGTTTGAAATTATTTCTGTAATTTGAAATACATTTTAAAGGCTAGGGAAAAAATCTTTAAAATTTAATTTAAAAATTCTTTCTTATACCCCTGACAGACATACAAATATAGGCATAAACTAGTTTATTCGATGGTTTAATTGAAATTTAAGTTGACAGACACTCTATGCTATTAATTAAAATTAGGATCTGGAAGAAGAGATTATTGGTTTTTCTTTGTTGTAACTACACTTTTTACCTAAAAGTGATCGATCAGCTAAGTTTATGCTTCAATTACCTTTAACTTTTAACGTTAGGTTTATATCCTATAAAAAAAATAATATTTAAGCTCAATTATTTTTCTTATTTTACATTTGTTTTTTAAACAACAAATAAATTTCTTACAATATTATGGAAGAATATTTAATAGTTTTTATTTTCTGATTTTTGGAAAATAATTGAAATTAAACTTAAAAAAATAAAAAATCTGGCTTTTTCAGATAAAAAAAACCGGTGTATTCGATATTAGAAAAATAAACATTTAGAAAAAACCGCCAGCAGAAAGAGGAAAAAAATCGGGGTTTTCACCGGTTGTAAAACCGAGTCGATCACCCTTGTAAATATACAAATTATGTAAACAAAAAAATATAAAAAAAAATTGATTTTAATATGATTTTTGTTTATATCAAGCTCAAGGAAAGGAATAAATAATTATAATTTTTTAAATTAATTTATCAATTTTTTTTACGTGTGAAATATTATTACTGCGAAATAAATATTACTCATACACACTATTAGTCTCGCTAACAAATATGTTCCTTTACCCTGCCCAATAAAAAAAAATTGGAAGTAGATCATAACGAATTACATTTTCAAGACTTCTAAATCAATTGTGTAAAAGCAATAATTCTAAATGACTCCCTAAATGCGAGATAATTTGTCATAAATGATGCGCTTAGTAATGAATGCAATATCATGTAAAATATCTTATGCAATTAATGTGAACAAAGAAAATTAACTCATGTAACAGATAATGCTTTTCACCATATTTGCATTAATTCTGTACACTTGGTAAAATAGAGAACAGTTAATTAAAATATTTATGTAAACACATGATCTCCAATGACACGGTAATGTTGAAATCATTCGTGCTTTCACTTAAATTTAATCACTTTGTCACCAATTGAACCCCTGCAAATTCACTTTTTTGTCATAGATTTTCTTGCTGTGTATCAATGAAATTCATGGTAAGTTAATCAATGCGTATACGTTATATATTATTACTGTTAAATAAATATAACTCATACCCACTATTGGTCTCGCTAATACGTTCCTTAACCCTGCTGTTAGGTTTAAACCATTTTCAGTTTTAGATTACTTTGGTTTTACAAAGACTCAACCTACTAATTTAAAACATCAACTCAAGTGGTGTTTTTTGAGTGTAAGCAATACTAAATAACAAAATTTTCAATAATCCCTGATGCAATGACAAATAAAAAAAATAAAAAATTACAAATATTAGGTTTGTTTGGTTTGGATCCATATATAGTTATCGTCTTTTTCAAATAAAAAGGCATAAGAATAAATGAATGAAACGTTAAATGTTGTCTGTACAGAGTGAGAAAATTATTATTGATTAAAAATTTAATGAAATTTCTTAAATAGGTGCTCTTACTATAAAATTTGGCAACTGCGGGTTCTACATATACTAGTATATGAGTTTTTTTTCCAAAACTGTTAGAACACAGCCAGAAAAAACTATTCCAATTTCAGCCAAAAGCTATATTTGAGCCAATGATAAACTCAAACTCTGTAATTGTTCTGACCTCCTTCAATTTGGATAAATTAGTTCTTACAAAACATCAGTTTCTCAGGACAATATAAATGCAGTGTAGATGTCTTTATCATATTTGAAGAATATTTGGCTATCGATTTATTATTTCCTTTTGCACTGTAACAGCCAATTAATTTGTCAACGACGTCTAGCTCTATAAAGAAAAATTTTCATGAAAAGAGATCGCCAATGACAAGTATTTAAAAAACCATTGACTTATTATAAGAAAAAAATAGAAGTTTTTTCTTTCGATCATCGTAGTTAGTTTTGGTCATACTTGTGAAACAAGTATCCTTTTTTTAACGGTCAGTATATGAAAGTGTTGTAGGCGTTTTGTTAAAAACATTATAGGACTAATTATGATACTTTTCTTAAGTATACTAACATAAGAATGTGAGTTTTATATTTAACAGCTTTTTTCTATCTCAATAAATTGAAAAAAAGAAATTATGAGCAGTAATATATATTGATCACACAAGTTTTGATTTCAAAATGAGCATTATTTTTTCATGGTTGAAGTTTACAAATATATACTGATTTGAATCAAATTCCAGTTAAAATTGCAGGCCTGTTTTGCAAGCCTAAAAGAACATCATACTTAGAAAGCTACACACATTAATATTCACATTTCTTTGACCATGAAAAACTTATATCCTGCAGGTCATACAAAAAATCGAATATGAGCGAGTTTATTTGTTTGAAATCATGTAAAAATTATCGTTGGTCATAATTACAAAAACTTGCATCAAATCCATATTTTCTTCCTTTTCGCGATAAGCACTGGCAAACAGCAATATGAATAGGCAAAGCGAACTTTATAAATTTTTCCAATTTCTGACTCTCATAGTTGTTGGCATTTTTTATTATTTTTTATCATAATATTTATGAAAGAGTTATAAAACAATTAGACATTTAGATATGGCATATCGTTTTGAATCTGGTTGGGTGAAGTTGATACTCTCAGCTGAAATTCCGAACCAAGGACTTAAAAAGCTTCACTACTTTGAATTGCAGTTTTGCATTGTTTACTGTTTCGTGCAACATTTTTGTTTCATTACTTAAAATGCTGCGTTTCAGATCACATCGAAAATACTTGAAATCAAATTACATTAATTTTTTAGCAAAGCAAATAAAAAAACCAAAAGTAAATAAGCAGAACTAAACTTTATTTGATTTACAATTGATAAAAATATGTAAAAAACCTTTAAGTGAATATATTGTACTTAACTCAGGTATGGACCCAAATGCTACTTTACCTAAGATTCGTATTGTTTTTACCTATCATCTGTGCTAATAAAAAATTACAACAAATTAAATTATTAAATTATGTTTTTTAAACTTAAATTCATTTTAATTTGATTAAATTTGGTTAAATATAAATATAAAAATGCCAAAATATATATTTCGTTTCCTTTAACTATCGCAAATTTGCAAACCGCCAAAAAAGTAAGTCTATTGATTTTATATTAATGCAAAGTAAAAACAAAAAATAATTTTCTCAAATATTGGCAGACACTATATGCATGCAGTGTGCAAGTTTTTTTTTGTTAAAACTCCCCAAAGAAAACATAAATAATTTACTATCATCATGTTATCACAATGTATCTACAGTTCATAACACCCTAAAGCTGCTGATACTTCTTGCAATGATTTTCCGTCTATTTCTTTTTTGCCTTCAACACTTGCAAAAACTTTATTTAAATTTTGTTTGTAACCGCGAAACTGCTGAAAACAAAAAGCAGAGAAATCTCGCAAATAATATAGAAAATATTGAAAGTTTTACTTCGTTACGACAACTACTTGCAATCGATTTACAATGAATGACTAATAGTGATTGTTTTTGTTTTTGTTCTTTACTTAACATTTTGTAGACTTTTTTATGTAACAAAAAAAAAAAAAAACAAATCTAAAGAATACTTAAATATTTATGGGGACGTGAAGAGGTTTTTTCTAATTCGCTGCATTATTGTGTGCGATTTTTTTTTCGCATATTCAATTTTTAAAAAAGTATGATTTATTGTATTTCCCAATGTTAATGACACTTTTTTATTTAATAAAAATGTCTAATTTAACTGGGGATGGGAAAAAGTTACTTAAACAATTATAAAATTTAACAAAATATTACTTTGATATTAATTATAATTTGATACCAAAAATGCAAGATACGGGTTGTCAGAATGCGAATGTATTTTCAGACATGAGTACGTGAAAATGAACTCAACGCGTATTTCAACTTTAACAACGCTATCACCTAAAAGTCTATATCAAAACTACATTATTGAGATAATTTACAATAAATAAAAAATTCAAAAAAAGTAATTTAAAAAAGGATTTGATCTGATTCAGAGGATACCAACGTGCCCCTAAAAAATACAGATTTTGGTAAAAGAAAAACTTTCTGCATCCGTCTTAAATTATAAGATGGATTACAGATATCACTACTATACAACGTCATCCATTATATATTATATATAAAAAAAGAAGTGCATTTCGTTAAACAGGCTACCTTTCGTGCCTACAGCTACGCTGATGAAGTTACGGGTACAAATATGTGAATTATTATCATTTATTAAAATAAATTGAGTCCTGATATATTTTATTGCCTGTCAGTTTAAAACCAGGAGCAAAAATATTTGATCTTATAAATGTAAATATATAATTATAATTAGTTAGTTGGTTAGTTAATTGTTCTTTATTTTGAATTAATTTCAAGTAATTAAAATTGAACATACAACGTCATCTGCCGGAAAAGGTTTTTACATATATGACACATATTGTTTTATGTTACATAAAAATTAATAATTACATTCAGTTATTAATATCTTTCTGCAGCCTATCGCATTTATAATATAGCGGGATAAATATTTAAAATTGTCTTTACCATTTAGAATATTAATCATTTCATTTTCTGTTAAGATAGTTTTTTTTAAAGTTTTGGAATCTTATTTGTCCTAATATAGAGCATTTGGCTTTAAAATGCAGAATGTTTTCGGTTTCGTTTAGATTGCATAAGGAGCATAAACGGGGTCTGTTTTGCTGAAACCTTGTACCATTCAACTCAATTAAATCACATCTAGCTTTGAATATATAACTTAATTCTGTCATATTCTAATTTAAAAATAAGATTGCGGCTCTATGTACTTCTGTATTGAATAAAAACGACAACTCCATCTCCTTTATTTTTAAGCCAGTAATAATATTGCTTTGCAGAAGTTCCCAAATTTCTCATGTTGCGCATTGTGATATTCCAGCTGCGTTAACGTCTCTAGACAACGAGTCAATGTGCTCATACCAATACGTTCCTTAATGTATTACATGTTTTGTTAGCTGGTTTGATAATCGATTATTATCGTATTCATATAACGTTTTTATGATATATCGGAGGTGTAGGTCGAGTGTGTAAATGTAATTAATTTCCCAACCTGTTCCTAACATCAAAGCATATGTGGGTGTAAATGGTAGCAATTTCAAAACTTTTTTAGCAAACTATCGTTGTAGCTTATCTACGTCTTCAAATAACGACCATATTTGTGCACTATACGTTTGTATAGCACGGCATACTGATTTAAACAAGTTCCATTTTGCATTAAGAGCTATACCTCTTTTGGCTAGAAAATCTTTCCACATTACGTTTATGCAGTTTTTTTCCGACAAGTTTCTCTTTTCTAAGTGCTTTCTAAATGACATTTTTGTTGTCAATGTAACACCCAGATCCATTTTATTTTATAATTACAATATTGCTAATTTGTTTAGTGATAAAAAATCAACATGAATTATTTTTGTATGACACATGTTACATATAAAAGATGATAAATAATATTTGATTTCAAAAATTAAGAATCTTTTTTTTGCAAATGAAGAAAACTTCTTGCAGCACTGCATGCGATACTAACCTTTCTTCAATGCCAAAAGTGAGAAAGAATATCGGGGGCTTCTATGTTTGGGTGGATTTGTATAGAGGTCGAGTGATGCTAACTTGTGATCCCTATAGTTTTATTGAAAATCTTCTTGCCTTTATAAATATATAAAGCATAAAACGAAATAATACAGAATAAAATAATATGCATATCCCTATAAGATTTTTTATACAAACCTATTTTATACAGTTTTTGATAAATAATTTTTTTTTATATTTTCTATATGTTAAAAATTAGTTTCTTTTAAATATCTATAACTACATATTTATTTCGTATTAAGTGTGAAGTAATTTTAATTTTTGTTTAATTTTGTTTATTTTTAGAAATTTCTGCATTTCAACCCGAATTTGTTGAAAGCATATCGAATGTCTCAGTTCCCGTGGGGCGTGATGCAACATTTACATGTCATGTGCGACATTTGGGAGGCTATAGAGTAAGTAATGGAACTGCATTTGCACACACAAGCACACACAAGCACACACAAGCACACACACACAATTGCAAGCACACAGGCGCAACCAGAAGAACTAACCGAAATAATGAAATATTCATAAGTATTTTTTTTTTTTTGTTTAAATAATTGCTTTACTACTATTTATAACACACACTTAAATATTCATACAAATACGATAACAGCAATAATGTGTAACAAAAAAAGTACTTAATAACACATCAATTATATCAAGCACATAAAAGCACACATACGAGCACACTCATAAACAATAAACAAAAACTTGCTTATATTTCACAGCACACATATACATACATATGCAAACATCCTCACATGTACATACATGAATAGGTACATGAAAGTGGTAAAAAGCAGAAAAAAGTACAAGTCAGTCCACAACTTGTTGTAGCAGTAAATCATTTTACATTTTTCAAAAATTTATAACAAAAACAATAACACCCAATGATTTTGTACAATATACAGAATACACTGTATACATACATACATATGTGTGTACTCGTGTATTTGTAGCTACTTTTGGATATGTAAATACATACATACACAGATGAGTGATTTTTTTTTTTCTAAAGTTCAACAAACTCATTTGTTGAAATTGTGATGTTTTTTTTATATGTTTTCATTCAAAATAAATTTATTTTTCTTTTCAGGTTGGTTGGCTTAAAGCCGACACAAAAGCCATTCAAGCCATTCACGAAAATGTCATAACACACAATCCTCGAGTGACTGTCAGCCATTTGGACCAAAATACTTGGAATCTTCATATAAGAGCTGTCACTGAGGAGGATCGTGGTGGTTATATGTGTCAATTGAATACGGATCCAATGAAAAGTCAGGTGAGTTGTTTATATTCTTAAGAAAAATTAAAAGGTACATACTTTGGAAAGGATGAGCTCTGTGGAGTTAAAACGTTCAAATATTGAACACTGTGTGAAGCAAAATATTTTTGATAAACTCTTTGCTAAAAAAGCAATACGAAATATTATTCTTAGATAACATTGTCAACCAATGAGTGCCCTAATTTTTTTTTAATAATTTGTCTAATAAGTGAAATGGTGAAATATTGACAGGGTGTTGGCAATACAAGTAAAATTCTTGCACTTGAAACAAATCAAAATAAAAACAAGTTATTATATTAAATGTTCATGCTAGCACGCGTCATATATTTTTAATAAATTTTGTTAAAACTTTCATGTTATACTTCTCTGGCTAATAGGACAACACTGTTGGTATTTCGAAACTTGTAACAAGTCTTTAAAATCTCAAATCTTAATCTCAGGTCATTTTAATTACTATTTTTATTTATTGACTAGAGTTAATTTTTTTATAAAAAGAATAATCGAATAAAATTTTTTTTTTTGTTAGCATTAGGTGAGTGCAATGTATGTATATTCGAACCTGAATAAATTAAAAACATTATTTTAAAATAGAAAGTTCGTATACAAAAATTTAAATTGAAAAAAACTAAATTTAACGTTCTGCCGAATACTGCACAGACAATAAAAATTGATTAAATAGTAAAAGAGTATAGCGATGCTACAAATCAGTGGACAACGTCTGTCGAATAAACAAAATGTATCGTAACTTTCCGTTAGACAAAAATCTCTAAAAAAATACATTTTTAAGTTAAAACGTAAAGCACATATCCTTTAAATAAAAAAGGGACAACACTAAGTTTTAACTAATTAACACACACACTCACATTTTGACAATGCTAAAAACGGTAAAGTAAAAATATACAGATCTACTAACTGTACAATAAAAATTATTAAAAAGTAAAGATTGTGAAACAATCATCTGTTCTAATTAATGGCTATAGCAGGACAAAACTAGCGACAATACGAAAAAGGCAAAAAAAGCAACGCAAAAGCTACCAAATTCAATTAACTGTAAACCTAAATATTAAATAGATATTGTAGATAAAAAATAGATTATATTTACATCCAACTCCTAATCGCCGATTAATAACTGCTGACGATAAAAACGTAGCTGGTTTGGAAAATATTCCACTCTGCTAGTGTAATAAATACTGTTAATATTATTTTCATTATTACAATTAAATTTTCTTTATAAATAGGAAATTTTAAAATATGTGCATAAGTCAGGATTGATTTAAATTTACTGGTCAATCAGCATTAACTAGAGACTTGACACACGCTTAGAAAAAGTAGTCTGAGGGTGTTAAATCACACGTGACCAATTACAGGCCCATTTCCTGAAAGAACTCGCCCACCAACCGTTTCACTCTCCAAAGTGATGGATTCATACGCTGTATGTAATGTTGAGCCATTTAGTTAATATCATTTCGCCTCCAAATGTTTTGCAATGCTATGAGGATTAGAAACAGTATGAACCATTTGCCTAAAGAGGTAGCATATTAATATTTTTAGAAGGTTATAGCGTTAAAACTTATTGCCTATATGTTTTCAATGCATAATACCATTAAGAATAATAACTTATTTTAACTTTTAATTTAACTTTAATTTAACGAAAAGCAGTATGCTCTTTAATTTCCCAGCAAAATCTTTACTTACCTAGTAAGTTAGCAAGTAATATTGGAGATATAAATAAACTAGTTACCTTTCGACTGAATAACTACTAATTTTTGTTTGGGTTGTCCCAGAAATCATGACCCTCGCTTATAAATGAACTTACAAAAATCAATCAAATAAGTAGTTACCAATAAAGCTGAATTATAGCTGGCTATTTTTATACTCTTGCGATACAAAAAATAGAAAAATTATAATATTGCGCATATTATAATATTTAATATTCTCTATTTAAAAAAATATATAAAAAGTATTTACAAAGGTCATAACCAATAGGCCATTACTTTGTATTTTAAAATAATGATGTTGGTAACTACCCCGTATAACTATGTAATGTATATATTAATGACAATCTATTACACAATTTCCAAAAGATTTTGCTGAGTTATATAGAGCAGTATTTATTTATTTGTAATAAAAGTGCATTCCTGAAAACCAATAAAACAGACATATCAATGCCTTAATTCCTCAATCTCGTATATTAAAAAATAAAATTTTTTACGAGAGAAAAAAAAACGGTTCATCTTTTTATACTTCGGTGTTTGGTTAAAAGTTTAAATGCAATTATTAAGAAATTGATTGTATTTATATATCTTAATAGTAATAATATACTAATTTTTTTTAGTTAAAGCATGAAACAGTCGTCTGATATGAAAAAGTCAAAACCGTATTTTTGAGTTACGAGGTTGAGGAAGTAAGGCATCGATAAGCTAGTTTAGTTTAGTTACCTAAATATACTCAAAGATTTAAATACATTTTAAAAGGTGTTTAAATTTTGAGCATCAATGGTCAATGGAAACGAAAATGACCCGAAACATTTTATTGCAAAAAATTTATGGTTTATTCGTAGACAATATATGGTTTCAATAGCATGTTGCCACCTTCCACACAACAAGAGACACAATGGATCATTTGAAAGAAAAGTTCGAAAATCTTAAGAGAACTGGCCAAAGTAAAGGAGTCTGCAGAGCCAGTAGAATAGTCACTAAGGCAACATAATTTTTTTATTTCTAACCTTAACATATTTGTAATAAACTGAAGAAAAATTATTCTAAAATTTTTATATTTTTTGGATTGAAATAAAAATAATACCTCACATTTAGGCACCATTTTTTTATCTTACATATTATAAATATGTATGCTAAAGACAATTGGTATTTTTATTTAAGCATTGGTAACTACTAAACAAAAAATTACATGAACCCATGCTTAACTCACAAAATTATCTCTCAGCAAACAATTTTAGCGCTTTCTTATGGTTACAAATAGTTGACATCACTGCATTTTTGTATCAAAGAATTTTTTAAAGCTGTGATGCATTTCTTTAAAAACTTATTTATTTGCAATAGCATAAAGACAAAAGCTATAAAAACCATTCTCTCATTGGATTAACAACATATTGTTGGGCAAAGACGACAAATACATATAATGCTGAAGCATATCAAAAAAAAAACAATAATATAATAGTACGGTTACATTTTTATTATTACTTAAACATGAAACACTAAATGTAAATATTTTTACACTTACATTGCAACTAAGCTTACACACACACACGTCAACTATTCTTTTTGTTAAGTATATCCAACCCCATAACAAATTATTATGTCCCATTTTATTTTTCTACTACTATCACATCAGTTTTTCCTAAAGGTAAGGTCAAATGCCATTCATATACATAAACGTGTATGCACTAACAACAATGAAGGTTTGTTGTTCTAAGAAAACAATACAAAAAAAAATATTCATTGAAATGTAAGTTTTTATATCGAACACGTTAAAGTACACACCACGCAGAGCCCCTTATATGCATGAGATACTCGTATATTTAGTAAAAAGTAGAATCCGTTGTAAGATGTGAAAATAAATGTTGTAGAATTTCATTCCATTATGTTTATATAAAAATTAAGGAAGCATGAAATACATTTTATTGGCGCCATAAACTTTGCTTGGTTGGACATTGAAGTGTTTATGTTTATTTAAAGTTTTCTGTTTAAGAAAAGTAAAACTAACAAAGGAATGAATGTATGTGTCTGTGTGTGTTGCAAACAGGATGTTAAATATGTTCAATAAGTATATGTTTAATGCTATTATATTAGCGTATTATTTAGTTAACACTTTTCTATTATATTTGTAAAAGATTAAGGATTACTAACAAATAAAAAATAAATAAAATATTTGTTGCTTAAGCGAAATAAATTAAGTGTTTTAGTTTCCATCTAGAAAAATGGACCTGAATCAGATGTATAACTACGCTCGATCGTTGGACTATATCAACTCAAATAAAGAGTCCTTCATAAGTTTTCTTCTTACTTAATTTTGATTAATAATTTTTTAATACATTGTGTTACTTGTTTAACATTTATTTCTATTTTGTGTTGAAATTGACTGAATGCTAATCTCATTCAAGTCCAAACAAACTATGCCATAACCACTATATGTATGAAATATAATTTTTCTGTCCAACGTTGCAATACTTTTTTTTCTTTTTTCATTTTTTTTTTTTCATTATTTTCTCCTTAAGATATATAAACTAAATTTTTATTTTCTATAAAATAGGACTAGACTGAAGTTTTCTCCCGACATTACAATGCATTATCGCAACCACATAGCGAAAGACAAGAGCGTTATTAATACTTCACAAAGTTATTAATGTAATGACAATTACTAACAAATATATGGTGCAACTGTGACCAAAACTGACTTAGGAAATACAAAAATAGTAAATATATTTTTATTTTTAAAAATTCTTTCGATTTCCTTGTAGGTAATTAATACGTTGAAATAAGATTTTTCGTAAATGTTGCCAAAGGTTGACATACTCGTAAAAAATATTGCAAGAAATTCGAGACAATCGTGTTCTTTTGGTCATAGCTTGGCTCGTAAAACGCCAACATAACTAATTTTCAATAACTAAATTCTCAAAATCATATGTATTGAATTGATAACATATAATAGTCTAAAGTATATTATACAAATTATACTTATACAGTGCTTTTTAATTTCACTTATTTTATTATTATATGCCTTGTTATTAAATCAAATTTATTTATACACACAACACACTCTGTTGTATTACTAATATGCCATCTGCGCTTATTCAACTATTAGTAGTAGCGCTGCCATATTGCTTATGATCTACAATGTTCTATGAACTACAATAACAATAATACATACTAGTATATTCCAGGGCAAAAACTACAAGCCTAACCAAAATGTTAGATTTTAATAATAATATTAGTAGATCCAGATCCCAAAATACAATAGTTTTCATTAAGATATATAAAAAAACTAGTAAATTCTAAAATCTGAAACACAAAAATTCATAAGTCACTTTGTGTGCAAGAAAAAATTTAACTTCTTATTTTGCACGTCTTGTCTTCTTTATAACAAGGGGCGTATTGTTTTCAATCGCTAAAAAAAAGAGTGTATAAAACTCATGCATATTTGGTGAAAGGCAACCGATCTTTCATGAGTTGATGATGTTTGTTGCCATGAATTGTACAGAAATTTTGTTGAATGTTTTTAACTCATTTTTAAAAATATCATTTAATGCAAATTATTTCACATTTAAGGAGTTATTCAGAATAAATGATTTTTCACTTTTGATCTAGGAGTTTTTGGAGATGTAATTCTCTTTGCACTACTGCCAATCTTTTTTGCGGGTCATCGACTGTTTAATTATTTTAAATTTTTTAGACTTTTAGTGATTAATATTGGGTGCCCCGGTCGACTAGTCAGTAGTGTGTTGGTCTGCTGGTTTGGGGGTTGCGGGTTCGATTCCCGCCAGAGACTCTGGTGTTGTCTGCTTTTCTTCTCTCTTTTCAATTCTATTCTTACTTTTCTATTCAGGTATCATAATGGGATCAATAAAATGAATCCAAGTGAGCTACATAACAGCTGCCTGTTCTACCTAACCTAACCTAGGGATTAATATTAAGTTTTTCAAAATGGTTCTCCGAAGCGGACACTTATTTCAAAGCGCTTATTACTAAACTTATAGCAAATAGTTCCGTGTTTACATGAAATTTAATTGTGATGAATTAATTTTCCTCTCTAATATTTGAAAGAATTTTTTAAGTCTATTTGGTATGGAAACTAAACTTTTAATTTTCATCGCCATTTAGACGATGATAATTTAATAATGGCAGTATAAGAATAACGGCCACTCAACTAGTGTGGGAGTTCGCCTGAATAGTTATTTTGAAACCACAGCAGAATTAAATTCCTAAAATATTTTAAAAACTTCGCCAACAATTGTTGCAACACATTTCGGTTGCTATTAATCGGGTTGCATAACAAACGATATTTGACTACGAGCGGTGTTGCAGTAATACAGGAAGGAACACAAAACGGGTGACTAAATGGTTTCTTACAAAACTTTGATGTAATAAATGCAAAGTATATAAAGATCTCAGCTCATCCACTGTCCACCATTTTTGAAAAGTTACTTTCATTTCTTGTCAATTTTATGCTGATATCAATATTTTAATAACATTTGAATTCAATTCAAACTCTAGTTTATTTTTAACATTATTATTAATACAAAGAATTTTTAATTGCGATAAATGAAAGAATAATTTTAAAATGAATGTTTTGCCGAACCCCGCCCTGTGAAATGCATTTTCAAAGAAATGTAGTTTACTTGTGATTAGCAGGAATCCTTCTTAGAAAAAAATATCGTTCTGGATACTGTCAGAAAAAAATAAAAGGACACACTCAACGAATTGAAACAAAAATCGGAAGGTGTATTTATCACATACATATCACATATTCCTAAAAGAAACCGGATGAAACATCTAAGTTCTCTTTATAACGAAGTTTATTAAAAACCAAATATAATTATATAATTATGGGCTTTGCACATTTAATGTGAGAAAAGTCTTTCTGTTAGATCTTATACAAAATTTAACTGAAATAAATATGATTATTTAACAATATTATTTAGATAACGTTTTTGTGTGGGGGATTTTTGTGACTCCATTCCACACTTAATGTTAAAAACTTGTTAATATTTGTTCTATTAGTGTTAGAGACGAGTTTTAGGTTAACAATACAAGTGGTATTAACACAAATCTTTTGCTATAATTTTTAATCGCATAAGTATGTCATAGTCCAAAAACTTAAGAATTTTTCAAAATGCTATTGCCTACTCATCTAGTAATGAAAAAAATTCTCTCTTGTTTTAAATTTTTATTAAATATATGTATGTCTCTTATATATTTTATTTACTTGCAGATTGGTTTCTTAGACGTTGTGATACCACCCGATTTTGTATCGGAAGACACGTCATCGGATGTCATAGTGCCGGAAGGAAGTTCAGTTAAGCTAACATGCCGGTAAGTTTCAAATACAAATGTTACTACTTAATAACTATTTTACTTTGCTCTACTTACACTAACCGCAATACGTAAAATTAAGTTCAGATAAAGTTATGCAATTAAATAGTTTAACACTTAACACATTGCCAGCCACCAAATATAAGCATTTAGGACAACTAACACAATTAGGACATTGGCAGCCACAATGATTAAGTAGTATATGAAAGTGGTAATTACTTAATTATCTGCCACTTATATTAAAAGCAACCATTCAATAATTATTATAATTATTATAAATTTAAAGATTTGAAATGAATTTTAAAAGTCTACTTTGCTGAAATCGTTTTGTTAATCATTTAGAAATAATTATAATTATATTAAATTATATTTTTAAGAACACACATCGATTAATTTATGGTCTAATTTATAAAAATGTGTTTATAAAGATTTTGTATTAAAATGCTTAAATTTGAAACTTATTAAGGCTTTTAAAGTTTTTTTGTGTTGTTTATTTTAAATAAAAAATCTGATTAATTTATTAATTCAATTTTGGCAACACTTTATAATTTTACTTGTCATAAAACTATAATTGCTATAATCTGTTTGAAATTGTTTGAAAGAATAATGTGAGGTAAGATGAGTTTGCCAATCATTAATGAATATGCTTAGGACAGGGAATCCCTTAAATATTGTTAAAATTTTTCTCGAAAATCGCAGTTTAATTAGATAATATTTTCGGGAGTGATATGAACACTTTATTGTTAAGTAATTGTAAAGGATCAATTTTTATTTCACCGGCGTGTTAATTAGCAAAATTGCCCCATTTGAAGGGAAAAAATTTATAGGAGATTCGGCATATAGAAATTTGTGTTGCTTGCTTTGTGACACGTTTTATTCAAACGAAGCCAACAAAAACGCTGCAATTAATAACAAGAGGTTTAGAGCTATGATCTTCAATTATTTTCATTCCTAATTGAATGGGATGTAAACTGAAAATATGTTTATCCAGCAGTATGGATTATCATGGTATACTAAGTGAAATATTTTACTAACGTTTTTCTTCTTCTAATAATCCAGTCAATTTATTACTTAGATCGTGCGATTTAATGCTCACCAGCCAGTAGCTTTAAACGAAATTTAAAACAAAACTATAAGGATTGATTAGATAGAGCCCATAGTGGAGAAGAATTAATTTTAATAATCCTCCTAGTGTGTCAGGAATTGGCAATATAATTAAGAAATTTTAAAAGACTTAAAGCGTTATAGATGTGTTCAGGTCTATTCATTATTGCAATTTACGCACTGACGAAAACATCCCTTCTGTTAGTGAAAGTGTAGCGGACAATTTGAGTTTGCCAATATCCCAACGTTCTCTGCTGTTGTGTCTAACCTACGGCTTACGATGGCCTTTTTTTTACTTGGATTTATACCTTCATCCATATAAAGTTTAGCTCACGATAAGCCGCAGTTATACTGCTAGGGTTATGAAGCATTAAGCTTTCAATTCTGATTTTTTAAATAAAATTTCTTTAGCGATAAAGAAATTTCTCACGCGTTGCATATGGGGCTCGGAGAATCCAGAAGTGAAGGCCATTACATCTGGAAAAAGTGACTGTAAGGTGCGCATTATGATTTGCAGGTTTATTAGAGGTGTCCAAAATAAAGCTAAAAGAACCGCTATCGTCAATTCAAAATGCTATGACTGTATGATAAATGACCGTTTTAGCCTGCAATTAATGTTTATGAACTGGAGGACATGTGCTACATGTGTGCCACGAGATGCATAACCAGACAGGTTTTGGCGTTATTTAATGGGAACATCCGATAGCGCGTAATTTTATGTTTAGGCTACGTCAATTGGCCACCAGGATCATGCGACTTGGAAACCAAAATTCATTAAGTAGTCGCCGCGATACCGCCCAAAATATGCGAAAAAGTAGTCAAAAACTACATTAAAAGAATAGACTGCTGAATGAACTCTATAAGCGCTTATTTAAATGACATTGTCTTTCAAACGTAATGGCAAAGTCCAAGAACTAAAGCGAAATAAAAGTTTCATCGAAAGCATTGTTTAATTAATGTTACTTCTCAAAACGAAAAATGGACAACTGCTTACATACATATGGACATCTTAAGAATATAATTTCTTAATTTTTTATTTTAGCAATAATTGGTATATTTTGGTCGTCTATTTTTTTTTTAAGATAGACTTAATTTGTTTTCTTTGTCTTATATGAGAAAATCTCAAACTGTTCCTCTCCAATTCACCACATTTAGTAAAGGTCTTTGTGATACCATTAAAACCTTAACATCAGCTTAATTTTATCATCTTGTTACCGAGTTAAAACTAATCATTTAGTATTTATATGGAGAAGAATGTATTTTATCTCAATATAAATTCTTTCAAATCTAAGACAAAAATAAAACATAAATTACTTTCGCTAAGTATATTATCGTTAAGTAATCTTTAGCTATTTTCTTCACTTCAATTTGCAGTCATCAACCAACCAAAAAGGAAGTTCATTTAATGTCAACAAATTAAATGACACTTCATTCTTTTTGATTTACGTTTCCCCTTCTGCCCACTATGAGCAACAACAAATATAATTGTAGCAAGTAACTGCTAACTGTATTAGAGATTTCACTATTCCTGCTGTCACAAGTGAGAGGTTAAATGTTAAGACTGTATTGTTTTGTTTGCCTTTGTGTGGGGGTTTAAATACACTCACACAACTAAGTTGATTAATGTATGTATATGTGTGTAAGTTTTTATATGTGTCTGGTGTTCCCAAAAAAGGTCATAAAAACATTTATTTTTCGATAAAAATAATTCTGTTTTGGTAAAAGTATTTCTGTTTAGGGTCAGTCACTATATCTGTTTTACGTTTCTGGTTGTTTTAGCCATTGGTTTCTTTCGTTATTTGAATTAGTTTTATTATTACTGTTGATTTATATATATTATGGCAGCCATAAAAAGCTGTTTTAGTGACTTGTCTGTAACAAAGCTATTCATTTAATTAACACACTTACCATAATAACAGACTACAAAAAAATGCTAACATATGAATGAAATTGTCCCCAATTGAATTCAAAAATATTATAAATTTAAAGATTTCAATTGAATTTTAAAAGTCTACTTAGCTGAAATCGTTTTGTCAATCTTTTAGAAATAATAATAATTAAATAAATTATATATTTAAGAACACGTACCGATTAATTTTTGGTCTAATTTATAGATTTTTTATTAAAATTAGCATTTAAACGATTTTTGTGTTTTTAATCGTCAATCGAAAATCTGATTAATTTATTTACTTTAAAATATTTTTTTTTTCATTTTATAATTAAAATATAGGCAACACTTTATAATTTTACTTGTCATTTGATGATTAATTAAAAACAAAATAAATAACAAAAATTTATAAAGGGTACGCCAAATAACTTCTTTTTTTTTTGAAAATGCTATAAAAAAAAGTCTTGTTGAAACCAAATGTTGCCAAAATCCTCCTCTTAAATTTTTATGAACAAACATTCGTTCAACATGGCCCAATAACGATCGCCATTGACTACGGCCACTCCTTGCTCATATTCGAAGAAAAATGGCTCAACTATGCCTCTGGACCAAGAACCGCACCAAACAGTGACTCGTTTTGGGTGTATCGGCTTTTCGATATATGCGTGCGGGTTTTCTGTGCCCCAAATGTGAAAACTTTGCTTGTTGACATACCCGCCAAGATCAAAATGAGCTTCATCTGAAAAGATGATTTTTTTTTAGCAAAATCTGCCAAAGTAATTTCGCAATAATTCCCAGCGCTGTTCAAGCGTATACACAACCATATTCGTTCAGCAGAAGGATAAAACTAATTATCTGTCAAATCAGACATGAGCTAAGTGTTACCATTCACGAAATAAGCACTAGAAGAAAAAAAAACGTTAGATGGCGGACCCTTTAGTACTACTTTGGGCAGTGTCCAAACTAAAAATACCATTCACCATCATGTACGTAGTTAAAATTACCTCATCGTAGTATAGCCTATATACATTCCAGGTTTAATATTATACGTCATCTTACTGTATTATTTTGAACGAAATATTTTATTTTGAATTTTTACAAAGTTTACTTACCTACCTGTCGTTTAATATCAATATTGCTGTTAGATTTCACTCATATATAAATTTATTATAGGATTTTTTTTTAACCGTGTTAAAACAAACCCTTTTTCATTTGATATCCATGTCAACTATTTCGGTTGTCTAGAAAATAAAAAAATCGATCTTTGTTAATTGTAGGAAAAATACCGAACTAGTTGTATTTTCTTGCTTAGTTAGTTTCAAACAGGTTTGTAAGTTTTTCTCAGGGACAATTTCCGAGGCAACGGTTTGCACCTTAATGTCACAAACGTGTTCAAAAATCATTTTAAAGCTTGACAAACTTTAAACAACATACAGTTTTTTTTCTATTAAATATTTTCCCATAACTTTGCGATTAGTGTCCTACTCATCCAATGTTTTTTTACGAATACGCGTAGAGATATATTATATTTACAAATAGCAAAGTGTCAACAAATTATTTTAGGTTCTAAATATGCTAACTTTGTGTTAAAAACTATAAGAAAAAACAAATACAGTTTTGTTTTTTTTTGCTTAAATCTCGGCAAGCTATAAAGGTATTGGGCAGAATTTCAATAGCGATTTATATTCGAATAACATGTTGGTGCTTAAAAAAGTAGATTTTGACCAACACACAGACAAACGTACATTGTTTAATCGAGTCCCGTTTTCATAAACTCGCAGAAAATATTATCTTTATGGAGTATAAAACCAAATAAATACACTCTGCATACACTAAATATAAAGAAAAAGTTGCGTAATTCTCATCTAGGAGTCGAAAGAAATTTTAAAAGATAGTTTTAAAAATTGTAATACAAAAGTTGTAAGTACATATGTACCAGAGATCTGCAACGAATACTAATGAAGTAAGTCAACTTGAATCATGATGCATTATTTCACTTATACGCATTTATACTTATTGAAAAGTCTTCACTACTTATACTCACTTTTAAATTGAAGGTACTTATAGTATTCATATTCATCAACACGTATGACTCAGTTGATTGCTATTGTCGTTCATGCACAATAAAAAGACGACCAAAAGCACGTATGACTCGCGTACTCATTATGAAGTTGTGTGTTTTAACTAGGCTTGCCAGATAACAATTTGACATTCGCCATAATAATTGTGGATTGTTAAAAAATAGACAATTTAAATTTAACAAAATAATACAAAAACAACAAGCGAAAATAAAGAGTTTGCTTTGATGTCTGTTCAAGAGATTTTTTTTTTTGCGTATTATCTTTCAAATTTAATTAAGCAACTAAGAACGCAGTTTTTTAATTTGCTGCAAAAAATTTAAACATGAAAATCAAAAACACAAAATAACTGTTATTGTTTACCATTTATAATAGAACCCAACTAAAACTTTGCCTAAAGGCCATAAAAAGTTGCATTTAAGTATTTAAAAATTAAATAGTGATGCTTGCAAAAATTATATATCACACATTGTAAAATTGCAAATTTTTTGGCGGCCAAAAAATATATTGCACTCTCCGACCTGGCAACATTGTTTATTCTTCATACAAATGAGAGCTGTTAATGTTTTTGTTTTTGAGTCAACTTGCATCATTCTATGAAGATAAGTAGTTTCTTAAAAATATGAATCAACGTGAGTAATCTTGCAAATCATATCAATATGGGACTCTATAAATATAAGTGTACAACGTAGTACTTATCTTCATTGTGTGTTGTACTTATAAATCAACGTTGTTGTGGGTATGCGTACAACAGCTCAGTTAAATTTCAATGATTTATATGCACTCATACTAAAATTTTATGACCCACTTTGAATATTGAAAAAACGACTCAAAGCCGATCACTGATATGTACATATAACATCTAACCAAACTATTCGATATTGTCGAATCATTCGAGAATTAAAAATCGGTTTCTTGAATAAATGTAAAACCGACAAATTTGAAAAACCGGTTTAAGAAAAACCAAAAAAAAACGGTCTTTTTTAATATTCGGAAATCGGTTTCGACCACTCTACTTATTGATATATACAACGATGAACAAATGATACAAATTTTTTTTATAGTTGAACACAATGAAATTCAAAAAAGCGTCAATGCTTTTTATACCAAATAAATACATACTTAAAAACGTGGTATGTTTTTATCTTATGCTGGATAAATCACCCTGGTTGTTTATATTTGTATTGACTTCATTAATTGCGCCAATAATTCCCACAAAAAATTTTCATTAACTTAAAGTCCCTCATAAAAGACTTGCACTCTACCATGAAAACAGGCATTAAGCGGGTTATTGATCGAGCAACTTTATTTTGAAATCTACAAACAGTTATTTGGGTTGAACCATAAAGATCTGCCACATCTTTTTAAATTTAAAAAATTTTCTTTAACAGCGTGATAAACTTTCTGAAAATTTACACATTTTACACCCCTTCCTTTATCATTCTCAATATCGTTGTAAATCAAGATGTTTTTTATCTATTGTCTTTGTGTTTTAAAACGGCCGTTTCGTTTTGAATGGCTGGGTAGAGATTCATGAGTCCGTCAACGTGTTAAAGAAAAAATATTTTTCTCTAAGCCCATTAGCCCTTAGAAGATTTAAGAAAAAGGTGAAGCCTATGTTGGGAATAAAAAATGACATCGTTATCGGGATTCATCTTTAGCAAAAGTTAAATGGTTTACTGTAAGCTTTAAATTTAAGATTTTAAGGGAAACACGGACTAAACTCTAGTAGGTTAATTTTATAATGGGGTACTTGATATCAACAGATCAAAACATACTTTCAAATCCAAATAAAAACTTTAAAAAGACGTTGGTATGGTCTAATGAATTTCTATAAAGTTTTTAATATATTTTAAATTATGACCTTGAAAACTTTCCTAATTAGTTTTAATAACATTATGGTCTTCGTCTTTTTAGTGCTCGTGGTTATCCGGAACCAATTGTAACATGGCGCCGTGAGGATGGCAATGAAATTGTTTTAAAAGACAATGTTGGCACCAAAACTTTAGGTAAGTAATTACGAACAACAACAACACTAAATTCTACTAACACTTGTAATTACTTTAAAACAACTATTTTAAAACTTTGACCACTTTTAAAATTATTTATTTATTTCTTTTTGTTATTTGCAACTGGTTTCTTCTCCCTGTAAAAAAAATATATAATCGTTTGTATTTTACAGTATCTTCTTATCGTGGCGAAGTTCTAAAACTAACAAAAATTTCTCGCAATGAAATGGGTTCATATCTGTGCATAGCTTCAAACGGTGTGCCACCATCGGTTTCGAAAAGGATATCCTTAAGTATACATTGTAAGTAAAATATTCCTAAAATAGACATTCACATACATTTTATTACGTGCATCAATAAAAAAAAAACACATTTGAGTTGCATGTAGTAAAGAAGGAAAATTGTAGTTGAGTGTTAAAAGTGTACCCAAAAAAAAATATAGTCAAAGACATCTCATTAATTACCCCTAGATGTGGAGACAGCGAAAGGAAGAAAAAAAATTATGATGGTTCGTTTATACCTGTAAAGATAAACTGTTGGTTTTTGTTGGCTTTTTTACGTTCTTTTACTTTTTTTCCCTAATTCTTATTAACTTGTCTGCATTTCTTTAATATTTATTTAATTTCACAAAAAAAACTTTGTGTTTTACACAGAATGACAAAAAAACATTCTTGTGTTCTTTCATTATAATTTCATTGTTCTCGTTCTTTTATATTATTAACCCATTATATATGTAGGGATATCTTAACGAAGATTTTTCTAATACGACAGGTAAATAAAATAAGCTTAAAAATATAAAACAGACAATGTTTCAAATTATGGAAAAAAATAACAAAAAAATTTAGCTTATGTCTTGATCGAGTATGATGGGCTTATGTTCGTTAAAGATATGATTTAAAGGATACATATACGGCCTTATGAAAACTAAACTTGCTAATCACTTTTTTTTTATAAATTTCCATTAGAAAAATACAGCAATTTTTTATTAAGCATAGACAATTAGTCAGATAATATTTTTTCAATCTGCCATCAAATTCTAGCGTGACATGAAACATATTTTTATCATATTTATTATCTATACCATTTAAAGATAGCCTAGGATTTTAAAAGACAAAGTTCAAGTCTAATGTTGGAACTATTTGCAATCAGCTACATTGTATGAGAGCCCTACTTTCACCGAATTTTTTTACCTTAAGTAATACTTGAAATTATGTTTTTTATTTTTCACTTAAGAACTTTTCAAAGTAAATTCTCTGAATGTGACCTTCCTAGTTGTTCCAGTTGCACTATGTCTTTATTTTTTAAGATGCTCACTTTTAATAAAAAGTGGCAAAAAATCACATGATACAAGCCAATAAGCAGTTGGATGGATTGATGATAAAACAAATAGTTATATGGTTACTGAAATTATTTTGCACACTGTTTGATAGTTGTCAGTTTATCTAGTCTGTACTGGAACCATTAAGTAAGAATAAAGACTTCCGACGACATTTGGAATTAGTAAATAAATGTCAGCGCTAGTGCATTATTCAACAAGAACAATATATAATTTTGTTTTTAAATATAAAAAAAAATATGGAAAAACTATAAAAAAAAGAAAACGATTATAAAAAGAGAGAGAGGGAATATTTGCCCCTTGGATAGCTAAAAAAACGTAATGGCCCTTACGTTTTATGATGTCAATTCAGTCCTAGTAATGGAATGCATTGACGTCCTTAACCGTCTTGGATTTCACCCTAACATATCTGATTGCTATTTAAATGACCGGAGTCTTGCAGTGGTACACCTCTAAAGTAAAATTGTGGGAAACTGTACAGCTTCCTGAATACTGAATTTACTTCTAGGAGGCAACGTTACAATTAAAGGTTTCTGTGACTGTCATAAGACAAATCTTAGGAATTTCTCTCCCTGCATTAAAATTATCTAGGGACTTTTTACGGTCTTCTAACCAGACACAGTAACTTCAGATATCATTTACAAAACGACTGATATAACGAGCTGCAATTTTTGCAACAGAAGCCTCCGACGTCCTGCATTAACATTTTAAAAGTAAATGCACTAAACGAGTCAACATTTTGAATTCATTGTCGTATAGAGTGCTGGACTCTCTGTAAAGCCTTAGACTTTAGACAACTTCTTACTTATTATCTTACTTACTTACTTATTTTGAATTATATTTTTTATATGTGTAATAATGATGATTTTAATAACAAAATGAACAAACGACTTAAAAGGTAAAATTGCAGAAATAAATACGATCTATATCATCGTGATATTTTTTAGTTAATTTTGTCAAATCTGCACAGAGAAAACAGTATCGGTTGTGGGAACCTCAATTGTTGCCAATCGCAGAACTTCGTTTCGGAATATCAATATATAGTCTGGACTATGAAATTATAACTCTTGCAATAGAAATTTTATAACCACAAAAGCAAAATTCGTTTGAAATAACCGAACCATTCGATTATCAATGAATTTGAGTTTTTATTTTCAGGATGTGTATATTAAAAGTGTTGCTTTATACTAGCAGTGCAGATCGTTTTTACTATACCTTCTTCAAAATATAGAGATAATATTTATACGACGTCCCTTAAAGTTTGCACATTGTTACTGTTGTTTGATTATTGTAAATAACGTAGCGAGCCGTAGTGATAATTGTGCAAAACTTTAAACCAAAGAATCCTAATTCGAATCATGCCAAAGACAAACCAATTTTGAAGTCAAGAAGTACCACAGAACAGTCAAATATAAATGCTGCATAGCAATTATCCGCTAAACTAAAAAATCATATGGAGCCGTTATTCTCAGCTAAAGAGAGATGGAAACTGCACCATCCTGGGTCCAGCTAAGACACTAATTCCAGACGGAAATAAATTTTTCAATAATGAAAACAGAATTTACCTTATTTTAAAATTTCCATTTCCAAATTAAAAGTGATTTTAGATTCATTTCATTAAAAACAAAAACAAACATAAATGCAGATTCAGTTTCATTTTCAAATCAAATTCATATCTAAGATACATATGTCTGATAATAAAATTAAATATGCTTACCAATGTGACCAAATCTATATATATAAAAGAGTAACATGACTGACTGACTGATTCATCATCGCAAGTGATCCGCGAAAAAATATTAATAGGACTTCGGCACTTTTTTCAAATTCGCATGTATAAGGGGTAAAAATGGTCCCTTTTTTTCTAATATTATTCAATAGGACAAAATTTAATCGTTATTGTTGCCTAATAGGATATGGACAATTATTTAGGTGAAATTTTTGGAAACCTTTGGGGAAAAAAGGTACCAAAAAGAGGAAAAATTCCGGAAAATGTATGTAATTCCTTATTATACGTCCAATTTTCACAAAGTTTTTAATTGGGATTTCACCAGGGTAACAGGTAACAGGGTAGAAAAGGGGGGAAATCGGGAAGAGCTTGGTACTTTTTATAACATAATTACTTTTATGCAAAAAAGAGTAGATTTACTGACTTTAAATGATGTCTATTAAAATATATTGTGACATACATAAATATTTGAACATTTTAAACTTGGAATTTAAAACTTGGACCGAAAATGTACTTTTTCGCATGTCTATGGTACTTTTTGTGTATTCTACGTTTATAAAGGTAGAATTGTAAAATAAAGGACTATTGATTCCAGGTAAAACTAAAAATGTTATGGGTGACTTTTGGTACTTTTTTGAATTTTTTTGGTACTGTTTTGCATTTTCTACGTTTATGAAGGTAGGATTGTACAATCAAGGACTATTAATTCCAGGTGAGACTAAAAATGTTATGGGTAACCAAAAAGTTACTTTTTTAAATTTTATAGTACTTTGTGTTTATTCTACGTTTATGAAGGTAGGATTGTACAATTAAGGACTATTGATTCCAGGTGAGATTAAAAATGTTATGGGCGACCCAAAAGGTACTTTTTTTAATTTTTGTGGTACTTTTTGTATTTTCTACGTTTTCGAAGCTAGAATTTTGAAATACGTGACTATTGATACAAGGTGAGACTGAAAGTGTTTTTTTTTAAATTTTGATTGTTCTCTTTGTATTTTTACGTTTGTAAACATAGATTCTTAAAATTAATGTTTTTTATCCTAATATTATGGACGACCAAAATTACTTTTACTCATATTTTTTATATATTTTGTATATATAGAATTCTGAATGTAGGTAATAATAAACCATTATATTACTAAACATTAACATATAAGCCTTCTGGTAATTAACCAGAATGTACTAGTGTGTACGTGCGGGAACAGCTAATACGATCAGTATAACAGTAGAGCTTGTTAAGTGAGTTTGATAATAAAAGTGTTTAGCTATAAGTAAAATAATAAATAAAACGAAATTCCAGTATTTTAAAATAAATAAACAAATTACAAGTATTTTTAAGAAATGAGTTTCCGTTTATTTGAAGAAAATAAATCAAAGTTTTTATAAGGTGTAAAAGTAACAAGTAACAGTGCTATATTCGGCCGTGCCGAATCTTATATACCCTTCACAACGTGTAGTCATGCAATAACAATTGTTTGTATCACCATTCGTCCCATATAAAATACGTGCATACGTACACGTTAGAATAAATGTGGCATCGAATCCCAGCTGAGCCAAAAAAATTTTATTTTATTTTATTTAATATATTATTTATATTTTATTATTTTTTTTATATTTTTTTTAAATTTTTTTAAAAAATTTTTTTAGAAAAATTTTTAAAAAATTTTTTAAAATTTTTTTTTTAATTTTTTTAAAAGTTTTTTTTGTAGTTTTTTTTATAATTTTTTTCTTAATTTTAATATTTTTTTTTTTGTAATTTTTTTTGTTTGGTATGTTTTTTACATGTATGTATGTATGCATGTTGTTGTAATTGTGGAAAAAAACGAGGTGGTCGTGGTTTTTTGCTCTTATCTCAGAAAGTTATGGGGCGATTATGCTGAATTTCAATAGCGATTCATTCCTGGATATTTCCAAGAGATTGATACCATATATAGATCTGAGGAACATATAGTTGCTTCTAAAAGTTGATTTCAACCAACACACGGACAGACGGACAGACGGACAGACGGTCAGGGCTTAATCGACTCCTCTATTCATAAGCTTTCAGAAAATATATACTTTATGGGGTCGGAAATGAAAATTGTAGAAATTACAAACGGAATGACAAAGCTATATATACCCTTGTGCACCACAGGTGAAGGGTATAAAAATATAGTACGACAAATTATTTCAATCCAATCGGACAAGCATGAGAACGTTATCGATTTTTATTTTTATACCCTTCACCTGTGGTGCACAAGGGTATATATAGCTTTGTCATTCCGTTTGTAATTTCTACAATTTTCATTTCAGACCCCATAAAGTAAAGCTGAAAGCTTATGAATAGAGGAGTCGATTAAGCCCTGACCGTCTGTCCGTCTGTCCGTCTGCCCGTCTGTCCGTGTGTTGGTTGAAATCAACTTTTAGAAGCAACTATATGTTCCTCAGATCTGTATATGGTATCAATCTCTTGGAAATATCCAGGAATGAATCGCTATTGAAATTCAGCACAATCGCCCTATAACTTTCTGAGATATGAGCAAAAAACCACGACCACCTCGTTTTTTTTCACAATTAATACAACAACATACATACATAGATACATGTAAAAAACATACCAAACAAAAAAAATTACAAAAAAAAAAAATACTAAAAATAAGAAAAAAATAATAAAATAAAATAAAAAAAAAAAATTTTAAAAAAAATTGTAAAAAAAATTTAAAAAAATTTTTTAAAAATTTTTCTAAAAAATTTTTTTTAAAAAATTAAAAAAAAAATAATAAAATATAAATAATATATTAAATAAAAAAAAAATTTTTTTTGCTCAGCTGGGATTCGATGCCACATTTATTTTAACGTGTACGTATGCACGTATTCTATATGAGATGAATGGTGATACTAACAATTGTTATTGCATGACTACACGTTGTGAAGGGTATATAAGATTCGACACGGCCGAATATAGCACTGTTACTTGTTTTATTTAATAATTAGAACGAGAAAAATATATTAATAATTAAAAAAAACACCAATATACTTAGGTAAGGATCACCACTGAACTCGTAGCATATAATATAATTTAATATTTTATAAAAGCCCAAAAATGCTAAAAAATTTTATTGTATCTTTAGTGTTTTAATTTTTTAACTAAATACAAATACTTCAGTAAATCTTTTCAATAAAAGTATTTTCAAAATTATTAAATAATCCTTCACCTATTATGAATAATATTTCTGTTTTAAAAGTTAAAAAAATTATTTTTCAGGATGTTACCTTTTTGATAAATTAACAGCCACATTTTTCTTCCTCGTCTCTATTTTCTATCATCAATTACCACATCATAATGATCTTTTGCTGTAGTCATAATGAACATGGTTTAGGTGGCCTGAAGGTGCTTGAGCTGTGCTGTAATGTGTGAGTGTTTAAATGTCAGTTTGTAAATGTCTACAAATCCTCTTAAGCTTAGTGCTTTGATTGTTGTTCACTTGGGTTGGTCGTTTTGTTTGCTCTTTACAAGTACTTGCTAAAATATGTAACAACATATCATTGTTACTTTGTTAATACAGACACACTCTTTCGATAAGGATATAATATTTGTTTTTTTTTTATTGGAACAATATACATCTACTTACATGATGTTAGAACGTTAAGTTGGGAAAGAAAATGAAAAAAAAATTCCCAACCACGTACTGTCCTGATTCTGCACCATTTGATTTTGTCATTTCAGCACCCTGCTACATGACTGTTGCAATTGCTTACAGGATTCAGTATCACTGTGAATATTTTACTGTTGCTGCAATTGAGATTGGCAGAATATTTTTATTTCCGTTTTTGAAAATATATTTTTTTATCTTTATTGTGTTGCTTACTAAAATGATAACATGCAAGTAGTCATTCATATAAACAAAAATGTATCCTGTTCACCAAATGGATCATTCTCACTCAAAAATTTGTCCGGTTAGTCGTGGTGTAAATATGTGGATTAAATTTAACAGCTACTTTGCAGGCTGACAGACGGATTGAAAACAAATCTTTTAATGCATTTATAACTCGTACCTATTTATATATAAATGAATATAAGAGTTTAGAAATTGAAACAATCCAAACTTTTAATTTTAAATTTTAATCTCAATATCCAACATTAATTTTAAAATTTATTTCGGGTTTAACACCTAAATTTCTTACACAAAAAATATCCTACTTACATAATAAATATGAGTGTTTGTATGTTTAGATGTTTAGATGCGGGTAAACGGAAATAAGTGAAATTTGGCACACAAATAGACAACAACCTAGATTAACACATAGGCATTATTACGATAACCTAGGAAATTCGCTAAAATATGCAATAAATATATTTTTATATTTGTCGGATGTTTAAGTGTTACGGGTGTCCAAAATTTACACGTACTGGCGAACAAATTTAAATCATTCAATGTCATCTCTAAGAGTATATTGTCTTAAATATTTGCATTGAATTCTATCCTATTAATACAATAAATATGAATGTTCGCGTGTTTAAATTTTTTGATATTTTTTAACGATTTTAAATAAACTTCGTATAAACTAACTTAATCATCTCATAAAAAGGCTACCTCGTGCCGATAACTAAGCAGACGAAATCGCGTACACAGGCACAGTATACAAAAAAACCCAGTATTTGCTGGAATTGTTTTATCCAGTATTTTCTACATGTTTTTCATTTTACAAATATAAATTTAATTAAATCTTGTACTTCATCTTAACTAAAAACGAAAGAGAGATTGCAAAATTCTTTTAAATAATTATTTTTATTATATTCAAATAAATAATACTAATTACATCCTTCGTAAATTTATGCCGGATGCTTATGCATCTGCGCCTTCTCAGCACATCTGCTTTAAATTTAACTACATTTCCTGCTGCATATTTTCAGGAGAGCAGATACTACGAACAAACGTTTTGCATGTGTGCGTATGTGCAATATTACTTTGAGTGGTTACAAAAAAAAAAAAAAAAATAAATAAATAAAATAAAAGACAATAACAATAACAATAGTAAAACACAAGCTACATATTCATATTTATATACACATTTTTAGTTGCAACAGCAACAACCACACAATAAATTAACCTGTGGTTTGGTAGTCATATACAAATGTTCATATTGGTTTATTAACCGTAAAAATATGAACAACATGCATACATACATACATATGCCCATAAATATTCGCACGTATTTATACACAAGTTTCTGTGCATTACAAAAGAAACCCCACATTTTACGACTTAATGAAAAAAAATTCTTTTGTGTGAAATACATGTCAGGAAATTCTTAATATCATTAACGAAAATAACTGATCAAATTTGAAATGTTTGTTCTTTACATGGAATTTTTTAAAAATAAAATTTTTTTTAAAAGTACTTCAGTGATATTAATTATGCTCATACAGTTGCCAAAATGATAAAAAAAATGTGTCCTTTTAAATAGCACAAACACCAGTTTAAAAGTTGAATGTTAAACTGCATATCTTTATTACATTTTAGTAAAAAGTTCAATAAAAATTGGAAAAATTTTTTAATAAATAGAGAGTTTTTGTATTATTTAGAATTAATTAAAAATTAACATAATAACATAATTAATCAAAATAGTAAACAAGAGAAATGTGCTTATGTAAAAGAAACTTTCTTTTATATATTATTTATCATGTCGTAAGTTTTTCATTCATTTTGGAAAATTGTTAACAACTTGTTTATAACTTTTCAAGTTTCAAATTTTGGCTTTAACGTTTTTATTTTCAATACTTAGATGTATGAAATATTAATTGTTTTTTTACTAGCCTGTAACGGCGACTTCGTCTGCGAGGGTTGCGGTACAAAAGGTAGCCTCTTTATATAATAATTCTGTTTCCTATCTATCTGTGCGGTAAATTTCATTAACATCCGTTTACTAACTTTTTGCATGATTTAAAAAAAATATCACAATATTTGAATATACAAACATTAGTTTTTCATTCATTTATATATCATCTCTATTTACATTAAGTTATTCAGTGTTTACATTTTCGAGATTTTATATAGTTAAATATATTAAAACGAATTATTAGTAATCACAGATCTTGACATTGTTTGATATATGTAACATTATTTAAAGGAAAAATAGGGGAAAAAAAACTTTTTCATGAGAAAAAAAAAATTCAAGTATTATTAGAATATATGCATGTATACAAAGGTGATTTTCCAGCGATAACACACCTGTATACATTTTTTCAATTTGGTGATTTTTGTTTTAGAGCTCCATTTAAGCCGAAAGTCTGCATTCTATTATTAGGTGATAAGGAGAATTTTCCATAGTTTCGTAATATTTGTCGATAATTCGCTCATAACCGGTTTCACTGTGAAGAAGTTGAGTTGTGTATCTCCAATGTTTGTTGTTAATGATTTTAAGGCACTTGTTTTGAATTATTTGGAGTTTCTTTAATTGTGTTCTTGCTGCCTTGTACCAGATAGGACATGCATAAGTCAAAGTTGGCCCGATCACAGACTTGTATAATAAATTTTTATTCCGTAGGTTGAGTGTTGAGCATTTATTCATCATTTTCCAAAGAGTTCTGATGATTTTACGCGATTTTTTTTCAAACTCCATCGCTGTGTTTTGCAAAATTAAGCTTCTTGTCTAGGTAGACTCCAAGATATTTAACGTTATTTTTGAATTCAATACTTTATTTTGAAAATTTAGTTGGCGGGTTGGTAGGCGCTTGGGAGATTTGTTGTAGGGAAATATAATTGCCTGAGTTTTGGTGGGGTTTATTTTTATTTTCCACTTAAATAAATACTTTTTACAGGCTGCAAAACTTTTTTTCCATTTTCTTAAGCAGTGCCTTAGTGAGTTTGCTAGATGTAATAAGGGCGGTGTCATCAGCATTATATGCAATTTTCATGAACGTAGGTGGAGAAAAATCGGAAGTATATATTGAGTATAATAAGGGTGACAATATCGAACCTTGAGGTAAGCCAGAAGTTATTTGTTTTATTGAAGACAGTGAACTGTTTATTGCGACTACAAACGTTCTATCCGTGAGGAAGTCAGCAAGAATCCTGCATAGATATTTCGGTACATTAGCTTTAAGCAATTTATAAATAAGACCATTATGCCAAATGGTATCAAATGCTTTCTCAATATCCAATATTATGAGACCTGTAGACTTTTTCGTTCTTATATTAGCTTTTATTATGTTTGTAATACGATTTATTTGGTGAACTGCACTATGTTGCTTTTTAATATTTATTATATGTGGGATATGATTTAATGCAAATATTTATTTAAGACAAAATACTTTTATAGTCGAGGTTGGATGATTACATTTTTTTCGTCAGTACGCGTAAATTTTAGACACGCGAAACCCTTGAACTACCGACTAACTTAATGTAGCGAATATATTTATTGTACATTTTCGCAAATTTGCTTGATTATCACTATAAAGAAAGCCTATGTGTTAATCTAGGTTGTTGTCTATCTGTGTGCCAAATTTTAATTAGTTCTGTTCAGCTATTTTTTGTGTGATTGAGTAAGAAATATTAAAATAAACGTGCATTCACATTTATTATATTACAGTAGGAAAATGAACTAGTCCGCTGAAAAAGTAAGTTTTTGCCGATACTAGCCAAATCAAATGCATTTTCAAAACCAGCTGTGATTTCAACATCAGGACTTTTTGATCGGTATTAAATTTGATTTTTGTCAATATCATTAATTTTACCAACAATGTTTTATGAATCATAACTAATAATATAGAATTCGTTACTCAATTGATTATTGCCTAAGAACAAAATTTATTACTCAAGTCTTTTTCAGTTGTTGTTTTAATGCCCACCACCACAACAAATTTTGTCATTCCATTTGTAAAACATCGAAATATCCATTTTAGAACCCATAAAGTATATATTTTCTGAATCGGGGTTTCATTTTATGACGATCTAGCCATGTCCGTCCGTCTGTCCGTCTGTTGAAAGCACGATAGAGCTCGAACCGAAAAAGTTAGGGGCTAAAATTTTGCCAGAATATTTCTTATACACAAGGTTGGTTTGGTATTGAAAATGGGAGTAATCGGAATATTAGGAGTTATAGCTGGTAATGCAAGAGTATCTCAAAAAAAAAACTGGTCCTTCCAACATCGAATAAAATGCAATTGTGTCTAAACGCATTGACATATAGAAATGAAATTTTGAAGGTATTAGATAATAAAATTTTTAATGTAAGTATAGGTTTCTAATAAATTTCATTATAATTTATTTTATTATTTTAAATTCCTATTATTTCTATATGGAAAAAAATATTAAAAAAGGATTATCTAAGTGATATTCAAATATTTACTATATTACTTAGTAGCAGTACCAGGTGCCATGCCCACGCAAAGCCAACTTCCGCTGAGTACCTTGTTTCTCTTCAGTTTCCATGAAAATACAATATTTTAAAATAAGACGCAGTAGTATCATTCGTAAAAAAGTTCTCTTTAGAATTAAAAAAAAATTTTGGTAGCATCTTTAAAACGGAATTGAAAAAAGTCATGACATTGAAAGTCTTCGTGAAAATGCGGCCACCTCTTTCATATTTATTTGCACGCATAATTACTACTGTAGAATCGAAAGCAGAAATTTGTTTAGCAGGCAGTACAATCACATCCAACCAAAAATTCTTTTCGAATTTCGTAAGCAGTTCAGAATTTATTCTTTTATCAGACTGCATCCATTCAAATGCTTAAATTGTTTACATACGAAAGCACAGAAAACTAAGTCCTTTTTCAGCAGTGTGTAAGGGGAAGGCAGGGTAAGATGAAATCAGCTCTTATTAATTACAAAAAACACAATTATGAATTATAACATTACATATTAAGAAGCGCTCTTGGAATCAGATAAGTACTGAGTTAGTATCTTAGCAATTCAAAATAATTATATGATACTAGCGAACCCCCTGCACACTTCGTAGTTCAGTTTTTCAAAATATTAACTCAAATATTTAGAAATGAATGCAGTGTTCACTAAATGGCTATAACTCATGAACCAATACATATACATAGACCTTGGTATTGATGTCACCTTTCATATGAACTTTGCCGAATCAAAATCGGTTAACGCATTCCAGAGAACATCAATTACTAACACAATGCAACTTATTTTTATATATATGGATTGGTGAAAAGTTTGATTTTCACTAAAAAAAATTAGTTCTTTCTTTGGCAAATCATATTATTTACTTTACAAATCCTTAATAGAAAAAAAATTACAGTCAATACCCTTTGTTTCTTTAATAAAAATAATGAGTTCGGAAGGCTTTCTGAAGTATATACCAAGTGTTTTTAGTCAAACTAATTAATTTGTCAGCTACCTGACTTTTCCTAGTAGTAAATTAAAAATTGGTGAAAAAATTTATTTTAAACAATATTTTACTCAATTTTTTTCTTTCAATATTACACACATTTCAGAGAGAAAATATTTATTTCAGTTTCAAAAAAAATAACAGACTAACCAAAGAAAATAATTCGAGCAAAGAAACACTTCTGAAAAAAGTACACGTACGATGATGTAGTGTGTTGTTTTAGTTGTTGAATTTGCACTGACTGAATGTTAAATAGTAGCAATTTGACAATACCTTTATGCGTCAAAATTAACATACACACACACATATATAAATAAATAATGCAAGTGTGTAAGTAAGAGTATTACTAACACTTGGACATACATATATCAACATTTATGTATTCATCATTTATTTCCTCTTCGTCTTCATACACACATTTAAAACTGAAAATTTTTTGCTATTGTTACTACTAGTGATATCGTCTGACAGCAGTAGCAGGACATTGTCCGCAATGTGACAATGAAAACTAGTGTTGCATACACATAACTCACTTTCAGTTTATAGTCTTGTGTATGATTTAACTGTTTAAAATCTCATCTCTTCTTTTTTCGTCTTTAAACATTTTGTTTTAACATACGTTGCATTGTAAAGGTATGCGGATGCTGAACATACAGATGTATGTGTATGTAGTACATACTTTTGTTTTTTACAAATCACCGTAAAAACAGTGGCTAACTAACACAAAAATTTTGTATTAAATGCATAAACTTGATATATTTGTTGGTAAGTAATTAACGAAATGTTCAAGATTTATATCAAAAAATCAAGATTTTTAAATGTTTAAAAATAATTTTTATTGTTAATCAATTATAGTGGGATATGAACAGACTTAATTTTTTAAAAACTTGTTTCTAGAAAAAGTTCACTAATTCTTATTGTAATAAGAATCTTATTGTATCGAAGTCCAATTAAGTTATAATAGGTAACGGTAGGTGAAATCATTAAGATTTCAGTGTTGACACAAAACGTAAAGTGTTTTGCTTCAATAACAAAGACACACAAACAATTAAATGGGCAGCTAATGCTTTAAAAATTCAGAGAGCAATTTTAATTGGGATGGACCTTTTAATGCTCTTGAATTATAAATATGAATAATGATGATTCAATGATAATTTTTATTTAGTAAAATATTTTAGCGAATTCAGTCACAGCAAAATATCCATTTTAAAATCAAACACACTATACTCGTCCATGTCCGGCATGTATACTTCTGCTCGTGGAAATATGTCACTGTAAAGGCTTGTGTGTAGTGATTAGTAGTGTTTGTTTTTTTTTTGGGTTTACATTTTGCTTTAAATACTACGCAAAAATTCATGATGTTTTCATTTGGTATTTGTATGCATGTGTTTCAAGAGTTTTTGTGTCTGCCAATCCTTGTTAACTTTTTGAGTCCTTTTGGGCATTACCAAGGTTAAATGTTCTTAATGGCTAACCACACTTTTTGTACATCATCTGTGCTAAACTTTATTCACTAACACAAAAACACTCACATCTATAACAATATCATAGATTTAACATATGAAATATGCACTGTAGACAACGTAAATTTTTGCGTTTATTTGAATTTCCTATTAATACGTCGATTTTTCATGTAATTTGAGCTCTTACGTATGTATGAGTAAATTTATTTGCTGCTTCGATATACCACTGAATTTATTGTACTGTGATGTCATTTGAAGCTTGGTTGAGTTTCACAATTTGACTGCATTGATGTTCATATATCCTGCAACCAGAAACGAATCTTCTTACGGCACGTACGTTTTGTGCGGTTAAAGGTTAAATGTGGTTGATAATTGTAGGTCTGGTTAAACTCTTTAGGGATTTCTTTATAAGTGTAAATATTAAGTTAAAGTCTTGCTAAGTGTACATGCCTAAGAATTTACTAAAAGAAAAATGTTTTAACTTTTCCTAGATAGTCTGTCATTATTGCATTGACTAATTGCCTAAATATATGTATAATTAAATTAAAAATAATGCCAACAATGAAAAACATGCGTGAGTTCAACCAATGATGAAATGGTTCAATTTAAGCGAAACGTGCGTGATTTTAATATTAACGTTTCATTGAAGAGCATGTGTTTAAATGAATATATTAATATAATTCACTTCATTCTAATTTTAAGTAGATAAAAAGTAGCCCATGTTTCATTAGTTAATAATGTTTGTTTACATGAATTGTTTTCAGATATTTTGCATGTACTTGCATGTATTTTTAAGCACATCATTAATGGCTAACTATTTTGGAATTGGAGAAGGCATTCTTAATGCCAACTCCTGCACTTATGATTTACAAATCATGTAAAATGTTTTTCACATTGAACAAATGCACAATATGTTTGCTGGGATATAAAAAGAGAATCAAATGAATAATTAAAATACAACTTATTTATAACTCAAAAATAGAATTAAACTCAGCTTTGCAAAATCTTGAAATTTTATTCAAATATCTTTATTCATTTTATTTTACATGTACTAATTCATTACCTTAAGACTAAGAAGAATTAATTTTAATATTGAGTAAATTCCTAATTTAATTGCAGTAAACTTACGAAATAACAAATATTTATCTGATTCAGATCTACTACAAATTAGATTATACATTTGTTCATCTAATTTTGATTGGTAAAATTAAAAATGTTAATTCATCATGACAATACCCAACAAACCAAATAGTAATGATACTGAAATTTAGTTTAAACTTATGTAAATAGTGAGTTTTTAATTTTGTCTACAAAATGCGTATTCACAAGCAGTTGTTAGCAATTCTCTAAAAACTGTTATTATACATAAATGTTTTTAAAACATGCTTATAAACGACATATGAATCAGAGACCTGTTTGATTACGAATCAAATGGCATAATTATGCATTTTCTAGAATGAATATTGAGCTTACAGTTAACATTAATAAAATAAATGCTGCTAAGTCATGCAATGACAATTGTTTGTATCACCATTCATCTCAATAATATGAAATACGTATATAAATACCTTTTTCATTACCTTTTTAATGACTTTATCCGCATTGCAAAATTATAAATTGAGTTAAAAAAAAAAAAATAAAAATTTGTTTGCTACAGCTGGGATTCGATGCCAAATTTACTTTGATCAGTATACCACGTTTGTATATGTGTTGTATTTTGTTGTTGTCGTGAAAAAACAAGGAGGGCGTGATTTTTTCCTCATATCTTAGTTGTTTATGTACCGATTTTTAGAATTTTCAAAACCGCTCCCAAATATTTCTGATATTTTAATACTTCACGCGCATTCAGGCGATATCAGGGGGCTTCTAAAAGTTCATTTCAACATACACACGGACAGACGGATTGGGCTCACTCAACTCCTTTATTCATAAGCTTTCAGAAAATAACATGGGATCGGAAATGAAAATTGTAGAAAATTCACACGAAATGACAAACATTTTTCAATTTCTGTGAAGATTATAAACGCATTAGTGAAAAGCGAAATTCTTAACTCATACATTCATCTGATATGCATATTGAAAAAAGAAATACGGCATTTGGAAATAAGTAATCATTCGGACTTTTTAATGGTATAAGTTTCTATTTTTTAAAGCCTTTAAACAGAGCTTGTTGTATTTAGTACGAAAGTGAGCTATATTAACTATAAAGTACTAGCACAACTTACAAAATTGAGAAAAATTGTTTTGAAAAACCACAGTCTAGTTTATTAAACAAGTGGACTGTGCATGCTCATGTCTCTGAAGATTTATAATACTGGAATGTATACTGTTATGGTTTTGTACTAAATCATTTTGTTTGATTGGTACCTATACCAATACTTTTATGAGTTTGCATTGCCATTTGAAAACTGTAATTGTATTATCAGAAAAATCTAAGACATTTCTTCTACCATTTTTCAATTTGCGACAGAATAAAAACGGTCATGAAATTGTATTGTGAGAAAAATCAATTTGAAATCGTCTGTTATGTTGGCACGCTAACTGCAGGAACGCAGTGGATAGTAATAAGCTGTGACTTTAACTGCTGGATTGCCAAATCAACATATATATATTAAACTACATCAAAATAATATTTTCACATTTCACAAAAATCATTGTTGTATGCGTTTAAGTTGTTTCATTTTGCGACAAGAAGAAACATTTCTATAAATTTTACCTAAGCAAAGATTTTTTCATCAAAATTGTTCGTTTGTCTATTTTTATCAGCTTAAATTTTGTTTTAAACAATAATTTTTACCCTGCGTAAGTTTAGCACTCACGCAATATATTTGCTTAATTCACAACCTATTGTAGGAGTCGTGGGATTCATATGTTGTAAGAAATTATTTCTTTATATTTATAAACTTCTTTTTCAGCTATGATGTATTTATACGATATTTTATAGGATAGGTTAAATATTTGTAAGTGTTGTATAAGAAATTAATGTAGAAATTATCAACAAAATGTGTACAACTACATACTTCGTACGACGTACAGCACCAACGACAGCTTGTGAAATTTTATATTTAACATTTTTTATTTTATAATTAAAATAGTATGTTTAATTTTAAATAAATTTTACGCATGTTTGCACATGCCATCATGTACATGTTTGACACTTTCGTTATTGAAACATGTCTCAAATACTCCTGCAGTAAACAAACAAACATGTTTGACTTTTTA
Source organism: Phyto melanocephala (assembly GCA_941918925.1). Taxonomy (NCBI): domain Eukaryota; kingdom Metazoa; phylum Arthropoda; class Insecta; order Diptera; family Rhinophoridae; genus Phyto; species Phyto melanocephala. Next base: position 101,816,331 of record OW799234.1, on the reverse strand, counting down.
AAATTTTGTGGCCAAAAATTACTACCTTTGCCCCCTCTTCCACAGAAGACACCCCTAACTTGACTGTCTGTAAAGCACGTACGTTATAAATGACTTTGTCCTCCCTAAATATCTCTCTATCAATACGTTAGAAAATGAAGTGAAAAAAAAACAAGTGGACTTAACATACTCATACAGCGACCATAATTCTCTTAATACAACAGCAGTCATTGCTTCAATACTTCCACTGGTTGGCTGGTTGGCTGCAATGAGGTCCGAATATGTTTAGAACATCATTACTGCAAATTTGTGGCTTTGCTTTACCGCAACTCAGCCGCAACATGCAATCATGTTAAAGACAATAGAAATTTGTTTGGCAAAAATATTAAGAACTAGTGGGGAAAAGAGAAAAGTAGCAAGTGAAATTACAAAAGAATATAAATTTAAGTTGCCATAAAAAAACCAAAATAATTTAAATTTTATTTACTTTAACAAAATGTCACTTTTAATTAGGTTCTACTTGTATAGCTTTTTAATTGCTTTTAGTATTTTTAAATCAATTAATTTTTTTTTAAACTTATTCGAAATGAATTTATAAATTTTTTACAGCCTTAAATTTCAAAAGAAAACTAAACTAAATTGTTTCCATTTGTAACACGATCTAAGGAATTTACTGAAGCATACAAGACAAAAACTCTAACCTATTGTCTATTCAATTTAAAACCTCAATAAAAACTTTTCTATCATACAGCTTTTTTCAAGACTAACTATGAATTTAAACTGACCACAAAATTTCACACATGTATCATCGAAAATGTGTATGTATGTCTAACAAAAAAGTCATCATCAGCTTTGACATATCATCATTATCATTCTAAACTACCTTTAACCACAATAATTTTTGTATTGAAAAAAAAAAAATTCAGGTCTATTTAAAAGGTATTTTATTAAGGGCCTATAAAAAAAACTTGCGCTAATCTTTTGATTAAATCTTGTAACTAGCAAGAGTTACAATTTTATATTAATTCATAAGCTTGTGATGTAATAAAAGCTTTAATAAGCTGTCACTGACCTTAATAAATAAGTTTTAGCAGGCTATTTCTATCAGTGAAGTAAGTCCACAGGGTCATAGTTGACGGCGCAGTAACGCCGGTTTCTTTTCCAATATCTTCACCACCTCCATTTTTATCGGCTTAGAAAAGCCGCCGATATCACTAGGGGAACTCTTTATATTTCTGCAACTAGTAACACTCATGTCAATAGCTAAAATCTGGCAACACCATAATAAAGTTTGACATTTTTAAGAATAAGCGTACAATATTATGATGTACAAGAGCTATTAGTTTTGTTTTTAGTGAATTCAGAAAATTAATCTACAAGAAAAAAATAGAAACTTTTAAAGGTTTTCCGTTAGATTATTTATCACAAACTTCGACGTGGATTATCTCAACAAGAATGTGTCGCTGAACTCAGTTCTTTGTATGACGCTAAAGCGCCATTAATAACCGCAGTAAATCGCTGGTCAATTGAATTCAATCGTAGTGAATCAATTACGTGAAAGTTTTTAAAAATTCATTTTTTTGCAACAAAACATCCATGCAGAGCGTTAATTGATTATGCTACATCGTCATGTGATATATTAATAGATGGAGGCATCCTTGCGTATTAGTCTCATTACAACACGTTAGATTTAGCAGGAACACTTAGTTGTAAAACAATTGCTTTCGTTGGATAATCCATAGTTTTTCAATCGCTTAAAAACATGCTCTCGTCAAGTGGTGCAAGAAAATAAATAAAATGTTCAACCGTTGTGGTTCAAAAAGACGTGTACAAAATCGTGGCAGATGATAAATCATAAGAACAGGAAAGTTTTGTTATTAATTGTTATTCCCAAGAAATAAATATTAGCCCTCGCATCAGCTTAAGTCGATTCAATCATGCCGCCAAAGAAAGTATATTCACAAATTAGTGACAGTGATTAATTTTGACAAAAATTGGGATATGCATTTAATATAATAATGATAAACACAAGATTAGGAATTCCGAATATAAACAATTTTTCATTCTGCTCATGTACGTCACATCAGCCCAACACTTAAGGAAAGCAAAGCATAAATAGTGAGATCTATATGAATTAAAAGAGAACAAAAGCAAGTTTTTAAATTAAAGTATATACATCTTTACAATCGACAATGTGCGTCTGGAGGAGGTTTATTCGTTTTATTTCCTCGAAGCTATCATCACAGCATCAGGTACTTCGGGTGCAGATATTACCAATCGAATAAAAAAGGCGACTGAAACCTATGACCAACTTAATAGGACATCAACTCTTTAATTGTCTCTTCAACTCCAACGTCCGATCCACATTATTAAATATACGCATGCCAAACATGGAATGCTGCTCCCAGTAATATGTGTATGTCCAACAACAGGCTATGGCATCAAACAAACCAACTAACTATTAAAATACGAAGGTGATAATGGAATTAGATTAGTCACACAATACGAAAACCGTTCACAGATATTGTAAAAAACAGCGATCGAGTGGAATCCTCAAGGCAGCCGTAGAAAAGGTCTACCAGCTCATACATGGCGAAAACAAATTGAAAACAAAGTATCAAATATGCAAACTAGCTGGAATGAAGTAAACATCGCTATGAACAGATCTAGATGGAAAGATTAAGTTGTGACCCTTTGCTTCTTGTACGATATTATATGGAAATATAACGTTTTTAAGTAAATTAAAAACATCAATCACTTGCTTTTGTTTTATTTATTTATTTGTTATTTATTACTTTTATTTTTATTAATTTTTTATTGTTTTCATTATTACTTTATAATTTATTTTACAACTTTATTTACTTTTTTACAACTTTCACTATCATAAAACTTTTATGCTGGTGAGACGTTACACATGAAAGAGCTGATATTTTAAAAACTACAACAAACATCAGCAATGTGTAATTTTGTTTTAATTATTCTGGCATACAGAACATAGAAGTATACAAATTAGGAACCACCTTTGGGCAGGAGCAAGTGAAGGTTTTTTCTCAATTCATTTATGGCAGTTAATTCATATCTGCACTTCGGTTTTCCAATAAATTTAGTATAGTATTGGCTGGCACAACATATTTTGGCATAACTCTTGAACCGTTGTTTGGTTTATTTTAATAATCCGTCCTTAAATTGGTTCAATAACCATACTTACATGACTTCATCTCACTGTGCATGATTCTGTGGTTGTCTCTTGAATAACTGAAACCTTTTAAAACGGCCAACGTTATTTCGCCCAATAAAGATTCTGATATTCGACCAGCTCTATTAAGAGTCAAATCCAATGAATCATAATCTATGTAGTTCATAAAAATATTAATTTCTCTTTCACTAAAAATGCACCATAAAAAATCACAAAGTGAAGAAAGTTGCATTCATAAAGGACTTCTTCTATAATTTTCTTCTTAATGGCTGACTTCGCTTTTAGATAAAAAAGCTTTCTAGCCATTATTAGTCCTTTTCGCTTTGTGTAAATATTAACATACTCGTTTTGTTAAAAAAATATTAAAAAAATAGTTTAATATGAAACAAATTTTTTTGCCTTCCGTTTACGGTTTGTTATAGCTATCGCAACAAAAATGCTCGGTGGCCGCAGCCGCTTTCACAGATTTCTATCTGTATATAAATGAATTCCAGGCAAATTCTTCAGAATTTGACAAAATAATTTTTTGACACTTTTGAAGTGGATGCTTATTGTTTTTAAAAACAATTTTCAGCAGTCAATATGCCAATGTTTTAAGCTGGTCTTGATTTATGTAGTAATATTTTAAGACCCATAAATTGACTTTCACACGATTTTTCACCATGGATTTTATTTTCTACTTTCAACTTATTATCCATTAAATAGAAAATTCAGCGTAAAATCTTGTTTTGTTCAAAATATTCCTTTAAAAAGAACATGTAACAAAACTTCCTGGCCTCTTTAGTAAAGTTCTGTCCTAATTTATACCTGTAATTTCTTTACTCTACATAAGTCTGTAGGTATAAGTGAATATGCAACATTTCAATGAATTTTGTTAATGCTACTACTACCACTACAGGCATCAAGAAGACAACTGCACTCAAGCATAGAAATCAATTAAAATCACATCACTTTTAAATTTTGTATTTTTCTCAATATTGTGTTGCAACATTATTGCAACATACGAGTGTTTCAGTACCAAATATATTAATACAATTATATCTGGATGTATGTACTCGTATCTATGTATCATTTTACAATATTCAAAAACTGTTTTTGTCTCTAAACAATACAAGGGATTTTTTTGAAAAATTTCTGAATAAAAGGATTTCATAGTCAAAAACTAACTTCCTCGGCCCTTAGAAACACCAACAAACTCTAATGCGATAGTTAGATGTTGCTTCTTTGTTTCTTTGTCTCTTTCTTTTTTTCTTGTTTTCTTACTTGATAAATAACTAATGCAATCTATTGACAACTAAAACCACAAATTTTCTGTGAATGTGTGTGCGAGTGTGTGTATTTCTGATAGTAATGATGAGTACGTATGTATTTATGGCGTTGAGGATGGATCAAAAGTGTAAAATAAAAACTGAAAATGCTTAACTATAAAACTCTTATGACACATCAAATAGTTTTACATGCAAAAAGCAAAGATTATCCATGTTTGTTTATACGTGTGATTGCAAACATTTATGTGTATTTGTAGGTATTCCAGCGAAACATTTCGCCAAAATTGTATTCATAAAAATATAACTCTGTAGACTTGTGACCAAAGAAGTTTTTAAAATTTTTAAATATTTTAGGAGATCAAAAAAACAAACAAGAAATTAAAACAGAATTAAATTAAAGTTGATTTCTTGTTATTATGATATCTTTTATTGTACAGCTTGTATTAGTGAAAACCAGAACAAATTTTCCGATAAAACGCATTTAGTAAAATTTTTTTTTTTTTTTAGGAAAGCACAAAAGCAAAGATGAGATAAAAAAAAAATTATAAATATAGTTAACTTTGTTTAATATGTGGTATATCGATGCCTTACTTCCTCAACCTCGTAACTTAAAAAATACGGTTTTGACTTTTTCATACAAATGATTGTTTTATGCTTTAATTAAAAAGGAATAGTATATTATTACTACTAATATACATAAATACAATCAATTCCTTACTAATTGCATTTAAGCTTTTAACCAAACACCAAAGTATAAAAAGATGAACCGTTTTTTTTTTCTCTCCTGAGAAATTTTATTTTTTAAGACACGAGGTTGAGGAAAGATACCGTGTGAGTGAAAACAAAGCATCTGCAAAATCTTACTTTTATGATTAAGAAGCTTAAAATAAAATTATTAGTTTGATTTTCAACATTTGTAGGATTATTGAAAAAATCCAAAAAAAAAACACTATTTGACACTGTTTGATTTAAACGAGTTTTCGTCTTTGAAACTTGTCAAAAACTTACTTGTATAGTGTAAAGATTTACTTCGGATTCATTTAGCAAATGAGCTTCTCTTTTGCTAGCTGCATAAGTTTTATACATTTTGCTGGGTTACTTTATTTCCATAGAAACATAAATATTCAGGTATTTGGCCTCTTCAATTTGTACTCCTCTTCTTGGTAAAAACTATGTCTAGTAATAATTTTTCATTTTAAGAAAGCTTACAGTTATACCAGATCAGTGATTCCCAAGTTTTTGAATGATATTCAGCTTTCTTTTAAATTAAAAATCTTAAAATTACTTATTTTAATTACAGTTTATCTTCTATGTAATACAAGTAAAATTTATTAAAACAAACTGACAATTTTTCATAAGCGAAGCAGTTAAAAATATTTCAATAGTAAGACAATTTGCTTGGGATTTTTTAAGGAAGTAATCAAAATTTTTTCATGAACAAGATCTGGTCAATCATTTGAAATGTATATATTTTCTAAAAGCTTTCGAATAGCTGATTAAGCATTGTCCATCTGTCCGTTAGTCCATATGTATGTTGAAATAAGTTCTTTGAAACCCCCCGGCTTTGACAAGGCCCGTCTGTAGTAGCAAAATTTAAAAAAAATTTGAAAGCATATTAATACTTGAAATAAGCACACTGATATATGAGCAAAAAAATACGACTGCCACTGTTTTTCCTTATTTTTACTACAAAAATTAAAATTTTTTTAACTCTACAATAATTTATATACACGCTTGTGTCTATTTATATATTTAAAATGCCTCCAAAGATATTCGTGAAAAATTTTTCACATTTCGGTCACTAATCCGCAAAGTTATAGGCAAAAATAATTTAAATAAATATATATATTTTTTTAATTCTATCTAATTTTTAAAGCTTCCAAATAATCTTTGGTCACGCTAAATACAACAAATTATAAGCCGGTGCCTCAAAAATTATTTCTGGTAAAAACTTACAAATCATTTTAAGCTGACTGAGATAAAAGCAGAAAAATACAATATTATCGGTGTTTTTCCTGAAATTTTTCAAACGAAAATCAAATGTTTTTTAATTTCTATACAACCGAGTGAGCCAATATGGGCATCAATTAAAAGGACTTGACAAACGCAATAAAATACAATTTAAAAAATAAAAAGACAAAATAACAAATATTATAAATTAAAAATTTTAATATTTGGGTCATATCTGGTATTTCAAAATATACCTCCTTGATTCCCAACAATATTGATATCAAATAAAATTGCTTAACCAGTCCCATATATTAAAATATTTAGATGGCTTCTAAACGCCAAATTTTTTTTAACTCCATCAATATGGATATCAAATTAATAGTAGAAAACAGTATTCTAATTTATTTATTTATATTTTTATTTACTGCCAAAATATCGGATTATTACAAGATGGTGCAAACTTCGGGAAGGTTCAGCACAGCCGAATAAAGCGCTCTAACACGCAAAGAAAAACCATGGTTACGACATGATCACGACGGTCATATTATATTCTCTAAAACAATATTTTGTTGTCGAAATCAAGAAATAGTTATTTTTATTTTATTTTGTCATATGTTTTGTCACAACAATCAAGCATTTGTTTAAATTGTACCATTTAATGTTTATTTTTCGTAAAAATTTCAAAATGGTTGTCATCTAAAAATAGTATGATTTAAAAAAATTAATTTAAAAAAATAAGATTACATTCAAAAGCATCAAAAATTGCTAAAAAATCATTAAATATTAGGTGAGACAACAGTATGATTACAAAGCAATCAATCTATGACTTTTTTTTAATAATAACTTGATTTCAACTGCTCTTCTTGCTGATATTGAAAAGGTAAATACAACCAATATGTGTATGTTCCAGCAAAAAACAATAATTTGCCACAGAAAACAGCAAAGGTTGTCGGTTTCATCTGTAGTCATATATATGATTATTGCATGATATTTTAATTAAACATAATAATGATAATGATATGTTTAAACCACAATTATACATTTCAATCATAATATGTTGCTCTTAGAATCACATTTTTTCTTTGTGTGTACTTGTTTTATTTTTTCGTTTTATCATAAAACCTTCGATTAGATTATTCCTTAAAAATATTATTATTTACAAAAATGATGATGACAAAAATAGTCTATTGCCATGATAAAATAAATACTATAATCAAAAGTACTTAAACTTACAAATAAACATTAAGGGCCGTATTCATAAAAAATATTTTAGGTTTATTGAAGGCTTATTTGACAAATTTTTCTACAATGTCTGTTAAATAAGCCTTAAATAACCCAAAAATATTTTTTATGAATACGGCCCTTAATGTTAGGTAAAACAACAGTATGATTACTAAAGAGCTGCACAGGCATAAGAAAATGGCTTAAATTTAAAAAAGTTTTTTTATTATAAAACACATACTTTTAAAAATTTTTACAATGAAAGTATTGAAGAATAGAATAGAAAACTGAAATAGAAAAACCAATGTGAAATAGAACATAACAATTTGAATAGAACTTTCAAAACATGCTTGAGTGTTTTGATAGTAAACCTGGACCAAAGAAACCCCTAAATAGAGATTTTAATGATAACTATGTACTGAAATGAACTCACGTCTAATAAAAAAAAAAGAATTTGTTTTCTCTTTAAACTGAACTAAATATAATTATTTAGTAACGCTGGGTTTATCAGATGTACTCGATATTTTTGCTATGTTTTACCTCATTTTTATTTTATTGTTGCGTTTTATTTTGATATTTTACTTTGTTTTAAAAACTAAAATGCTATAAAGAAAGATTTTTCGAGTACAAATTAATCTCTTTTATTGGGAGTATGGTAATAAAAATACTTTCACTCTAAAATATAATGACTGGAAGTAGTGTGAAATAGACCACATAACTTTAACAATATTTAAATCAGCTTATTGATGATTACAAAGTGACTGTTTCATAATAATGTGTTGTCAACTGTTCTTCTTCTGTTCGTTGAATAACAATAAAAATAATAGCAAAAGCAAGTAAACAGGAATTTAAAAAAAAAATAAAAAGAAACGATAAAATGTACAAAAAAGCTGTTGGTAAAAGAATTGTGATTATAAAGGTAACTACAATATATTTGATTAATAGTCATAGTTTTAAAAACGATCAAAGATTGTGTATTTCTTTAGTAGTCATAACATTATAACAACGTGATACTCTAATTAAACATAATAATAACTGACAACCAGTATATGTTTAACTACAAAAATATTAGTATATTGCTTTAATATTATGATAACCGCAACCATGTTTTTCTTTGCGTGTGGACAAAGCATAATATAAAGCCATTTTAAGATAAGCGAATTAAATTATATTCCTCTCAAAAAGAGAGATGTAAAAGTGCATATAACAAAATATGTTCTGAAAAAAATTCAGGTGTATCAACCTTTAGAAATACAGAACAGAGAACTGAAATACAATATTCTACCCATAAAGTGAATATTATTTTTGTGTATTAAATGGTAAAATTTTTAAAAATTCAGTCATTTATCTCTAAGCTTTAACTTTATATACATCATTGAAAACATGGAAAAAAATAATAATAGTTATGCTTTTATGAAGTATTAAGTATTACACATTGAGTAGCACTGCCGTTATGTATATTTCTTTTCTGTAACTTTTATTATTGAACATCCATTTTGCATGTGGTTTAGTTAGTGTGTATGTGAGTTTGTTATAAATTAATTTACAAAAGTTGTTGCAATTTAAATTTCAATAGTCTTGCCATCAAGTTTTATTATATTTCTTTTCTTTTTTAACAAATCTAATTTGCAGAAAATAAAAATTAATTAAATTTAAAACAAACAAAAAATACTACTAAAACTTTATCACCGTATTTGAAAACCCTGGATATGAAAGAGAAATTAAGTTTTTGTGTAAATATTTCTTCAGGAACTTCACTAACTTTTTTTGGAAAATTTATTTATTCATACTTAAAGATATATTTAATATTCAATGCTATAGTTGATTGATGAACTGTAAGAACTACCTTTTGGGATTTAATGTATAATTATATGCACCATTATTTTATTACAGAAAAAAATTAAAAAATTAAGTTAAGTTTTTTTTATTTTAAATTTAAATAAAAATTTTCAATGAACGGAAAATTAAAAAAAATCTCTTTGTATTAAATAATATAACAAGCCACTTATAATAAGTTACGGGCTCTATTTAGAAATAAGTTCTTTTGAAATTGCTTTCCCTCTTATAAAAGTGTTTAATTTAATTAATAAAAACTTCTCTTACCTCCTATAATTGGAGAGATATTTAGGTGAAACAAAAAACTACCAATTTTTAGGCTGCCTTTTTTGTTTTTTTTATACAAATAAAATTTTGAAAAATCTTACCTGGATTGCAGGTAACATTTTATATAAAAAGTTAAAAACATCCGAATCAGGAATATAAAAAAAGTTTTATAAAAAAAGAATTAATTTTACTTATATTTATCAAAAAAGGTTAATTTGAGATTTTGTTATACCTTTCACAGTGAGTGTAAGGGTATACATATATAGAATGGTGATCGATTATTCGACTTTTTTAAGAAACCGGTTTTCAAATAGTTTGAAATTTAGAATTAAAAAAGCCGGTTGCTTATTTAAAAATTGCGAGAAAACCGGTTAACCGGTTTGAGAAAGAAAAAATTAAAAAATATTGTAAAAAGCGATTATAGTAAAAATTATATCTAAATATAAAATTTTTACAGTTTATATACGTTTTACCGCACAATTACGCAATAACGCAATAACTGACATGAATGCAGTTGACTAATTTGATTTTAATTAGTTGAACTTAAAGACAAAAGGTACCCTTTACAATAAATTAATATATAAATAAATATGATTTTTTATAAGGCTGTTATAAATTTTTTTTTCTTCTTTTGTACATTTTTTAAATATTAAACAGACTTTTTAACTAATATGCACTAACGTATTTTGTTTGAAATGATTTCTGTAATTTCAAATACATTTAAAAGGCTAGGGAGAAAATCTTTAAAATATAATTTTAAAAATTCTTTGTTATACTCGATACCATTATTAAAAATTAGGATCTTGAAGGAGAAAATATTGGTACTTCTTTATTGTAACTACACTTTTTACCTAAAACTGATCAGCTAAGTTTATGCTTCAATTACCATTAACTTTTAACGTTAGGTTTATATCCCATAAAAAAAATAATATTAAAGCCTAGTTATTTTTCTTATTTTACATTTGATTTTTAAACAACAAATTAATTTCTTACAATATTATGGAAGAATATTTAATAGTTTTTATTTTCTGATTTTAGCATTCTAAATATACTATGGTGCGATTGGTTACAAAGATATATGCAAACAAACTTTAAAAAAAAATTACCGGCTTTTTCGGATAAAAAAACCGGTGTATTCGATATTCGAAAAATCAACATTTAGAAAAAACCGCCAGCTGAAAGGAAAAAACCGGGTTTTCTACCGGTTGTAAAACCGAGTCGATCACCCTAATATATAGGGTTGTTATTCCGCGTGAAATTTCAAAAAGCTTATGAATAGGGGAGACAATTAACAACTGTCCGTCTGTCCGCGTGTATGTTGAAATCAACTTTTTGAAGCTCCCAGACATTTTAAAGACCCGTATAAGGTTCCAAAATATCAGAAATATTCGAGAGCATATCGGTATCAGAAAAATAGCTCTATCAGCAACTAAAATATGATGAAAAAACCTAGACCACCGCGTCTTTTCACAGCAATGAAAATTAGATGAACGTAGATTCAAATCCCAGTGAAGAAAAAAAAAATTTTTTTTTTAATTTTTATTTTTTTTTTTTTTTAATTGATTTTTTTTATTATTTTGTTATTTTTTATTTTTATTTTTTTATTTACTCAATTTATATTTTTACAATGGAATGTTTTTATGTATGTATATATGTTTTTTATATGTATGTACGTATTTCATATGAATGAGATGAACGGTGATACAAACAATTGTTATTGCATGACAACACGTTGTGAAGGGTATATTAGATTCAGCATAGCCGAATATTTTTCGTAAATTGCAAAAGAGAAGATATAAGCATACAAAGAAAAAGTTTCGTAACTTTGTAATGTAGTTTTTGGAGAACTAAAATTGTGACGCATCTTACATAAATTAATCAGCTAATTTAATTTTTTTTCATTTGACAGTTTTAATTTTTTTTATATGCTTAGAGGCATAAAATATGTTTTGAAAATATCTTTAAACGATATTAAAATAAAAATTCATTCTACTTTTGATATGAAAACACTTTATTTTTTGTGATGACCGTTACAAAAACTGAACATAAATTTTTATACTTAAATCTTTTCAAAATAGTAAACAAAACAATGGGCCAATTCAAAGTAGACTCTCATATTGTACCATGTCATATAATTCATATTAATATGACTAGTCAACACCTTTTGTTAACAAATTATGTATTTAATACAAGAAAGAAGACAGAAATGAAGAAACAAGAAAATATTCTCTCTGAGAGGTGAGAAGCGAAGAAATTCTCTCTGAGAGACAGTATGGTTAAAAATATGACATAAACAATTTCTTATACATAGGAAACAAATGTGTAAAGTCATATTATTTTTTTTTTGTATGGAAATTACTAACAAAAATTTTATGCATGCATAAAATATGAAATAGTACAAATATGACTGATATGCAACCACTTTGAATTGGCCCAATGTTTTACAAAAAATTTAAGACAATTGAATGAGCTTTCGATCGAATAATCTCTATTAACGTCAAAGTAATGATATGAACACATAAAAAATACTCCTAAAATATATTGCATAACTGTAATTAATGATAACATATAAATACATTTTTATATATGTATGTACGTGCCCTTAATTATGAAAGTGGTCTAAGTTATATATTTTTTATTTCGAGATAAATATTGTATTGCGTTTGAAAAAATTAAAAAATATTTTGATATTCTGTAACCTATAAGTTTTGAATTTAATTAATCTCAATCAATGAAATTGATTTGTCATGACTGTAAAATTTTGGGTGTATATCATATAGGAAGGTTTTTTTCGGAGGTTGAATTGACTAGACCATTTTTAAAATTAAGTGAATGATCAATAATCTAGGTAAAGTAATTTATGTTTATGTTTTTAATTATAAGTAAAAAGTAATCCATTCTTATTATCACTTCATAAATCTGTTTTTTTGCATTTGTCTACCCTTAATATTCTAGTGGTCGTATATAGTGGAAATATGTCAATATTTTCTTATATTTTTAGAGTTCCTCTTTTAGGAGAAAGATTTAAAATATGGTATTTAGAGTCATCTAGAGCCGTTTTATGAAACATTAGATTTTCGGAAATCTTATCCACTGCATACCGGAGCTATTGATACAATTAATACTTTATTAAAATACTAGCCAGGTCCGGCGCGCGTTGCTATGCCCCTTAATGAATAAAAATGCATTCTGAATTTTAATTGAATATCAAGTGCAAGAATATAAAAATTATAACTTATTTGTTATGGGCGTGGTACTGCCACTCTTTTAATCACTTAACTTTATAGTCATGACAGCTGAATATGGATGCAATGTTTCAGAAAATTCGGTGAAGTTCAAGTAGCTGAAAATGATAACTTTTTTATGGGCATGACACTGCCCATTTTTCTAATCACGAAACCGTATAGTCATGACAGCTCAATATGTGTGCAAAGTTTCAGAAAAATCGGTGCAAGTACCTCAAAATTATAACTTTTTTATGAGCGTGGCCCCGCCCACTTTTTACCACCAGTAAACACTCAATGGAATATGTTTAAACACTTGCCAAGGTTTGAGTCCGATCGGCTTTACGGTTTCGGAGTCTATAGCTAACACACACACAAACAGGATTTCACTTTTATGTATAAAGGTAATTCCAAATTTTAATGATTGAAATAATTAAATTAAAAAAAAATTATTTTAAAAGTTATGGAAATTGTAATGGCTTTTTAAAACTATTAATTTTTATTTATTTAATATTTAATGATTACATTTGATAAGACTTGATGATTGAAGCAAAATCAAATAAACCTTTGATTAATTTGTATTATTATTTTTATTTGAAATTAATATTTCAATAAAATTAACCAAAATAATTTTATAGCATGAAAACACATGTAACATAGTATAACGATACTATTTTTTTAAGTTCAGAAAAAACCGTGTCGCATTCCATTTTTATTTGTGCCATCTGCAAATTTAAATAAATTAATGAACCCAATTGAAAAAAAAGCATGGTTCATTTTGTACAACATCATGAAAATCACATTAAACTTATTTAGTTAATAGTAGTATAATAATAATAGTTATAATGTGAAATAAGGGATACAGTTCTTTCTTTATTTCTGACTTAGACCACTTTCATAACTAATGACACACATGTACATGCACATGTGAATGTAAACAAAATGCTACGAATTATTTTTGTAGAGAGCTTTAAAAAAACAAAACAGAGAAAGCGTAACAATTTAAACTACCGCTGAAATGATGTTTTGTTGTTTCATTTTGTTTTAAATTTACTGTTAACAGTTTACTTTATTTACATCCAAAATGAACGATAGTTTTTTATGATCCAGCGAATTTACAGACCAACATGAAACTTTGTGAGGACCTTCAAGGCAGTCCGTGTTCAGCTTGTTTTAATAAATGTATATTCATTAAATAATCTAATTTTAAAAGGTACCCCAAAACGACACAACAATATACATAACTTAAATAACTTCCCATCAAAAATTACTTAAATTTTGTTCTTAATTATAAAATAATTTACACTCATCATAAGCAAATTAGTCGATAAACATTAACTATGATTTATAATCTGTTTCATTTTTTTACTTTGTTGCAAGCAATTTTTTTCATATTTGTATGTCTTTTTTATGTTCTTCTCTTATATAGTCCATCCTGTTATTCAAGTACCAAATCAATTAGTCGGTGCACCACTTGGCACTGATGTTCAAATTGAATGTCACGTAGAGGCTTCACCAAAATCAATTAACTACTGGATTAAGGACACTGGTAAGTTTGTGTGTCAAAACTGTGTATCTACTCTACTTTATATTGTATATTAACATCTGAATATAATTGTGTGTGTACGTAGAAGAATGATAAATACACATGTGTGTGTGTGTGTTCTGAACACACATACATGCATACACAAATAATTTGCACTTAAATACTTACACATGTTGTACTTTCGTATGACTATAACCAACAACAACAACAACACTTCAAAATATTAAATGTTTTGAGTATACGAATCACAACAATAGCGACATGAAACGTTTTATGGCCGCTCATGTTGTAGCGTAGTTATTTTTGAATTTTATAAACATTTACAACAGAAGGTGCGTTGCAATATGTAAAATATGTAAAATTTTGTAATAGTTTTACATCTTTATTTTCTTTGCTTCTCTTTTTATTCACGATTACAGTCATTAGTCAAAGCTAGTGGGGAGTTTGAATAATTAAGGGTAGTCATAGTCAAGCAGCGTTTTATGTCATAATTTCGTTAAATAACTGATCATCCTTTTTTAAATTTTCAAATAAAGGTTTTTTACTTTACCAGCTTTTTGTAGGCCTGTAACTTTAAACTGGAAACTCGGCTTTTGGGATATCTAATTTTACAATTCTCAGATGTTTTAATATATATATTAAAAAATTATATTTGTTAAAAAATGCATAGCGTTCAAAAATATTTAATTTAATTATAAAAACATGCTTTAATTTAAAAATCCGCAGGAATTATATGAGCGTGTGCGTTTGATGGTGATTACAATCGTTCACAGAAGCAATTAGTTTTTTTGCTTCCTCAAACAGTTTACTTTAAATTATAATACACATCATCCTGAATAATGTCGCTCAATACTTAATAAACGAGCCATTATTATGATATAGAATAGTGCTGATGATAATACAGACATATTGATTCACCATCTGGCTAACGAATTCAACTTGGCGTCAATCACTTTATTCAAAATTTGTAGGGCGTTTCAAAACAATTGTTTTAAAATTTTTGTAAATATGTTTTTGAATAAACGGAAGTGGTAGTTCCGCTCTTGAGACTGTTTAACAATTTTGAACGTTTATTTTGCTGTATACCAATGACAAGAGCTAAAGTAATAAGAGAAAATAATATAGAATATCAAACAGAACTTTTTATTGAAAGTTGCATTTAAAAGACGTATCAGAACTCTGTGGTTTTCATGGCTAACCACGTAAGTCTTAAAATTAAATTTTTCAGGAGAGTCACAGAACCGTCTTTTATAAAACAAAGATTTAGGTATTGAACTTTTTAAACTTTTTTTGCCATACATGCCAATAAAGATCGTAACATTTTCTTATAAAAATTTTAGACAAATATCATTTTAAAATTAAATCAAAGCGAATACCAAAATAAACAAAGTGGTACGAAGATTTAAAGTGTGTGCAGATAAAGCAGCGCATGTCAACATAGATTGTATACAAGTAATTATTCTACTTCTAGTAAACTGAAAAGTTATCAGAAAATAACTTTCAAATGTGTTTAGAAATAACAACGTATGTGGTTGTGTGTTTTTCTAAAAAAATAAATATTTAATTTGCCATAAACAACACGTAAGTCAACAAACTGCGTTAGTGCTGAACGCATTTTGAATATATACAGAAGTTACGTTATTGTGCCACTAAAAAAATCGGAATGAGTCCATTTTATTTCAGAAATTTTTAAAACCAAGTACAGTGAGTTTAAAACCAAGTAATATGGCAAAATTAATGCAAAATGGTAAAAAATCAATATACGCGGTTGCCCATGAAAACCACAGAATTAAATCATGGGAAAGAATTTATTTTTTTTTTATATTTTTTTCTTATGCTGTTACTTTAAGATACTTTTTCAACATTGTTACCATAATTTAACTAAAATTTCTTATTAACTGAAATCGATTTCTATACGAGCCATTTTTTGCATACTTGTTTTTGCAGTCGTAATTCTGCTTTAGCAATAATCTTTTAACCATTTTGAGATATTTAGCAAAGGATATGCGCTTACACCTTTGATAAAATTTTTGTTTGATTTGTTGTGGTTCAGCTAAAAAGAAGTCAAAAGATGCTTGAGACCTCCTTCTATAAGCTAGAAAAGCAGATCCGCTTGTTACTGATGCAATAGTATCTTATAACTAAACTTGAATAGAATATTGCAGAAGCACTCAAGTTTTAAAATTAATTCTGTAGCATACGAAAGATTATTTTCAGCTGCAGTTCTCGTTCAAATAGACTTGCAACATCGTTTCCTCCGCAGCAAGATAGTTCGTTTCAAAAAATCTTTTGAATATAAATCTACATCAATAACTAAAATTCAAAAGTCATTCGTTGGTAATCGCATCACCAAAGGCTGTACCGATCTATCTAGTTTCAAATATGTTTCATAATCCACCTTAAATTAAAAAAAAAAGAAAAATTGATCACTTCCACTTTTACACTCATTTTTTCATTTATCTAAAATAGGAGAATCTGAATCGATTAATTTAATTTTTTACACCCTCCGCAGAGAGTGTAAGGGTATATTTAGGTTTCTCATTCCGTGTGAAATTTTTACAATATTCGTTTGCGACCCCATATAAATACAATATATTTTCTAAAAGCCTATGAACAAAGAAGTCGCTTAAGAAAGTCTTTCTATGCGTGTGTTGGTTAAAATTAACTTTTAGAAGCACCCTCATATCGCATAGATCTGTATGAATCTAGTGCAATTGCCCTTTTATTACGGCTTCGGTTCTTCCCACATTTTTAAAACATAAATAATTTCTTCATTCCAAGGATCATTTATATTCACGTTTCTTACTTATATCTAGGGCTATTCTTAAAATATTTTTTTACATTTGATTTATGGGTAATAACTTTTTGTTAAAAATATATTTTTCTTAACATATCAAGGTTCTAAGGCTCTGAAAAAATTTCAGACACACTAATTACACTAAATTATAAACCGTAGTCCTGGAAATTATTTCTAAAAAAAACTAAGGAATCACATTGAAACGAACTGAGATACAAATGCCAAAATACAACTACTTTATTGTATTTTCTAAAATTTATAAATAAAAAACAAAAACTCTTTAGATGATGAACGACATCTAGAGAACCTAGCAAAATGTAATACACTATAAAAAAATTGAAAATCTAAGATGGGCATCATTAAATGAGGGGTACCCTCTCAGCCCATTCAATATTGATATTAAATAACAGCGATTGACCAGTAGAATACCACAAACTATGAAGAAGTAAACATCTAAAATGGCGTTTAAAAAAGGCGATTATATGGGTCAAGTTTATTGATTACGGATTTATTCCTTTCAACCCCTGACAATATTGGCATCAAATGAAAGAGCTTAACCAGTAAAAAATTAAAAAGTTTAAAAGTGTACAAATTTAAAATAAAAGAAGGTGCCGGACAAAATAGAAATGACTTTTAACGTTTAATCTGAAACCTAGACTACGCTACGATATAGTAATTCACTTAAGTACGTGATGGTGAATGGAATTATCATATTCATCACTACCGAATACAGCAATCTTAGTTCTTTTATTTCAAATTAATTCAAACTAATGCTTAATAGTTACGCTTTATCTGTCGGTGGAGTTACTGGCCAATATGTCTTCAAAAAAAATGAAACTAAAATAAAATTTAAATATTTCACCCAAGAAATAGCAGTAATAATTTATGCACAAAAAAATGTTTGCTTAAATTCCTTATTAAATAAAAAATTAAAAACAAAACATATTTTCGTAAATTTCGTTCGAACTCATTGGTATATGAAATACAAGAAGTCAGTTAGAACAAACGATTCTATATTTTAAAGTTCATAAAAATATTAAGGTAAATAGTCGATATTTACATACAACATTTGTTGTTCTGAATTAATAGTACTGATGATAAAACAGTAGCTGGTTTCGAAAATGCACTCCACTTAAATAGTCATGGAGATCTTATTTTTCCAAGATATTCTTTCATTATCAAATATAAATTTAATATAAATTAAAAAAAATATTAAAAAAATTAGTGTTTATTTGTGCATCCTAATATTTGTTATCAAACCATTGCATGCATATTCTATTTAAGTCAGTTTCATATTGTAGTCCAAAAAGTTTAGCACACATACTCATAATAATCATATAATTGTTTAGTTATAAACATAACTCATGTTTTATTAAAATAATTTTATATAATTTTATGACAATCTCATTGTCTTCATTAAAACGTTACAACTTGTACAATAAAGAAAATTATATGACTAAAATTGTTGTAATACAATAACTGTTACAAGAAGTCCAATCATACTTAAGTACTCTCAGTTATCAACACGTCTGAATATTAACCAGAGATGTAAAATATGAATTGAAATAACATTTATCTACACTTAAGTAAAATTCGAATAGATTTAACTTCCTGCATAAAGAATAAAAAATGATTACAAAAATGAATTAAGACAAACAAATAAAATTGTATTTGAAGTAGAACTTATGAGTAACGAGCGTATGTTAAAAAATATTTTGACAATAATTTATTTCGCTTAATAAATTTAAATTTTTTAAATTTGCTGTGAGATGGTTATCTTTAAAATAAAACAAATCCGCAATGTAACCGATGACAGACATGAGCAGAGTATTCTAAAATTGTTTAAGAAATCTTAAATGTATGTATGTAGTTCCCAACTTTGCCAATGTACAACTCTGTATAGTTAATTCATACCAAGTTCTTTTAAACTGCTTGCTTGTCTACTTAAGGCCATGACTGACTATCAGATTCAGTCGTTCGATATGTCAAAAATTTTATGTTTGTTAGAAAGTGTGATAGTGTGGACACAAAGTGCACATGTGTGACAGATTTTTTGACAAGTGTGTCCGATTTGATAATCTTTTGGAAATTTTCATAAAATAATAGTTTCTGTGCGATCAGAGTTGCTTTTTCTGAGCAAGTATGACAGTGTGGCATCCAATAACACATTTTGTTGCGATTTTTTTATGTAGGACAGAAAACTATCAGATTTTTATTTGACATAATCGCACGACTTTGTAGGATAGTCAGTCATGGCCTTTAGTCCGTAAAGTCTCACACACAAAAAATACAACCTCAATTACTCTATAAGTAAATGCTTACCAAACAGTACAAATGTTTACAACTCTAGGCCAGCATTTCTCAATAATTGTTTAAAGCATACTTGTTGAATGGAAATGTAAAAAAATTATGAACATTATGGATACAATAGAGATTCTAGTTAAAACAACTTCGTCAATACGTTTTTTTTCTAATTTTCTCCCTTGAGATAAAATGTCATTATAATACAACAATTATTCAATTTCTAATTTCAAATAAATGTTATAATTAAGAAAAGAAAAATACACTAAAGGCTGATATTTCATACTTTCTAACATTTTCGATAAATTGCCTACATATCTTATCTTTTACTTTATCAGTATAAGCACTTCTAAAAAATATTATCTTTAAAAAGGGTGTTTAAATTTTAAGGGCAGATGTTGATTTTGAATAAAACACAAGTTATTTAGGAAATTATTGTATATAATTCAACTGTACGTGTGTATGTCACTGAACTCCTTCTAAACGGCTGGACCGATTTAGATGAATTTTTTGGTATGCGTTTGGGTGGCGCCTTGGCTGGTTTATCAGCCCGGCAGATGACTCTGCAGTCGGTATCTAGGTTATTTATCTATACTGCAACTTAACGGCTGGATCGACTTGAATACGTTTTTGTGTATGCATTTATTCATTTATTCATTTATTTTGTGTATGTATTCAATCAATTGATTTGTTTTTGTACGCTGTGTTTTAAAATTATATGTGATGTGTTCTCGCGTTGGAAAACTGTCAAGTTTATTCTTTTTAACTCCTCAGAAATTGGCTGAAAATATTATTCATCATTCATCATCATCATCGCATTAAGATAAAATTAAACAAACATTATTGATTATAACGAATTGTTAAATGAAAAATTTATGTTATTTCAAAATAAATAATATTTTAACTATTATATTATTTGTCTTTCATTTCATACTTTGTTTGATATCCTAATCGCTTGAAATACCATGCAGAACCACGTCTGTCGGGTGCGCTAGTATTTAGTAAATTTTTGAAACTAAACTAAACATATACATCAAACAAAATTGATAAATTGGTCGCCAGTTAAAGAATTGTGGCCACCTTAAAGTCCTATACCGCTATAAAAAGACATATATAAAATTATAATTTATATTTAGTCATTTTATTATTATTTAAATAAACATAGTAATTGGTATATATTATACTAGCCAAACCCGGCGCACGTTGCTACGCCCCTTAATGAATCGAAATGCATTCTGAATTTTAATTGAATATCAAGTGCAAAAACCTAAAAATTATAATTTTTTTATGGGCGTGGCATTGCCCACTTTTCTAATCACGAAATTGTAAAGTCATAACAGCTCAATATGTGTGCAAAATTTCAGAAGAATCGGACCAGTGCAAGTACCTCAAAATTATAATTGTTTTAATGGGCGTGGCCCTGCCCACTTTTCTATTCATGAAATTGTAAAGTCATAACAGTCCAATACGTGTGCAAAATTTCAGAATAATCGGTCCAGTGCAAGTACCTCAAAATGATACCTTTTTTTATGGGCGTGGCACTGCCCACTTTTCTAATCACGAAATTATTTAGCCATGACAGCTCGACATGTATGCAAAGTTTCAGAAAAATCGGTCTGGTGGAAGTACCTCAAAATTATAACCTTTTTTTATGGGCGTGGCCCTGCGCACTTTTCTAATCACGAAATCATAAAGTCATAACAGCCCAATATGTGTGCAAAGTTTCATAAAAATCGGTTCAGTGCAAGTACCTCAAAATTAAAACTTTTTTAGGGGCGTGGCCCCGCCCACTTTTCTTATCACGAAATTATTTAGTCATGACAGCTCGATATGTGTGCAAAGTTTCAGAAAAATCGGTCAAGTGCAAGTAGCTAAAAATGATAACTAATTTTTATGGGCGTGGCCCCGCCCACTTTTTTCCACCCATAAACACTCCCTGGTATGTGTACAACAACTTACCAAAGTTTGAGCCCGATCGGTTTTACAGTTTCGGAGTCTATAGCTAACACACACACACAGAGTTTCACTTTTATATATGTATATAGAAGATAGAAGATAGATAGATAGATTCTAGTTTTAATATTTAAAAGAATTTTTCCAATTATAATTTTTGAATTTTACTATTTATTTAAATGTAAATTTCTTCTATTGTTTATTTAGTTTTAGTTATTTGTTTTTTTAGAGAAATTATCAATTTTTGTATATTTTTAAATTTTAATTTCACTTTTGTTTGACACGTTTGTAAGAAAAGTGAATAAAAAAAAACTTAGACAAGTTCATACGTACAATTTAGATCATTCAGAAATCCATCACAAATATAGTACAGAAAACTTCAACGATATGTCCGACAGAAATCTCTACGAAATACGTGTAAAATATCGTGTATTTGTCGGACTTTTCTGACCAAGACATAGTCATTCTCTTCTTCATGCTAAGCATTAACACTTGATTTGTGCTCAGAAGAGCAAAACATCGGCAAATCAACTGTCAAAAATTTGTTTGTGTTTCTTAATGTGGAGAAGACGTAAAAAGGTGTTTGGCTGAAGTTTTTATGCTTTTCTCTTATTCTCATGTTCAAACAACAAATCATTACCTAAGTGTGACGCTATTTAAAAAAAGATAAAATGAATATTATGTGTTGAATATTAGTGGCGAAATTATTAAAAATGGTTACGACTATTGTAAAATCCCACGATGTACAACTATTATGATAGATTTTGAATTTGGCAACTATTTTTATAGTATAATATAATTCCTATTTAGAACAACAAGAAAAGTTTGTGAATCTCTGGTGCTAGTGCCAACGTACTATCTAGCACAGAAATGTGAACATACATGTATTATAAGAATATTATTAGTATTGTTATTATTACTCTTGTTGCTGTATATGTAATTGTAAATATCGTTATTGTTATTATTTTACTTGTTGATGTTAAAACAAGCCTCATAAAAAGTTGTTGTAGTGATTTCAATACAAGTTGTCGTATAAGTATAGCAAAACCACTTAATGATTTGGTAGAAATTATATAAATTGTTGTCCACTCACACTCTCTGTCTTTAACATTCCTTCCCACTTCTACTTTCAATATACTACATTCGGTACTTTTAAACCAGAAATGTGATATTTTGTTAAGAATTTGTTTTTAAACCCTTCACAGAGTGTGTAAGGGTGGGTATATATAGGTTTGTCATTCCATGTGAAATTTATACAATATTAATTTCCGACACCATAAAGTATACACAGTAAACTATTGAAAAAGCGTAAAATTCAAGATGGCGTTTGTAACAAATTTGCGATTTGATATTCAATAATAGGCTTTGAGTAATAGAATAGAGTTAGAGTTTATAGAGTTAAAATTCAAAATCAAAGATGTTGTCGGAAATAATAAAGAAAATAGCGTATAACATCAAATCTGAAACCTAATAAAAGCTACGATGTTGTCATATACCAATGTATGATCTGAATAGTTTTATGAGATGCGGCACGGCCGATTGTTTGATTTGGGAATAATAAAAGGAAGTAGAAAAAATGCAATACAAATTGTTAATTTTTATAATGTAGTTGATTAATATGCTTAAGATAAAAAAAAAGGAACTTACTTACATTTAGTAGTTCTTCGTCGACATATAAAGGTCTGGCAGTATTGCGTCACTTAGTAAAAGTGAAATTAAAATTAGCACAAATATGTATGTATGTATCTTTTCATTTCGAACTTTTTAAAGACTAAAAACGGGGATTCACCATAAAAAAAATTTTCTGAAAACACAATTATTGTACTAAAATAAGAACACTTAGACCTAGGCATATCTTCATTTTTGATAAAATTGTTAGTACACATGCATAAAATAATAAAATATGTGTATTTATGTATGTATATGTGTATCTGAGCATTCAAAAGAAATGAACCAAACTTAAATAGTAATGAATGATAAAGTATAAAAATGTTTTAACGAAGAAAATTACTTAAGCCAAATGTAAGTGAAAAATAATGAAAAATATAACAGCATAGAACAGAGAAAAACTACTAAACAATAACGCCAAATGTATAAATAAATATTTATGTGTGTGGTAAAGTGAAAGAAACTATAGTAAAAATGTATGTGTGTAAGAGTTAAAATAAAATGACAGGGAGGAAGGAAAACTTATACACGAAAAGTGTATAAATTTAGTTGGTTGGTTTAATGTTTATTGACATTTATTTTCATTAACTAAAAGAGAGAAATAGCATTATCAATTTGTATTTATTCTAAACAAATAGTGTAATAATAAAGAAAAAAATCACTGAGAAATTAAAGACTTAAATAATGATTATGTTTAATTGCGAGGCAAAAAACAAAAACCTAAGAATCTTTGTGATACACTTTTCTTTAAATACTTCACTTCCACAAAACTTTAAGGGACAAATATCCAACCTTAAAATTTTAAATTGAATGCTTATTTTGAAAATTAAAATAAATTTTCTTTGAATTTTCTGTTTATCCCAAATAATTGCAAACTGTTTAATTTTTTATTTTGTTTGTAAAATTTCTTCGAATTATGTTTCTGTATAAAATGATCGATACATTTTCTTTTGATAAGAAAAATAATTTTTAAAAACAATTTTTGTAAAATTTTATAAAATTGTTAATATATTAATTAAAATATTCATTCTGTTGTTGAGTTCAACTTGGTCTAAATTTACTTTACGTATACTTAAGCCAGATCATCACAAGACCTTTAGCAAAATTTTTTTAGAAAGTTAAAATTTTGTTAAAGGTCTAGAGATGATCTAGCATTAATAGTAGACCTCTACATGTATATATTGATTTTACTGCCTATAAACAACCAACACAACATTTATTCATATATCAAACAGTCAATGGAGTTTAAAATTTCTTTGTTTATGATTTTTAGAATAAAAAAAATGGAATAAGTCCAATTTAGTTTCAGCTCTCGAATTATGCCAAAAAAAATCATAACTATAAAATTTTGATTAAAAAATTTAAAAAATTTTGCAACCAGCTCTAACATGACCAAGATATGTAGTATGTGATTCGATAATACCTATACTACCAAAGAAATTGTTCACCCAATTTTTTTTTATTTTAAAATGAGATCGGTTTTTTTAATTATTAGCTTGAGGTCAGGTTATAAAAATTACATAACATAAAACAAACAGCACTGCGTCGGTAAAAAAAAAACAAACACACGTATTTAAAGGCTATTGAGTACTGGCAAGTAGACGTCTAATAAATACAAGTGCAACGAATATAAATATAAAACTTACAAATAAATACTATTATTGGGTACATATTAAGGTGATCGACTCGGTTTACAACCGGTGGAAAACCCGGTTTTTCCTCTTTCAGCTGGCGGTTTCTTCTAAATGTTGACTTTTCGAATGTCGAATACACCGGTTTTTTTATCCGAAAAAGCCGGTTTTTTATTTTTTAAGTTTACTTTCATATATCTTTGTAACCAATCGTACTATAGTATATTTAGTAAGCGAAAAGTTTCCAAAAATCAGAAAATAAAAAACAATTAAATATTCTTCCATAATATTTTAAGAAATTTATTTGTTCTTTAAAAAACAAATGTAAAATAAGAAAAATAATTGAGCTTAAATATTATTTGTTTATAGGATATAACGTTAAAAGTTAAAGGTAATTGAAGCATAAACTTATCTGATCGATCACTTTAGCGTAAAAAGTGTAGCTACAATAAAGAAAGACCAATAATCTCTCCTTCCAGATCCTAATTTTAATTAATAGCATAGAGTGTCTGTCAACTTAAATTTCAATTAAACCATCGAATAAACTAGTTTATGCCTATATTTGTATGTCTGTCAGGGGTATAAGAAAGAATTTTTAAAATGAAATTTTAAGGATTTTCTCCCTAGCTTTTAAAATGTATATCAAATAAGAGAAATCATTTCAAGCAAAATACGTTAGTGCATATTAGTTTACAAGATCTATTTAACAGTTAAAAAATATACAGATGAAGATAAAAAAAATTATAAAGCCTTATAAAAAGTCTAATTTATTTATGTATTAATTTATTGTATTTATTTATTTTACTTGTAAAGAGTACCTTTTGTCCTTAAATTCAACTCATGTCAGTTACTGCGTAATTGTGCAGCCAAATGTATATAAACTGTAAAAATTTCATATTAAGATATAATTTTTATTATAATCTTTTTTACAATATTTTTTTAATTTTTTCTTTAAATATTACATTTTATATATTCGAACCGGTTAACCGGTTTTTTCTCAATTTTCAAAATACCAACCGGTTTTTTTTTAATTCTAAATTTCATACTATTTGAAAACTGGTTTCTTTAAACAGTAGAATAATCGATCGCCCTAGTACATATTCCAAATACATAATTTAAAAGAATATTTATGATATATTTTTATTTAATTTTTATGTCTTTATTAAGATATTGCTTTCATAGAAAATTTAGCATAAGTTTTCTTTTAGAAGAGAATTTTCCATAATTTTTTTTTTTTTTTTTTTGATAAATTCTTTAATAATTATCATTTTATAATATGCTCTATTTTCCATTTACATAAATTTTTCTTATATTTCCCCTGCAATATACATTGATTAATATTTTCAATACATTATTTGTGTTAATCTGCTTTCCAAATCAACAGGTGAAATGATTGTCTCATCATTAAAATATCACGTACAGGAAAATTCAAAGTCAATGTATGAAACGAAAATGACACTGATTGTGAGGAAGTTTCAAAAGGAAGATGTAGGCTCATATCGATGTATTGCCAAAAATTCACTAGGTGAAGTAGACAGCAGCATAAGGCTATATGGTGAGTATTAAGCAAAGAAAACTTAGGCTTACACCAACACTTTATACAATTAAATCAGTATTCAATGCAATTCAATCAATCATGTTAAGGAAAGGCACAATGACATCAAAAAGAATCTCTTCCCTAGTTTTGTTGCAATTTATGCATGTAAATAAATAAAGGAATAAATGTGTTATTTTTATGCTTTTTTTAACAGAAATCCCTGGACCAAGTCGTAAAACGCCAGTTAATAAACATAGCAATAACGCAGATGCCGACACCAATGACATTTTAAAACAAAAACAATTACGCGTCACATATCAGCCCGATGATGAAGATCTTTATGGCTCGGCGGAGGATTTTGATGACAGCGACTTACCATTGCCACCCTTAACGCCAAATGTTTATTACAACTCCAATACAGGGGTTGGTGGTGGTGGCACTGCTAATAATGCTGCAAATTCCAACAACCATCATCATAAACATGGCGCTCATAAACCTCACAGTCTGGATGCTGTTAATGGTGGACGACATCACTACAACACAATGGGTAACTCTTTGGAATTTGGTGCAAATGGTATGAGTGTTGGCATTAATGGCCTACCTGGTGTTATAAGCAACAGCAATGTTGTCACACGTAAAACGGATGTTCGCAGTGGTTTCATGGACAATAACGACATAACATCGTCGTCATCATCTACACCAGCCTCTGGCCGTTTACACCATCAGCCAGTGCAGACGTTGTCTATAGCATTGGCGAGCTGGCCTTTATGGTATTGCCATTGTTGTTACCTTTCTTATTGGTCTTTTCAACGTCATTGGCCGTATTTAATAGTTTTATTGTCAGTATTGTACAGTTTAATCACAACATTTTGTTTGAATTTATTATAATACACAACAACTACAACAATAGTAGCAAAAGCAGTAAAAAAAGTCAGAACAAAAGTATCAGCAATAACAAAAACAACAACGACAATACTATCAACTACGTCAACAACATCGACAATGTACAGTTTTGCACCGCAGTAAGAAAAATATATAACAAAAACAAATATTTTATAGTAAAATAAACTTTACGTAGAACGTAAAGGCGCAAGATAAAATATTGCTAAAATGAATTCATGATTGAAATTGTCGGCCAAGCCGCCTTTTTGATAACCTACATCATAATATTGTTATAGGCGTGTACAACAGTTAATGTAGAAATAACCTGTTGTTATTGTAACCGTTACAAAATAAGCTGATATATTTCGCTCTACCGTAAATGTAATGTTTCGTTTCATATTGACCTGATGAAATGTGACTTTTTCTACATCTTTACGTGACGGCTGAACAATGATGATAATTTTACATTATATTATTTTTATTATTATTATTTTATTATTAATCTATCATCACAGGTAAAAATATATAACAAATATAAAATGACTTAGTATTAACTTAAAATAGACATTTAGAAAATTTTATTAACATTGTAAAGAAAAAGGATAGATAAAAACTTTATAGGAGTTAAAAGAAATTTTTACCTTAAGTCTTCTGTCAACTTCATATAAAGTTGGAGTAGAAAATAATATTACAAATTTCTTATCGAGGCAGAATTTGAAATCCTGTTGGAGTTTTCAAATCTTTGTGTGATATTATTGATCACTGCTGCAAACATTTCCTGTTGGTATACTCTATGTAATCTATTTGTTGAGTATCATCTCGGTATGTTGAATATAATCATCAAATTCTTATTATGTATAACCTGTAGCTTTTTCAAATATGTTTTGGCACATCTTTTTGACCACACTTGACATCCATATGTCATAATTGTCCATATACACATTCTGTAGAGAAATATTTTGTTCTTCCTATTTAGAGTTGACCTTCGGTTTAGTAGAGGAAACAAAGTTCTTCCACATCGGACAGCTTTTTCACACGTTTGGAGAATATGGTGTTTAAACGTTTACCTTTCACGAGCTCTATTCCGAAATATTTTACAGTTCCTCTGAGAGGTATTTCTGTTGCACCAAAAGACAAAACAAGAGTAGATGTTCTTTTAGGGGATTTGTTGAACGAAAAAATTATGGCTTTTGTGTTTGCTTTATTAATCTTAATTTTGTATTATATTTTAAGTCGCTACGTGTGTGAAAAATCGCTAAAAAGGTAAAGTAAAGTTTTCGGCAATTTTATTTTTAAATTTTTTTGTATATTTTGCAATAAACTGACCAACGTTATTAAACTATAATTATATAACCTTTTATTAATAAAAAAAAATTATAATACGTGCATTATAAAATTGCTAGACTTCCCAGCAAAAGAATTTTGCACTTGTTCAATATGAATAAAATTTTTCACGACTTCTAATTTATAAATGCAAGTGGAGGCATAAAAAATGCCTTCTCTAAATCCAAGATAGTTTGCTTTTTACGATGCGCTTTAAAATACATGCAAATGCATGCATAAATCTTTAACAATTCATGTAAACAAGAACTCATTCTAGACACTTATTAGAATTAAAAGAAATTTGTTAATACAGTGCTGTCTGGGTAGAGTGAACCCCCGATGCTATGAATACCTCATTAGAGTGAACTACTACCTCGTTAGAGTGACTACTCTGTAGAGTGAACACTCATGAACCTCTATAGAGTGAACATACTTTAAAGTGAGTTTTTAGGTTTGGCAAAGGAGATAAACAATAAAAAAAAATATACAAATTAAAGAGAACATAAACTAACGGTAAAGTAACGATTCTTTTAGAGTGAGTTGACAAATTACTCTCACAAATACGCATTCTATGAATTGTTAATTTATTTAAGTCTGCGCGCATGTTCTATTAAGGTCGTATCTCAAAGTTAATTTATCCTTTTTTTTAGTCATAAATTTAAACTTTATTATTACGTGAAAATAAATAAAATTTATAACCTATAAATGCATTTAAAATATTAAAAACATAGTTTTTATATAAATAAAAGTTCAACCTTGATTTAGTGAACAACCTGGATATAGTGAAATCGCTCTGCAAAAATAGGTTCACTCTACCCAGACAGTACTGTATACTTATTTAAACACATGCTCTTCAATGAATATTAAATATTAATATCATGCATGTTTCACCTAAATTAAAACATTTTATCATGGGTTGAACTCATGCATTCACTATTTCTTTTGCATGTCTTTTTGTGCTGAGTTGTTTCAAAATTCAAACAATTTACATCACTTGTTTAAATTTTAAAAACATCTATACATGATACATTAACATTTTTAAGTAACTGCGAACAAAGTTAAACATCACGTTACGTTTACATCACAGAAAATTTACAGTTGCGTAGCAGAACCTATAAAATTCTAATTGTATCATGTTTATTGTTATGATTTTATTAAATTTTTACTTTAACTCATATTTAAATAAATATTTCGATTTTTTTCTGAATTTTTATTAAATATGTTGTTTAATCTAGCAAAAAAAAAACTGTTGACAGATATTTAACAAATATAAAGTAATCATATTTTTAAGATACAGGAAACTTTTACATGTACACTACAGCGCACCAACTTAGATGTAAAAAAAATGTGTTCCAAACAACTTCGAATATGGGACTCATTTGGGAAAACCATTTTTTTTAATATAGGAGTAATCAAAGGTGCATGACTTTAAGGAAGACAGATGAGCTTTTAAGTTAGGCTGCTAAAAGGCCTTAATTTGTACAGGGTAACCCATCTATATAAAAATTTAATAAGCACTTAAGTATCTAGATCTAAGTCACCTCAATGATTATAAGTTACACAATAATACTTGGACTATTGTAAGATGAGTGTAGATAAATAACAGTTGGATACAATAAAGCAAATGTTATCTCAGAATAATAGGCTTCATGATGAAAGGTTGCCTAATAAAAACCATAAATAACCTAACAGGTAATGACTAAACTTGCTATTTTTTCTATGTTTTCTTATTTTAAAATTTTTATAAATATTTACTGTCCATAGCGGTCTGAGAATCGAAGTAATATTTTTAATACGAAACAACATTTACAAAAAAAAATTTTTATTTATAAAAAGCAATTTATTCGCACACTTGTTCACCTAAGATACGCCAAAATACGAAATGTCGTCTAGCTCTTTATTTTCCATTATCAACTTGTGATAGCTCTAGTACCATTACAGTAGAGGCTGGGTCGACCTCATTTTTAAAGAAGTATATCCCGATGATGCCGCGAGCCTATAAACCGCACCAAACAGTTACTCTTTGTGGATGCATTGGCTTTTCAACAATCACTTGTGGATTCTCATTTCGCCAAATGCGGCAATTCTGCTTTGTAACAAATCCACCGAGATGAAAGTGTGTATCGTCGGTGAAGATAATTTTTTTTGTAAAGTCACCACTCACTTCAACCTCTTTAACCAATCATTCGCCTTACTTACGACGCTTGAAATTGTCACTAGGCTTTAGCTTGAACCTTGTAGGCATGAAAATTAAAAACCTTTTTGAAAATTTTTATCAGTTATTTTCGTGAGATCTTCCATTGTTGGGCATGAAAGAGAGTCGAGGATGACAGATCTGCTGCAAAACTTTCCGCAAAACGCATTCATACGTATTTTTGTATTTCCTACAGACCACCTTTGCTAAAATTTTCGCACAATTATCCCTTTTGTGGACACTTTTGGTCGATTATACTGACCAAAAATATCACGAAGTGTACAAAATGCATTTTGATTTGAATGCGAATTTTCGTAAAAGGCTTCAACAATCTCAATGCGTCGTTCAATTGCTTAGCTCTCTATGGTTGAATTTATCAAACACTGAAGCAAAAAAATGTCATATTAAATTTGATAAAAATCTCATAGTAAAAGTATGACTCATAATTATCATTCTGCTTATGATTGGACCAGGGGTGCATAGGTAGTAGTGTGCTGGTCTGCTAGATTGGGACTCCCGCCAGAGACCCTGGACTTGTTTACTTCTCTTTCTCTTCTATTCTAACTATTTATATTATATTTATTATTATATATTTTTTTCTATATTAGGGCGTCACAATGGACCGTAGTGGTTTCCGGGTGAGGGTAACTTTGCATCAGCCTCACCTACCTATGATTGGACCATCCTATATTTAGAAACTTTTTGTCGACATTTATATAGGTTATAAAATGAACGCAAGATTTGAGTTGAATGGAAAATACAATTTTTAGTATTTTAGTTGTTATTTTTTTCATTTATTGATTCTTTAAGTATACAGGATAAGGTTATTTATTAAATAACATTTCGAGCAAATGAGCTCCACAGCTTTGCGTGCATATTCGCACTCATTTGTTGTAATTTTCCATGACTATGTTGCATAATTATGGATGAATTTCGTTAACGCTTTGTTGAATATACTCCTTAATTCATAGTTGGTTGTGGGGTTATTGTCATGGAGCTGTGGTTTCAAATAAATAATAATGATGTTCATTCACACGATTTAGTAGGCCAATTCTGATCGCCGAAACGAGACGGCAAATGACCCGGAAATGTCTCATGCAGTAACTGAATTGCTTCACGAGTGGAATGGCTGTGGCACCGTCTTGCTTAATTATGAAGCCACCGTTTTCGGTGGTATAACCCTCCATTTTTACTAACCCTAAACAATCAGCTATCGAATTGCTTTATTAAAACTTATCTACTCTTTACTTCACAAATGACAACAAATTTAAATCTTTCATTAATTTTAAGATTTTAAAATCAAAAATTAGTTTTTGCTACTGCATCAAGAATTCAATTAGTTAAAAGAAAAAAATTTTATTAACCACTTAGCTAAAATTTGTAGCGATGTGGTTAACAGTAAACATACTTTTTAACATGGAAAATCTAATCTAATCAGAATAATTTCTTTGGTACCGAAAATATTTTTAGTTTAGTCTTAAAATAATTTTTTTATGCTCTGTTTACTCCTTTTGTTCTAGTACTAGGCTTCTTCAAAACAGACTGTTTTGTTTCCTTGCTTTCGTTTCTCCTTATTTTCTGTATGGCGGATTTACCTAAAGGAAGAGAAAGTCTCGCAATTAAAAAGCTTGCACTCTGAGCTAAAAAATGTTTGTCTATACTGGGATTCAAATTACGGTCCTCAAGATTTAAAATTTGACACTCTACTTGATACACGACGCAATCTTTTGTTTTTGAAATGTTATTTAATATTTTAGTTAAATTTTCAGCAGAATTTTACTAGTATTTAATTAACTCAAAACTAACAAAAAAAAACTATTATCAATTAATAATAATATTTTTTAGAAATATTTAAATAATTTTAAAGTCATTATTAAACATTATCAATAGAAATGTCGAAAAATATGATGCAGGTTATGAAATTAAATTTTAAAAAAATTAAATGTAATAATAAAAACTGTTGCTAGTTACATGTTAAATTAAATTGAAAATTTATATATATGAAGAGAATATAAAGTTATTTATATATACCAATAAAAAACATACATATAAATAGAATAAATCATTTATAAAAAACAAATTTAACCTCAATCATGATATCCTTTTCATTACGTATAATTTCAATTAATCTAAACACAAATTCTGTGGTTGAATGGGCAACCACGTATGTCTTACAATCAAATTTTTCAGGAGAGCTACAAAACCGTGTTAGTGCTGAACGATTTCTGAATATATATAGAAGTTACGTTGTTATGCCATTAAAATAATCGGAATTGGTCCATCTTATTTGAAAAATTTTTAAAACCAAGTAAAGTTCGTTTAAAACCAAGCAATATGGCATTGTTAACTCAAAATTTTATAAAATTAACATACGCGGTTGCCCATGAAAACCACAGAATTATTATGTATGCATTGAGGGCAGCGATATGTAAGTTAAATTTTTTTATTAATGCTCTTCAATATTTAATTATTTTTTTCATAAATATTAGTTAAATTTATATTAAAACTAATTTAGTCTTATAAAAAATATTTAAATTTTTAATATAATAATTAATCCATTTCCATTCTGTCATGCAGTCAAATAAAAAAAATCTATTAAATTGGACTCATAGTCATGCAACCATATAAATGTAATTATTACATAATTTTATGTATTAATATTTATAAGCCACATACATACATTTTTCATTGATCTCCATAGCTACATATATATAGAGAAAATAACTTAAGCAATCTGATTTTATTTTTATTATAAATAATTATAAACAAATATTATAAATACTAAAGACAAATTAAAATTTCGTAAAATACAATCACTTTATGATTTAAGATATATTAGAGGTAAAAAATGTTAAAGAAACAACACTTTCCCAAATTGTACATAATTCCCAAAATAGCGTATAAAACATATTTATTATAAACATATTTATTTTTAATATTTGAAACGATTTATTTATTATTTTTTTTACTTAAGTTAAACATTCATGTCGTATCTCAAGTATTTGCAAAGAAGAACCTAATTCAATATTTTATTTAAGTTATAAATTTAATTTGAATTAATATAAATAAAATCTTTATAATCTTTATATAGTGAAAAAATGTTCCGCTTTATCTAGTTTTTAGAGAAAAATGGGTTAAAAAACGTTTTTACTATAGAATTGTGTTTTTCACCCGTATAACACACATAACGTTGACAAGAATCTTTAAAAAAAAAAAAACAAAATAATGTGCGTTAGTACTGTGTTATTATAGTTTTTTTGTACATATATCCGTCACACGATTTGTACAATTAAACTATAGAAATGATATTATGCATCAAGCAAAGATTCCAAAGAGAATCACTATTCTTTTTTTTTATCATTTGTAACTAAAAACAAAAATCATCACTTCAAATCCTATGGTAAAGTTTTTTTAATTTTTTTTTAATTTGAGATTTTTGAAGAGGCTGCTCCATACATATTGTCGTAACCTTAGAACA
The DNA here is from genome assembly GCA_941918925.1 of Phyto melanocephala. NCBI lineage: Eukaryota > Metazoa > Arthropoda > Insecta > Diptera > Rhinophoridae > Phyto > Phyto melanocephala. Next base: position 101,782,080 of record OW799234.1, on the reverse strand, counting down.
ACGTACTCGATTTTGTTAAGCAATACGTTAAGAATTTTAAATTTCTATTTAAGTCACCGGCTTTGAAGTTATTAAGATACAAGTCGAAAACTTCTTATACTATCAACTTGTCCCTGTAATGCCCTAGTGGCGCTGTGACCCCAAATAGAAATTGTATTATTATATTACAAATATGGATTTTTTTTTGAATACAAATAATTTATTACAAATATAAAAAAACAAATTATTACCAGTTTTAGTACTAATTCTAAAAGCTGCATGTATAGTTAATAAAATAAATCTTTTTGCATGACATTCTATGGGTAAGTTCTAGTTTTATTTCAGATAAAGTAAAAGTGCAAACAAAATTTTTCCAAAATCATAATATATTTTAAATTAAAAAATTCATAGAAAATATAAAGAAACAACTAAACACCAGTTTAAGAACTTTGTCTTAAATAATATATTGGGAATAAAATAAAATGACAGTTTTTTTACTAATCGCCACTAACAGTTTCAAGACAATGAATAACAATAAACTTATTTCGCAAATCGAATCTCTGAATTTTTATTAAACATTTTCTTCCCATCGAACTAAAATCTTTCAAAAATATTGTCAGAGTTACATATTTTATATATAAAAACATTGAAAGAATTTCCATAGGAGCTGCAAAATTTCACTCTGTTTTAGTAAAAAACAAAGGCAATAGCGTTTTTTCGCTCATATCTCAGTTTGCTATGAATCTACATAACTTGTTTCTAATTGCAAACTTTTTAAAATCTTAAGTGATATACTAATAACATATAAGGGCCTGTAGTATACATGGGATCTTCAAAAAGTTGATTTCAACAAACACAAGGATAAACGGACAGACGTTCTTAGGTAAATAAGTTCTTTTATCTGTTAGAACTCAGTGTATATACACTTTATAGGGTCTTCAATGAATAAATGAACCGAATGACAAACTTATTAATACCCTTTTACCCACTCATGTGAAGGCTATAAAAACTTTACAAAAATCGACTTAAAGTCCGAACCGTTTATTATATAATAGGTTCTAATGGCAAATGTCGGCACAACTACTCAATTTCTAGTGATCTTATATTTGTTGTCAAAACGTTATAAAAATCCACGATTGAAAATCGATCTTATTTTGTATTTAAGTGTTTGATAAAATATGCGAATTGCAAAAGTTTAAAATAGTTAATTTAAAGAAATGTGTTTCTATAAATATAATGTACTACATTCGCTCTTATTATTATTAGAACAAGTATTTTTTTAAAATTTAAATTTTTTATTACTTGGTACGTATCACCTATATATTAAAGAGCCGTCTAATCATAAGAACAATGGCTTAAAAGCAATTACATTAAGTATAAAATAGAGTGTATTTATTACTTCTGTCTCATTATAAAATACATACACATATATTTTTCTTTAAAATCAAATTACTGAACATCAGAACAAAAATGAAATAAGACAATGTTGAAATAAAATTAAGCTGGATCAGCACAAATATAAAAAAAATATTTTAACTGAAAAAAAACTTTCAAAACATGTTTAAGTGTTTTGATAGTAGACATATATCAAAGAAAATCTTGCATAAAGACTTTGATTTTTAATGTTATGTTATAAGATGAGTTCACATGAACTGAAAAAATGGCTTATAGAAAATTGTGCCCTAAATGTAATTCTTTAATTCATTAGGTTAATGCTTAATATTTTTAAAATTTTTTCATATATTCGTTTGCACTCGATGTTTGTGCTATGCTTTGTTTGAAAACACAAACTTTGTTTGATAACACAAACACTTCCAAAGCGGTAGATAATATTTTTTCAAGTTATGATTGATTTATTTTAGTTAAAGTTGTGTTCTGTTTTTATATTTACAGTAAAATATAGTGATTGGAATAAAATGCATAACATTAAAAATATTTTGCTCGGCTCCCTAGTACAAAAAAAGACGTATGAGTAATATATAATTATTTATGCTATAAAATATAACTCATACGCTTACGTTGCAACTAATACAACAATCTTAATAATGTGCAATATAAAATAAAACAATGGAATCTATAAGTTGGTCATTCCATTTGTAATATGTCATCCAGCAATCTAAACTCAACGAAAAAAAGTATTTATGAGAACTTTTGACATAAAAACTTATTACGAAATTTCAAATATTTGAGGAGAGTCAAGAAGCAAACGACAATTAAATAATATTGAAATTAAATTGATTTCTTTGAGGTAATTGCTCTAAAACAATTTTGAATGTTGTGGAGTTTGAGAAAAGAATATAAAAAACACAAATTGATGTTACAAATTTAATTAATATGGTTCTTAAGTCCACAGATGAAAATAAATTTAATTAATTTCAAGTTCGTACGACAATATCCTAATATAAGTAATTCAAACATATTAGACATATTTTGATTCACTGCTTTTAATTCAATACTGCAAAAACTTTATAAATGGCTTTTATACTAGAAAAAACATCAAACTTATTATGAACCCGTGCAGAATATTTTATGTATTTTTCTTGCCAATTCTTTACTGTGTATCAAATAAAATTGCGGACAAAGTGTGCATAAAAGTTCCAGTAACCGGTTAAGTATTACACTTAATAATAAAACTGAACGCTTGTTGCTATAAAATTTAAAATATCATTTGAGGTTCGCTCGAATTTCTTTTCTCTACCTGGAATATTAATTTTCAGACTTTTAGCACATTCTGGTTAGCGGGTAAAGTCTTATATAAAAAGAAACAACCTGCTATTACACAAGGGAACAATGTTTTTGTTGATTGAGAAATATTTGTTCTTTTTTAAATTATTTGGGACGCTGAATCCAAATCTGCACTTGACTTTTTCTATCAGTTCAACTTTTCTTGATATACCGTTATGTCTAGAGTTAAGGCACTTCCACTACACATATTGGAATAACTTGAAAATGGTTTACCCTAATCAGTTCAAAAAAACCCAAAACTCGTCAACAATATTATCTTAAGTCATGCAAACATTGGTTTTAAATTTGCCCAATATTTTCGGAGATATTGGGAATGTTGTAGCAGAAACAGGTGTTTTTGAATAAAATTTCAACATTTTTGATTTTTTAAAACTTCTTAAAAGTATAGAACGAAAATAATCTCGTTATTTTTTTACGATCATATAGGATTATGTTCCGAACCAAATGAGCCATATTTCGTTCAAATCAATCTACAACTATTGATTTTATTTTTTTTTTAAGGTACTACTGTGCAAGTGGAATTATAGAATAACTGTAATTCATAATGGTGTTATCGAATGATATAATATATGTTCATTGAGCTGATGAATATTTAGCGATTTGTAACACTAAATTAACGTTTTTTTATTCATTTCAAAATGAGGTACCATCACTTAATTGTGAATAAATGCAAAACACCTTCATCGATTTTTATGAGCAATGCCTCATTTTGTTCATAGGTTATGTGGTTTTACGAGAAAATAATAAAACTTTAGACTTTTGAAGTTTTCTTGATTTGTTTAAAAATACCAAGGCATATTTATTCATCAGGTAACTGCAGTTCAAAAAGAAAATTCTTCTATATAATTTTTTAATATAACGTTTGACATTTGAAATAAATAAGAGAAAAGAGAATATTGCTTTTTATCTATGGGCTTTGACGCTAAAGTTTAAAATAATTGAAGTAAAAAATAATCAGCTGACGAATCAACACTACCTGACGAATAAATATGCCTTGTCAAATAAGAAATTTGATTTTTCTTATTATTTTTTACTTTAACGACCATTTCTCAGTTATTTTTTTTTGTGTTTGATTGTTTATTAAAGGTAATAATTACATCTTTAAAAGAAACACAATTTTGAAAATCGCTTAGTGAGGACTAAAGTTATGATTTCTTTAATTTGAATTTTTGGCAAAATGTCGGAAATGGGATTAGTACCTGTAACTTAAATGTGACCTCAACCTGGCAAGAAAAAATTGCAATAAAGTTCCAGTCAATTCAAAACAAGTTCAATTTTGTTCTATTGTGTTATTAAAACATTTTTTGAAAATCACAAAAGTTTTCAATATTTTCCATCGTAATTTCAATTCAAAGACTTAAAAAATACAGTTGAACCAATAATTTAAACCGGCTGATCACGCATTATGCCGGCAATTCGTTTCAGATCCCATCGAAAACAAGAGAAAAATTAAATGCCATTTTCACTTGAGCCACAACTAATACACTGAAACAAAAATATTTTTAATGTCTCAAGAAAATCTCTTTTTATTAATATTAAAATGATACCCCATATTATAATAGTTAGGAAGTATTCAATGTTCTTTTTTACAAAAAATAAAAGGATTCATTCTAAAACTAGAACGCCTTAATAAGAAGAAGAGAAAGGGCTGGAAAAATTCAGCAAATATATTTCGAATCTTCTGGCTAAAATTTATCACAGTGTTCTATGATATGTTTGAGCCCCAAATAGTGTAAAGGAAACCTCTTCATGGCTCCCTTGTTTACCTTAGAACTTAACTTTTTTTAAATCAGAATGTTATTAAGTTTTCTTAAACAATTCTTAAATTAATCACTTTTTTACTACTTTTCCTGCCATTAAAAAAAACAAACAAGCAAATAAATAACAAAGCATATTAATTTCTTCCAAAACATCGTCATTGTTCTATTAAATGTATGTATATATGTACAAAAAAAAGTGACATCAATGTTGTGATCATCATCAACAGCCACAAGACAAAATGTTTTGACTATGTCGTTCTTATTGAATATGACACAAGTGTTTAAAATTACATGGCCGAAGACAAATTTTATAGTCCTCGAAGAAAGAAAGAACAGCAAACGACAAAGACATGAAAATGAACATAAATTTAAATAAGTAAATGCATGTACGCCTGTATAAGTAATAGCAATGTGTATGTGTATGTATATGTCAGCAATGAACTAAGTACAATATGAGAAGTTTTTAAAAAAGACATAGACAGATTTACAATAAAACAAAACTTTTATACAACAACACAAACTTGTAAATGTATTTGTGCAAGCATATGTAATACTTTTGCAGATGTCATATGAGACACAGATTACATACATTTTATAAAATACTTCCGGTTTCCTTGTGTAATTTTAATATTTACCAAGAAACTGCTGTTTTGTATTTTATACTGAGAACAACTTTCAAATTAAGGGGTACAATTAATTTGGTAAACAAAATTAGAAGATTTTAATGATAATTTTTTTATTTAATTTGATTTTATTGAAACATGTACTAAATACAGACACATATATAGATCTTAAATTTATTTAACCTGTCAGACCTAACATTCGAAGTGATCTATAATAAGACTGTCAGATTCTAAAATTTTATTATGATTTGCTCTCACTTAATTTTTCCATTTTATTATGGGTAAAAATCTTCAGAAAAGCGCTTACAAATTGAGGTATTTTTTTCGCGAGTCCCGTCATATATACAAACTAAAACAGCGAGTTTTTTTTTCTGGCTTGATAGAAAATATACATATTCAATAAAAATCTCTATAAATAAAAATCAAATGTCTCGCGGTAGTAATCACATTACATAAGAACGCCTGCACTAATTCGCTAATTTTGAACACTCACACTTTTATGACCACTCTTTTAATTTATCTAAAATCGAAAAATGGCTCGATCGATTTGTAGATTTTGTTATAATAATCTATTAAGTTCAAGAATAGTTCTCACGAACATTTTCGTCAAAAATATTCCATATCTGCCGCATATCTAGAGTATTGCCATATCTAAAGTCATCAAAATTCGTGTTGGCTCTTATAATAATAATTCGCATAATTGAGCTTAAAATGAACTGGAAAACAACTATGGGCGTGTTTCCTTCAATATAAAGACAATACGTTTTATACGTTTAAAACTATAACATTAATAATTTTAGAACTTATGTGTTTTCCATTTATCTTATTTGTTTAATTTCAAACAAAAATAGATTGTTACACATTATCTTACCCGGTATGGCATAATAGAAAGAACTACAGTATATCAGTGAGTAAAATTTTTTTTATTTTTTTCCGATTAACGAATATAAACGATTGAGATAAAAGCAGCTTAAAATAATATGTTACTAAGTATGCCTTTGCAAACGGATATTATGACATGTGTAAACATGGTTTGTAAAAAAGAGCACCTTGGCATTCGTGACAAACCGGTATACGCCAAATCATTAATTTTTACACTTATATTCATGATTAAAACTTTATATCCTTAAATTAAAAACGGTAATATTTTCCGCCACGTTTAAAACTTTATATCCTTAAATTAGAAACAGTAGTATTTTACATCCCTTAGGAGCAAAAGGATTTCTGGTTATATTTTGCTATTAAGCATTTGTAGTGTGCCCTGTAGAGGGAGTTAAATATTTCAATATAAAAACTCGAACACAGCGATGATAATTGCTGTGCACAGCCGGGATTGAAACTAGTGACATTCAATTTGATGTTTGACACTCACACCATTACACCACGCATTAACATAATATCACAGAATTAGTTTAATTCTACTTTCATTTCATTAGTTTATTTTGCATACATTTTATTTTCATCTTAATTTATTTTTACATTTGTGTAACTTACTTTTGTCTAATTTATATTCTATTTTAACATTTTGGCAATATTGAAATTGTGAATAACTTACAATTCGTAGCATACTTTCAGGATTTATTCTAAAGGGTGTTTTTTTAAGCCCGATAGAACTTGAAATTGTAAAAAATAACACAAAAAATTAAATTGTAATCAAAATTTTTTTTATTCGAAAGATCAATACGTGACATTAACATTTGAAAATGATTTCGGGCATATGGGCACCGCGGCTGTTCTTGACGAAGCGCATTCTGGACGTCCGTTGTTTTATCGCAAAATTGTGTTCAGCGATGAGGCGCATTTTTGGCTTAACGGGTTCGTTAATAAGCAAAATTGCCGCATATGGAGCGAGACCAATCCACAAGAGACCCTACAGACTCCATTACATCCAGAAAAATGCACCGTTTGGTGCGGTTTTCACGCTGGTGGCATCATCGGACCTTATTTCTTCAAAAATGAGGCTGGAGCTCGCGTTACGGTCAATGGAGTTCGTTACCGCACCATGATCAATGATTTTTTGTTTGAAAATATGGATGACATTGATCCGGAGGAGATGTGGTTTCAACAGGATGGCGCTACGTGCCATACGGCGAACGCAACCATCGACTTATTGAAATCAAAATTTGGCGATAAGATGATTTAGAGATTGGCCTCCAAGGTCGTGCGATTTGACACCTCTCGATTATTTCCTGTGGGGCTACGTGAAGTCACTGGTTTATGCTGATAAACCAGCAACAATTGACGCCTTGGAGGCCAGCATTGTTCGTGTTATTCGTGACATACGGCCAGCAGTGCTCGAAAAAGTGGCCCAAAATTAGACGTCCAGAATGCGCTTCGTCAAGAACAGCCGCGGTGCCCATATGCCCGAAATCATTTTCAAATGTTAATGTCACGTATTGATCTTTCGAATAAAAAAAAAAATTTTGATTACAATTTAATTTTTTGTGTTATTTTTTTCAATTTCAAGTTCTATCGGGCTTAAAAAAACACCCTTTATAATTAACATTGTTTGGAAAATTCTCGATCTGTTATTATAGTAAAGGATTTTTCAACAGGCACGCTACAAAAGCAGACCGATCGGGACAACAAACGACGCCATATTTTTTGCCGCTCTTTTGACATTTCTCTTCGGTAAGGTTTGCCATTTCATGATGGAAAGATATACAAGCCAACGAGTCGAAATTATTAAAATTTACTACCGAAATTCGGAGTCAGTGGCCTCAACGTTAAGAGCGCTACGTCCAATATATGGTTGTCATAATCGTCCTAACAGATCAACATTTGAGCGTCTAGTGGAAAAATTTGAATCCACAGGCACAGTACGAAATTTTCCCGTGCCAGTGAGATAAAGAAATGCCCGTAGTGTCGAGAATATTGCTGCCGCTGAGGCTTCAGTTGAATAAAACCCAAATGTGTCCCTCACACGTTGTTTTTAAGCGTTGGGCATCTCTTTGGCCTCGTTGTGGCGAATTTTGCGAAAAGATCTTGGTCTACACCCTTACAAAATCAAATTGACGCAAGAACTGAAGCCGCTTGACCGCCAGAAGCTTCGTACGTTCGTGAATTGGGCTGAGCAACAACTTGAAAATGATTCGGATTTTCATCGAAAAATCATCTTCAGCGATGAAGCTCATTTCTGGCTGAATAGCTTTGTCAATAAGCTAAATATGCATTATTGGTCAGACATCAATCCACACGTACCCCATGAGTCATCATTGCATCCCGAAAAAATTACGGTTTGGTGTGGTTTATGGGCCGGCGGCGTCATTGGGCCGTTATTCTTCCGTGATGATCAAGACCGGCACGTTACTGTGAATGAAAATTGCTATCGTTCAATGATAACGGAATATTTTTGGCCCCAATTGGATGATATGGACTTGGAGGACATGTGGTTCCAACAGGACGGCGCCACAAGCCACACAGCATATGTCACAATCAATTTATTGCAAACCAAGAACCTGTTTTTTCTCGAAATGGTCCAGTCGATTGGCCACCTCTGTCGTGTGATTTGCCGCCGTTAGACTATTTCCTGTGCGGCAACGTCAAGTCTATGGTCTTTGCCAACAAGCCAGCGACGATTGATAAACTTCGTACGAATATCGAACTTGAAATCGAGTTCCATACATAATGGAATCGAACGTACTTTCACAGGAATAAAGAATTTCATTAAAATGCAAAATTGTTTTTGATTTATTTAAAAAAAAACTTTTGTAGCGCTCTTATTGAAAAACCCGATATAAATATGAGAAAACTACAGTAAGCAGTAGTGAGTTTTATACAGAACATACATTAGAGAATATCAAGTAGTTTGAAGTTATAGTGAAATACTAAATAAACTATTGTAATATTTAAGTGTGTTAAGGTAAAACCAGGTGTCTAAGATTTCGTTGTCAGTGTTAAATGTGAATAATCCTATAATTAATTTGTTTTAAAAGAAATTTGACCAGCAAAAAGGACTTATATGTATGTATGAATGTAACAAAAAATGTTTGGAAAATTTAATTTTCGTTCTAAAATTTCAATTTCCATATTGACAAAAAAAAAATCTTCTGGCATGATTCTTAATTTAATTTTAAAAGTTTGTAAGTGAAACTTTTTATAATTTGTTTGTTTTTTTTATATCGTGATTTTTTGTTTGTTTGTTTCAAAAAAAACTTTATTACACCAGACATATGTAAAATGATTATTGCAATTATTATTATTACGATTATTGTTGATGTTATTGTAATTGCGGTAAAAGCTGTTGTTGTCTTTTCTGTAACTCAATTGTATAATATTTTACTTACCACATACATACATAAGTTTACAAAGAAGAAATGAGGGAAACGTTTGTAATTTGAACGTGCCTTAATTACTTTTATATTTTGTATGCAAATAATAATTTTACTGATTTAGAAACACTAATAAAGTTTAAAGGTAAATAAAATGATCAACTAACTGTACTGCCTAAACTTTCACACACTCAAAATAGTACAAGATAATCTGTCCTTTAGTAATACTTTATATTTGCACAAAAAAGGCAGAAACTCTATTAAAAATAACGAATAACTTCAAAGTAGACAACACTGATACACTTTAAAATAATAATGTTATTTCCAACTTCCAGTTTTCTGTTACCTTTAGTTATTTTATACTTTTTTATTAATTTTGGATTTGAACTCCTTAAAAAATTTAATTTTTGGTTTACTGTACATTAGAGCATACCACCTTGCAAGAGAAAAATTCTTAGAACTCTTTCAAAAGCAAAATATTTTTCTAGCGCAACCTTGAAAGAAAATATTTTACAATTTTTATTACAACTTTGTACAATAAAACAATAAAGTGTAACATATTATTTTTTATCTCGAGGACATCAATGGTTTTCTTTAACCACCTTTGTCTATACATATGTGTCAGTTTTTAAATTCACTCGAACATCAGAAAATTTAAGTTCGCAATAACCATTAAACTTTCACTAAGAAAAACTATCGACTCCTTAATTTTGATGCCCTAAAATCCAACTGCCTAGCAAAAATACTTTAAAATCGAAAGTGTACCGTAAATTTTTGCTTTGGTACGGTCTACGGTGTATGTTTTTCTTCTCGTTTTTTGTTCACGACAGTTGATGAGTCAGTGATGGCGGTGGTGGCGCTAACAAAACAAGGCATTTAAGATTTCGGTAACATATTTGTTTTATAACCTTAAGGAAACGCATGAAGTAGCTAAAATATTTCCTTATTTTAAATAAAAAAAAGAAAATCGTCAAAAAAAAGTTTTTCGAGCAATTCATTCTTCATTTAATGCCTAAAGTAAATCTAGCTTTTCATAATTGAATTAAAACCAACAACATTAAATAAAGAAGTATTAGTATTAATGCAGACAAGCTTTTTTAATTGAATCTCTAAATATATATTAATGTACGTTTATATGTTTTATAAACTTTTTTTTGCTTTTAAACATATCGAGGGAGTTGCAGATTTTTGTATTGCAAATAATAACACTTGAAATTTACGTTATAAAAAAATTATTTTTAATTAAGTTTAATTTAATAAATTATTAATTGTATTATAAATTATATACACAATTAATTACACTAGTTTACAGCCAAAAAATACCAAGAACGACACATGCCTAGATAAGTTAATTGGGACCTCCTGAACACGAAAAACGCTGTAATTTTGTTTTTCTAAGTACCGTTTTTTAGATAACGGTACTTTTGTGTTTTTCGGTGTATGGTCCCACTCAAACCCTTGTGGAGCCCAACTTCATTGCTCACACACTATATTCGGCGTAAATTAAAAAAATTAAATTAAAATGACGAGCGACTTGACTTGAATATAGTGTGTGAAGATGAAAATATTGTCGTTCCACAAAATCCTTAATAAAAACTTTATTTTTCATCCGATTTTTTTCAAATTACGCTTAAAATGTTGGTAATTAAATAAGTTATTTGGTAAAAACATAAAACATTCCAGATCTTTCCTATAACGTAGAAAAAAAACGAAGTAAAAATGAAAAATTTTGAAAAAACGTAAAAAATAGGCAAATTTTGAACTTTGAGGTGCCATAACTCAGCCATTTCTTATCAGATAGAAATTTGCAGTATATCGACGGAAAAGGCATTCAATTACCTTTCCAACGATACAACACTTATCTCGATCGGATTTTTCGGTTGGGCTCCACAAGGGTTTGAAAGGGACCATACACCGAAAAACACAAAAGTACCGCTATCTAAAAAACGGTACTTAGAAAAACAAAATTACAGCGTTTTTCGTGTTCAGGAGGTCCCAATTAACTTATCTAGGCATGTGTCGTTCTTGGTATTTTTCCAAATTAAAAATTTGTAAAGCAGTGTTATTATTTCACTTATTACTAAACACCTATTCCTGTAGCTATTCGACTATTTTTAGCTGCAGTGCCGTCTAACACCTAATCCAAACGATGCTTTGAAATAGTCGATTTTTATACCCTTCACACAGTGAAAAAGGGTGTTTATATAGACGTTTGTTATTCTTTGTGAAATGTCTACAATTTTCATTTCCGACCCCATACAGTATATATTTTCTAAAAGCTTTTGAATAGGGGAGATTAAGCTCTGTCAGTCTGTCCGTCTGACCTTCTGTTCGTGTGTATGTTGAAATCAACCTTTTGAAGCTCCCCGGCATCGCCTGTACCCGCGTGAAGTATTACAATATTGGAAATATTCGGGAGCAGATCGGCATTGAAAATCAGAAAAATTGGTACATAAAAAACTGATATATGAAGGAAAAAACCACGATCACCTCGTCTTTTTTCACAATAACATCAACAACATACATACATACTTACGATACCACGTTTGTCAGAGTAAACGTGGCATTGAAGCCTATCTGAGACAAAAAAAAATTTTTGTGTAATTTTTTATTTTATATATTATTTATATTTTTATTATTTTTTTTTTAAATTTTTTTGTTTATTTTTTTTTTTTTTGATTTTCTTTAATTATTTTTTTAAATTTTTTTTTAATATTTTTTTTTTAACATACGTAAACTCATTTTATTATTTTACAATGGGATGTTTTTATATATGTATGTTTTTTATATGTATGTACGTATTTCATATGGAGATGAATGGTGATACAAACAATTGTTATTGCATGACTACACGTTGTGAAGGGTATATAGGATTCGGCACGGCCGAATATAGCACTCTTACTTGTTTTTATTCTCTTTTAAAGAATCTACCAAATCTTTTTTTATGCGAAGATGTTAATGATGTTCTTTTGTGATTTTTTTTACTTACAATCAATCCATTTATCTTCTTAAATTGCTCGTATTTAAAAAAAATTTCAAAAATTCTAATACAAATATATATATTTGTAATGCAAAATATTTTTGTATTAAATTTTTTATTTAAAAAAAAACGAAGGAAATATTTATTTTTAACAATATATTACGCTCTCCTTATTCTGAGCCTAAGCGTTGGTTAATTAGCCAAATGTTCTAAATTTATAACATAAAAAAATGACTGTTGTGAACGACCCTTCATAACTGTCAAATATCAAATTTAAATTGACGATTTTTTTAATTTTTTTATAACAAATCCATTAAACAGATTCGGAAATTAAGTACTTGGCGTCACCGAAGGAAAGAGAAAAGCACTGACTTAAAAATATTTGGCAAGAAAATTTTTAAAAAGCACTAAAAACACTGGTAAAATTAACGAGTTGATAACGCTGTTGGTTCGACTGTGTCAGTTTTTATCAAAGTGAAGCATGTCAAGTTTCAAGACTTCAGGACTTTGCCAGCTTCCTATGTAAAATAACAAAACTTCAGTTAAATGAAACATTAGGAATTCAAAGCTAATTTTAAGTTAATAGCAAAAGGTCCCCGCTAAGTTCAATAGAGTTCCAGTATTAGAAATAAAATGTCATTTATTACGTTTATAATATGAATTTATATATTATGTGTATTTATTATAAATTTTTTTTTTTTTTTTTAGTTTTGAGTATATTTATTCAAGTTTTACTCACTTACATATCACTCCTGTTCTTTTAATTTGCTCTTAATTTAATATAAATATTTTAATTATAACAAAGAATTTTAAATTGTTCTTTATATCATTGTATTTCTCAATAATTGCATAAAAATAATTAATCAGGCATTTTTTCACGAAAACTTTTACAGTTTGTTTTTTAACTAAAAAATATATTTCATGTTATTTAATATTTGTAAATTTAACACAAACAAACTTACATATATTTATTTTTAATTCAATCTGATTTTATCTATGGAAATAAAATTGTTTCACTTTTTAAACTTTTATTAAAATTTTCCGGCAAATGAATGTAAATAAACAAAAAACACAAATATTAACATTTTGGTCTTGATATTTCTGTTAGTTCAATCCTTATATATATAAATAAATTATTTCAAAATTATAGTTCAACTTGGATGATTCTGTCTGCTTTAGGCCCTATGTTTTAATATTTATATTGTTTCTTAAATAACTAGAGTCTCATCCCCTATACATTTCCATCTCTTTTTAACCGCGTACGGAAAGCTGCCTGAAAAATTTTCCGCTATTTGTTATTCTGATAGAAACTTGAAATTTTAGCAAATCTGCATACTGGCGCTAACTTGTCAGTGCTGATAGTAAAAGTAAAATGCAATAAAAAGTTGTCACAGAAATGGGGGTTGCAAAGCTATAGTATATAGTATATAGTAATTGTAGCCACAATTAAAAATTTTATATTAAAGAGTTTATATCAAAGCGTTTCTAGTGCAAAATATTAAAGTACACAACTACCCTTAAAATATATTGATATATTAAAAAAACATTCATTCGTTGAAAAAAGCTATACTTTCAAAGATCACAATTTAGCCAAAGATTTTACAAAAAAACTTTTTATTTGTTTTATCTCTTTTTGTAAAAAAATTTACGAAATAATACCTAAAAATAATCTTGAAATAAACACACGTATTATTTAAAATAATTGTGTTTTTTTTAATGGTACTTCCGATTAAGTATCGAATAAAATACGCTCCAAATGGCCCATATGGCTCTGATTGAAGGTGTCAGGTTTATTTGCATTAGACCGAGATTTCACAAAACCCAACGGTATTACATCGCATGATCTTGGTGGCCAATTGACGTCAGAATTTCGTTAGATTGTTCTGGAAATGTTTACTGCAATAAAGAAATAGAGTCAATGCCTACTCTCTCCGCCTGACCAAAATCCGCACCAAACGGTTGCTCGTCGAAGGTGCATATTTGTATCTCATGTGGATTTTCTGATCCCCGTAATTTTTAATTTTGTTTTTTTTTCAGGCAGACATTCAGATGGATGCTTTATCGGAGAAGATGATTTTTTACGAAAAATCGGCCTTGACTTTTTTTGATACTTTGCTCCATGAAAGCCGATCCAATTTCTTAAAATTTTTGATTACTCTTCGACTGTAGATTCTTTCACGTTTGCGAGCAGTCTCTGCAGGTGGTAACGAGTTTTCACAATTACATCTCGTTGTTCTTTCGCAAAGCACACCGCAGCTACCAAATTTCAGAATTGTCATTTGCACAAAAAAATTACACTAAATTTAGAAAGTTCATTTATACTTTTTTGGGTATGTGTCTTAAAATTTTAATACAGTTTTGCTTCTATTTTGCACCAAAAGCTAAGTTTTGTATTGATAAAAAAAATTTCGCCAAAGCAAATTGATTTTATGTAAAAAAATTAATTAAAAATTCTGCATGCTTGAGTTTGTTTGTTGTTTTTTTGTATCACTAATTATTACCCAATATACCAAACGTTTAAGATTTGACTGGGAAATGCAACTGCATCTGCCTTCAAGTTTCAAGCTAATTGCTGCACCATCGTTAACATTAACAAATGTAATAAAATAAATGCACGTTTAACATATACGGCCAGAAAAACATAGCGACCTCAAACTCTCAACATTAAAAAATCCTTGTCTAAGGACTTTTTACTTAAAAAAGGAAAACTAAATACTACATAAAATACAAACAAATTTGAGTAAATAATTTTTATATACCAACATGCATCTTTAACAAGAAGACGGTGCTTTACAAAGTAAACTGTCTTAAATATTAAAAAAAAAAACAAATTTATATGATCTCAACTGGCAAACAATTTTAAATAAGTTTTCCGCAACATATATGCACATACAACAAGTGTGTGTAAATAAAAAGGAGATGTTTCTTACACACAAATGTATGTTGATATATGTGTTTATAATATACTTACATATACAGCAACAACAAACAGTTGCACTTTGATATGTCAACTTTGAGTGACAAGTTTAAATAAAGTTTGTTTATCTTTCAGCAGCTACAATTTTTTTTTCATGTTTGGTAATTCTTTACACATACAAATATCATACAAAATGTATATTTTTTCCCCATTTGCAACACATTTAATTTGCATAAATTAAACAAAAAATACAACAAAATATTAAAAGAAAAACCAAAAGAAATTCATTCAAGTTTGTCTGTTATTCTTATTATTTGTTCCTCCAGCGATTGTTTGACATTTGCTGTTGTTAAATGACAGATGGTTTGAAAAGAAACACAAAAAATTTGTTTGAGTTTTTACTAGCGAAAAAAAAATAATGAAAATTTATTTTAATTATATTTGCGAATAAGAAAAACATCAAGATTTTAGATAAGATTAATTAAAAAGGGTTTGGCAGGTTTACTTGTCTCAAAATTATTATTATTATTTATTGAAGCATAAGTTGTTTATTGAGTTTTTTTTTTCTTTTTGTGCTTTTGATTTGTTGACCCAAAAATTATGATTGATTTTAATTTAAATTGAATTTCTTTTTAAGAATTTTAGATATTTTTAAATATTTTCTTTTTATCAACATCAGCGGGATGTTAACTACTCAAATATATTCAAAATAAGACATAGAGAATAGTACTACTTACAAGATGGCATTTTTAGATAGTGTTATAAATGAGGGTGTTTAAAATTTAAAATTTATTCTATTTGTCATTAAATTTTAAAACAAATAACTAAAGATTTATATGTATGCATGCCTTAGTCTACTTATATTCGTATTAAACTTTATTTATTTCAAATATAAACAATGTATTAATATAATGTCTATATATGGAGTTATTGCACATGTAAGCTTACATGCATTTAATTGCATTCATACATAAATAAATATAATACTTGCAACAGTAAGTTGCAATTTAAATTTCAGTAAGTTATCACATTTACCTTTGTATAAACTGTTTAACACTTCTAACACTTGAGCGCAACTCGGAGATGATAAACTTAGTAAAATTGTATATTGTACAGCAGTGACAGGTTTGGTACAATTTTTGAACTATTTCTTTAATAAATTTCAATTATTCTGAACTATGGAATACTGAACATTCCAGTAACGCTTTTGTATTGTATTCATTAGAGATAGATTTTAATATTAGCTCCCACGATTTGTTACTTAAGTAATAATTTTCATAAATAGTCTTTCTTTGTATGTGAATATCTCTTTTCTTTGCTGATCCCTACCAGCTTTGGAGCTAATTATGATATTGTTATTAAAAGTAGCTGGTACTAAATATCATCCAAATAAAAACTCATTTTTTTTAGCAAAGATATCATTATTTCACTTTTCGATGCGGGTACCGATCCAATTTATCGATTTTGCGCCTGAAAAAGTAAATTGATATATCACGTCAGAAAATAACTAACAAGTAGTCAATTACTTGTTTTTATACCCTTCACCTGTGGTATATATAGACTTGTCATTCCGTTTGTAATTTCTACAATTTTCATTTCCGATCCCATAAAGTATATATTTTCTGGAAGCTTATGAATAGAGGAGTTGATTTAGCACTGACCATCTGTCTGTCTGTCCGTCTGCCCGTCTGTCCGTCTGTCCGTGTGTTGGTTAAAATCAACTTTTAGAAGCAACTATATGTTCCTCAGATCTGTGTATGGTTTCAATCTCTTGGAAATATCCGGGAATGAATCACTATTGAAATTCAGCTTAATCGCCTTATAACTTTCTGAGATATGAGCAAAAAACCACGACCACCTCGTTTTATTTCACAATTACAACAACAACATACATATATACTGGTTAGAGTAAACGTGTCATCGAATTTTTTTTTTTTGTTTTATTTATTATTTTATATATTATTTATATTTTTATTATTTGTTTTTAATATATTTTTTTTATTTTTTAAGAAAAAATTTTTTAAACAATTTTTTTAAATTTTTTTATTTTTTAATTTAATTTTTTTTATTGTTTTTTTTTTAATTTTTTTTTTTTGAAACACAAACGTAAACTCAATTTATAATTTTACAATGGTATGTTTTTTATACGTATGTTTTTTTACATGTATGTACGTATTTTATATGAAATGAATATGGAGGTGATACAATAACATATTGTTATTGCATCACTACACGTTGTGAAGGGTATATAAGATTCGGCACGGCCGAATATGGCACAAGTATGTTGTTTTTTTTTTCTATTTTGTTATATTTGAAAAATTGCATTGTTTTTTTATTTTATAAAATGATAAATGATATTGATGATATTTTAGACATTCAAATAATATTTAAAATAACTTCACATATACGAGCTTTCCATGAATCCTAGATTGACTTAAAATAATTTACTTATTTATTAGTTTAAGTTTTTCAAATTATTTTTTGCACTTTGAAATTCTAAATCAAATGTTTCGTGATACTTTATAGCACCCAAGACCATAACTCGTCAACCACTCCTGTGGTAGCGATTACAAAATTGCAACTCTTTTCTCGAATGTCCCTGTCATATGCTCTCTGGCGAATTTTAATATTTTTTTCTTTTGCGCATATTATTATCGCTTCCTCTTCTTCCGCTTTATTTTATTTAAGGTCTTAACAGCTTGTAAATCTGATTTGTGATGCTGAACGAGACAAGTTTGCACCAGTTCTCAAGAATTCTTGAATTCTTACTTTGTATTTGTTTTCGACGTCTTAAATATCTTTTAAATATCGTAGCATTTGCGATTTTCGCACTTATTTAGGCCATGTCAGATAAAAATTCTTTGCTTTGCTTGAAATTTTTAACTTTGACCAAAAAAAAAAGCGTAAAGCAAGAGATATATGACGCATTAAAAACGCTGACAACACTTAAACATTGTTAGTTTTACCAAAAAAATATTTGTTATTTTTTGTTTAATTAAAATTTACTAAGTTTAATAAAATTTTATTATCACATACGAATTTTACACAAATGGAATGAAAACTGATTGTTAAAGCTCGCAAAAAGATGAGAGTTGCCAAACTTTTCGCTTCGCGTTGCGTTAAGAGTTCTTTATGTGACATGTTTCGTAAAAGTATGTACATTTCATCTTTGATGCTAAAGCGAATATATAACGCAATGCAAATCAAATATTTTATCTGACGAAGCCTTTAAGGAGGACTATTTTTTACTAAGAGTTTTGAGTAAAAACGCAAAAAATGCTCACTCATGTGAGCAAAAAAAATTTCTTTTTTTTTTGCCTTTTTTGGACAGCTACATTGAACTATAAAAATTCTAGTTGTTTATTTTAATTTGATGGTATAAAATCTTTGTCTGTCTGAAAAAAAATTAAAAAGATATGGCCTACTATATTAAAAAGTTTAAGAGGTTCTAACCATTTAATCGAGAGTGTATTAACAAAATTAATTTGATTAAATTATCTATTCTAAAGTTTACCTCATATTAGTATACTTACAGCCAAATAAAAGTATACTTGTTTACTTAAATTCGATTTTTCAGCCCTGACATAACCAACAAAAAACTCACACTCATTTGTATGAACTTGCAAATTACAAAATTGTTAAGAAAATATAGTCAGTACAAAGAGAGATAAGTATTGGATATTATTTCAAATAGTTTGCTAAATAAATTAAAGTTATTTAATTTCGTTCGTAACAGGAAATGAAGTGTTTAAATTAAATTGTATTTATTTTTGTCACATAAATAGTTAAATTACAAGATGCAAGAAAACTAGTTTTACTTAAAACTATTTAAAGAATTGAAAAAATCTAATACGATATTTAAATTTAAATTTTTAAACATATTTTAAGATACTACTTCAAATTATTGACTTTTATTTGCAAGCATTAAAATTTTTAAATTAATTTAATTTTTTTAACAACTCTAATTTTTTTAATTAAAGCAAAATTAAAAAATTCACAAGAAAGACAATAAATAGCGCCCATATTTAAAATATAAGATCCATAAAGATAAAAGATATGTATGAAACAAAAACACTTTTAATAAAATAAATATATTTAGAGATTATGTTTATTAAATAATTTAACATGTACATTTTTTTTTAATTACGATTTCATTTAAATATAAACAAATTATTTTAGTATTGTATAAACTAAAATAATAAATAAATGAATAGAAAAGTATTACAGTAAAATATAAAAGCAAAATATATACTGCCGTATTCATAAAAAATATTTTAGGTTTATTAAAGGCTTATTTGACAAATTTATGTGCAACATCTGTCAAATAGGCCTTTGATAAACCCAAAATATATTTTATGAATATGGCAGATAATATATAAACAATAAATACAAATATAGATTTATAAAAGGTTTAAACAAATAATGAGTTAAAACTGTTAAATATATAATAAGGAAAATTTAAAGTTAATTTTTACATAATAGCATTAAAAAATATAAATCAAATTGAACAAGTGGGCCACTATTTAATAAAAATGGTCTTTAACATTGCGGTTTTTTTCTTAATTTCTAGCTCTTGTTTTAAAACATTTTTACAATGTAAATTTGTTCAAAATGCTAGCCATTATTAACTATGACATTTTCCAAAAGACCTGCTCATCTTTTGAGGTCAAGAAAGAATCAAGCCAATTTCGCCAAGTTCTGAATTGAAACATATCCCATAGAGAGAGTTATGCGTTAATCGAAACAAATGGTAGTCGGATGGGGAAATGTCAAGACTATAAAGCGAATGAGGCAAAACTGTTAAACCTTTTTTTGAAATGAAAAAATTTTAACAGGTATTCTAACATACAATCGAGCGTTATCATGATGGAAATAATACCTTTTTAGGGTCTATCCGCATTTTCGTCGTTCGTTACAGGTTCCCTGTGATGGTCTACCAAGATTTCAGCAGCTCCCAAAAGATAGCACCTTTTTGGTCTTATTAAATATAGACCATTACCCTAGCGCCCTTTTATACTGACAAATTTCAGAGTTGCCAACTGCACAAAAAATTTACAATTACTAAAAAAAAACAATTTTATGTAGACGCCCTTTCCTTACAAATTACTTTCATTTTAAAAACTACGGAATTAGATGGAGTTCGAAATTTTACTCGAACTTTTGAGTTCGCTTTAGGTATAGGCATTCAAATTAGATTTTTTAAATTTCGACTACGTTCGCATGCCGACAAGTGCCCCTTGGTCGTCGAAAGAAATATATGAAAAGTTTTATCAAGTCATATTTATTCGTCAGGTAATCAAAGTTCGGTGAAAATGTGTTTAAATTTTTTTATATAAAGATTAAGATTTAAATAAATTAATAAAAGATAAACGGCCGTATGTTATAGAACTTAGCGCAGCTTTACAAACCGTTGTTAAGCAAAATTCCTTAATGTTATATGCGAAAACGTTTATTAACTTAACATACCTTTATTAAACCTTTATTAACATTAACTTTAAATATTTTAAAGTAGGAATATACCTTCTTTAAACCTACTATAAAGTGAGATTTTTATTTTTTCTTTCTGTTTATTGTCATTTTTTTATCAAGTGAAATTTTGTAAAAAAAAAATTATACAAACAAAAAAAAATAGTGTTAGTTGTAAAACTGAAAATGGACACATATAATTTAATTAGAAGAATTGGTAAAAATAATTGTAGTTTAGTGAAAAAGATAAAATTAATTGTTTTGTTTTATTTAGAATATCTAATTCAAATATCAAATTATTATCGTCCACGAATTTGTAACCCGAGGATTGATGCTTTTTCCATTCCGGATGACCAATTTAAAAAATATCAAAATTTCACAAATTTGTTTATAAGTTTCACAAAATACTCAAAAAATTATTAAATGTAAACAAAACTTTTTAGTGATGTACATACAATCAAAACAAATAAAAAAAAACTCGTTATTCAAATACCTAATTTATCCCTAACAAAAAAGTGTTGTTAATTCTTCTTAATTATTGATTTTTTAATAAATATAGAACAAATTATATATACACATTAAAAAATGAATCAGTTGTTCAATGCTAATACAAAAAAAGAAAGTTACTGTATGATAAACCAAATAAAATCTGGTTATAAACGACTACCCAAATGAATTTATATTCGTTCTTGTGTATCGCTAACTATTAAATGACAAAAGAAAATAATGGTATTGCCATTATCAAAACTAAAAACTCCTTCAAACATACGTGAGTTAGAGTTATGTTTTCTCATACGTTTTTTTAACAAAGGTTTATTAGGGTTAAAATATTTATTAAATAATATTTAGCTTAAGTCTACATTAGGGATTTTTTTAACATACGGCCGAAAGAGTTTATTTTTTATTTGGCTATAATACTATTTACAAGTTGCTTTAGATGGTATTATCTCCCCGCTATTTTGATTGCCAATGGTCAATTTCAGATAATTAAGATACTTAATGTAAACCATTTAACTTACGTTTTTCTAATTTGGCAATAAATTGAACTGCTGCTGAAAACACGGTAATATTTTTCTAATTTTAAATTTATTTTCAACTTAAGTTAAATTTGTTAAAAATTATTTGGACACATATTTAAAAATAATTATGTGTAATTTTATAAAAATATTAAAATTAAATTATTTCATATTAAACACAAAAAAAAAAAATCAAAGTGCATGTTGCAGTCAAACCTGATATAATTTGTTGATAAGAAAATAAAATATAAAATAAAATAATCTTAAGATAATTACGTGTAAATAATAATTAGACAAGCAGACAAATTATATATAAAACCTTGTATAATTATTTAAACTTTTTTAAAAATGTATAATAATTATTCTATTGTTTTGTTAATAAATTGATTATACAAAAACTAATCAAGTATTAGTAACAGTTATTAAAGAATACAAAACAAAAACAAATACAAATACAAAAATATATTTATTAAAATCAATATAATCAAATTTATATGTAAACAATTATTATACAACAAAAAATTAATTATTTAAAATTAAATAAAATTATATAATCCAAAATAAAGTAATAATGAATAAAATAAATATATATAAAA
Source organism: Phyto melanocephala (assembly GCA_941918925.1). NCBI lineage: Eukaryota > Metazoa > Arthropoda > Insecta > Diptera > Rhinophoridae > Phyto > Phyto melanocephala. The sequence goes on along the minus strand of OW799234.1, from coordinate 101,759,727 downwards.
AATATATGACAACAAAAATTAAAAAAAAAATTTTTATATTTTTTGCTTTAAAGGTAACAAAGATACAAATTTAAAAAACAAAAATTAATAAACGTGTTTTTTGAATTAAAAGTAGTATGATATAAGAAATCAAGTGGCAGATTTTGAAGTTTTTACACTGCGCAACAAAAGTACACTGCGCAAAAAAAAAATTTTTTGTCTCTGCTAGAAATAAAAGTATGTGGACTAAATATATTGATTTTAATGCCCTTAATTCAAATCTGTTTTCCGTTTTTCTCTAGAACGTAGGGATTTTCTTTTAAGGGCCTGGCATATTTCACCCCCTAAATCGTTGGGTTGCCTAAAATATTTTGTCATAACTTGAAAACGGATTCTCTGATTTTAATAGCAGGTGGATCAGAAGATGCATCGAAATTCTGCTTAAACTAACTCAACACATTTATTTTCTATCTATTACTATTTCAGAGTTATTAAAAATGTAATGGCGAAAAAAAAATTTTTTCCTGCAAAATTCGTCAAATTTTTTGTTTTCAAAATGCCATAAAAAAAATTTAAGAACCAAAAATTTAAATTTTTAAGATTTTTTCAAAAGCCACATTAATAAGGAATATAAATAGTAAAACTCAATTAACAAGTGTTGATTTTAAAGGTTTAAACTCATTCTAAACAGACTGCATACATATGATTTACGGTCTCATTAAAAAAAATTTTTGAAAATTGTAAGGCTCTAATGAAACAGTATTTTCTTATGAATTTTATATTATTTAATACTTAATATACGGAGAAGTTAAACTAATAAAAATTCCTGCTGCTACATCGGTGTCAGGAAGAAGAAGTGTGATGGTTTCTGATGAAAAAGATTTTTTTAATTACCCGTTCTATTTGCATACTGCTGCTTATAAAACGTTCACTGCTCAGAAATAACCTATAGAAGACATCTCGATTTGTATCGCTTCTGCTGAATTTGCTCGAATAATTCGTACGATATAATCGTAAGGGCTTATTTCTGGCCTCGGCAGCTTCTTCTGACAATTGGATGGTAGCCTGATACCTGGGTGCCCATGTATTTTTCATGTACCTATATTTATTTTTTGTACACTTATTTTTGTGATAAATGCTTTTAATAATTATTCTTATTAGGTACGGTATATATTTTTTGTAACATATAATGTTTTGCAGAGCAGCTATATAAAAATATCCTTTATGGGGATGTGTGGGACATTCCCTTATAACTATTATCGATAATAAAGAATTTTTCAAATTTATAATTATCTGCAGGTATTAACATTGTGAAGTGTTAAAAGTGATGTAAATAACAGTTAAAATCAATAATTCAAAATAAATAAAAGTTTATGACAATATAAATGTATAAGAAAAAGTGCCTGATGAGCAAAAATGGAAGAAATGTAAAAATTTTCAAAAATCGTCAAAAATAATGACGCAAATTTGCGCAAACTTTCTTTTTTGGTTCTACAATTAGAGATTCCAAATTTTATTGTGGTATGAGAGATAATTCGTAGAGATGCTAACCTCACTTTCAAAAACCTCTTCTTTTTCTTTTTTTTTGCAAAAAAAAGTGTATAATTTTTTTTTTTTTTAGCTTTTGAACGAATAGTTTCAAGATGAATATTCAACATATTTAATTTTTTTTTTCTTTTTTAAATAACTTTTGATCAATCCTTTCAGCGAAAAAAAAAATCATTGTTAAACTTTTATTCGTTTAGCCGTAAAAAAATATCACATAAACATCCAGAAACCGAAAAAAAAAAAAAACATTTAAATCTCATATAATTTTCTTCACTTTCCTGACTTTAGCAGGGTCTCAGAGCTAAAAATCGCAACTAAAAGTCTTTAGAATTTACAAAATAATGTAAAATATTGTTGTCTGTCGAGCTGCGTACTTAGTTCTTAAGATTCCCTAAAATTTAGTTTTGCCTTTTTGGCCAGCTTTTCAGGACAAATACTCATCTGTGCAACGGCGAACGACGAACAAAATGGTACAAGGTGACCATTTTTTATTATATTTGGTTTTACTTCTCAACTTTTTTAGAAAATAAAGTTAGTTCTTACTCTAATACTTAATTGTTTTATTTTTTATTTTAAGACATTTAGAATAAATGTTAGAGGTCTTATTCATAAATAACGTTTTGGAACGGACTCAAAGTCAAGAAAATGGTGAATCCGTATATGCAAGGATTATTTTTTGGCAAATCCTGGGACTTGAGATTTCTTTAATCCCGAAAATCATATAATTTTCAGGATCGAGATATAAGGATTGGCATTTCTATATACAACAAATGAGTTTTGATGGAAGATTTTCATATAAATGTGAAGTTACGTCTTCTTGCATTTAGAAATACACGCACTTGTAGTTACGTCCGTTTAAATTTCGTTAATAAAATCGCCATTTTTGATTGTAGGAATCTAAAATTTTGCACGAATTTTTATTTTAATATTTAAAACGAACCAAAAAACTCAATTTCGTAATTTTGAGTAGTTACTTCCGTTTGCATTTAATAGGACGATATGTACATATATACTGTTTTTGAAAAATAGTAAATTAACAAAAATTGTTATAGAATACATACATAAGTTTTAGAACATTTTACGCTGGTATATAGAATATATAAATATAAACCCTATCAGGAAGAATAAATAAAGATAACAATTTAAAACATCTACTCTAAAAAGTTTCTTTTCAAATTTCCATAAACTGGCAATTAATAAAAAAAATTTAATATATCAAATTTATCAAGGCATATCCATAGGTATATGCATCGCGGCAACAAACACTAAATTTAATTTTAATACTTTTTAAAAAACTCTAGAGTGAAAACATTTTATTCATGGTTTTGTATTCCATATAACGTTTTAAACCAACTAAAACTGTAAATTATTTATTTTATAATTAAAATAAAAAAATTTAATTTGACAAAAAAGTTAGTAACGCCTATTGATTCGATATGCCTCGGAATGTATTTTAAATTGTTTGAATGTTTTTTATTATCGGAAAATTAATCGTAAAAGTTTCAGTAATTTTTATTTTTATCGAAACAAATTTAAATTTTTTTTTTAAGAAAAATTATTTTGAAATTTTTAAAACCATATATGCCCAACACATAACCTCCTGAAGGAGTTGTTTGTCGTCGGATTTAGCAACAGTTACAATTATTTTTTTTTTATTTCTCTCCTAATATTTTGTACAAGACATGCAACAATTTTATCCTAACAACTCCTAATATATGGAAAAGTAATAACGGCTTAAGTTGACATAAATACAAAAAGAAATAACTGTTTAAGTTGGCATAAGCAAAAATTGAAGCAACCACTCCGTTGCAATCCCGCTATTTAAAACACACCCTTACGCTTATTTTGAACTATTTTAAACAACTTTAGAGGAAGTTATTGCGTGAAAATTTATTGCGTATATTTTTCCAACAAACAATAGATATCATTTGGAATAATAACTTATTTTTACCTATAATTTAAATATATAAGCGAAAGCCAATATGGTCTTTAACTTTTACAAGGTGGAATTCATATAATAGTGTTTATTAAAAAGCGAATCAATTTACAAAAATCCTTTCAAAAATTTAAAATTTCCTTAAATACCATAAAAACCGACATAAGCAGTTTTCCCTTATTATCACAGATATTGTGCAAAATTTTTCTTAAAACAACCATTAAGGTATTTTTTATATAAAAAAAAATATCACAAAAATGTTTCGATCTACATGGGAATGTACTTTAATATAAACACAATTTATTTAAAATTTGATATATAAAAGATAATTGGTGACACAGAAATTTTAGATTTCCATAAATAAATTAATTTTTTTCTATGAAAACAATTATAAAAAATTTTTCTTAACCTTTAGCAATTTCTAATATTTTTTTATATAAAAAAGAACTTAATAAAGAATTGGAAATTTGTAAGTAAATATTTTTTTAAATCATTCTGATTCCGTTTTTTTTTTTTATAATAAATTAAACGAAACTAAATATTTTATTAATATAATAAGAAGAGGAAAACAACATAATGAATTTTTAATAACTGAATGTAAGTAACTATTAATTTAAAAATAAATAAATAAACAAACAAAATTACTTCCCTCTGTATCAAATATTAAATCAGAAAAGTACAATAAATAGCACAAGGCCATTTAAAATGCCAGCCACTCAGTCAAACGTATAATATTTGTTAACCAAACTTCACTTCTGCACAACTTGTACGCGTACATTAAAAATCAGCCACAACAAGAAAGTTAATTTAAAATTTTTTATTTTATTTTTAAATGCTTAAAGAAAAATTTTCTCACGCCTCCTGCTAAGAATTGGCTGAACACAATTACACACATACACTTACTGAACCCACTAACAAGCATTTCCTGCCACCATTGGGAAGACCACCACCACCAAATCATCACTACTAAATACTTTGGCAAACAAGTGCGAGTGTATGTTTTGGTATAAGGGTAAATAAGGATGTTCAAATATGTTTAAGTGTGTTTAAGTGTGTTTTTGTCTGTTGTTGTTTTCTTAAGTATCAGCAATCTTGTAATTTATCCATCCTTAAAGCAATTAAATGCTTGAAAGTGAAAAGAAAAAAACATACAGCATACAAGAACAACAGCTATGGGAAATTTCTTGGCATTTCTTTAAACGCTATGAACGGCAGCAGCAGTAATAACAGCAAACAACAACGGATGTGAATTAAAGTGTATAAAACACAGCGTGGCGTTGAGGAAAGTCATAAAAAAAGGAGTTCTAGTATTTTGTGTTATTTTGGCAAAAATCATATTAAGAGCCATAATTATATGACCCCCTCCACCAACCCACAAACAACTCATCAGTATTACTTACATCCGCACACAGTCAAAGACATTGCTATCGTCTGTCTTGCAGCCAACCAAAATATTCGAAAGTCACATAACTTACTTACTCTTTTTCTTTTGACGTTACATTATTCGGAAAATAATATTTTACACCGTACTCAAAAGGAGTTTCTAACATTTTCTCTTAAAGATGTTATACCGTTCAACAGCCAAAAAAAGTGGCTTCAGTCATACATTTTTTATAAGGGTTTTCACAAGGCATATTAATCTACCTTGGGTTTTTAAAGGTCTTTAAATTGAATATTAATTAAATTTTTGCTAAGTTTATTTTTGGCTTAAATAGAATTGAATATTAGTACCAATCCATATTCATACAGGTATATGCAATGGCGAATTAATACAACAAAGCCACTTTTTGGAACTGTTTTCTGTCAAAAATATTAATTCGTTTTCAAACAAGTACGAGTGCTATGTTCGGCCGTGCCGAATCTAATAATACCCTTCACAACGTGTAGTCATGCAATAACAATAGTTTGTATCACCATTCATTTTATATAAAATATGTACATACATAAAAAAACATCCCAATGTAAATTAATAAATTTATGTATGTATGTATGTTTGAAAAAAAAAATAAAAGAATTTTGAAAAAATTAAAAAAATAAATAAAAAATATTAAAAAAATTTTAAAAAAAATTAAAAAAAATAAAAAAACGTTTAAAAAAAATTTAAAAAAAAGTAATGAAAATATAAGTAATAAATATAAAATAAAATATATAAAAAAAAAAAAACAATTTTTTGGCTCAGCTGGGATTCGATGCCACGTTTACTCTAACCAGTATACCATGTGTGTATGTATGTATGTTATTGTTGTACGTTGTTGTTGTAAAAAAAAAAGTGGTCGTGGTTTTTTGCTTATATCTCAGTTGTTTATGTTCCGATGTTTCTGATTTTCAATACCGATCTACTCCCGAATATTTCCGATATTTTAATACCTCACCCGGGTCATTGCAATATCAGGGGGCTTCAAAAAGTTGACTTCAACATACACACGGACAGACTGACAGACTGACAGAGCTTAATCGACTCCCCTATTCATAAGCTTTCAGAAAATATATACTTTATGGGGTCGGAAATGAAAATTGTAGAAATTTTACACGGAATGACAAACCTATATATACCCTTTTTCACTGTTTGAAGGGTATAAAAATGTAAATAAATAAAACAATAGTGAATTCGCCTTGATTAAATCAAGTAGAATTCATAGAGGTAGAATTATGAGCCCACTTGACGGGGAATCATTTTCGCCTTGATTTCGTTTATTAATGCAGGAATGGAAAATGAGATTTTGGTTTCGGTATTAAGCAATTAACTTACGTGTACTTTTTTGATAATAAGTGTGTGAACGCTTTCTGGTTGATGTTCCTACTGTTTCATTAGCACTTTGCTCTGCTTATTCAATATTTTCCACAGAACCAGTAAGAAGCAAATCACTTACGGTGCCATATTGTTAAATACAATGAACTAAGCAACAAATCATTGCTTCAGAGGAAAATTCTAAAATTAAAATGTCCTGCGTTAAAATATTACACATTACGTTAAAAATTAATACATCGCTTAATACTTTTCGCCCACCCTGTACTAGCGGACTCGGATGGTGAAGCTGGTCCCATCTAAATATTTTTTAAGTATTGTTATTAGTATAAATAGTTTTGTATTTCTCTTCTCCTATGGCTGTGTATGCTTTTATTTCTCTCTTACTTATTAATATTATTCAAATTGGTAAAATAGCGTAAAATTCCCTTTTCTCTGAGAAAAACTACATTATCTTGTAGGTAGGTAGGTAGGTAGGTAAAGCTGGTGCAAAGTTACCCTCACACCTTCACTCGGAGACCATTACGGTCCATTGTGACGCCTTAATAGAGAGAAGAATAGATATATTAAGAATAGAAGAGAAAGAGAAGCAGACAATTCCAGAGTCTCCGGCGGGAATCGAACCCGCAACCCCCAAACAACTGACTTGTCCTTTACCGACTAGTCCACAGGGGCACTCAACATTATCTTGTAAATAAAAGTATCCTATATGCTAGTCCAGACATCAACGTAACTTCATTCCAAATTGTATCAAAATCCTTTTAGTAGTTTTTGACCCTTCGAGTTCAGAAAGACAGGCAGAACCATATATTCTTTAAATTCTTTTATTCTAGATAAATTTTCAAACAATATTTTACATTTAGTATAGATTTTAAAAAATAATATTTTTTACAAGTTCCTGTTATTACTTTTATTACTTATACAAATTTCTTAGAAACCGTAGACTTTTGTGAATTATTCTAATTAACTAAAAATCATTGCAACAAAACCATAAAAAAATAACCTCAACTTACACAGTTGGAAATGGTGTAATAAATAAAATCACTGGTTAATGGTTCATTTTGGTTAATACAATTTGTGTGTATGTGTGTGTGTGTTTATGTTTAGAATTTCCTTAACATTCAACAAAAAAATTTAATTGAAATTAATAACACAACAATATTGGCTTTCCACAAAAAAAATAAAATAAAATAAATAATAAACAACAACAAATGAATATATTCAAAATTGTTTTAAATTGCCCAGAATAAATTTTCATATTTATGCCTTTAATTTATGACCATTTAAAGTCAATTTAATTTTTTAAAACAATTTTAAATTCAAGTGGCACGTTAACTGATGAGTAAGGAAAATATGTTAAAGGGTAACAACAACAAGCAACATTCGGTGGTTTCAACTTGTTCTAACCCTTTCGACTTTAAAGTGGTTTTTCATTCAATTAGAAATTCTTCCAAGTGTTTTGTAATGTGGCAAATATTACATTTAAAGTGTTTGTTGTTTTTTAAGTTTTTTCTGTCTTATTTTCTTACCAAGTTATTGTGGTAAAATATTTATAATTTATTGAGAAAACAGAAGTATTATTTTTCTTATAAATCAACTTTGTCTTTGGATAGGAAATATCTATGAACATTTAAATATTGTGCGTAGTAATGTGTTGCCTTTGGAAAAAAAATATATAATTTAAAATATTTATAGAACATATTTTATTGGTTAAGTATTTAAATTGAATGATTTTTGAAAATCTTAAACGATCTAGGTTTAAATTCTCGTTAATTGTAATTGTAAAATATAAAGTTTTTGTACAGCCAAAGGTATGATGACACCAGTTTAATATAACGAGAATTGACTGATTCGCAGATTCTCGGTTTGAATGTAGAACTTGTTCCCCAACTTTTATAAAAGAAGAAAATTTGTTCACTATTGGTCAATTTTCTTGAGTTTTTTTTCTAAAAAACAAGTAAATTAATATGGATGAAGTTGGTTTAATAAAATCCAAAATCGTGGTCAAAAAAAACAAAGAAACAAACAATATTTTTTTCTAAATTAACTATAAGTGCAGCCCAGATTTCAGATTTAATATCATATGCCATTGTCTTTATTATTTCCGACAACATCTTTGAATTTGATTGTACATGTTTAACTTTGTTGTACTAGTCAAGCAATTTTATTTATTACCCATAATTATGGGATTTAGTAAAAAATATTCGCCATTTTGTTTTGAACGCCATCTTGGATTTAACACTTTTGCATAGTTTGCTGTATTTTACTGGTAATGTCCGTTCATTTTATACCAATATTGTGAGGGTTGAAGGGGACAAAACAGTAACTATTTCTTGTATTTAACCCACACATTTGCCATTTTATAGAGGATGCGATCTTAACTTTCACTTTTTTCTATAGTGTACTATGTTTGACTAGTCAAGCCCTTTCTTCTGATTCCCATATTGACCCTGTCTGTTCTTGTAATTCTGAAAAAATCAGAAAAAACAAAGAAACAGTTATATTTTGTTCCTTATTCCTTATTTAGCTTTTTTCGAACCAATTTGTTAGTTTTGCTGAGACTGCTGCTTGCGATATGTCGTCATTATTGAGTCAAAATTTTTTGAGGAGCTTCAGAAATTTGATATATGTGACCTTCTCCGAGAAAAGGGACCTAGTTTGTCGGAAAAAGGGTTTGGACTTAAGAGTGGATTCTAATACTTAAAAGGTTGAAGAATAAGACGAAATGATTTAGATTTCTGATAAAAATTTATTTACCCCCATTAAAACGAACTTAGGGAAATCGATAAAAATGAGAAAAACACTTTAAAAAAATTCTTTTAAGCATGACGTCACCAAAGTCGGCACCCAATCATAACTAACTATACCAAATCGCATCTCCCAACTGAAGGTGTGTTCACAGTGATAATGCGTTATAAAAGCGTTTTTCCCAAAACTTCATTTTCACACACTAGATCCCTTTTCTCGGAGAAGGACACTTATTTAAAAACATATACTTAAAGCTCTCCAAATAAATGTTACCTAAAAATTTACGATTAGTGACCGATTTGCCTAAAAATTATTTTATTGACAAGACGTTTCTGCTGGTTATTAACAGCGATTTATTCTCAAATATTTTAGAAATAACTTATATCACGTACAGATAGATATTAACAGCATGTGGGGGTTTCTAAAAGTTGATTTTATTTTTTTATAAAAAAAAACATATATCAAGGCACTAAACCAACAAAAAACAAATCTATATATATAAAGTGAAACTCTGTGTGTGTGTGTGTGTTAGCTATAGACTCCGAAACCGTAAAACAGATCGGGCTGAAACTTTGGTAAGTTGTTGTACACATACCAGGGAGTATTTGTGGGTGGCAAAAAGTGGGCGGGGCCACGCCCATAAAAAATTAGTTATCATTTTTAGCTACTTGCACTTGACCGATTTTTCTGAAACTTTGCACATATATTGAGCTGTCATGACTAAATAATTTCGTGATAAGAAAAGTGGGCGGGGCCACGCCCCTAAAAAAAATTTAATTTTGAGGTACTTTCACTGGATCGATTTTTCTGAAACTTTCCACACATATTAAGCTGTCATGACTTTATAATTTCGTGATTAAAAAAGTGGGCAGGGCCACGCCCATAAGAAAAGTTATAATTTTGAGGTACTTGTACTGGACCGATTTTTCTGAAACTTTGCACACATATTGAATTGTTATGACTTTACAATTTCGTGATTAGAAAAGTGGGCAGGGCCACGCCCATAAAAAAAATATAATTTTGAGGTACTTGCACTGGGCCGATTCTTCTGAAACTTTGCACACATATTTAGCTATAATGACTTTACAATTTCGTGATTAAAAAAGTGGGCAGTACCACGCCCATAAAAAAATTATAATTTTTAGGTTTTTGCGTTTGATATTCAATTTAATATTCATTTTGATTCTTTAAGGGGCGTAGCAACGCGCGCCGGGCTTTTCTAGTATATAATAAAAAAACTCGAATCCTGATGATGCTACACAAAGAGGTAGCGAAATATTGATCAAATAATATAAAATAAAACAAAAAGATTTTTTATTTTTGAAAAGACCTTAAGATTAAAAAACTATTATATGTTGATTTCAACCAACACACGGACAGGTGGACATTGCTTAATCGATTCCTTTGGTTGTAAGCTTTCTAGAAAAACTTTCTATATGATATAACGTCCTTATATAACTTTGGTCAAAATTTTTACAGAAAATAATATAATAGAATTCCTTAAATGAATGATCATTTGTAATGAAGATTGACAGTGAGTATTTCTATCAGTAAATATATTTCGTCTGTGTTGCCCTATGGGTCGGAGTTATCCCCTATGTTGTATTTATTATAATATATAATATATATTCACGGGTCCAAAATGTAAAACCTTGAGGTTATAAGCTGTGTGACATGTTGCGCCGTCTTGTTGAAACCACAGCTCCTGTCCATCATGGTTGTTCAATTGATGAACGAAAAAGTCAATATGCATGTCTCTATAGCGGTCACCTAGATTTCAAATTTAATGTTATAGACAATTTTGTTTTATATTTTCGACGCCATATTTTATTTTAAAATATTAAATAGTTCACTGTATTCTATTTGTCAAGCCCTTTCATTTGATAACCATACTGATGGGGTTATGAAAAAAAATTACCCACCGTTTTGCTTAGGACGCCGTCTTGGTTTATAACTTTATGTTATAAAATTATGTCTTAAAATTAAATATTTCAGGAGAGCTACAAAACCGTGTTAGTGCTGAACGATTTTTGAATATATATAGAAATTACGTTGTTATGCCATTAAAATAATCGTAGTGGGTCCATCTTATTTGAGAAATTTTTAAGACCAAGTATAGGCCGTTTAAAACCAAGCATTAAGGCATTATTTACTCAAAATCGTATAAAATGAACATACGCGGTTGCCCATGAAAACCACAGAAATAGGTCTAGCCTTTTCAATCATACTAATATCATTTTTACACAATTTCGTTCTCATTAATATAAAATACGTACATATAAGTTTTATTATTCTTTATAATGATTTTATCTGCTGAAAACTATTTAAATGAAAATAATAAAATAAGTTAATGTATGAATGTATCGATAAATAAAAAAAGTTAATTTTTTTTTCTGCCACAGCCGGGAATCAAAACCAGGTTCGCTTTGACCAGAATACCACGTTTGTATGAATGTGTTGTAAAAAAACGAGGTAATCTTGGTTTTTTCCCCATATCTCAATTGTTTATGGCCCGATTTTTCTGATTTTTAACATATATCTGCTCCCAAACATTTCTGATGTTTCGATATCACATATAGTTTCATAAGGCTTCAAAAAGCTGATTTTAACATACACACGGACAGACGGATAATGCTTAATCGACATCTCTAGTCATAAGCTTTCAGAAAACATACACCTAATGCCATCGCAAATGAATATTGTAGAAATTTCGCATGGAATGATAAACCTATATATGCCCTAACACTCTCTGTGAAGGGCATAATACAAGTTAAATGGAAAAATTAGATAAATTAGTTGCATTTAGTTGGCTAAGTGTATTTTTACATGTACATTTTATATTTTAACAAACGTTTGTTTAAGTTTTTTTGACTTACTAACAAAAAAACATTTTGCAAACCCACACTGCAACACCTTAAGTTTACTTTTAAGTGTAGATAAATATCCTGACAAGGAAATTGCTCTCATTTAAATTTCTTTTCTTCAAATAACACTTTACTTATACAAGTAAAACACAAGGTCTGCTAAAGAAATATTTAAAATATAAAAAAAATCAATAACAATAAAAACAACATACCATGACCAAAATTTGGTCTGGTTTTGTTAGATTTTTGTCTGGTGTTTTGTTTGAATTTGAATTTAAAAATCCTCTAAACAAACATAAAAACCTAAAAATAAGAACTGCATTCACAAGGTGTCCTAACATGTCATATTATCATAATTTTCTATGATTTCACAATAGTTAAAAATTAATTTATTGTTGCTTTTGAAGTAAAAACTGTTCTAAAATAATACTACTGTGTATGGTATGTTTATTGTGCTATTACAACCTTTCAGATACATGTGGCGATCCGCTTAGAATCTGTTAAGCCGAGCCATCTGTTATCAAAAATTAAGCAAGATCGACGAATTAAATATTGTTATATCACACTCAGTTCTGAACAGGTCGTTCACAGCAGTCATATTTTTTATGTTATTATTTTAGGACATTTGAATTAAGGACACCTTGTGAATACAGTATATAAACGTACTTTTATTTCTGCTTCAAAAATGTTAAGGCAATTTCTTGTTAAATTTTTTGTTAGTTGTTGTTATTGTTTCGGTACGTTAAAATCAAATCAACAAATGCGTTTAACAAAAAACGGGGAAAAAAATTAAATGAATTGAAGAAACTTCTATTATATGGCCTTATTTTGGCAAATGATATCAAGAGTCACAGCAACTTTTGCGGTTAAAGTTTTAACCAGATACAGTTTAGCAACTGCAATATAATGACTAACGTTATGGATATGATGATATAAAATTTATATTAAAAACTAAATTCATTCAACTAATAATTTGTTCAGTAATTATAAAAACTTTAACTGAATAGTTTTTTAAATTTATTTTCTTTTAATCACATTTGAATCGTACTCTCTTTATTTTGTTGTAATTATTTCCAACTTTTTTAATGAAACAAATACAATATAAATATTTATTACTTTAAAACAGTTCTCGTTGTGTATTTTCTTCTTTTCTATGCAAATAATATTTTTCAACAAATTGTAAATATCTTTATGCATATTTACGTATTACACTTTGGTTACTGCAGGGACAGTGGAGTCTCACAAATGCCTGTAAAAGCCACATTATGTATATGAAGAATCTACGTCGCATATATATATTATATTTTATCCGAGGTGCCAAAATTACAATGCATATAGCTTTGTCATTCCGTTTATAATTTCTTTAATATTCATTTCCGATTCCATTAAGTAAATATTTTCTGAAACCTCATGACCAGAGAGTCGTTAGAGCAATATCCATTTGTCTGTGTGTTGGTTGAAATCAACTTTTGGAGTCTCCCACAAGTTGCACAGATTTGTATGTAGTATAAAACTTTTGGAAATAACCGGAAATGAATCGCTATTGAAATCCAGCACTATCGCCATATAATTTTCTAAGATATAAGCAAAAAAAAAAATATTTCTGCCTCTTGCAAGGCATATCCTTGGATATGCCTTGGCCTCTTTACATTTTAAGCTGTATGATTATTTAAATACATGTTTGCTATTATATAAAAAACACACATACATATGTACATATATCAGAAAAGTCTTTTTTGTTTAGTAAAATAAAATTCTGTACGTATAGCGGTAAGTAAATAAATATATTCTTTTAACTGCTTTCTAAAAGATATTCGAACCCAATGGGGTTCTATAGTGGGACACTTATGTCACAGCAGTACACTGCGCACCATGTGATACAAAGCTAAATGTATTTTCATTTCAGAAAAAATTATGAACCTGAAACAATAATGGATCTCCCTTAAGAGTATTTGTATTAATCAAGGGTCGAAAATAGACCCGAAATAGTTGTGATTTTCTTCAAAATTTCCCTAAACAAATTTACATATGTCACTTTCATTCGTCAGCTAATTTCTTTCAGTTTCTGCTATCAAAGCCCATAGATATTAAACAATTCTCTCTTTTCTAGTTTACTTACATTGGGATTGTTGCTGTACATTTGCAATTTCAAAGAGAACGACGAAAAATAGTCTTAAGATGTTAAATCGCACTACAATGAGGGCGAATCAAGACTACCTGATGAATAAATTTGGCTTGACTTATGTTTGAAAGTTTTTGTTGCTAAAGTATCCAATAATTTTTTAATATTTTTGAAAGATAAATTTTGAACAATTTCCTTTTATTCTTTCGCAAGCATTTACGGAGAAAGTAAATGAACGCACCTTTTATTGACACTCCTCATTTTTTAGCAATCAACAGGAATCTCCAATTTTGATTTTATGTAAAGGTATGTTCAAATTAGGCATATAATTGACTAAATAAACATAAGCAATAAGATGTAATCGGCCATTGCAAGAGATTGGTCAAATATAAAACTTAACTTTTTAAACAACTTAATTAATTGTATGCGCAAAATATTATTTAAAGTAACTTAAATGGTGGTCAAATTAATTACTAATTTTTTTTTTTTTTTTAAATCTTCACCAGTTTCTGAAAAAATCCTTGTGTTTTTTAATTTTTTGGCGTAGAATACGTCTTACCTTACGGTGTAGGGAGTCATGTCAGATTGTTATTGTTGTAATCTTTATTTCATTGATTATGAGGAAACGGCAGGATAACTTTTTTTTTGTAGGTAAATGAGTATGTTATCTTTCGTTTGATATACATTTCATATTGGTTGATATCTTCCTAATATTTAAATTTCTCAAATGAAAATTGTTTAAACACATGCACTCACACATATGTGTGGTGTTTGGTTGAATGTTTGAGTTTGTAGCGTGAAAACAAACTATGCTGCTGTTTCAGTGTGGACACAAGTGTGATGAAATATTGAAATTTCGTATATTTACTTATATATTTAAGTGAAACAAATGTTACATGTGGATTTGAATTTAACATGGATATATAATTATAAAAAATATATGAAAAAATTAATTCATACATTTTTATGTTAAATGAAAGTGCTGCCAAGTAAGCAAAACAACAATGCTGCTTGATGCTGTTTGACAGCATTAACTATCAAATAAATAATTCATTTGCTTATATTATTTATCATTTATTGTTATATATGTTTTCTGTCTTATCGGATGGCGTATTCTACGTTAAACTGAATGGCCGTGTCTCTGACACAGCCTGCAGGGACAGTCCGTTGCCGAAGGCCTCGGACAACTGTCTGCTGTTTTTTTTTTTTTTTGAGATTTTTTAAATCGGACATAATATTCACAAACCACCCTCAGACAAATTTTCAAATTTTTTTGGACAACTTACGGCATGAAGTTATAGCATAACAACTTATTTCATATATTTTTTTAAAAAACAATATCATTTGGACTAATAACTTTTTTTACCTTATGATAAAACTAAATATACGAAAACCGATTTGCTATGTAAACCATAACGGGTGGAATTCATGTAGTAGTCTCTATTTTAAAGACAATCAGTTATTAAAAATTAACTTACCTGAGAAAACTAGAAAAAAAGACATAAGCAGTTTTTCCTTATTGCCAGAGATGTCTTAAATAAATCCTACTAATTTAATAAATGTGAATGTTTGTATGTTTGGATATTTGTTACTTAATCACGCAAAAACGGCTAAACGGAACGAAATGATATTTTCTAAGCGAATCTACTAGAACTCAATCACGCAAAAATAGCTGAGTGAAATTAAATTAAATTAAATTAAATTTGACAAACATATAAACAACAGCCTGGTTTAATACTATCCCGACAACTACGCAGACGAAGTCGCGGGCACAAGCTAGTGCCTTATAAAAATATTATGGGAGACCCCATTGAGCTTTTAATATAAAACATAATTTAACTGAAATTTAAAAATATTTATTGAGCTTAAATTATATTAAATCAAAGAGAAAATTATAATTTTATTTTTTTTACGTGGTTACTCTTACTTATTTAAATAGTTATTTATTAATTTGTTTTTGTACATAAATATTTGCTGCCAACTTTTACTTTCTTAATTTTTCTTTCTTTATCGACAGTTTGTTCAGTTTTATCTTTTAAACTGGCATAATAAACTATTGTTGCTGATGCTCCTACTACCGTCGCTGCTGCATAAGTTAATTTAATTAACATTTAATTAGTCCTTTGTTAAACAAATAACTTTCCTTTCAAATTGTGTTCTACCAACAACGCAGGTGAAGCTTCTTGCCAAGATGTTAAATTAAAAAGTAATTATTTCTTTTAAAGAGAAAAGAAATGAATTTTTAAGAAATTTTCTTACTGATTAATCTGCAAGTCAAAGTTATAGTAAATATTTATAAGGGAATTATGAAAATTGAAATGTCAAAAGTATTTTGGTTAAGAATTGGATACTATTTTGTGTCGAATTTCATTGTAAATTATGCACAGCAGGTAAGAAATCAGTATATTTTTTACTTAACGTGAATTTTATAATATTACAGAGTTGTATAACAACACACTTTTTAATGACTACCACAAATTGCCAGTCGTACCTAGAAGTATTTAAATAATGACACGATTTTTAATGGAATATATATAAGTACTTTCTTCTCAGAAAGTTGCTTAGCTATAAAAATTATATTCGGGTCGGCAAATTATTGTTTTTCACCACGATCTTTTGTAAATTGTGCGATGAACTTCGACAGATTTGAAGAATCACATTTCAACCAATCTAAAACTATTGACTTCTTAAATGAATACTAAAAAAATAAGAGTGCTATATTTAGCCGTGCCGAATCTTATATACCCTTCACAACGTGTAGTCATGCAATAACAATAGTTTGTATCAACATTCATCTCATATGAAATAAAAAACATCCCATTGCAAAATCATAAATTAGGTTTACGTATATATGTTTCCAAAAAAAAAAAAAAATTAGAAAAAAAATAAAAAATATATTAAAACAAAAACAACAATAAAAAAAAATTACAAAAAAAATTTAAAAAAATTTTAAAAATTAGGCGCTGAGACAAACTATTGTAATTGAATTATTTGCCAATAAAATTTATATAAATATTAACAAAAAAAAAAAAATATATAAAATAAAATAAAAAAAATTGTTTTTGGCTCAGCTGGGATTCGATGTCAGGTTTACTTTAACCAATATATATGTATTTTGTTGTAATTGTGAAAAAAACGAGGTGGTCGTGGTTTTTTGCTCATATCTCAGAAAATTATGGGACGATTGTACTGAATTTCAATAGCGATTCATTCCTGGATATTTCCAAAAGACTGATATCATACGCAGATTTGAGGAACATATAGTTGCTTCTAAAAGTTGATTTCAACCAACACACGGACAGACGGACAACCGGACAACCGGACAGACGGTCAGGGCTTAATCGACTTCTCTATTCACAAGCTCTCAGAAAATATATAGTTTTGTCATTCTGTTTGTAATTTCTACAATTTTTATTTTCGACCCCATGAAGTATATATTTTCTGAAAGCTTATGAATAGAGGAGTCGATTAAGCCCTGACCTTCTGTCCGACTTCCCGTCTGTCCATGTGTTGGTTGAAATCAAATTTTAGAAGCAACCATATCTTGCTCAGATCTATGTATAACATAAATCTTTCGGAAATATTCGGGAATGAATTGCTATTGAAATTCAGCACAACTTTTTGAGATATGAGCAAATAAGCACGACTGACTCTGTTTTTCCCATATCTTTACCACCGAAATTAAAATTTTTCAGCCATAGAATAATTTATAGGTACCTTTGCTATTATTTGTAAATATAACATGCCTCTAGAGATATTCGTGTAAAATTTTGGATAAATCGGGCTCTTATCGGTAAAGTTATAGGCAAAAAAATTTTTTTTTAATATATATTCCAAAAATTTACAAACTGAAATCAATTTTTTCAGCTTCTAGACAACTGAGAGAGTCAATATTTGTATCATCTGACTGGACTAGCGCAATATAAGCACTATAAAAAAATACAATTTATGTTGGCCGCTACTACAAAATGGCTTAAATGTAACTTCTTGAACCCCCTCAATATGGGTATCAAATAAAAGGGCTTGACTTGTAGAATACAGATATCTACGTAAAAATTCAAAATTGATGATGGCGGCGGAAAAAATACAGAAAAATGGTCTATAATATGGAATATAGGTTAAGCTACGATGTGGGATTATACCTATGTGCATGATGGTAAAGGGTATTATCAGCTTCGGCACAGCCGAATATAGCACTCTTACTTGTTTTTTTCTTTCTTTTTTTTTTCTTTTGTGACACCAATTATACATTATGATTTAACTTTTTTAATATTTTGTTTTGTTATTAGGAAAATGATAAGGATTAAAAGTACACAATGTTTTTGTTATTATTGTTTTAAAAAAAATAACTGAATTATAAATTCGACGTTATTTATTGTGATTAAATTTCGATACGCGTTTCTTTAATATCATGTATGAGACATAAATCAGTTCCTCTTTTTCCAAATTATACTGTCACGAGATCTTATTATGTAAGTAAAGTTTTAAGCTGATCAACCTTTTGAATATATAAAAAATTACGTTTAAATAGAATTCAGTAAGTATAGAATGCATGGAAAAAAATTATTTTTAAATTTATCTACTCTCTATGCTCCTAAAAGTAGCGGATTCGGATTATAAAATATACAAAATTGAATTTTTTTATACTAACTGTAAAAAATAAAGTCACCTTACTTACGCCCATTCTTAACTTCGCAATAATATGCTTGTTTTCAAACATTTTCGATTATATCTTTCTCTGACTCTTTGTTCAACAATGTTGGTCTTAAGCTTAAGAATTGTCATAAGCTTGTAAACTTACTTCTTCAATTAACCCCAAAGAAAATAGTCAGGTGCTTAAAAAGCTGCGAATGCACTGACCCATTAAAAATGAAAATTATTTGCTCTTCTAAAAATTTCAATTAAAAATGTCATTGTATATCGATGAGTGTGGGCTTTGGCTCCATCCTGATGAAACCACATGTTTTCAAGAGTAAGACATAAAAATTTTATATCATAAACCAATACCTCTGCATTGATGGCTACAGCACTTTCATCTTCATTTTCAAAGAATTAAGGCCCAATGATATTGTCAGATGTAAAACCATAAAACATCTTACATCTAAAGGCGTGCAGTTAGCGTTGATGAAAGGCTTTTGTATTTTCAAAATTCCAATACCTACAGTTCTGTTTACTAAAAATAAACCATTCCTAACTAAGCAGAACGTTTTGTATAGATTTTGCTCTAAACGTTTATTTTTGTCCACAGCGCAAATTAAAATTAGTCTATCGGATCGAGGCAAAACTCTTATGTTTGGTGATGATAAACTAAGCAACGAATCATTACTTCAGGGGGTGTTATTCTAACATTTAAATGTCAGCAATATGCTCTTTGCGTTAAAATCAATGATCGCTGACTTAAAAAATAAAATTCTATTATTCTAGTTCTTTGTTTAGTTTTGAAAGCTTGTTAATTTTTGCCCACCCTGTATGTACTGGGTGTTTTTTTCAGTGGTATAGAACTTCGAATTGAAATAAAACACAAGAAAATCGTTTTAATTACCATCAATTTGGCTTTATTGGAAGGATAATTTTATGCCATTAATGTTTAAATATGATTTCAGGCATGTGGCCGCCGCGGCTGGTTCGAATAAAGCCAATTCTACAGGTCCAATTTTTAACCACTTTTTCGAGCATATGGGGCCGTATGTCGGCAATAACGCCACGAATGTTGGCTTCCAATTCCCCTAACGTTTCTGGTTTGTTGGCGTTGACGAGCGACTTCACATATCCCCAAAGAAAATAATCCAATGGTGTCAAATCACACGATCTTGGTGGCCAATTGACAGGTCCATTCCGCGAAATTATGCGCTCATCGAATGTTTCCTTCAATAAATCGATTGTGGCGTGCGCTGTGTGGCATGTAGCGCCGTCTTGTTGGAACCACAACTCATCCACATTCATGCCATCCAATTCGGGAACAAAATAGTCGGTTATCATGGCTCTATACCGGTCTCCATTAACGGTAACTGCCTCTCCAGCATTATTTTGGAAGAAGTATGGCTCAATGACTCCACCAGCCCATAGAGCACACCAAACAGTCAGTTTTTGTGGATGTAATGGCGTCTCAAGGGTCGCATGTGGATTCTCTTCACTCCAAATGCGGCAATTTTGCTTGTTGACCATTCAACCAAAAATGAGCCTCATCACTGAACAAAATTTTGCGATGAAAATCAGCATCGAGATCAATCTCAATTTTCGAAATAAATTTGCACGATTTGCAAGCGTTGTTCTTTTGTCAACCTGTTCATGATGAAATGGCAAACCAAACTGAACATAGATGACATTAGAGTTGCCAGATTTTACCACAAAATGCCAGTTTTATCTCTATTTTAAAATCAAACCTGTAAAAAAAACACCCTTTACATAAATAGTTATGTGTGTATATTACTGATAATAATAATAAGATTTTTGACTGTGTTTCATTGCTATGTTAACGCTACTTTGTTTTACGTGTATGTATTTGCAAGACAATACGCATAAGGAGGCGTATAGAGCAAACAAGATTTTCATTACCTCTAGAAAATATCCCGTTATAGATGAGATCGGGAAATAAAAAGGTTCCCTAGAATTGCTTTTTTAAAACAAACACATATATGGTATAAAATTAAAAAAATCCTATCGAGTAGTTTATTTTAGAAAAATTATGATAAAATTAAACATTGATTTACTCAAAATGCATTTTTGGCACATGGAGCACTTAAGCCCCCGGTCAACAGTAAACTTTATAGGTTCTAAAAAAAATGAATTTTCGATGTGCCACAAACGGAACGATCAAATGAATATACGTATCCCCACACCATTTTCAAGGTGATGGATATAAAAAATACAATTATAATTATTGCGCAAAACTTAATAATACTATAAAAAATGTTTAAGGTGAAAGTAGTAGTTGTAGTTGCATTTTTCTCATCCGCCAAGAATAAAATAAAAAAAATATGCAAGCAATCTGGCAATCAATTCATGATCCGCGAAAATGTGATATTAAAAGTTTTTATGTGCCGTATCATATGGTGCTACCAAACCTTATGCTGTACAAAAACTTTTCATTTCACAACTTCACAAAACAAGAAATTAGCTTACGCAGAAACATAGTAATAGACAAACAACCTTTTCTATGTTATTATTCGTCAGCTGATTGTCTTTTTCTTCACTTATTTTAAATTCCAGCTATCAAAGTCTAATAATAAAAAAACATTTTCTCTTCTCTCTCATTTATTTCAAATGTCAAACTTCATATATAAAAAATATAAACAAAATAATTCTCTCCGAACTGCAATTACCTGATGAGTTAATATGCCTTGGTTATTTGCATATTCTTAATCCAATTTGAATCATCCCTTTATTTAACAATATAAAACCGACAACATTTTATTTGTAAACCATAGCAACCAGACATGACAATATTTTGTTTACGAATTGAAACGTCAAACTGACAAACAGTAAAATAAATAAAAAATTTGCAACAATACATTTTTTTGAAATAATATTATTCAAAATTGTTTAATTAAGAGTATTTAAAAAAGGAACCTTGAAAAAATCACACATTATTTAAAATACAAAGATAATACTTTATAAGTGTAATAAAAAACGAAGTAAATCTAGAACTGCAACAAATTCAATAAAAAAGCAAATATGGTAAGTCACAAAAATAGGCAAAACAAAATTAATTTTCTATAAAAAAAACAGGTATTTTGTTAAAAGAAAAAGTTTAAACCTATTTTTGCAACCTGATGAAATAAATAATGAAGCAAATTTAAGAAAAACAATTTTGAAAAATATAAATGATTAACTCGTACTAAAAACGGCAAATTTTAAAAAAACTAAAGACCAAGGCATATATATTTATTCTTATTAAATAAATGTGCTTTGGTAAATACTAAAGAAAATAATAAACCAACGAGTCATGTCTTGAAGTACGTTTTGTCAACGACTGATTTTGTTTGTTCAACACACATTCAGTCTACGGTGCACATAATACTAATTACATCATGATTTTGTTAATTATTTTAAACAGGACTGCTGTGTAATAATATTTTAAATTTTTATTTTAATGTATGAATTGTTTAATGGCTGCCAATACTATTACAGACAAACCTAAATAATAGCGGCAAGCATTGTGCTTAGCTCTAAGGCTAAAGTGACATAGTAAGATATTATATTTTCGTCACCTTTGGATCAGCGCTTGACTATGGATGTTAAATTTTATATAACCTACATTGTATATTCATATCAGTTACATATTTTACAATACATACATTTTTACAACCGAGATCTACATACAACAGCGTAGTTAAAAGAAATTAAGAAGTATAATAGTCCATAACTTTATAAGTATTTTAATATGCTCTCACAGTAAAACCAATTTTAATATAAAAAAAAGAAGCCTCTGCCGAACTTTTGATACCCAACACCAATTTTGGTGCTTTTTTATGGGCTGGCAGCACTGGTTGCTAATTGTGTCCAAACTACATCTCTAAAAGTGAAAAGTGTTCAGTATACGCTGCCATTTCATCATGGAGAGAGAAACTCACAAACGAACAACGACTGCAAATCGTTAAAATTTATTATTAAAATTCGTGCTCTGTGAGAAATGTTCATCGTTTTTGATTTTGAATTTTTGCATAGTTAATTGTGTTCTAGTAGTCAAGTCCTTTCATTTGAAACCCATATTAATGAGGTAAAAAAAAATTCTGCCATTTTATTTTGTACTTTTTTGAAAGTTTAGATTTTGTAGCAGTGGCCATTATAGATTTTAGTTTTTTATAGAGCATTATATTGCTCTGTGCTAATTTTCAATATTGATCTGTTCCTCCTGAATATTTTTGATATTTTGATAATACACTATTCCTCGTTTAGTCGACTTCTCCACTAGACAATTTATTTATTTATCACATTAATACATACAAATATCTCATCTATACAAACATCTGAACGTGATGAAAATAAAATAACATACATTTTACAGTGAATCGTTGTAAAACATGTGTATAAATAAATAAAGAATTTCACAAAAATTTAAGTGAAATGTAGCCTTAAGCTAAGCAACTACTCGACAAGTATCAGCAGAACACAAGAAAAAAAATATATGTAGATTGCAAAAATAAATGTGTTTATATTGTGCACAATATAATCAAATTTCACTATTAAAATAATAAAATTATGTAAAGACCAGAAACAAACAAACAACATTCTTGGCACTTCTTGTGTTTAATATTTTTTAACAAAAGACCTTGACAAAAGCAGAAAACATAAACAATTTCACTTACAAATAGTACAAAATGCAACAGCAACAAAAAATGAAAGTTTAATCCCTCAACTATAAAGTATAGATTTACATAATGCAACATTTTGGTAGAAATATTGTTTAAAACACAGTGAAATATGATAAATGTATTTTAATATTTAAGCTGTCAACGATTTTTAGCCTTGAATTGTTTAAATTAAAAGAAATGTCAGTTAGCATAAATACATCAGTAAAATATGTATGTACATGTGTGTTTAACATGCAGCATGTTGTATATTAAGCTTTAAAAGAAAAATCTTCTTGGTAGATAAGTATTAAAATTCTTTGCTACTTTGTTCTCATAAATATGCTGTTTAGCAACCTAAAAATATACTTTAATATTTTATTGATATCACTAATAGTATATGATACTGTTACAAATATACATTGGGCCAATTCAAAGTGGTTGCATATCAGTCATATTTGTGCTATTTTATATTATTTTATGCACGCATAAAATTTTTGTTAGTAATTTCCATACAAAAAAAATAATATGACTTTACACATTTGTTTCCTATGTATAAGAAATTGTTTATGTTATACTTTTACCATACTATTTTCTTCTTTCCTGTATACATACAATTTTTAACAGCGTCATCTCTGTCTTCTTTCTTGTATTAAATACATAATTTGTTAACAAAAGGTGTTCAAAGTCACTAGTCATATTAATATGAATTATATGACATAGTACAATATGAGAGTCTACTTTGAATTGGCCCATTTTAATAGTTTTATTTACATATTAATTTTATAAGTTTAATTGACAGTAGTTTCAGTTACAGTACTTTTTGTACATTAAACATTTCCTACGCTTCTATATTCCCACATACAGGTGAAATAATAGTTAATGTTCTATATACATAAGAAATATTAGAATATTTAAATTATTAAAGTGCTTCTACTTTTAAAATAAATTTCAAGTGTTATTATTTGCAATAAAAGAATCCCCGGATCATTTAAAAGAAAATTACCAATATTTATAAAATGTATAAACGTAACAATATGTTTAGTAAAAATTCGATCAGTTACAATGTTATAAATTTATTTAGGTATGATTTAATGTTTTTTTTTTCATTTTTTAATATGAAAAGAAAAAGTGCTGACACTCGAATAACACAACAGAGAAAAATTATTGTTTTTGGTTAATTTAATTTTAATTCGTAAGAAAATATAATTTTTGTCGACTTCAATTAGCTAAAACTATGTAAGTTACAAAGATGATATTTATATCCAACACTTAATCACCGATTAGAGATTGCTGACGATGAATTGTAGCTTAAGCTGAAAGTCAACACCACGCTTTCTACGCTTTCTACACTTTTTTCGCGTGTACGGGTCATAAGCGACGAGAGAACAATTCGGTTAAGTTTAAATGCCAGAGATGACTAATTACATTTTATTTTTAATTAAATCGATAGTTATGTTTCTAGTGTGTATATATTTTCTTATATTTTTATAGAAAATAAACTTAAAAAATAAAAAAATAATTTCGTAATAAAGTTTAAAACTATTGGCAAGAATCGAATATATATATTTAGAAAAACAAAATTTTCATTGTATTTATCGATGCCATTTATATAATGAATACCATCTCTCAACTTGTGTTGTTTGATGCGCAAGAAGCATGGTATGTGTAACTTAAAAAGCAGAAAGCATATGAGGTATCAAATGCGTAGAATGCGCTGAGGCGAGAAAGCGTGGTATGGACATTCAGCTTTATAACGGAAATTCATTCCACTCGGCTCGTAATGGCAAAAACGTAATACGATAATTAACAAAACGAAATGATCTCAAGGCTTACAAATATTAAAACAAAGTTCAGCAATAAAATTATAAATATATTTTTTTTACTGTTTCACTACATTTCCTATACATATGTATGTGTATAGAAAAATTTACAAAAGTCCCTGTTTACACAGGGAAACATTTGGAAGGGAAATATCTGAAATTCTCATTTGTATTTTTCTTCGCGGTCATACAGAAAACATTGTTGTCGGAAAAATTCCAGTTTATAATGAACAGTATTAGTTTTTCACTTTCTTTTCTTCCCCATTTACACTCCATTTTTTCTGTGTGTAAAATTACTTGAAAATTTTTAATAAGAACAACTCTTATCCCTAATAGTAAAGTTTTTTTAATTTTTTCAGGACGAGCAAAATCATTTAAAGTTTATTATTTTGCAGTGATTAATTTTCACTTATAAATCCTAGCTAGACGTTAACAAATTTATATAAAATTTGTGGAATTAGACTTTTGACAAAAAGAAAAATAAGTTCTTAAATCTATTAGGAAGGAAGAACAAGTAAGGCTGGTAAAAGAGTGATCGGTAAAAATTATAATATAAGATGGCGTTAAAATGTGCTACAAGCCACTCCTTGTCCTTTCTTAAGTGATCGCTCAAAAGATGCCAGAGTGTGAGCACAAGTTTGTGCTACAAAGCAGGTTGCAAAATGGTTTCTATTTTTTGTTGTTGTTTTTTTTTCATGCATTTTTCCTTTTATTCTTTTTTTCCTTTTTTATGAATTTTTAAAGCATATTTTTGATGTTGCATTTCTTTGTTAATTTGTGATTATTTGTTAAAATTTTGTGTATTTAATGATAAATTTTTGAAATGATAAAAAAATTAAAACACTCATTTTTACTCGCCCTCTACAAAAAAAAGTATTAAAAGTATTAATTAACTTGAAAAACGCATCGTCAGAATTTATCTTTCATTCCATTCTTTACAAAAGCATTTGCAAAACATTAAAAAGTTTATAATATTAACAAAAGAAGTTTATATGTTCAATATGCCATTTACTCTAAAACCTTTTACCAAGATATAGCTTTCATCATCACTTCGCCTCTAGCGGGCACTCTGTCATCAGCCTAAGAGTGCTATAATGATATTTATTGTTGCTACAAGGAGCTTTAGTGCGACCACTCTGACGTTGTTTGCTATATTACACATATTTGGTCAATATTGGGCACCTGCGGTAAATTCTACATTTTTTAACCGAGTTTTATGGTTTATGGCTTTTTTATTTTTAAGATAAAAAGCTCTCAGAAAAAAGTGCAAAATATTTGCTTTATATTTTTTTTAATTCCATTTTTAAATTAAAAAATATTACGAATTTTGCAAAACGATAAAATTAATACAGTTTTGTTACACATCTTCTGGTATATAACTTTTAAAACCCGGATGACTGGTTCTCGAGTTAGGATGAAATATGTCTTCGTACCTGACTAATTTAGGGGAATAATTTGCCACGCCCATAGGAAAAATCTCGATCTGATGGAAAAAAACGGACAACGGATTTAAGTTCAACGCATCAAAATCCATATAGTCCACATAGTTTTAATTAACGGAAAGACAAAAAATGATTTTTTGGCGAGCTGTGTAATCGGCCGTGCTGAATCTAAAAATATATTTTTCACCATCATATACATTGACCACATCATAGCGTAGTCTAGATTTCATACTAAATGTTAAATGCTTTACTATTTCCAACGCAATCTTTGATTTTGAATTGTTTCATATTAAACAGTATTCTACTAGTTGTGCTCTTTAACGTGAATACCCTAATTGATAAGGTTATGTAAAAATATATCCGCCATTTTGTTTCGGGCGACATCTTCGATTTTATACATTTTCAAAGTTTATTATACTCAACTGGATACCAATATTGTGTTGGTTGACGGGAACAAAGCCGTAATTACTATATTTAATCGGTACACCCGCCATTTTACTTACATTTTTCAGTACTCTACTAATCAAGTTATTTATTTTAATACCAATATTGAAGGTGTACATTTTGAAATACTAGATTTGATTCATATTTATTGCATTCTATCTTTTAGTGACGGCCATTATGGATTTTAATTTTTTATAGTGTATGTAATTATATTTAGGTAGTCAAGCCCTTTAATTTTATATCCATATTGAATTTGACATTTGTCCAAAAACTGAAAAACTTTGATTTTTTTTGGAAATTTTACTTTTTTTTATAATGTTATACATCTTCTTTTTACAGCCACCCAAAAAGAAAGGAAAAAAGGGCAAAGCAAAGCCGAGTAAGTATTTAATTTTATTTTCATCTTTAACCAGAAATTATAACAGTGGTCTGAACATTGTTTGTTGCCTTAAAATTGCATTCCTTGTTTTACAAATTTTATCCTGTTTTCTCAAAAATGAGGGCAGTTTCAAGACATATATTCGTAGAACTTAAAAATGGTTTATCCAATTTAACACTAGCCTTGGTACCTTTAACATGTGTAAATACTTGCTTTTTAAATAGCGATAACTTGACATACTTGTTATCAAATTTGTATATGGCTTAGACTCAAGGACTATTTTTTAATCTCATTTGTGAAAATATATTATTATCTTTTTTTGATTATGTGGCACTATTTATAAACATTTGGACATTTCCATGAATATGTCAACCACGACTGTAAAAAATAAAAACTCTTGAAAGATTTTTAATATAAGTTTATTGGTCTAAAAAACACTCAAATTTTACTATGCGCAGGTATTAAAAGCTTTTAAATTATTTTAAGAGCAATAATAAAAGTTTAATCTGATTATCTCGTTGGCTTCTTTTAAAGAATTGCATTCAACTATTTTTTTTAGCGTTAAATTTAATAAATAAAATAAATAAAATTTAATTTTTAAGAATATTGAAAACTATTCCAGTTACCCAGTTCCAATTATGGGAACAGCTAGGGTTAAAATCAAAACCAGGCGGGACTCCAATTAAAAACAAGTAGAAAAAAACGTATAAAGAGTTAAAACCACTACATTTGTATAATATTTTTGGTGTTGTACATAAAAGTGTAGCTTTAATACATGATATGTCCCCTCTTCTATTCTGATAGTGCTAGATGTAATAATAATGCCTGCTAACTCGGACGTCATCATATGGAACCCACATCTATTTACCAAACAAACGATTAGAGTCTCTTGAGAATGCAAAAGATATGTAAATATGAATTATCGCAAAGATTTAGCGTCATCTAGGCTAATAACAGAATATGTATGAGCGAAACGTCTGCAATGTAGGCGTAATTGTACGATCTCTAATAACTGGAAATTGGATTAGCAAATGAAAGAAGAAGAGGTCCGGAAAAGAAGAAAAACTAGTAAAATAAAAATAATAACGTTAATCCTAAACAGTATTTAGAAATTGACTATGAAGTAATAGATTTAATAATTTCAATGTTAAAGGTAGTATAAGTAATAGCAATAGACGGAGATGCTGCTCTTAATGTCAACTTCAGAATCAAGAATACAGTGGGTGCTATTGGGTGAGCATTTACTATTCAACAGACATAAATCTTCTTAGAAAAGATATTATGTATAACATCAACTCGAAGATCTTTCGGAAGGAATGAACTAAAAAACCTGGACGCTCTTGATACTAATGGCGACGCTCTACCTAAAACGAAGTCGACAACCTCTCCGAGTATTCACAGCGCAACATAAATTATTTGAAGAAACTACGCTCTATAGCTGCACGACGTTCCAGATGGAGAAACCTTTTTTAAAGCTTACTTTACGTCTAGACGAGCCATCGATTTGTTTAGACTAGAACAAAACGCCGGCAGAGCAACTGTCAAAAAAAAAATTTTCTTTGATATGGAGAAAACGTATAAAGTGTATTTTATTGCTATTGTTGTTGTGTTTTGTTATTTTTGTTGTTCAAACAAATGTTTTGACAACGCTGTTTGCACAAGAACAAAACATCGACAATAGCGGTCCACACCAGGGGCTCAATTCTCGTTCTGTGAAACTGTGAAATAAAAAGTTTTTGCATAGCAAAGGGTATGGTGGCACAATATGATATTACACACAAAAACTTTTCATTTCATAGTTTCATAGAACGAGAATTGATACCCAGGCAAATTCATGTGCGCACAAAAAATTGCTGGTTGTTCGAACAAATCGATGGCAGGTGTGGACCGTTCGTTACGCTTGGGTGCCATCACCAAACAAACCAATATTATTAATTTTGCACTTACCATCAAAAAATATGAGTTTAATTAATTATTGTAAAAAATAACACAGAACTGACTAACTAAAATCGGCAAATTCATTTTTTGTGACAATGTTTATCATATTATTACTGTTTTTTATATTCTTTCCATTCCATATCAGATTTTACATCCCAAAAAGTAGTTATGACACAAAATGTCCTCCTTTTTACAACAGTAGCTTCAAAATAAATAATATAATTATTTAGATTAAATTTTGTTCGACTTTTCAAAACTACTATCAAAATTAAGAAGGTTTATTTGCATGTGGTCAGCTGTGCTGAAGGCTTCAGAAAAATATGAAGCAAGGAAGTGGCATAGAAAAGTCACATCTGCTATGTTCGCACTCAATTTTCTACAATTGAAAACATGCAATATAATTGTCACATTGTGGCATTAACAACAATAAGGCATACAAAACTTTTAAAAAGGGAAGCAGCAACATTCATTTAAAAAAGAAAGTAAAAATATGTTGGAAAAACAATCATAGATAGAACAAAATGTTGGTAATATTTTTGTTAGTTGATGGTTAGATAATGGTGTCCAGTGACGACTAAATATTCATTCTGATAATTTTTTTTGTTTTTCTACATTTAAAAAAGGGTTTTAAAACCTACACACTTATACATTTACGTGTGTAAAAAAATTGCTTTTATTATTAAACATTTAACGACATTTAACATTGACATTTCTCTATTCAGCCATAAAAGTTTTGAGTTTTGTTTTGCGTCTTCCGTTTCCGTTTTAAATGTAACGTTTTGTAGCTATGCAAGTAAGCATTAGGGTTTGGGTTATTGCGGGCTAACTTTTTCTAGGGACAATGAAATAAAAAAGTTTTATAAATTTCAATTGGTTTATTTTTTCTTTACGCCGAACATTTTTTTTATACATTTTAAAAATTTTAAGGTTTTTAAACTTAATTATTCTACAAACGTATTTACATTTTTAAAACTTATGTTGGAATAATTTGTTTCAATCGTAATAGTTTTTGTGTTATTAGTTTTTCATTGTTGAAAATTATAAAAATTAATTCTGTTGAAATTTGTGAGACGAATAAACGTTTTGTAAACTTTGTTTTTATTTTAAATATAATCTGTCTCGTCATTTGGGTATATTACAAGAGGTTATGGGCGATAACAAAGATATACACGGAATTCCTCAATTTAAAGGTGAAGGATTTGACGATTGGCAGTTCCGCGTGAAAACGCATCTAGATTCGCTAAACCTAGTGGATGTTCTAACCGGCAGTCCTCCAAGTGAAGCAGTTGCATTAGCGGAATATTTACGTAAAGACAAAAAAGCAAAAGACAGAATCGTAAGTTTTGTACATTCGGATTGTTTAAGCTTTATTAGAGATAAAGAAACTGCTTTTGAGATGTGGAGCAGTTTGCAAGCTGTATTTGCCAAACAATCCATTGTCAACCAGCTGCTACTGAGAAAGAAATTGGCAAAATTGAGAATGAATGAAGGAGACTCAATCGTGACTCACTTCTTGGAATTTGAAAATTTGGTTCGAAAACTAAAATTGGCAGGAGCAAACATGGAAGATTCCGATGTATTAGCTCAACTATTTTTAACATTACCAGAGAAGTACGACCCCTTGGTAACAGCTCTCCAGAACGTGGATGACGGTAAATTGAATATGAATCTGGTAAAAGAACGCTTAATGTCAGAGGAAGCAAAACTTTGTGACCGTAACAGTGCAGTCCTCGAAGATAAAGCAGCCTTTTCAAGTAAAAAGTTCCAAAATAAAAAGAAATTTAAAGGAAAATGTTACAAGTGCAATAAATTTGGTCATCAAGCAAAAAATTGTTGGAGGGGTGAAGCAAAAGAGGCTAGTACTAAAGCGGTAGCTTTTATGATTAAAAAAAGAGATGTTTTATAAAGGTATGATTGTGATGAAATTAGTTTTAAACTTGACTCCGGTGCTAGTGATCACTTAGCAAAGGAAAAATCATATTTTTCCTCAATTCAAGAATTGAAAACCCCTGTCGAAATAAATGTTGCTAAAAATAATCAATCAATTTTTGCAACTCATGTAGGAGAAATAAATGGAATCAGTGACAAAGGTGTTGAACTTAATATAAAAAATGTTTTATATACGCCAGATTTAAGAGATAATTTATTATCTGTACGAAAACTCACAAAGTTCGGTTTATCAATAAATTTTTTTTAATAATAAAGCTATTATATCAAAAGGTGAAGATGAAATAGCAACAGCTCTCCTTTGTGGAAATTTATATGAACTAAAAGTAAATCGTGGAAAAAGATCTGTGTTATCATGCGTTAAAAAAAATATAATGTAATAATAATGTTCCCACGTTTATACAATCTGTTTCAGTGACTGGCGTAACAATAGATGAAAATGAATTAGCTACTGAAAATGAAAATATATCATCTAATAATGAAGTTGCAGATATCACTACCGATGAAGATATACCTGCAGGAACGTCCTCTCCGGCAAATAAAACACGAAGCAGTGGAAGAATAAGTCGTTTACCCGGCAAACTCTACGATTACATTACTGGGTTAAACGCTGCAGTTGTTCAAAATAATTTACCTCAAACGTACACTGATATTTTTGAAAGGAAAGATACGGAAAAATGGAAGAATGCAATTGAAGATGAATTAAGCTCTATGAAATTAAATCATGCTTGGGAGATAGTTAAATGTCCACCAAATGTTAAACCACTTAGATCAAAATGGATTTTTAAAATTAAAGAAGATCTTAATGGAAATCCTACAAAATATAAAGCAAGGCTGGTTGTTAAAGGGTTTCTTCAAAAGTATGGCAAAGACTACTGGGATACATATGCTCCGGTTGCAAAATTAAGTACCATAAGAATTGTGCTGGCCGTTGGTCTCCATCATGGTTACAAATTTCATCAACTGGATGTGAAAACTGCATTTTTACACGGAGACTTAAAAGAAAATATTTACATGGCCTTACCAGAAGGTGTACAAGAAAATTCGAAAATGTGTTGCAAATTAGTAAAATCAATTTATGGATTAAAGCAAGCTCCAAAATGTTGGAATGACAAATTTAACAAATTCATGGAATCCCAAAACTTCACAAGATCCAAACATGACTATTGTTTATATGTTAAAATTGACAAAAAGGAAAATGATGTGTTATACCTTATTTATATGTAGATGACTTGCTTATTGTTGGTAGTAAAATGGCAAGCATAAACCAACTGAAATCTAGCCTGGCAAGTAATTTTAAAATGACAGATTGTGGTCCTTTGAAATATTTCTTAGGAATGAACATAACATTTAATGATGGAATATTAAAAATATCTCAAGAATCGAGCATTAATAAAGTTTTAAATAAATTTGGAATGTTCGAATGCAATTCTGTCAAGGTTCCAATGGAGAAAGGGTTGCAGTTAGAGAGTAGCAGAAGTGAAGAAATAACAGATCAACCATACCGCGAACTACTAGGTAGCCTGATGTATATTATGTTATGTTCAAGACCAGACATATGCTATCAAGTTGGATATCTTGGAAGATTTCAACAAAATCCAAATAATTTACATTGGCAACATTTAAAAAGAGTGGTAAGGTATATTAAAGGAACTTCTTCAGTAAAACTAAATTTTAGTAACAACAATAATGAGCCAGTTATTAGATATGCAGATGCAGATTGAGCATCAGACGTGTCAGATAGAAAGTCCGTTAGTGGTTACATTTTTAAAGTCTATGGGAATACAATTTCTTGGTGCAGTAAGAAGCAACAAACTGTGGCTACATCTTCGTCAGAAGCTGAATATGTAGCCCTTAGCTTAGCAACTACTGAAG
This sequence comes from Phyto melanocephala, assembly GCA_941918925.1. Taxonomy (NCBI): domain Eukaryota; kingdom Metazoa; phylum Arthropoda; class Insecta; order Diptera; family Rhinophoridae; genus Phyto; species Phyto melanocephala. Next base: position 101,726,646 of record OW799234.1, on the reverse strand, counting down.
CAATTTGGTTAAGAGGAATAATGCAGGATCTCAAAGAAATAGATGAAAATTATCAAGTTAAAATTTATGAAGACAACAGAGGTTGTGTAGGAATAGCAACAAATATAGAAACTAAACATGTAAAGCATATTGACATTAAACATCATTTTATTCGAGACAATATTGCAAGGGGAATAATTAGAATCGAACCAATTTCTTCTGAAATGCAATTGGCGGATATTTTTACAAAGTCAACAGATTCCAGTCGTTTTCTTAAATTGCGTAATCAACTTGGACTTAACGATTGAGAGGGGGTGTTGGAATAATTTGTTTCAATCGTAATAGTTTTTGTGTTATTAGTTTTTCATTGTTGAAAATTATAAAAATTAATTCTGTTGAAATTTGTGAGACGAATAAACGTTTTGTAAACTTTGTTTTTATTTTAAATATAATCTGTCTCGTCATTTGGGTATATTACAAGAACTTACTATTCATTTTAATAAAAATTTTTGGAAGGCTGTAACTGTAAATAACAAAATTTCTCTTTAAATTTGCTAACTGCAATATTGCCCTATTCACTGATCTTGTCTCCAGCACAGTAAAATAATAATTATCATAATTTTTCTTTTTTTTTTTCAAAGTAAGCAAAACAATTTTAAGAATAGCGGGAAAGTAAAATTGTTTTTGTATAAATTCTCTAAAATTTGATTGTAACATTTCTTATATTGCACACACAATTGCACACTACACTGTTGCCTCACTGCCCCACAATAATGGTATCAAATAAAACATTTAATCTCAAGATGGCATTAAAAACGAAATTGTAAATATATGTGTATGTGCAGGAACAATATAAACTTCATACTGTCGTTACGATTTCGCACTTCTTTTTCGACCATACTCGGTCTTATTTCGTCAAGAGTGCTTCGAATGTTGACTTCTAAATTATCAACTGTAAACGTATTAAATCACACCAACGAGTTAGCTAATTCTCAGATAAATTTTTTGAGTTAATTCAGCTACTTCCTTTTGGGTCAACAAAATAATGGTTTCACGCGCCATATGAAATGTTGTGACATCGTGTTTCTCCTCCAATTGACTTGCAATGGCATGAGAAATATTGGCACAGATTTCGAATTTAAAGCCAAAACATTAATTTTTTCCGAACACAATAGAGTCTCAAGAGTTTCATTAGAACTATGCTCTCTCCAAAAACGACAAACGACATCCAAATATGAGCCTCATCGCTAAAGATGATTTGATGATAAAAATCTGCTTCAACTTTTAGTTGGTCTTAACTAGCCCAATACAGAAAATAATGAACAAAGTCAATATATCATCCGGAATAAAATGGCGTATCTTAGGGTTTGCAAGTCAACACATTAATTCTGAAATCTAGACTATGCTACAATGATGTAATTAATAGAACTTTGACATGTACATGCATGATGGTAAAGAAAGATTAGGCACGGCCGAATTTAGCACTCCTAATTTGGCCTAATTTTACTTTGTCCCTGTGAAAAACTAACACAATTTGTATATTTTAAAGCCCTGATAAACAAGAAATAGAACAGTTGCATATACTTACAAACATATACATATAAACGAATAGACGTCCATTTATCTATTTGCCCTATTAAACGCTACGTAACTAAAAACACCAGAGGAAAAGAACTATTTTCATTGAAGCACACTCGTATACATTAAGCAAAAATTTCTATTTCTTGCCATAATTTTTGTGGGCAATTAAAATGGTTTTAGTATCCAACTCTTTAAACTAAATGACTTTTTATTGCCTACATGGTCAATATGGGTGGTCTTTTTTGGCAACATTGTTCTTAAAATATATGTATCTCGTATTCATTCTCTCGTTTTCGACTAAATTAATGCTGTTGTTATAAACGTTTATTCCTTTAATATGGTTAATTGAAATTTTATTTAAAATTCTACACTCCACCATGTAGAACACAAAATGTATACATATTTATTTATGTACATTTATATGTACATATATGCGTATGAAGTGTGTATGTGTCAGAGTTTATACCACAATCAGGTCAATAGAAGTATTTAACAAAGTACAAGTTGGCTTAAACTCATTTGTATTTTATATTACTCACAAAAATCATGACTACAATTAATTGGTCATAATTATTATTGACCATATGTGGTCTGTTTAGCTGCTAGTAAGTAATATGGGTGGAATTTAAAATGTACCACATTTGAAACGTTTAAATATTTTAGCTTTTTATGTATCTTGGGAATACAGACAGACATACATATATATTTTAAATAAATATGCAGTTCATTCGCAAATAACATTTAAATTATATTTCTGGTATTAATGCCACGTTTCCAGGTGGCCGATAGTGTAAACTTTTGTATTTCATTTATAAAGGTTTTTTTTCTGTTAAAGCGGCTAGATAACTGTTTTCCGTTAACACCCTTCACCAACATGTGCAAAGGTATATTAACAACATCGTAGCTTAGAATTTAGATATTAGATTTTATGCTATGCATTTTTTTCTTTATTATTTCAGACAACATCTTTGACGTTTTACATAGTTAACTGTACTTTATTAGTCAAGCCCTTTCAATTGATACCCTAATTGATGAGGTTAAACGAAATATTCCGACATTTTGTGTCAGACGCCAACCTGCATTTTTTTTAATAGTTAACTGTATTGTACTGGTAAAGCCCTTTCATTTAATATCAATATTGTGAGGTTACAGTTAAAAAAAACAGATATAGGCCATATATAAATTTATTGACCGCGGCCCTCATAGATTTTATTTTTGTAAAGTGTATTATATTGCACTAGTCAAGTACTTTTATCTGATGCCTTTACTGGCTCTCACAGATGTATAAAAACAGAAAGAAACTTGTTTTCGTTAGTAAATATTAGGAACAACACGAAAGCAGTTGTATTTTGGTGCTTATATCTCAGTTAGTTTCAAACTAATGTCTTAGTTTTTTCTCAGAAATTTTTTTAGAGGCTTCGATTTATAATTTGGTGTCTTTTACGTTTTCTAAAATTATTAAGGAGCTAAAAAAATTTGACATATTTTAAACAAGTAAAAGTGCTATATTCGGCCGTGCCGAATCTTATATACCCTTCACAACGTGTTTTTTTTTCAATTCCTTTATTTATAAAATTTTTTTATTACAATAGTAAAAAAAAAGTTAAATAAGACGTTCAGTTTGAACTTAGGGCGCCAACGAACTCTTTCCATCTTTTTCGATCATTAGCTAATGATTTAACTTGATTCCATGTCATTCCGATATCTTCATAATCATTTTTTATGTTTCTTATCCACGTTAAGCGTGGTCGACCAGGACCTCGTTGACCTTGCGGGTTCCACTCCATCACTGCGCGTGATATTTCATGTGGAGGCTTTCTTAGTGTATGCCCAATCCACTTCCATTTACGTTTTTTTAGTTCATTCTCGATCGAGTTGAGGTTTGCCAATTCAAGAAACTGTTCGTTTGTGATCCAGTACGGCCAGAAAATTTGTAGGATTTGGCATAGACAGCGGTTTGTAAATGATTGTAACTTTCTCAAGCTTTCCTGAGTTAATCTCCAGGTAGTACAGCCATAGAGAAGTACACTTGTAACACTACTGTTGAAAATACGAAGTTTTGTTTTTCTAGTGATATTGCTTGATCTCCAAATTTTGTAAAGCGATTGGAAGGCTGATCGAGCTTTATTAATCACAACGTGTAGGCATGCAATAACAATTGTTTGTATCACAATTCATCTCATATGAAATACGTACATACATACATATAAAAAACATCCCATTGCAGAATTATAAATTGAGTTTACGTATGTATGTTTCAAAAAAAAAAAATAAATTACAAAAAAAAATGTATTAAAAACAAAAAAAAAAACAATAAAAAAAATTTAAAAAAATTTTTTTTAAATATTTATAAAAAAAATATATAAAAAATAATGAAAAATATAAATAATATTTAAAATAAAAAAAAAATTTGTTGGGCTCAGCTGGGATTATATGTATGTTGTTATTGTAATTGTGAAAAAAATGAGTTGGTCGTGGTTTTTTGCTCATCTCAGAAAGTTATGGGGCGATTGTGCTGAATTTCAATAGCGATTCAATCCTGGATATTTCCAAAAGATTGATACCATACACAGATCTAAAAAATATATAGTTGCTGATAAAAGTTGATTTCAACCAACACACGAACAGACGGTCAGGGCTTAATCGACTCCTCTATTCATAAGCTTTCAGAAAATATATACTTTATGGGGTCGGAAATGAAAAATGTAGAAATTACAAACGGAATGACAAAGCTATATATACCGTTGTGCAAAGGGTATAAAAATACATATTTTTCCAAATAATTTTCGCCTATATCTTTGCCGAAAAGTGACCGATTTCTTCGAAATTCATGATTATCTCTGTGATTATAACTTTAAATAATCACAAGCATGTCTTAAAATTATCTTATGGCTAAAAAACTTAAATTTTTGTGTCAAAAAGAGATAAAAGAGAAGCAGTCGTGCTTATATACTAATATATTTAAAAGTTTTATACCAATTCGCTCCCGAATATTTCTGATATTTTGGATCTTTTCGATGTCGAGGGGCTTAAAAAATTAATTTCAACATACACACGATCAGACGGACATTGCTCAATCGACACCCCTATTCATAAGCTTTCAAAAAATATATACTTCATGGGATCGGAAATTAATATTTTAGAAATTTAACAAACCTTTATATATCCTTACACTCTCTGTGAATGGTATAAAAATAGATTAAAGCAATTTTTTTATTTTTTTTATTTTAAAGACCCATGTATAAATTGTCCAAAGGGTATGATGTCAATTTAATTACCATCTGAGCATTGTCAAGAACCAAAGAATTTAAATTTTCAATCACTCCGCCGAAGAGATTGGTCTAAATTTAAGCGGTGACTTTGACTATGTTAATGTTTAAACTATCGGTTAAAAGCCATGACTGATAATCATACTGTTATACTTGCTTTACAAAAGCAACTCTGATCGCACATAAACTACAATTTTATGAAAATTTCCAAAAGATTATAAAATCGGACACACTTGTCAAAAATCTGTAACATATGTATGTGAACTTGTTGTCCACACTATCACACTTCCTGAACACTCAAAAATTTTTGACTAAATCTGACAGTCCTTAAGTAGCTTGTTGGCATAGATCTTTCGACATTTAACTTAATCGTATAATATTCTATAGTGATATGGCATTAGCTATTCAATAACAGACAACAAGTACTGCCAAAACAACATGGCGACCACATCCTTAACTTATGTATATAGTTAAGTTATCATATATCATATATATAGTTTTTAAAAATAAGATTGAACAAATATTGTGTCGTCTAAGCAAGAATACACTTTTTCATTTCAAAACAAAAACACGTATTTTTTTGAGATAGTTGAGATCTTTTATAGGATTATAAAGACGACATGTAAATTTTGGATCAAGGTATCCACTTGTTTTGCCCCAAGGCTCTGATAACAGGGCATTACTCTCTTCATAATACTTTCCATGACTTTTTCTTAGAAATGTGACTGTATCTCACCTATCACACATTGGATCTCGAGTTTCAGCTCAATAATTATTTCTGGTTTATTCGCATAAGCCCGAAATTTCACAAAATCCTAAAGGAAAAAAAATATCATGGCTTTAAATCGTATTATCTTGGTGGCCAGTTGACATAAGAATTTCTTGAGATAACTTGTTTTGGAAATCGTTACTATAATAAATGGGTTATTTCTTGATCGATGTTACAGGTGGCACCGTCTTGCTGAAACCACATGTCGTCCAGATGCATGCCGTTCAGTTGAGGACACAAGAATTCCGTCGTCATGTTTCTGTAATGAATGCCAAAAAAGTAAGACCCAATCACTCTATCTGACCAAAATTCACACTGGACACTTGCTCGTCGCAAGTTTATTTGTTTCTAATAAATTTCATGAGGAATTTTGAGCCCCAAAATCATTATTCACGAAGCTACTCGATGAAAGTGTGCTTCATCGGAAAACATTATTTATTTCGGAAAACTGTTAAATAATTTTTACCCTTTTTTCCTTCATAAAAAGCTTCATCTTTAAAAATTGAAATTAGCATATGTGACAGCTGACAAATTTCAGAGATGCCACTTGCACAAAAAAAGTGGCACCGAATTCAAAAAGTGCATTCTTGCTGCCACACCCTTTAAAAAAGGTATGTTATGTAAGGTTACCATTGCTAGAGAGTTTAAGAACTTTTCAATACTCATTATTGAGTCTATTTTGTGGCATTTCGGCAAATTAACCAAACATGAAGTACAGACACAGTCGTATTTCAGGTACAGACAGGTTCGTATTTCATAAGGGTTCACTTCTACTGGTTAAAGTCATTATTAAAGAGATACATTTATATTTATGTCTTGTTTAAGATACAATTTTAGAATTTTTCGCAGTTTTTCCTAATGAAGATGTTTACATGATTCGTGTAGACTCCAGTTAAAATATTCGTGTCGCTTCTGTATCAGAATGGAATTGAATTTTGTCACTGCACTGTCGTTTTTTTTTTACAACAATGTTATGTTGTTCTGAACATTTTAATTTCATTCAGAGTACAGAACAGGCACGATTGAGTGAACGAAACAATGTTATAGGCATAACATAACACATACGAAAACTGCAACATTTTCCATAAAAAAAAACTTTGTTTATCCGTATTTCTATTTATTAGTGCTTATCGATGGTGTCGACACATCCGCTATGGATCGCGACCAGTTGGAAGCATTCGCTTTACGCCTCAAAGCCGAAATGGATCGCGAAAGAGAGGAACGTAACTTTTTTCAGATGGAAAGGGATAAAATACGAACATTTTGGGAAATTACACGCGGTCAATTAGAGGAAAACACCACCGCTCTACGACAAAAAGATCATGAAGTAGAGATGACTCAAGAAATAGCTGATATTGAAACCAAACAAATCATGCAACAAATGAAACATTTGCAATTTGAAAATCATAATAAAATCAGTGAAATACGTGCTGAAGCAATGACTCAACTAAAATTATCCCAAGAAGATCATGTGCAACAAGAAATGGAACTATTAAGAGACAAAAGAGAACTCAAGCGATTGTTAAGGGAGAGTGAAGAGTTGCATGAATTGCAAATACAACAGCTTAAAATGAAACACATAGAAGAGATACAGTGAGTAAAGAAATTTTTAAAATGAAAATGGTGATCATTAAATGAAATACATTTAACATTACAGCAACTTGCGCACCCGTTTTGAGAAAGAAACCAAAGACATGACTCTTTTGCATGAAGAGAAAACGTTGGCCTTAAAGTCTGAGATTGAATTGAACTATCGCATGCAAATGTTTGAGGTGGAAGAGCGTAAAAACACCCAAATACAAAAGCTAATAGAAAATCATGATTTAGCCTTTAACGATATGAAAAACTATTATAATGATATTACGCTCAATAATTTAGGACTCATTAGTTCTCTGAAAGAACAAATGGAGGTGTTGCGCAAACAAACCGAAAGAAGCGATCGTGTAGCAGCAGAAATGAGTGGCGAAAATCGTAAACTCAAAGACCCTTTGGAACAAGCACAACAGGAATTAGTGACCTTAAGAAGGAAACTCGAATTTTATGATCGTGATAGAGCTCAACTGATACGCCTCAAAAATCGTAACAATTATGTGGAAAAGCAGCTCAAGGCTTTGACTTGGGAAACAGAAGCCTTGCTGTTGCGCAACGATACCTTGGTGAAGGAAAGAGAAGAACTAAAAGGAAAGTTCGAAGATGTAGTCATTGAATTGCAGCAGAAAACTGGTTTAAAAAATGTTTTGCTAGAACGTAAAATAGCCATAATGGAAAAAGAGGGTGAGAAGCAGGAAGTAATGCTTAAAGAAACTATAGAATCTTGTGCAGCTGCTGCAAAGGCCTTAGGTCGAGAAGTCGAATCTCCATTGGCTCTAGAGAGAAGAGTTGAAAATATTTTAGATGAAAAGAACACGCTAATACAAGAATTACGTTATGAATTAGCCAGAGTTACCAAAGCTCATGATGATCTTTTAGCAACATATGAATCGAAATTGGTCCAATTTGGTATACCCAAAGAAGAGCTGGGTTTCGAACCTTTGCGCACTACCTCCAAGTGGAGCTATTTATGTGGGCCAGCCGGTTTGGTTGCCAAAAATTTATAAACATAATTAAATGCTGTTGTTTTGAATTGAATATATTTTAATGCTTAAATTTCATTACTTCATTTAAAACTTAAACTCTTTCTTTAATAATTTAAAGTTTTCTATTTTGTATGGCCTGCGTCTTTAGTATTTTTATTTGTTTTACCAACATTAATGTGATTTTTATTTTCAGTAGCTTTTCCTGCATAAAAGTCTATTATTAACGCATTTCGTGCTTATTCATGTGTGTTGTACTTTTCCTAAATAGAGTCGTGGCTTTTGCTTCTTCATTTTGTCTATAAATTTATGCAGTTTCTTGGACTTTGTCCAAAAAAAAAAATAAAAATAAAAAACAGAAAGAACAAAAGAGTTCTTAGTAAATTTACTGGAGAAGATTTAAAACAAAAGAACGTGCAAAAAACAACTAACACAACCCACTTCTGTTTTTGGCAACACACAACTGCTGAACTTGAGACTCGAAATTCTTTTACGTACATTTAAAGGATTATTAAGATTTTATATACATACATACCTAAAATGTAAACTGATTATGAAGAATTTAATAATATTATAAACAAGATAATATTTTATACCTTTAACTTTAAAGGCACGTTAAGGCTGAGTAGGTATCAAGACAAAAATACAAGTTTTAAGAAAAAGAAATAATAATTTATTCATTTTCATCAATAAGTGATATAATCGCATTTATTAAGGGTAGTTTAGTTTTAAGGGCCGATGTTTAATGTGAACTATACCTAGACGTCAAATTTTTTTTCTGCCTTTCATTTTACATTTCTCAATTTCAATCTAACTCAATTTGAACCTTGAAAGTTATTCATGTTTATTATCAAAATGGGGATTCAAATCAAATAGCATTTCGTGCACTTCGTGATTCGTTTGGTCAACATAATCGATCAAATTCTTCTACAATCGGGAGAATTGTAAAAAATATTTAAATTTCAGCAAACCAGGGTATCAATTCTCGTTCTATGAAACTATGAAATGAAAAGTTTTTGTGTGTAATATCATATGGTGCCACCATACCCTTTGCTATGCAAAAACTTTTTCATTTCACAGTTTCACAGAACGAGAATTGAGCCCCAGGTCTGTATGAAATGTGAAAGCTGTAACGATCCAAACCAGTTTGTGAATGCCTTCCTAGTTCGTTGTTTGGGAAACATTTCTGTTTTTCGCGATAGTGTGGCAAAAGAGCAGTCAACCTCGACTCATCATCGTGCCCAACAACTAAACATCAACATTGTCATTGAAAATTTTGGAGCATCGGATGGAGGTGTGCCGCTGAGATCGCGGCCATACCAATACCAATATTATCATAATAAAATGATATGACAATAATTTCCTAAATAGTTTGTTATATCAAAATCAACATCGGCCCTTAAAATATAACCACCCTTTACAAAATAAAAAAATCTTCTCATTTTACAGTTTCATATAACGAGAATTGACACTCAGATTTTATTGAAATCATTTGTAGATGGGGCATTTTACTTTTATTATTTTTTATTTTTTTACGTCTCGTTCGTCTGTTGGTTGAAATTAACTTTTAGAAGCCACATGTTATTCAGATCTGTATGTGGTACTAGTCTTTTGAAAATTTCCGGGAATGAATCGGTATTGAATCCAACACGATCGCCCCATAACTTTCTGAGATATGAGCAAACAAACACGCCTGCCTCTGTTTTTTACCACAAAAATCAAAATTTTTCAGAGAGATTCAGAGACGTTTGTTTATAGCTATGATAGGCCTTAAGGGATATTTTGGATAAATCGGATACTAACCGATAAAGCTATAGACAAAAATAATTTTGAAAAATATAACTTTTTTTATATATAAAAAGTTGTTGTAGCTCCTGTTCATTTTTTAGTATGCTATAGACACCAGAATACAAACTGTAGCTTAAAATTTATTGCGGAGAATAACTGACAAACTAAACTAACTGAGATATAAGCACAATAATACAAAAGCTTCGGTGTTTTTCCTAAAATTAACAAACGAAAATCGTTCCTTTTTAGTTTTTGGATAACAGAGTTGTGAAATGGATATCAAAAGGGCTTGACTAGCAAAATATAGGACACTAAAAAAACATATAAATTCAATATGGCCGCCACTATAAAATGGAATTTAAAAATTATATATGAGTCAAATCTAGTAATTAAAAATGTAACCAATTTATCACCTTTAATATTGATATCAAACGAAGGGATTTTTCCAGTGAAATATTGTAAATACTGAAAATCAAAGAAAATCATGGCGAAATTTTTTTAACTCCATTAATATGGGTATCAAATAAAAGAGCTTGACTTGTTAAATTACAGTTAGCTATCAAATATGGTGTCTGAAATAATGGCATATAACATGAAATCTGCAATCTAAACTGCGATGTGAACATGATTGTGAAGGTTATTATCAGATTCGGCACGGCCGAATATAGCACTCTTACTTGTTATACCCTTCACACAGTGAAAAAGGGTATACATATATAGGTTTGTCATTCCGTGTGAAATTTCTACAATTTTCATTTCCGACCCCATAAAGTATATATTTTCTGAAAGCTTATGAATAGGGGAGTCGATTAAGCTCTGTCAGTCTGTCAGTGTGTGTATGTTGAAATCAACTTTTTGAAGCCCCTCGACATCGCCGCGTGTATTAAAATATTGGAAATATTCGGAAGCAGATCGGTATTGAAAATCAGAAAAATCGGTACATAAACAACTGTGATATGAGGAAAAAACAACGACCACCTCGTTATTTTCACAATAACAACAACATACATACATATATATACTGGTTAAAGTAAACGTAACCTCAAATACAAAAATTTGTTATTTTTTTCTTTTTTTTTAAATTTTTTTTTTAATTTTTTTGTAATTTTTTATTTATTTTGTTGTATTTGTTTTTTCTTAATATTTGTTAATAAATTTATATATTTAATTATCCAAGCCTAAGGTCATACAACAGTTTTTATTCTTTTTTTTTTTTTTTATATATATAAAAAGCAACACAATTTAAACAATATTTTATTTTTCAATATTTCGCTACTCCTTCGTGTAGCATCTTCAGGAAAATTAATTAACAAATTAACAAAAATTAACAAATATTACAAAATTTTTCTTTTTTTTTATACTAATAATAAAAATTTTTGAAACAAATTTCAGAAAATTGTCATACAAAAAATTATACACTAAAAAGCAAAAAATTAATTACTAATCTATTACATTTTAAAAATATTTCATTTCCGCTTTCTAAAATTTTTGAACTAAATATCTATAACTCTGAGCTATTCCCTCTGTATCTGATTTGTAGTTAATCCTCTGTGTTATTGGTGTGTTTATTATCTGTAACATTTCTAATAAATAACGACGTTTGTAACTATCTTCCGTATTTAAAACTATTGTATTTCCAAAATCGGGATCATGATTAACATTAACACAATGTGATGTTAATGCAGTTTTCTGTGAAACATTATTCCTGTATTTTTGGTCCGACTTATGTCCTGCAATCCTAGTCTTGAGTTTATTCTTAGTTGTACCTATATATACCTTATTGCATGTTTCACTACTATTACCCTTACATGGAATTTTATATACTACATTAGATCTTTCAAAATTATCAATTTTGTCCTTTGTCTTACTAAATAAATTTCCTAATGTATTGTACGTTTTATGAGTCATTTTATATCTCTCATTTTCAAATATTTTCGATCTTTCCAATCGTTCTGACACTAAAGGTACGTATATTAATGATTTATAAATCCTTGGTTGACTAGTGTTGGTTATCTCAAGTCTTCTCTGACCTTTATATTGTCCAATTAAACTATAAATTATTTTCCTAGGAAAATTATTATCATACAATATATCTATGATCTTCCTTCTATTATTCTTATGAAATTCAAAATCATAGAAGGAAGATCATAGATATATTGTATGATAATAATTTATTTACAAATTAACAAATTTGTAAATAAAATAAATAGTTATGCAACTAAATCTCAAAAATCTTTATTTTAAAATCTTATTTAGATTCAGAAATCTTTGAAATTAAGGAAAAAATTTTAAAATTATGATAATAGTTTTCGATTTTACTTAACAGAGCTTCTTTTGGCTGCTGCTGTTGCTTAATTGAAGAAAGTAAGTCGTACTGCATAGATATTTTATTAACCTTATGCATTTATATTTGTCTAAGAGTCAACTTAACTTTTGCTAAACCAAATTGTTTGTTTAGTATTGTGAAAAAATCTGGGTCCAAATTACGGCATTCGATCACTATCGAAATTTTACTCGAACGATCGAGTTCGCTGTGCTTTACGTAGAGATTGGCCGACTTCCTAAACGCAAGTTGCAATGCATATTTACAATGCATACACTTCGTAATCGCATATGTAAACTTTCTAGCAATGTCCAATGTTCCTAATCGTTTGGCAACTCATTTTACTAAGTATCAGCTGTCAAAATCGCGCATCATTTTTATTTTGTATGCAAACATTTGAGCTGCAATGGCTGAGTTATTATTTTCTTTGTTTATTTTTAATAAATTATTTATAATTGATAGTTTATTTAAATCACAGACTAATAATTTAAATAATTAAACACTTTATATTGCAGAGACAAAAAGTGGATCCATGAGCGTTCCTAAATGCCGATAAAATGCAAAAAAAATCTCTGCAACGCAAGGTTGCACTTAAGACATGTTTAGCATTGCATACGCCTTTTTTTTTAATTATGAATTGCAACTTGCGTTTAGGAAGTCGGCCATTTAAATTAGAATTTTTAAATTTCGATCACGTACGAATGGCGTAATTTGCCCCCAATTCTTTGTTGAAATATTTTTAAACTTTTAAAATCAAGTTTCACAAGAGCTGAAAAATGTGAAAATTTAGGAAAATTGACAAGCTTTAACAGAAGACAAATTTCTAAAGCAAATTCCAAAAGTTATAAAAAAAGGTCTAAAAAACCTTTGAATAAAAATTTATCACCCCCAACTATCCACCCAAATAAAAAAAAGTTAAAATGTTAAATGTTTTTAGTTTTGCCAGTTAATAATTAATATGTATTTTATTTGTTCATTAAATGCTTCATTTCTTTTATTTGAAAACGTATAATTATGTATTAGTTTTGTAATAATAATATCGTATTAATTAATACATAATACCATAAGAGCTTTAGTCACAAAAAAATGTTGACACTATTTTTTTATTTTTTATTTTTGTTTTATTTATAACAAAATTAAAAGGTGTTATTTAACGCACGAATTGGTGGTTGCTACAACAAAATATTTAAATTTCCAATTTTTATTTCTCAGTTTTTTCAGAATGTAATTGGTTAACATGTATGATTATTTAATGATTGAAATACTAGTTTAATTATTATATCCTTGTTTTTTTTTTCTTTTATTTTTTGTTGATTAAATATTTCAATTAAACTTGTTTCTTTTTCCTTAAGAGTTAAGATAATACATATAACTAATTTTAGGTAAAAACTTTTTGGAAAAAAATAAATATTACAAAAAAAAAAATAAATAAAAATAATTTCATATAAACATTTCAGTTCTTTTGGAAAAATATAAGAGTTTTAAAATAAAGTTTTTTTTTATTTTATTTTATAACATAAGATAAAAATAAATTATATGAAAAAATCGCTGAGTATTTAAAACATAATTTTTAAATGAGGTTTTAATTCTTTTACGTTGCTATACTTAAACTTATTATCAATAATTTTTGTAAGTTTTTTTTTTGTTGTTCTGTAATAAATATTTATGTTTAATTTTTTTCTTCTTTTTTTGAATTTTGTTGTGGTTTGTTTTTTGTGTTTTTTTATTATTATTTATTTTTTATTCTTTTTCAAGATATCACATGAGGGTTTTAACGGTTTTTCGAATGTTTGATTCAGTTTTTTTTTTCTTTTTTTGTTTATTTTTATTTCCTTTGGAGATTGTTTTTTTTAAGTTTAAAACTTATTATGTATTTTTTTCATTTACTATTTTTTCGATTTTTAAACAAATCGCTAAATAAAAATATTTTTCTAAAGCAGAAAATAACAGTTCAGTAAGTAATTTCATTTAGGCTTGTATTCAGTTTTGTTATCGGTTTAATTTGTTTTGTTTTATTTCAATCAATTTCAAAGGTACTTTTTGTTTCAATTTCTCTTATGTATTTTCTTTAAAATTTTCCATTTAAACTAAATTATTTTGGTTTTTTATTCGTCTTCTTGAATTTTAAATTTGTTGCGTTATTTATAATTTGTTTAACTAAATTTAAGTTGTATAATTCGGTTTTGAATTTATTCTTTTTTAGTTGAATTTTTTTTAGGTTTGAATCACAATTTTGTTGGTTTTAATTTTATATATTTCACTCACAGTATTTGTTAAAAAAAAATTTAAAAAATTATTTTAAAATATTTTTCATTTTCTATATTTAAATTAATTTTTAGTTTAAATAGTCGTAAATAATATTAATAAAAAAAATATAATTTATAAAAATTGATTAATTTTTTACTATAAAAAGGCCATTTAAGTCGGTAGATTTTAAAGGGTTCAAACTGGGAATTCCTCATTTACAAAAAGACAATTTTGTTTGTCGTAAAAAAAGAACAATCCTGCCGTATAAAATTAAATTGTTTTGTTTACAACAACAATGCTATGACAATTCCAAATAAATTGATTTCACTCGGAATACAGAACAGGGATATAATACTTTTTATTCTTAACTAACGACTCACAAGGAAAACGTTCAAACAGGTATTTTATGGAAAACAAACAATTAAGTTAATTGAAATATTATGGTTCACAACTTTTATATAGATATATAGATATAGATATTAATAGTTATCTATAATCGCCTGTATATTTTAAAATTGCAATTTCAACGAATTATTTTTCGACATGAGTTACATTATAAGAAACCATAGATGGAGGGACAGACGGATATAATTTTTTCTGACTTAAGTTGTTTACAATGGGGGCCATTTCAATTACAATTTGCTTAATTAATCGTAACGTTAGAGATTTGCTTTGTTGAAAAATTATGACCAATTAGTTTATTTAACTAGTTTATTTAACGAATTGCGATCGAAATTTTAGTCGAACGTGTAAAAGTTGTTCTTGTATAAAGAATTAACTTCTAAGAACAATACTTTAATTTTCGATCGAAATCGAATCCTGGGAGGTTACTACGTAGTTCGATTCGAAAGAAAACATTTACGATTAACAATATTCAAAAAAAAATTTATTAACCAATTGAACTACAAAGTAACCCCCATGTAATTTTACCCCTGAGGGCAAATTACGACATTCGAAAGTTGAAATTGAAAAATTCTCTATACGAAAAGCATAGCGAACTCGTTTGGGAAAAATTTTGATCGTGATCGAATGCTCTTCTCCTGATGTTTGCATAGTCGCAATGCGCATGCATAAGTCGTGTTACAAACACTAGAACTTACACGTCTTGATTATGCAGTAAATTAAAACATTTACTGCCTGTTCAACGATGTCGAAAGAAAACACAAGCGAACTTTCATTCGTACAAATATATTGAAAACAACAACAAAAACTAAAAATTTGTTTTTGTTTTCAACGTATTTGTACGAATGAAAGTTCGCTTGTGTTTTCTTTCGACATCGTTGAACAGGCAGTTAATATGAGTTTTAATTAAAATTTCATGAAAAAAACTAAAAAAAAATCTTAAAATATTTTTCAGAATCGATTTCATGTATAAAAGTTCCCAGTTTGCACAGCTTTAATATTTGTTTTTTTTTTTTTTTGTTCTTTTGTTCAATTTAAACTACCACCACACACAATTGTTAACAAAAAGTTTTTTACATTTTTAAACCATAAGTTCCTTCCTTTTTTTATTCCATTTTAATTTTTTCATTTAAATTTATATGTTTTAAATTAAAATATTTATAGATTAGTTTCAATTGTGCCAGTCTCAAACATGATTAAGTTTTACAAATGTGTGTATACTATGTAGCTATGTAAACTTTATAAATATTTTTTAAATTAAGTTTCTTTTTCTATAATAATTTTGTCTAAAATAATTTTATTTAGTTTTCTTTTTTGATGATTATTTAGATTGTGTACTTTTTGTTTTTGTTTGTAAAATCAGATTTTTCAAATATTGCTTTTCAAAATTTAAGGATTTTTTGGTTTCGGAAAGTTTTCTATTTTCAGGCAGTTGTTTCGTTATGTTTCAGTTTTATTTAATTTTTTATTTACTTACTGCCGTATTCATAAAAAAATATTTCAGGTTTATTGAATGCTTATTTGACAAATTTCTATGCAACATCTGTCAAATAAGCTTTTAATAAACCTCAAATATTATTTACGAATACAGCAGTTAATGTTTGTGGTATTATTTTATTGCGAATTTTCGAATTCATTTTTTGTTTTGTTTTGTTTTATTTTTATTATTTTTTTTTTTAATAAAAATAAACTTAAATGTTTTTAATTTTTAATATACAATTTTTTTTTTAGAAAAAATAAAATATTTCTATTGAAGTGTTGTTTTTTTTATTTTGTCTTATATTTGTTCTTTATTTTTTTTTTATCCAATATTTTGTGGAAGATTCATGTTTTAGTTTGTTTAATAAAAATTTCGTTTAACGATTTGTTAATAAACAAAAACTTTTGAGTTTAATATATGTATGTATATGTTTAATTTTTTATTTTAAGTTTAAAACTGTTTGTAATGCACCAAGAAAAAATATTATAAATGTTCTTATGGCTTCAGTAATTGTCTATGTATGTATATAATTTTGTTAAAATAACGATATGGGAGACCCGAAGTTTTATTGTTTAAAATTAAACTATTTTTTTTTTTTTAATTTTTTAAACTTTTTTGGCCCTGTTCTGTATGTATTTGTTTTCTTTAAGGCATATATTGAAAAAATTTTATAGCATCCATATGATTGGAATTCAAATTCAAAAATGATTAATTATATCAAATCAAATATAAATTCAAGTTGTATTACATAAAAATAAAAAAAAAAAAATTCAACAGAATATAAAATTAATAATTAGAAATTGTATAAAAAAGCAAAGATTATATATAAAAATATTTAAGGTTCTATAACAAAAACTTAAGAATTAACAAAACATCATGATTTTTTAAATAAAATACAAAAATTGTAAAAACACAAACAAAAGTAATAAAGGAATTCAAATCAATACAAAAATAATTATATTAGTTTTTATATAATAAATTCTATAATATTTTTTACTTTTTTAAAGTATGTTTTTTTTTTTCTTCAGAGAAAACTTATTTTTAAACATCTATTAAAAGTTTCGAAAAAAATTTGGTAATTGCATACGTTTTTTTTTCTAATACTACATATATGTATGTATACATATATACTTTTAAGGTTATTTATTTTTTATAATTTCATAAAAAAAAAATAACTTTTTATTTGATTTTCGAATCAAGTTTCTTTTTCTCGTTCTTTTTTGTATGGCTTTCTTTTATCATATTGTTTAGTCGAATCGATTAGTTACAAAATTGTGAATAATATCGGTAGTATTATCATCTAATCCACATATTTCCAAAATATTTTCTGAACGTGTTTCAGAATAAGACATGGAACGCCTAAATTTTAACAAGTTGAGTATGATGAATCTGAAATTCAAAGAAGTTCAAAAACATTCATAAGTTCATAAGTACTTATATAGATTTACATAACTAAGGCAACAAGCACTTTTTTAAACATTTTTAAAATTCTCTTTGATTCTTTTCTTACCCGCGGTCTCCACGTAGCAATATTTATTTCCGCAATTGCGACGTGTAAACCGCAAATTGCTATATGTAGCAATTTATTGCGAAATCATTGCTCTGCAGATTGCTTAAATAATTATTGCCGCAATAAGTTGTCAAAGATCGTTTAATTTTCTTTGAAATTTTTGATTTTCTTTGCAGAAACGCAGGAAAATTAAAATAATTCTACCTGATAATAATTTAGAGTGAGGTATTTCAAAAAAAACCATTAAAGTTAAAACAAAAATAATAAATTTTATAAATAAATTACTTGTGTCGTGTTCTTCAGCCAATGAAAATAAACATACTTAAGCAATAAAGTGCCATTATACTGCCAACGTTTTGTTTGTGCTTAGTAATGAAAATTGCTACGTGTTAGTGTTAGTAGTTAGTAAGAAAAAATTATTTAAAACACAATCATCATACATGCATACCTTGCATTGTAGAGCAAAAATATGTTGAAGGATGTGAAAAATTATCGCAAAAAAATTAAGTGAATGTAAAGGCCAAAGAGAACTAAAACGCGTTAAACTAAAAGTTTTTACAAAGAAAAGTTCAAAGACGAATCATTAAAAACTTTAATTTACCATCTAGTGGAACTAAATTTTGTGACTTTCCGAATCTATACAATAAAAAAACGAAGTTTTCATTACATACGTTAATCTTAAATTGTTTTCTAAATATTTTGAATAAAAGTATTTCCACTTTACAGCCTAGATATTTTTTAAAATACATAACTAGTAAAATTTTAAATATAAAAGTTCTATTCTTTTTTTCTAACCTTTTTTAGTTTTTAAAATTAACAATATGTAACACTAAAATTTTTACACAATTTTTTCAAATTCGCTGCAGTTTATTTAATTAGAAACATGCTGTTGTTTACAAACAAATAGCTTATTCATATTGAATTATAATTTTTATACTTACTTGGCATTTGGATTTTTATTTTGACGATATTTATCCAAAAACATGCAAAGAAAATCAGAATTTTGTTTAGGATTTCCACGGCCAGCCGTTGGAACGATACACAAGAAAACATCATAAATTTGTGCGCTGCCTAAAGCGTTTATTATAGGGGCGACTAAGCGTTGGTTATTCTTTTTGTTCTAATAAAGGATAAATAAATAATAAAATCAAAAGGACTTCTTTTGTTTAAAACCGTAACTGACCTCAACCACATCGTATGCGCTAAAACCCAACTGTGTTGTATAGTTTTTTTCAAAATTAATTTTCTTTAATTTCATTTTGTCCTCATACCAGTGGAACACATCCACTTTGGCTTCACGTTTTGAATAACCAAAAGATAAAGCAAGACAGGCATCGTAATACGATAACTTTTTGTGATTTTTTAAAAATTCTAATAGAGAAAAATGAGGAGAATTAATAATTTTAACATAAAATATAAGAATATTTCACTCACTCTTTTTATAGCTGCTTTGCAAATTTACAGTAATATGCATGCGCAAATTACTAGAATTAGCATGCCAATGGAATGATTCCTTATAGAGTTTATACAAATAATCTGCCTTTAGAGCCTCTAAATGTTTAATGGGCAACTTTGATAAATCATTAACGACAATATTGTCCAGACACATTAGTAAATGTACAGGGTGTACACGAGATTTATTGGCCAAATCTCTATTGTCTAACATTTTTCTAAGGTCTTTTAAAAAATTCGAATTATCGGATAGATTAAAACGGGTCATGGTACGCCAACATTTCAAGATTTGCAAATAAGACATGGTGGGCAACAGAGCCTCTATTATCATTGGAGAATTCAGCAAGTAGCTAGGAACTTGTGAGTACGACAATTTATATTTACGTATAATTTTAAGGGCTTCACTTGGCTTCTTGGTAGTGCGTAGTTTTGATACTGCAAGAATTAAAGAGGTGGTTGCTGATTTCGGGGAGTCTAATTTCTCTATACTTTTCCGCACTTGTAACTTTGTTGTACTCTCGTCTGCGTTGGCCTCATTGGCATTTGGATCTATTGTCAAGTTGGCTTCATTGGCATTGGAATCTGACGCCTGCATATCAATTGGCGATGGTTCATCTTCTTTCGGCGATGTTTCTGTTGGCGGTAACTGATCTTCTGCCTGTTTTATTAGTTCCGTACAAGTTTTAAAAAAAGATTTTGCAACCTCCGGTGACCCTATTACTTTGTCCGAAATGCGACACAACTTAATCAAAACCTTATGAGAGAAACCATGTAAACCACGATGTGCCATCCACATTGTACGTAAATCTTCGATTGTATGCATTTCATACCAGGCCGTTATTGCCTTACGAACTGTTCGAGAGAAGCCTTTGTGGTTCTGTATTTTGCCGATTAATGATGCGTATTTACAGAAAAGAAATAGATCATCATCGGAACGTACCAACACTGGAAATGCATAGCGCATTGCTGTCTTCCATTGAATACTGATGGATGAGGCTAAATAGGCAGCATACAGAAAAAGAGCCTGAAATCGAGTTTTTTTTAAACGACATTTTTGCATAGAAAAGTAATGAGTAAAATCTAAATTTTAATATATTTTCTATGCCTTAAACATTTTCAAAACGTTTACCTAAAACATTTTTAAGAAATTCTCTTTAGAAAACGTTTTTGTTTAAATTTTTACTTTAACCTACATATCGTTTGTCACAAGTAGAAAGTCTCTAACTCAAATAATTGAAGCTTTACACCGCAAGGAAAAAACATAATAGAAATCAAGGCGAATTCATACAGGTGAAATTATCAGCCCAGCTGATTGTGAAACATTTTGTCAAAATTGGTTGAATTCGCTTTGATTTCATTTATTAATGCAGGGATAGGAAATGTGATTTTGGTTTCGGTATTAAACAATTAACTTGAGTGTACTTTTTTGACAATAAATGTGCTTAATTTATGTATATTTTTTGCTTTTCCGTCATTAATAATGTGTTTAAAAAATTTATATTCTGTTTTTAATCAAATTTTATTATATTTAATATGTAAAAACAACTTTTCCATCCCTGATATACGAATTGGCCTTGACATAAAACATCCCATGAAAAGTTGCTTTGTTGTATCAATTCGCCGTTGCATATACCTTATGGATATGCCTTGATAGAAATTGTATTATAATGTAAATTCTTTTGCAAAATTGCTTGTAAAACTATTTTTGATACTATTTCATTAGTTTTTTGTGTTGAGGTGTATTTGTGTGAAATGTATTAAAATCACTGAGACACTCAATATCGTAAAAATGCGATTTAGGGCCTCTCTCTCCCTCTGTGACAATCTATATGCACATCAACACAAAAGCATGTAGTTAAGGGAAGCTTCAAAAATCCGTAACGTTGTACAGTTAAGCGATGTAAAACATTCAAGAGATTTCTTACAACAGATTAATTTTAGCTTAAAATTTGTAAAAATAAAGAAATTCATCAGCACAACCTTTTTTATGATCCATTTGGAAATCCTCTGAATATAAATTATAAGGATTTAGATTTGTTTCCGTAATTATAAAAAATGGACACAAATGTGATTTAACATTTTAATTTTTTTAAAAAATTGATGTATGTATGTATCTAGGTACACACACATACTGCATACATATGTATATGTATTTTTTATGTACGTTTATATGTATGTACGTCTACATAAATAAATCTAATTATTAAATTGAGGATTATAACAAACAACGAACAATTTTTTTTATTAAAATCTGCATGTATGTCGTTACTAAATTTTATTTAATTCAATATGGCATTGTCAAACTTTAATGTGGGTATAAAAATATTTTTACTCACCTCATCACGACGCACTAAGGCAACCTCACACAAAACCTCTCTCATTAACGGAAGAAATTCGGTATCACTAACATCCTGAATCAGCTGCTCCACTATGGGCCAATATTTTTCAACTTGCACAGTACCACGCAAGTGCACATAGACTGGCTCAAAGGACCCCAAAAAGCAAAAACGTTTTAATTTCATTTTGGAATTCATTTTCAAAAGCGGAAAAATGTTATTTGTTGAATGTAGATGGTTTTTCGAAACAAACAGCTAAAAGTGTAAAATAAAAAAAAATTAAATAAACAACTATGCGCACTCCTTGTAGGTAATAAGAAAGACTAAAAACAAAATGTATTTTAAAAATCCAAACATGCGGCTGCGCCGAATTCTTTATACCCACCATCAGTTAGTAACTTATAAATAAGGTAGGCAATACATTCACCGTAAATGTTTTTCTTTCGGTTTTATAGTATGTACTCCAAATTTCGAATAAAAAAAGAAACGTTTTAGTTTTTTTCGAAATATGTACCTTTATTAATTCAATTCACAACACTAGTTGTATTGTACTATTGGTACTATTTTTGTGTGTGTTACAGTATGCTTGTTGTTGCAATTACCATTGAAACATTTTGTATAATAATAAAATTTAATTTTATATGATTTAAAAGTGTTGTATTGGATTCTTACAGGAAAGGAAAATTAACATTTTTTGCTAAATCAAAAAATAATTTTCAAAGTAGGTATTTTTTTAAAATATATTTTTATTTTAAATGTTTTGTTGATTTTTTTTATGTTTGTTAAAAATTTTCTATTAAAAATTGTTTTAAAATATTTTTGTTTCTCAGCAGGACTAAGATTTGATTTTCCATTCCTGATATTTATTTATCTGACGTTTAATATCAATTGACGGTTAACTATACAATGATACAACCGATACAACAGAAACTGTGTTCACAAGTAAATAAACCAAAACTGTATTTAAATATATGATAGGTACAGAATACAATACGTGGTTGTGAATTAAACAAATGTTTAAAAAAAATACTTAGGTATACTTTAAGTCCTTGTATTTAGGCGTAATAGTATTTTATTATTTGGCACATACAAATATTGACACGACCTACTCCTTTATTACAATGCATAACTAGTTATCGACCAATTTTCGAGAACGCGCTAGATTATCTCAGTATATTAAATTTACACATTCATTCGTGTGTTACTAACATAATGACGAAATGTATAAACCACTTTTTTTCGGTGGTGGTTATAAGACTTAGCAAAGGAATTCAAATGAATGACGATAAACGCCACAACTAAACTAAACAGCAACAATATGGAGTGAAAGATGAGCAAACAATAAACACAGCAACAATTGATAAAAAAAAATAGAAATTGCTTGATTCAGTATTGCCGAAAGCAATAAAAAACTAAAAAAGTACTATTTTTATTAAAAAAAAAATACATCACTTAAGAATTGATTGACCGATTTGCCATTTTTTGCATTCGAAATTACCTGTGTCAATTCTCGTTTTGTGAAACTTGGAAATACAATTTTTGTACAGTAAAATGTATAGTGACACCAAATGATTGATAAGCAAAGCAACTTACATAGAACGAAAATTGACAGCTAGTATTAAAAAAATTAGCGTTTCTTTCATACACAGAATATTATACTTATATGTAATATCACAGTGCACATCGTATTAATTTATTATTAGTTAATGAAATGCATGCAAAGCTTGCTTGGATCACTAGTTTTAAAAAAAATGGCCGAAACACACTGATTTGTACATTTAAAAAAAAATTTAAAAAACAATAAAAAAGGTATAGCTAAAAGTATGTTAAATATGAATTTTAATGTCGTTTTTATCTTTTCAATCAACTCTTTTTCCAAAATTGTACTTTTAACGTGAAATTTTTCATCAATTAAGGCAACAAATTACGATATACTATGCATCAAAATTTTACTCGAACACTTTGCAAGTTTATAATAAAAAAAAAAAAACACAATACTTGGATCTTTAATTGATCTCTATATGATAAAGATTTAAAATAAGATTAAACATTTCTATTACATTTAACAGGCGTAATTTTTCCCCGGATATATTCTTCTTGCACTACTATTTGCCTTTTTGTTTTCTCTTTTGTTTCATTACGCTGCCAATTTTAATCTTGCGATTTAATTGTTAATAACCTTTTTTCTAAATCAATTTCTTATATAGATATGTATGTTTTATCTACATATCTATTTTGCAATATACCTTAATAAATCGCAGCAAATATGCATTGCTTCTAGTAATTTTGCGCAGTCACTATTGTTAAATGACAAGACTACATATAATAAAAATAATTAAGATTACACAATAGTTTCTCGATTTAATAAAATTGCAATTTCAATTTACTGATATTTCGTGTAAAAAGAATCGCATAACATAAATATTTATTAAAAATTGTAGTCACGAATATTTGCAAAATTTAAACGTAACTTTACTTCAACGAATCTGATAACGTCCTGCATTGGTGATAAAGACTGTTAACATAAACATATATTAGGTAGTCTTATTTCGCCAGCTGATTATTTTTTCCTTCACATATTTTAAACTTCGGCTGGCAAATTCGATTCACAAAAAATAATTGTCGTTTTTTCTCATTTATTTCGTGGGTCGTCGACCTTCATATATAAAAAGACATAAACAAAAAATTTTCTTTGAACTGCGTTTTCCTGATGAATAAATATGCCTTGGGAATACCAAGACATTTATTCATCACAAGGTACACAAGGGAAAATATAGGTTTGCCATTCCGTTTAAAATTTCTACAATTTTCATTTCCGACCCCATAGAGTATATATTTTCTGAAAGCTTATGAATAGAGGAGTCGATTTAGAATATATCCATCTGTCCTTGTGTTGGTTGATATCAATTTTTAGAAGCAACCATATGAAATATCAGGGAATAAATCGCCTTATAACTTTCTCAGATATGAGCAAATAAACACGACTGCCTCTGTTTTTTTCCTATATTATTACCACCAAAATTAAAATTTTTAGCCAAAGAATAATTTACTACATTTGTTACTATAAAAATTCAAACTTTGGTAACACTGTTTAAAACGCTACCAAAACGTTTTAGGAACTCTTCTGATTAGGGCGCTGCCTTTTTTTGCACGTTTTTCGTGGTTGTCCTATTTCCTTGGGTGCAACAAATTGTTTTAATGACACAATTAGGTTTTTAGATTTGATTGCTATAATTAAATTTTTTTATATGTATGCTTTTTAATTCCGCTACTTTTTACTTCTATATCTTTGTTTTTGTTTGGCTTAAATTACGGTAACTACTTTCTTTATATACATGCTATATACATATATATAACCTGAATGTGCATACAATATACATACATATTTGCATTTTCTTGTAGTAATAAGCAATCAAAATTCTTTTAATTAAAATGTGTTTTACTTACTTGTAAACAGCTTATTTCTTATTATATATTTTGTAATTTCTTTTTATTGAAATTCTATTCGTTTTGCATTCGTATAAATGCGCAAATCGTAATGAAAAGAAATGTTTGTTTACTGTCGGACAAACCAGAAAATAAAGATGAACAAAACAAATAAATAATCAACTGGAATGCAGAAAACCAAGCTGTGTTAAAAAAACAACGGCTTATTGACGCCGTTGAATTCGATTTTACCACGACAACTGTATTCCCAACTAGACTTTTAACAGCATTGCCAGCACTGAGATTTATTATTGTGTTGGATAGAATAATAATATTTTAATAATGTACAAAACAAAAAAAGTTTACAGAGCGAAGAGGAATAAATTTTAGCACAATTTATAATGTTTTTATGCAAAAACATAGGAGACAAAAAAATAAGCAACTTCAACAAATCAGCCGTTCTTTTGGGAAATCTTAATCGAATTGTTTTTGAATATCTGAGATATTTTTTTATCTGGGGACGAATTACGGCATTCCATCACGATCGAAATTTTACTCAAACGATCGAGTTCGCTGTGCTTTAGGTATAGAGATTCTAATAAGAATTTTACAATTTCGATCACGTTCGAATGCCGTAATTCGGCCCCTGTTTTGTTTAATTAAATCCAAATGTGAATTTTCCATTAAATACCTATTTTTTGTATATACTATGACGTACGACATGTCAAAAATTGGTGTAGAATGAACAAAGTAGAATAGTGTAAAATCAAATTGCATTCAGTAGAATATATATGAGAATAAATACGGATGAAAATTTGACAAGCGGACCGGTTTTTTTTATCGTTTTAAAAATTGAGCTTTTCATAAGATCAGCGGCCAAATTACGGTATTCGATATCGATCGAAATTTTACTCGAACGATCGAGTTCACTGTGCTTTAGGTATAGAGATTCTAATAAGAATTTTCAAATTTCGATCACATTCGAATGCCGTAATTCGGCCCCAGAAATGCATTTTAATGTATTCATTGGCAAACACATTAAAAGTGTGCCAGTAATTCAACAACAATTACAAAAACAAATTGTATATATATTTGATTGTGTTTAATGAAATTGTAGAAATTTCACACGGAATGACAAACCTATATATACCCTTACACTCACTGTGTTGGCTATAATAAAGATACATATATTAATACATATATTAATTTTGTTCTTTATTTATATAAAATTAAAGAACTAGTAATTCATAAAACTTAAAAAGCCAATTTTTATAGACAGTTAAACATTTTAATGTTTTCTTTAAGTGTAGGATTCAAGCAAGGCAAATATTATTATTATTATTATTATCCTTTATTAAAAACTTATTCATTTTATCAATATCATTAACAGAGTTATGAGAATTTACATATAGTATTACAACAATTAACATCTTATTAATAAAATAAAGAAACTACTAATATCACAGATTTAAGGAAAAGTTGTTCATAAAAAACCTCGCATCAACTTAGAAGTTATAAGAGATTTTAAAACAATCACTGAAATGTGTCTTTTAAACAAAAGACCCTCAGTGGTTGTTCAGCAAATTTCTTATTATTTCAAAATTTGACCTTCTGCATTTTTCATTAAATGACAGCGTCAGTTCCCTTGTCAATAAATTAAACATTTTGAAGTCAAAGTTTCTGTGTAGAAGATAAGTTGGATATCTAAAAGGTAGATTGTGTATTATTTTCAAGTTTTTATTTTGAATGATTTGCAATTTTTTTGTATGCGTTTTAGCAGCCTTTTGGGACCAGATTTGACAACCATAGGTCATAATCGGTCGAATACACATTTTGTAAATAAGAACTTTGTTCTTTATATTAAGATTAGATCTTCGGCCAATTAAGGGGTATAAGGCACGACTACACTTAATTGCCTTCTCGCAAATGTAATTAACATGCTGTTTGAATAAAAGTTTTCTGTCAAGGATTACTCCTAGATATTTAATTTCGTCCTTCAATGGGATAATTGTTCCCCTAGACGATAAATATCTAGTAGGAAAGCGTTTTCGCGATTTGTTGAATGGAAATATAATTGCTTGAGTTTTATCGTCATTGACTTTTATTTTCCATTTGTCATAGTATTTACGAATTAATTTAAGATTATTTTCCATTCTTCTAATAATCGCATTCGAGACTTTACCGCAACAAATAAAGGCGCTGTCATCCGCGTAAAAAGCTGCATCATGGTCTCTTCTTAGAGTAACATCAGATGTATGTATCGAGTATAGTGTAGGGGATAATACTGATCCTTGCGGCAAGCCCGCAGGTATTTGCCTTTCACTAGAAAATTTGTTATTGACAGATACAACAAACGTACGTTTATCTAAAAAGCTTTTGATAAGTTTTTGAAGGTAAATTGGAAAATTTAACGTATTTAATTTATACACTAGTCCATCATGCCAGATTGAGTCAAAAGCTTTTTCGATATCAAGAAAAACGACTCCAGTGCTTTTTCGATTACTTTTATTACATTCAAGAAAGTTAACAACTCTCTTAAGTTGATGTACAGTGGAGTGCTCTTTTCGAAAACCAAATTGTTCTTTATTTATGATATTATTGCAATTTAAAAAATCTAAAGTTCTGGAGTGAATAATTTTCTCGAACACCTTATCCAATAGGCTAAGAATACTTATTGGCCTATAGCTGGAGGGCAATTTAGGATCCTTTTCAGATTTGTGGATTGGAATTACCTTAGCCATTTTAAAAACGTGTGGGAAGTACCCATTGCTCAGGCAGAAGTTAAATAATTTACTTAAAATTTCAAAAAAGGAGTCGGGCATATTTTTAAGTATTATACTGTTAATCCCATCTAAGCCAGGAGCTTTATTATTTTTCAGCAAATGGACAAATGATTTGACTTCAGCCAAATTTGTTAGTTTAATACTTGTATTGTCGATAAGAGTTTGATTAAGGTCATTAATGCATCTTGATACAACCGAGTCCATGGGTGATGGATTGTTAATAGTAATAGTATGTGAACTAGCAAATACGTCAGCTATTGCATTTGACTTTTCGACGTCAGAATTCAGAATTGATCCATCTACATGAAGTTTAGAATATGTAGGATTCTTGCCTTTTAAAGTTTTAGTTAATTTCCAAAACTTTTTGGAACCGGTAGGCAGATTTGAAATGAATTTCGACCAAGACTCATTCCTGTCTTTATTCAGGTGAAAGTGAATAAGCCTATTTAGCTGTTTCAAGACACAATATAAATGCATTTTATAATTTAAATCCCTACATCTTTGGAATTTACGTCTATATTTGTTTCTCTGAGCAATTAGCATTTTGCTAATTTCTGAAATTTGCCGTTGCCAGGGGTTTCTATGACCAACTGGTATTCTATTAGTAGCTTCTTTTACAATATATATTAGTTTACTTAATGATACATCTAGATTACCTGTGTTTGTAATATTTTGATTTATATCTTGTAATAGTATTTCATTCTCCACCCAGTTTTTTATTGATAACCAATCGGCTCGATTATATAGGGGTACCAACAAAATGCTATTATGTACCTTGTAATGTACCTGCACTGATTTTTCGTGTTATTAGTTTTATTTTAGTTAAATGCTCCCGTTTAATTTAATTTAACGCCATCTGTTTGTGAAGATGTATTTACCACTCAAACTTGTTTTTTTCTATTGACGTTTATCTCGTATTTTATTCACGAAAATATTTTCTTATTTTCTAAGCGAAAATGCTGAAAAAAAATTCGCGCCAAGCTGTGAATGTGAAGCCGAGCTTTCGTGGTAGCAATATGAATATATGTCGGCCATTACACTTTAAAGTCATTTGCCAATAAGATCGAAAAATTACATCATATATTTTTGGTTTTGTGGGAAAATTGTAGATCAAAAAGTAACTTCAATAAGTGGTTTTCTAATTTGATTTAAATAAAATTGCTTGCAATTAAACTATTTTGTAAGTATTGTCATTACAATTTATTGTTTTAGTATGTAGTATGTGTTTAACCAAATTCTTGATACTTAGCGATTTGCAAGAAAAGAAAAGAGAAGAAAAGTGTGGATAAATATATTTCGTAAAGGCTGTAAGAATATTTTTTTTTTATTCGCTCTTCCCCCAGGTGCCATCTCCAAAGGGTAATTAATTATTGCTTAATATGTTACTCATATGAACTTAAGATTGTATAACTTTTGTTTTTACATTTAGATTTGGCACCTAGTGCATATATAATCAAACAGTCTAATTGGTCCATTTCTCTTAAGGAGTAAAAGCAGAAGATGTCACCCTCTCTTCATTTCTATTAGTAGTGATAACATCAAGTATATTCGATTGCCTCATTAGTCTCAGTTCTATTAAAACCGGTGACTGTAAAGCATAAAACCCGCAGTAAATATAATCAGTTAATTTGTTGTTGTGAAAAAAAAACACAAAAAAGAAAAAAGAAGAAGAAAAATCTTAAATTTAAACTGATTTAGTTAAATGGAAATTAAAAGTAAAAAAAATACTAGTATTCTAAAGTTATAAAACAGCTTCAAGCTTGGCATTATATACAAGTAATACATTGATTTATAATTTGTGATAGTGTTATTTGTAAGATTAGTTTTCTAAATTATTTAAACGTGTTTGCAAAAAAAAAGGAAAAAAAGGAAAGAAAATTGATGAAGATAGAAAAGAGTAAAAGATTACCGTTAATAGTTAGTAACCATTTCATTTTTGTTCGTAATTCTATATTTTAAATAACCATTAAAATTATAAGTTCTTACATTCCTGTGTAAAAATTGGCATATTGTGGTTAGTGAAATTCGTTCCATATATTAGCTTATTGTTTTTGTATTTTGCAGTTAAAACATAAAAAAAATTCGTGCATTAGCTGTGTTTTTTTTATATCATTGATTTAAGCAAAATATTTCTCTTTGGTAATTTGTTTATAATCATTTGTATAGCAACATCAACAAAGATCTTTGGATATGTAAGCAAAGCTGGATAAAGTGAGTTTTACGTTTTTTTATATTATCTTTCGTTTTTATTTTTATTAAGTAAAAAAAAAATATTTTATTTTTGTTTTGGTTACACGAATATGTCAATTTTGTGTAAGGAGACCAGCTAAAATATAATATTCAAATATTCAAATAGTTCTTAGTTTATTTTTATTAATTTTTAATTTTACTAGTTTTGTTTAAACTTCGTATGCATGCAATTGACTTAAATTTTATAGTATTATATATTAGCTGAACCTTGATTTTTATAGTATTGTTTTTATTTTTTTTTTTTATATTATTACTCTTATTGCTAATTTTTGTTATATATATAAATATTATTTTTATTATTTACCTATGCATTTTTAGTTACTGTTAATAAATTAATCATGTCTGCTTAATTTTTCTATCTTTCTGTTTTTCTGTTGTTTGTTCAAATTAGGGTTACCGTTGAAGTAATTTGAGGTACAGAATTTTAATATGGCCAAATTAAATTTTTTTATTTGGTTTGTGATCTGGCCCTATGTCAATGATTTTATTTCTTTTTTTTTTATAAATTTTCATCCACATTCGCATATTTCTTTTAGCACGCATAATAAAAAAAAAATAAAATTTATAATGCAACTAAGTGGCATTTGGGTAACAGTTTTTTTTTGAACCCCCCCAATTCCGACGAGTTTTAAGGCTGGTGTAAAAGCGTGCTTGTTTTTAATATTACCCTTATTAATAATTGCCATGATTTCAGCTTTGTCCTAGTTGTACGTTATAAATTTTTGGCGCCCAACGTGGGGCCCGAACATTTCAACAATTGTGTTTTTGTACATCATTTCTATATTTAGTTTGTTCGGACCCTAATATTTTTAACATTTTAATAATGTTTCTTGAGTGTTTAAATATTGTGTGGAATTTATTAATGATTTTTTTTAGAATTTCATTTTTAACCGATAATGTTTTTGCGCTCAGGCTTTTATTCTTAAATATTAAGTAAACTGATTATACTTCGTTTGGAATATAGTTTAAGATAAAATAATGCAGTCTTTTTCTATCCACCGTTGTAACAGTTTGCATATAATTGTTAACCGACAACCTTTTTAATTCTCAGACCTTAAATCTGAAGTATTTAGTAAACTGTTTGTACTTTGTTTGGAATATAGACTAAGATAGAAGAATGCGGTCTTCTTCTATCCACAGTTACAACAGTTTACAACATCATTTTCGTTTATTGCCAATGTCGGAAATATATGAAAAAAAAACAAAATTAAAACATTTTACTTAGACATACACATGTGAATAAAATACATTAGTTTGCTTCGATTGTATACCTTACTTTGAACAACAACAATAAACAGAAAATAAGTTGAAATTGTTTATTTTATATACATATTAAAATATCAAAATTCTATGTGAATAATTTAGAATCTTTGGCATTTAAAAAACTTGTATTAGCTAATTATTTAATAGGCTCATAAATACTACTATACTATAATAAGAGAATCACATAAAAGCTTTTCTTGAGGAATTGGTTTTTGTAACACTATACCTACTTTTATATTTTCCTTTATATTTTGTAGTCAATTCAGAGACTCATAACCTGTTAGATTTCGTTTCATCTCATATTGTTATATATACATATATTTTTTTTTATTATTTAGTATAATGCCTAATAAAGATCAGGCAGTAGCAGACTGTGAGTCTGTTAATACAGTTGAGAAAACTCCAAACTGTAATGCTTGTCAAACTCCAATATCGGCAAGGGCTCAAACTCATATTGCTGTTTGTGGTCATGTGTTTCATGTAGGTTGTTTGTCCAAAATAGTAAAGGTTAGACCATTCTGTCCTGTGTGTAATTCTAGAATAATTAATGATAATACACAGTTAACTACAAGATCACAGAGTAAAACTTCTGTAGTAAGAGATCAGAACATAGATCAGGCCAATACTTCGGTAAATAGCTCAGGTAATCATACGATTGAAACCACTAATCGTGGTCCTTCTGCAGTATCATCTAATGTTACCTTGGAAATCGTACAGGAACTCATAACGAACACATTTTCAGCTCAACAGGGTCAGTTGTTATCTCATCTGAGTAGCCAAATTTCGAAATTAGTAGACACAAGCATACAGGCAAGTCTTTCTCAGTATAATCTAGTACCAAATACGCAAGCAACTTTTGTTAATACAGAAATTCAGAGAACCTTACAGACTCTTCCTTCTGTAGATGATCGTACTTTTAACGAGTTTTTAGGTTTAGATTCTAATGACAATGCTGCAGGTGAAAATCTCAACCGTCAAGCAAACTCTATACCATCTAACCAGGGACCCAACTCATCTCGGTCACATGCATCGTACCCCTCCGACCTAAACGTCCGTCCTGACAAAGTATTACAGATAATCTCGAATTGGAAAACTAAGTTTTGTGGGGGACCAAATAGCTTGTCAGTAGAAAACTTTATTTACAGGGTGGAGGCTTTAACTGGTCAGACACTACAAGGGAATTATGAGCTTCTTTGTCGCAATGCCAGTTTGTTATTTGATGGTAAAGCCAGTGACTGGTTCTGGCGATACCATATGTCCGTACAGGCGATAACATGGCCAAGCTTATGTAAGGCCTTAAGACAACAATACCGAGACTCCCGTACTGATGTCGATATTCGCGAGTTGATAAGGGATCGTAAACAGAAGCAAAATGAAACTTTCGATAGTTTTTATGAGTCCATCGTTAATTTGACTGATAGACTTAATGAGCCATTACCAGACAAAACTTTAGTAGAAATTTTGCGGCGTAACTTGCTTCCAGAAATACAACATGAGATGCTTAATATGCAAATATACTCTGTAGAGCACCTACGTGATACCTGTAGGCGACGTGAGTTTTTTATTCAGGATATGCGTCGAAAACATAGTTCTTATACAGTGCGTCCATTTTCATCTCAAAGACGTATTGCAGAACTGGAAAGTAATTTTTGCGATAGTACTTCAGGCGATTCGGATAAGGAGGAGGCGGAAATTTCGGCTCTGAACATAAACTGCTGGAACTGTAGAAAATCTGGGCACAGATATCAGGACTGTTTATCTGAGCGTAAAATTTTCTGTTACGGGTGTGGTTTACCAGACACGTATAAGCCAAATTGTAAGAAATGCAATTCAAAAAACGTAAAATCGAGTGCACAGAAATGTGCACAAAATCTATCGGAACATCCAATATCGAAGGCCAACTAGAGAAACCTGATTGTGAGTACAAGTTAACGCTTACAGAAAATGACAATATCTTAACCGAGGGTGACCAAGCTGGCGTTAAAAAGGACATAGACCTTAATGAGAACGAAAATTTTTTGAATTTTAAGCCTTTTCATGAACGATTACGTGAATATATTAAGGACAGTAGCCATGTTGTTAAGAATGTTGATAATAGGAAGCTTAGAAATAGCAACGATTTTAGAAAACAAAACAGATCTGCGAGACGCATCAAGTTATATTGGCAGAGGGTGAAACGTTTGAAAAGTAAGATAGTTTGCTCTATTTTGAATAAACCCGGTGACATTAGACCATATGCTGAAGTGATACTTTTTGGGGAGAAGTTTTTAGGTTTAATGGATACAGGAGCATCAATTAGTTGCCTAGGATCTAAAGCTGCTGAGAAATATATTTCCTCTGGTAATTGCTACAAGAAAATAAAATCTTCTGTTAAGACAGCTGATGGCAAAAGTCAGAATATAGTGGGAGTGATAGACACGAAAATCTCATTTAGGGGTATGGAAAAACTAATTACTATATTCATTATACCAGGTCTTGATAAAGATCTTTTTCTTGGCATTGATTTCTGGGAGTCTTTTGGATTACTTCCGCTAGGGGTAACCCAGCTTAGCCACAGTCGAAATTCTCACAAATTGGATGAATTAGATATTCAACTTCCACTTAGTATTGATCAAAGACAACGTCTAACTAGTGTTGTAAATGTATTTCCTTCATTTTCTAAGGAAGGGCTGGGTAGAACTACAATTTTATCACATGCTATTGATACTGGTGATGTCAAACCTATCAAACAGCGCCATTTCTCGGTATCACCGGCCATAGAAAAGTTAATATATGAAGAGCTCGATCGGATGATAGCTCTTGGTGTAATCGAGGAATCTACTAGTGCTTGGTCATCTCCTGTAGTTCTCCACCGGAAGCCAGGAAAAAATAGACTATGTTTAGATAGTAGAAAATTAAACGCGGTTACAGTAGGTGACGCTTACCCTTTACCACATATTGACGGTATCCTAAGTCGATTGCCGAAAGCGAAGTTTATAACGAGCCTAGACCTCAAAGATGCTTTTTGGCAGATTCCATTAGAACCTGAATCTAAAGAGAAAACGGCATTTACTGTTCCTGGGAGACCATTATACCACTTTACTGTCATGCCCTTTGGGTTATGCAATGCTCCACAAACCATGTCACGCTTGATGGATAAAATAATACCTCCGGCTCTCAGGTCAGAAGTATTCGTATATCTTGACGATTTATTAGTTATATCGGAAACTTTTGAAAGGCACCTTGAGGTCCTGGGTACCGTAGCTTTAAAGTTAAGGGAGGCACGACTGACGATAAACGTTGAGAAGTCTCACTTTTGCGTCCCTGAGGTAAAGTATTTAGGGCATGTGTTCGGAAATGGTGTTATTCGAACGGATCCGGAGAAAGTATCTGCCATAACAGATTTTCCAGTTCCTAAATCAGTAAGACAAGTTCGTAGATTTCTTGGAATGACAGGTTGGTACCGGAAGTTTATTAGGAACTATGCAGCTGTTACTACGCCTATAACTGATTTGCTGAAAGGTAGAGGAAAATTTGTATGGACCGAAGCGGCTCAGAAAGCTTTTGAAGTTTTAAAGACCCATTTGAGTTCAGCACCTGTTCTACATAGTCCTGATTTTTCACAACCGTTTTTCATACATTGCGATGCAAGTAGAACTGGCATAGGAAGTGTCTTGGTGCAAAAAAATGCGGAGGGCGAAGAGATTCCAATTGCATTCATGTCAAAGAAACTCAATCAAGCCCAACGTAATTACTCCGTCACCGAACAGGAATGCTTGGCAGCTCTGTTAAGCATAAAAAAATTTCGAGCGTATGTGGAAGGACATGAGTTAACTGTGATTACCGATCATGCTTCTTTAAAGTGGCTCATGTCCCAATCTGACCTCAGTACAAGACTGTCTAGATGGGCTTTAAAATTGCAGGGCTACAAGTTTAGTATTCAGCATAGGCGTGGTGCACAAAACGTAGTTCCAGATACGCTTTCTAGGGCCAATACTGAGGACTTGTCCGCATTACAAATTGACAGCATAATGGAATTTGACCAAGACAGTGGACTTTTCGTGGATCTTACTTCTGCGCATTTTCAGTCAGAGGAATACAAGGGTTTACTATCTAAAATTGAGAAAACTGTCGACAAAACACCAGATCTTCGGAT
The DNA here is from genome assembly GCA_941918925.1 of Phyto melanocephala. NCBI lineage: Eukaryota > Metazoa > Arthropoda > Insecta > Diptera > Rhinophoridae > Phyto > Phyto melanocephala. The sequence goes on along the minus strand of OW799234.1, from coordinate 101,691,080 downwards.
CATTGACGGATTCTTGTATAGGCGTACTACACATGCCACAGGGGATAAGGTGCAAGATGATTTAGCATGGAAGCTGTGGGTACCACGGGAAATGATACCTGAAGTTTTAAAGAAGGCGCATGATAATCCATTGTCATCTCATGGCGGAATACACAAAACCTTGGAGAGAATCCGTCGATTCTACTACTGGCCAAATTTAGTTGTGGACGTTAAGAAGTATATCAATGATTGCGAAGTATGTAAAGCCACAAAACATTTAAATACGACACTTAGACCACCAATGGGTAGAATCCTGAACACACCGAGATTCTTCCAGAAGCTTTATGTGGACTTTTTGGGACCATATCCCAGATCACGTTCGGGTCATATAGGTATATACGTAGTGTTAGACCATTTTTCAAAATTTCCTTTTTTAAAGCCAGTGAAAAAGTTTACTACTGATATTATCTTAAGGTATATGGAATCGGAATTGTTTCATACATTTGGTGTCCCGGAGACAATAGTTTCGGATAATGGCTCTCAATTTAGGTCGAATGAATTTAACAGCTTTATGGAAAGATATGGAGTTAAACATGTGTATACTGCGGTTCATGCCCCACAATCTAATGCATCCGAAAGGGTAAATAGATCAATTTTATCCGCAATAAGGTCATATGTGAAAAAGGATCATACAAATTGGGATAACAAACTTAGTAGTATTTCTTGCGCTTTGCGCTCTGCTGTCCATTCATCAATAGGTACATCGCCATATTATCTTGCATTTGGGCAACATATGGTAACAAATGGATTGACATATACGTTACTAAGATGATTGGAAATGCTAGATGATAGGCAAGTCAATTTTAACCGAGAAGACTCGATGCAAATAATGTCCAAAAGAGCTAGTGAAATTATGGATAAACAATTCGAACGAAATGAAAGAAATTATAATCTCCGATGCAGGGATGTGAGGTATGACGTAGGCCAGGAAGTTTTTCGTCGGAATTTTAAACAAAGTAATTTTGAACAAGCGTATAACTCAAAATTGGCACCAACTTTTGTAAAGGCTCGAATAAGGCGAAAATTAGGAAATAGTTATTATGAGCTTGAGGATATGAAAGGAACTTTTATAGGAAAATATCATGCAAAGGACATAAGACAATGATTTTGTTTTGATCACGTACGTAGATGCAGGTTTAATCTGTCTTTTTCAGGTCAATTACCCCTAAAGCCAGATTTTGTCGGGGGAGATTTGTAATGTACCTGCACTGATTTTTCGTGTTATTAGTTTTATTTTAGTTAAATGCTCCCGTTTAATTTAATTTAACGCCATCTGTTTGTGAAGATGTATTTACCACTCAAACTTGTTTTTTTCTATTGACGTTTATCTCGTATTTTATTCACGAAAATATTTTCTTATTTTCTAAGCGAAAATGCTGAAAAAAAATTCGCGCCAAGCTGTGAATGTGAATCCGAGCTTTCGTGGTAGCAATATGAATATATGTCGGCCATTACACTTTAAAGTCATTTGCCAATAAGATCGAAAAATTACATCATATATTTTTGGTTTTGTGGGAAAATTTTAGATCAAAAAGTAACTTCAATAAGTGGTTTTCTAATTTGATTTAAATAAAATTGCTTGCAATTAAACTATTTTGTAAGTATTGTCATTACAATTTATTGTTTTAGTATGTAGTATGTGTTTAACCAAATTCTTGATACTTAGCGATTTGCAAGAAAAGAAAAGAGAAGAAAAGTGTGGATAAATATATTTCGTAAAGGCTGTAAGAATATTTTTTTTTTTATTCGCTCTTCCTCCAGGTGCCATCTCCAAAGGGTAATTAATTATTGCTTAATATGTTACTCATATGAACTTAAGATTGTATAACTTTTGTTTTTACATTTAGATTTGGCACCTAGTGCATATATAATCAAACAGTCTAATTGGTCCATTTCTCTTAAGGAGTAAAAGCAGAAGATGTCACCCTCTCTTCATTTCTATTAGTAGTGATAACATCAAGTATATTCGATTGCCTCATTAGTCTCAGTTCTATTAAAACCGGTGACTGTAAAGCATAAAACCCGCAGTAAATATAATCAGTTAATTTGTTGTTGTGAAAAAAAAACACAAAAAAGAAAAAAGAAGAAGAAAAATCTTAAATTTAAACTGATTTAGTTAAATGGAAATTAAAAGTAAAAAAAATACTAGTATTCTAAAGTTATAAAACAGCTTCAAGCTTGGCATTATATACAAGTAATACATTGATTTATAATTTGTGATAGTGTTATTTGTAAGATTAGTTTTCTAAATTATTTAAACGTGTTTGCAAAAAAAAAGGAAAAAAAGGAAAGAAAATTGATGAAGATAGAAAAGAGTAAAAGATTACCGTTAATAGTTAGTAACCATTTCATTTTTGTTCGTAATTCTATATTTTAAATAACCATTAAAATTATAAGTTCTTACATTCCTGTGTAAAAATTGGCATATTGTGGTTAGTGAAATTCGTTCCATATATTAGCTTATTGTTTTTGTATTTTGCAGTTAAAACATAAAAAAAATTCGTGCATTAGCTGTGTTTTTTTTATATCATTGATTTAAGCAAAATATTTCTCTTTGGTAATTTGTTTATAATCATTTGTATAGCAACATCAACAAAGATCTTTGGATATGTAAGCAAAGCTGGATAAAGTGAGTTTTACGTTTTTTTATATTATCTTTCGTTTTTATTTTTATTAAGTAAAAAAAAAATATTTTATTTTTGTTTTGGTTACACGAATATGTCAATTTTGTGTAAGGAGACCAGCTAAAATATAATATTCAAATAGTTCTTAGTTTATTTTTATTAATTTTTAATTTTACTAGTTTTGTTTAAACTTCGTATGCATGCAATTGACTTAAATTTTATAGTATTATATATTAGCTGAACCTTGATTTTTATAGTATTGTTTTTATTTTTTTTTTTATATTATTACTCTTATTGCTAATTTTTGTTATATATATAAATATTATTTTTATTATTTACCTATGCATTTTTAGTTACTGTTAATAAATTAATCATGTCTGCTTAATTTTTCTATCTTTCTGTTTTTCTGTTGTTTGTTCAAATTAGGGTTACCGTTGAAGTAATTGAGGTACAGAATTTTAATATGGCCAAATTAAATTTTTTTATTTGGTTTGTGATCTGGCCCTATGTCAATGATTTTATTTCTTTTTTTTTTATAAATTTTCATCCACATTCGCATATTTCTTTTAGCACGCATAATAAAAAAAAAATAAAATTTATAATGCAACTAAGTGGCATTTGGGTAACAGTTTTTTTTGAACCCCCCCAATTCCGACGAGTTTTAAGGCTGGTGTAAAAGCGTGCTTGTTTTTAGTATTACCCTTATTAATAATTGCCATGATTTCAGCTTTGTCCTAGTTGTACGTTATAACCTCTCCATAAATGACGCAAGATATTGGTACATGGTCCGACTGCAGAATATTTGGATGTGTTTCCAAGGTTGAAAAAGGAAGACAAGAGTTAGTTAAAAGGATGTCTACTGTAGACGGCTGTACTGGATTTATATTTTGTCCAAAACGAGTAAATGCATTCGGGTAATAAATATAGTAGTTCGATTGAAGGCAATGGCTATAAAGCTCATTACCAGCAATATTGTTTGAAAAGCAATTCCAGTGAGTATGTTGAGCGTTTAAATTACCGAATAAAAAGAAGTCATTTGAACGATTAGTTAAGGCATCCATATCAGTTTTAAAATGTATAGTGTGAGCCGGATTGTACGCAGATGTAAATATCACAGGGCGCCTATTTATTATTACTCGTACCGAAATATTTTCCGCCACACGCGTATTTATAGTTGGTAATATTTCGTGTTCAACATTATATTTTATCGCGATGAGTACACCTCCGCCATGTGTTGGTCTATCCTCTCTATAAATTTTGTAGCCCCCAAGTTTAAATTTATGGTAGGGTTTCAAAAAAGTCTCATTGACAAGGAGAATATCAACTTCCTTGTCGTATAAAAATTTTTCCAGCTGTGAAGCTGCTGACTCAGTCGTTATGCCTTGAGCATTCCAGTGCATAACATGAACATTGTGACTTACTGTTGATTTATATGGCATGTTGAAGCATCATTCCCAGCACTCGTAGCTTGTCGTACTTATTTTGGCATCTTTGAAGTGCATCGACAGCATCAAAAAATATTTCCATTAATTTCTCATTGGAAATATCATCTTCATTTCTGTTCACAAGATTTTTACTTCTTGTTACATCAGAGTACAGTATATTTTTAGCACCAGAGTCACGTGGATAATTTTGATGCTCCTTACCGGGCAGTTGTGGAAAATTAACTTCATTGACGTTGAAGTTCATCATATAATTCCTTTGTGGCACCTTCATTCTGGCTGTGGTACGTTGTCGAATCTCAAGATATTCCTGACGACATGGGCATTTAGGGTCGTCAGCTCTGTGCTTCACATTTCTAAAATTCTTTTTTGTGCAGTTGTGACATTTATAAACGACGTTATCACTATTTGCAGCTTTGTTCAATGGGCAATCTGCAAATTCATGATTACCAGCACAGGCTGCACACACTACTACTCTGTTACAGTTTCTAGCACCATGACCATACATAGAGCATTTGGTGCATTGTGTAGGACCTTTACTGCCCTTGAGTGGTCTTCTCCAGTAAACGGCAATATTACTAAAATACCTAATTTTTAATATATCCCTCTTCGACACTTGCTGGCGATCAAACTCAATTAGATATAGTGTATCGTCGGCGGTAGACCTTTTGGTAGTGATTTCCTTAACACTTACCGGATTTAAGCAAGGCAAATATGGTATCAGCTTAATGTTAGAAAAATTTCAAAACTTCTTAAAAATATTTTAAATAGCTTCTAATCAGCGGATTTTTTAAGAAATATACCTTATCAAAATTTTTTTTCTTACAATATGATTTCATTCCTATTTATACCCTTCACAGTGAATGTAAGGGTACTTAAATATACTTAGGTTTGCATTTCCTGTGAAATTTCTTCAATTTTCATTTCCGACTACATAAAGTATATATTTGTAGAGAGCTTATGAATAGGGGAGTCAATTAAGCATTGTCTGTCTGTCTGTGTGTATGTTTAGCATGCAAGCACTTACTAAAACTTTAGTCTGCCGATTTAACATTTTTTTAAATATTAAGCTCCCTATTTCCATGATTAATTAAAATTACTAACCCGGGGTCTCAAAGCAATATGTATTGCTACAATTGTCAAATTTAATAACGTCGATAAAAATTGCGACGTGTAGACCGAATATTGCTAGAGTAATTATCGCCGCAAAAGCTGTCAAAATTGTTTATTTTTTTCTTTGAATTTGTTGTTTTTCTTTGCACAAGCAAAAAAAAATTTACCTGATAATAAGAATATAAAACACGTAAGACCGCTATATTCGGCCGTGCCGAATCTTATATACCCTTCACAACGTGTAGTCATGCAATAACAGTAGTTTGTATCACCATTCATCCCATATGAAATACGTACATACATATAAACAACATACATCTATAAACACATCCCATTGTAAAATTATCAATTTACGTATGTATGTATGTTAAAAAAAAATATAAAAAAAATAAAAAAAAATAAAAAAAAACAAAAAGAAAAATTTTAAAAAAATTTAAAAACATAAATTAAAAAAAAAATAATTAAAATATATATATAATAATAATAAAACAAAAAAAAAATTAAAAAAAATTAAAAAAATAATAATAAAAATATATATAATATATTAAATAAAATATAAAAAGAAAATTTAAAAAAAAATATAAAATAAATAAAAAATTTTTTTTTTTTGGCTCAGCTGGGATTCTATGCCACGTTTTCTCTAACCAGTATACACGTGTGTATGTATGTTGTTGTTGTAATGTTATTTTTGTGAAAAAAAATCGAGGTGGCCGTGGTTTTTTGCTCATATCTCAGTTGTTTATGTACCGATGTTTCTGATTTTCAATACCGATCTACTCCCGAATATTTCTGATATTTTAATACCTTACCCGGGTACAAGTAATGTCGGGAGGCTTCAAAAAGGTGATTTCAACATACACACAGACAGACTGACAGAGCTTTATCGACTCCCCTATTCATAAGCTTTCAGAAAATATACAAACGGAATGACAAACCTATATATACCCTTTTTCACTGTGTAAAGGGTATAATAACTACAACTTTAATCATACACAGGAAAGCGTTATAACAATAGATATCTTAATACTTTACCTTTAAAAACTTTAAAAAATAAAATAAACTTTAAAGTACAATAATTGTGTAAGTGAAATTTTTATTAAATTGTTTGTTTATTTTTTATTTAATTCTTTTGTTAAAGTTTTATTTATTCAAGATGTTTTGTTTAAAATTATGTTTTTATATTATTTTGTAATAAGAAATGTATTTTATACTGGCCTTTTAGTAAAAATCGAAAGCAAACTAAATTAGTGTTTCTTTTTAAGATTTTTTTAGTATTTAATAATTTTTGTTTTTGAAAATTTTACTTAATAATTTTCTAATTAATTTTTTTTTTACTTAATATTGCTTTTGTATAATTATTTCGTTCGGTATTGTATGGAAAAAAGATGATTTCAAATATTGCTTTATTTTTTATTTTTTTGTAAGAATCAAGTAATTGGAGTGTGATTAAAGAAGGCTGCTTGATTTGATTAGTATATTTTTGTTTAATTTGTTTTTTTTTTAATTGAAATATTTGTTTTAGAATATGGTTATTGAGCAAAAGTATTAATTTTTAATTGTTACTATTTATAATTATTTAAAAAAATGTTTCAAATAATACAAACTGAAGATTTCTAACTAATTTTGAAAAAAGTTATTTTTAAACACAAGCTTAAGATATTTTGTTTTTTTTTATAAAAATGACTTAAAAATGTGTTTTTTTTTTTTATTGTTTTTAAAATATTTTATGAATTTACTACCCAACGTAAAAGCTAAATATATAAAGAGAAATAAATAATTTTTAAAACTATTTTTTATAGTTAATCTTAAGCTTGTAATTAAGAATAACATATTTATAAAGGAAGATAGAAGAAATTGAATAATATTTTAATTAAAAAAGTTGAAAAATACTTATTATTATTTGTTTAAAACAGCATCAGGAATATATTAATGTAAATAAATATTAATTGAGTTCAATAGGAAAAAAGCAGACCACCGAAGCACATTTTTCAAAAATCCATTTGTTCTGGCAAAGATATATTTATTTTTTATTTTCTTCTTTTGCCCTTTTTATTTCATAATGAGGTTAATCCATAGAAAATTTATTTTGTTTTTATAAACAATGCTTAGATTTTGAAAAATTTAAGTTAAAACAAGTAAGAGTGACATCTATGTACCCTTCGCAACGTGTAGTATATCACAGAATATTACTAGTTTGTGAGTCCTGCAATAACAATTGTTTGTATCATTATTCATCTCATTAATATGATACGCGTACATACATATGTATAAAGAACATACATACATATATAAAAACATCACATTGTTACATTATAAATTCATTCAACCCGAAGCAGTGTGGGATACCCTGACTCTATGGTTCTAAAACCTTGCTATTACAATTAAAAATTAAAAAAAATATATAAATAGAGTTTACATTTGATTAAAAAAAATAAATATAAAAAATAAAAATAAAGAACAAAAAAAATATAATAAAAAAAAAATAAAAATGTAAAAAAAATTTTTTTTTGGCTCAGCTGGTATTCGATGCTACGTTTACGCTGACCAGTATACCACCTTTGTATGTATGTGTTGGATGTTGTTGTGAAAAAAACGAGGAGGTCGTAGTTTTTTCCTCATATCTCAGTTGCTTATGTACCGATTTTTCTGTTTTTCAATACAGATCTTCTTCCGAATATTTATTATATTTTAATACTTCACGCGGGTCTAGGCGATGTCGGGGAACTTCAAAAAGTTGATTTCAACATACACACGGACAGACGGACAGACTGACAATGCTTAATCGAATCCCCTATTCATAAGCTTTCAGAAAATATATACTTTATGAGGTAGGAAATAAAAATTGTAAAAATTTCACACTTAATGACAAACCTAAAAACCATAAAAAAATCTTCGTATAAATACAAAGAGATTTCGGTAGTAGAAAATTTTAAAGAAACAAAGTGTAAAATCTTTTCAATGCAAAACAAAAAATATTATAAAAATTTGCATTTATAAATTACTAGCTAATACCCGGTGTGCTTCGCCACCCCAAATTTTAGTATTTAATTCATATAGCAGGTGCCACGCCCACTATTGTTAATGCACCCATTTTTTCCATAAACGTTTATTTGAATATCAAAGTTGCTTTTGCAAAATTTTAGTACTCTAATCGATATCGTTTTCCAGATATACGAATTTTAGTATTTAATTCATATGGCAGGTGCCACGCCCACTATTGATAATGCACCCATTTCTTGCCTAAATGTTTATTTGGGTGTCAAAGTTGCTCTTGCAAAACTTTACTACTTTAATCGATATCGTTTTCCAAATATACGAATTTTAGTATTTAATTCATGTGGCCACGCCTACTATTGCAAGTCCGCCTATTTTTTACCCAAATGTTCGTGTAGATGTCAAGGTTTACCGTACTTAATTTGAAGACTCTAGCTGCATTAACTTTCGTGATATATAATATTTAATACTTATTTTTTAATAGGGCGTGGCACCCCGCCCACTTACAATTTCAAACCAAAGTATAGCCTACAGTTCCTTTCAGATATACAGAAAGATTCTGTGAAAATTTCAAGGAAATCGGTCCAGCCGTTTAACCGTCTATAAAGCACAAACAAACATACAAACACATATTGATTTTTATATATATAAATTATTAAAATTGTAATCAGCATATAGTCAAAAGTTATTAACAAGTAGGTATATACATACATACAAAAGTTTTAAAAGTTATTGATATTTTTTGGCATTTCACTAAATGTGTGTATACATTAACCACTATAAAGTGTAAATTTCTACTCTATATATATATTTTTTTTTCTAAATAAAAAAAGATGCAATATCAATCCATTGTAATATTTTTTGACCATATTTGTGTAACACAGGGGTTACACGATCAAGTTTTGTGTATCAAGTGTATCAATACACTCACACTTTTTTTCCTAATACACTCATACTTTTAGAACTTGATGCGAACTTTCTTTTGAAATTCCCTTTTCATCGAATGTTTCAATTTACAGTCAAGAAAACAGCTGAGTGCAATTGTTGTGACGGATTTTTGGTTTTGTTTTGACAAATATTCTGCCGCCATAATTTTTTGTTTTGTGTTTTACAAATATTCTGCCGCAATTTAAATTATATATAATTAATAATTGACAAAGACATTTTGAATAAAAAATTGATTTAAAATTGCGTGCAGCCTACGTCACAGCAATCAATTTAAATTAATTTTGACAAATAGTATCTGTGAAAAAATTGACAGAAAAACTTGAACGTGTGGCTGCAATGTAAGAAAAAACCACATAAAATTAAAAATTTATTAAGAATAATGGTTGCGCGTATTAAGGCAAATATTTGCTTAATGTGAACATAGTTATAGTCAGTATTTAAAAACAAAATTTGTTTAAAATAATATTAAACCAAACACAAATACAAAATTAGAAAATATAAAACAATTAAATTATTTTTTTATTAAATAATTTAGGACGGAAGTGTGAAATTCTGATTTATAAAGGCTTTAATTATTTTATTTATACAAATATAGTGTTTGGCCAAATCGTATGTTTACAATAAGGAAATGCTTTAAGTCTACTTTAAAAAAAGATATTTTTTAATAAAGTTAACCAACTCAAAAAATAATTTGCACTTTTTCATTCACTGTATTCCTTTATGTAAAGGATGGGCCATTTAAAAGTTTAAATTTAAAAATGCAATAAAACAAAAATGGTTTGTAATTTTGCCAAAGTCATTCAATTGTTGTGTACTTAGTACAACTGTTCCGGTAAAAATTAAATATTATTTCATTCATATGGCTTCCGCGGCTGGTACACACAGTACCGCATTTGATCGGACCAATTTTCCAGTGTATAGGGTTGTATCTCGGCAATGGCATCACAAGTGTTGGTCTTCAAATGCTCAATTGTCTCGGGTTTGTCTGTTCAATTTATCATCCGCAAATATGTTTTTTTTTTGGCAAAATCGACATCATCGTTAATTTTTTTGGCCCATCTTTGTCTTTGATATATATTTCCAATAATTCCCCACGTTGCTTAAGCATATATCGATTTCAAATTTTAATCTATAGATGACCCACCGTTTACATATAAAACATACATTTGTATATGGCTGCATGTTTTATTTTTTATTTTCTGGTTACTATAAAACTACCAGAGTTGTATTTGTGTGTGGTTTAAAAAAATCTGGCTATGGAGTTTTAAAAAACATACATATAAGTTGGTGTAATTACGTGTGTTAAAAATGCGATTTAATTGATGTACCTAACACAATAGAGATACTAAATATAATTAAATATTTTATATCAATTATTTTTCTTAATTAGTTATTAAATAACTAAATACTATTTGCAGCATTTTAGTTTTTTTTGCTAAATAAACTTTATTTTTAACTAATATTAGCTAATATTTATTTATTTTTTTAATTTATTAGTTTACTAGCAAATTTTACGATTTGTCTTGTTAATGACTTTCTTTTTAATATTAATATATTTTTGATGATTGAGTAAAAATTTCGTTATTATTATTTTAATAATTAATTATTTTAATATAATTTTTTTGTTCATTTTTGTTAATATTATTTTTTTTATTTTAAATGAAATCACAGTCGGTATGTGAGAATTTTTTTTATTAATAAAGTTGGTGATATCTTTTTATTAGTAAATTGATGTATTTATTTTTCGTGTTATTACTATAATATTATTACTATTTTTATAATTTAAATTGAATTTTTTATATTTTCCTATTACTATAAATTAAGCTACTTTTTACTTTATATTTATTTCTATATTCTATACATTTTTTAAACAAGGCATTTTAGTAAATAAATTCAAAAAATTTTTGTTTTTGGATTTTATTAGGCATAGCACGTTTATTTGATATTTCTTTTATTTAAAGTAGTTCTAAGTACTAATTATCTTACTTATTTATTTATATTGTTAGTGTAATTTTTGTTAATTGAAAACTATGTATAATTTTGTAAACATGTATTTTATGTTACTGGTGTCTTTAATCATATTTTTTTTCTATCTATTGTTGTGTTAAATTTGCTTACAAATAAATTATTTAAAAGAAAAACTACCTTTTTGTAAACATATTTTAACTGAAATAATTATTTATATATTTTTTTTATTATTAACACTATTGCTATGCTTTCTAAATCCTCAGGATTTTAAAGTGTTATGTATATAGCGTATTTGAGGATTTGGCCTATTGGTGTTGGTCAAGTTATTTTTAATTAGGATTAAGTGACTTTTTAAAAGTTTAAGTATTTTTTTCACTCAACAATGAAATAATACCCATGACCATCTTTATTTTGTTGTTTGCGCTTAGTCAAGGTTCACACACGACTGGCTGGGCAATTCTCAAGTTCATAGATGTTTTTTACAGTTTGCGGTGAGGGAAATAAAAATGGAAAAATAAACACCGGTATTGGCTAATTCGTATTGAATATTTTTAACAATTATTTTCATTCGGTGTTTGGTTTTTTAGTGTGACAGTAATTTTTAACGTTGTAGTATTTAAAAATAAAAGCACAAAAAAAGAATTAAAAGTAAAAATTTGAATCTTAAGCGTAATACATATTATTGTTAATTCTATTGAAATGTCATTTAAATGGAATCGGGAGTGAGTTGAAAGGTAAATATCTTTGGTTGAGAAAAACCATTGCATTTATTTAAAATGTTAAATGTAAATAATATTCGGACAGGGACAAGAAGGCACAAGCATACAACACGATTTCAAAGAAGAAGCAAACAGTGACAACTCAATTACAATGGCAGAAATCAAGAAAAAACGGATTTTATTATTTCCTTTTTATACCCTTCACACAGTGAAAAAGGGTATATATAGGTTTGTCATTCCGTGTGAAATTTCTACAATTTTCATTTCCGACCCCATAAAGTATATATTTTCTGAAAGCTTATGAATAGGGGAGTCGATTAAGCTCTGTCAGTCTGTCAGTCTGTCCGTGTGTATGTTGAAGTCAACTTTTTGAAGCCCCCTGATATTGCAATGACCCGGGTGAGGTATTAAAATATCAGAAATATTCGGAAGAAGATCGGTATTGAAAATCAGAAGAAACGGTTCATAAACAGCTGAGATATGAGCAAAAACCCACGACCACCTCGATTTTTTTTCACAAAAACAACATTAAAACAACAACAGACATACATACAAACGTGTATACTGGTTAGAGAAAACGTGGCATCGAATCCCAGCTAAGCCAAAAAAAAATTTTTTTTTAATTTTTTTTTTATATTTTTTTATTTTTTATTTAATATATTATTTATATTTTTATTATTTTTTTTTAATTTTTTTTATTTTTTTTTTTTAATTTTTTTTTATTATTTTTTTTTTGTTTTATATTTATTATATATATTTTAATTATTTTTTTTTTTATTTTTTTTAATTTTTTTTTTATATATTTTTTATTTTTTTTTAAATTTTTTTTTAACATACATACGTAATTTTATAATTTTACAATGGGATGTTTTTATTTATGTATGTTTTTTATATGTATGTACGTATTTCATATGGGGAATGGTCATACAAACTACTGTTATTGGATGACTACACGTTGTGAAGGGTATATAAGATTCGGCATGGCCGAATATAGCGCTCTTACTTGTTTTCTTTCGAATTATTTTTGTTAACAAAACCAGTTAAATTAATTTATGTATGTACATATGTATTTATTTTTATTATTACTGTTCTTTAATGCTAAAGCACAAATGTTATTTGTAAACAAATAAAAACTAAATAAAACATACAAATTGCCAAGGATATTGTCTTCTTTACACATACAATTATGTTTAAAAGAATATATGTAGTTGTTCAATTAAAAGTGTCGTATGTGACCTTAGACTTATTTTTAAATAGATAAATATAAAATAAAAAACAAAACAAAAAGAACATTAAAAAAAGAAGGAAAGAAAGACAATGATATTGTATGAGATGTTGCCATGTTTTGGTTGTTTCTTGATCTCTAAACATTACTTCAACCATGCAAAAATTATTATGAATTCATCTTAATAATACTTTTGTAGGTACTTTGAATCTTTTGTAATGTGAAATTCTTTGATTGTTGAATACGTATAACTAATGAATTTAAGACATTTTTGGAAAATTTAATTAATGTTAAAAAAATTAAAAAGTTAAATTTTTTTGTAAGTACCTACATACATACATACAAATGTACTGTAAATGTAATGTAAATTAATGTAATTATCGAAAAAAATTAATTTTTAAAAGTTTAAAATTTTGCAACAAAAGCATAAAAAACATACTTACATCATTAAATTTGGACCATTTAGCGGTTTAAAATTATGTCAAATTATCATAATTTTCAAAAATTTAGGGAATGGTTTAAAAATATGTTTGTTGACTGCAGGATTCTTAGAACTTTTAAAAATTAAAAATATATATGAAAATACGACGTTATAGCACACTTTATTAAAGTTATATTTGAATTTTTTAAAAAAATGCTATTCTTTTTTGTTTATTGCTTAGAAACAGGACAACTTAAATATATCATGTCACTAATTGTCATTGAATTAATTATTTTGTAAAAATAAATTTTTTATTTAGTCTAGCACTATATATTTGGCTAGTATTAGCTGTTTAAACTGTCAAACTGTTGTTGTTGTGGTAGAATTGCTATTACCCTTGATGCTTTGTACCATGTAAAAATTCTAAGTGTAAAAGCATTAACAAATTGCAAACCAAAGGTATTTTTTGTATATGTAAAAGGGTTTAGTAATCATTAATCATGTAAAAAATGGTCTTAAAAATCAATAAATTTAATAAAATTATTAAACGAAATATGAAGTTCGAAACATTATCTAAACTTAAAAATAGCTTCTTTATCTGAATTTCTTGTTTTTAATATGTAAAACACAATCACCCTTATTCTGATTTTCGATTTGGGTGGAAATTTTCTCCGTTCGACAGCTTGGATATTCTGTGTTCCTTTTTTTTCCTTCGATTGTATTTATATATTCTGCGTTACGATCGTACATATGTATGTTTTTAAAAGTTGAGTATGTACTAACAAAAATGTTTTCGATTGTAAGTATAAAATACAATAAACTTATATTGTAAGCATTTTTTGCTTCATTGAAATTTAAAAACAAGAGTGCTATATTCGGCCATGCCAAATCTTATATACCCTTCACAACGTGTATCCACTCAATAACAATAGTTTGTACCATTCATCTCATATGAAATACGTACATACATAAAAAACATACATATATAAAAACATCCCATTGTAAAATAATAAATTTACGTATGTATGTTAAAAAAAAGAATAAAAAAAAAATTTAAAAAAAAAATTAAAAAAAAAAATTTTTTAAAAAATAATTTAAAAAAAAAAAAATTAAAATATATAATAAATATAAAACAAAAAAATAAAAATAAAAAAATATTAAAAAAAAAAATTAAAAAAAATAATAATAAAAATATAAATAATATTATTAAATAAAAAATAAAAAAAAAATTTAAAAAAAAATATAAAAAAAAATTTTTTTTTGTTGTTGTTGTAATGTTGTTTTTGTGGTGGTCGTGGGTTTTTGCTTATATCTCAGTTGTTTATGTACCGATGTTTCTGATTTTCGATACCGATCTACTCCCGAATATTTCTGATATTTTAATACCTCACCCGAGTCCAAGCGATGTCGGGGGGGGCTTCAAAAACTTTATTTCAACATACACACGGCAGACGGACAGACTGGCAGACTGACAGAGCTTAATCGACTCCCCTATTCATAAGCTTTCAGAAAATATATACTTTATGGGGTCGGAAATGAAAATTGTAGAAATTTCACACGGAATGACAAACCTATATATACCCTTTTTCACTGTGTGAAGGGTATAATAAGAAAAAAACAAGTAACAGTGCTATATTCGGCCGTGCCGAATCTTATATACCCTTCACAACGTGAAGTCATGCAATAACAATTGCTTGTATCACCATTCATCTCATATAAAATACGTACATACATGTAAAAAACATACCAAAAAAAAAAAATTAAAAAAAAATATATATAAAAAAAATAATAAAAAAATTCCAAAAAAAAATTTTAAAAAAAAATTTAAAAAATTTTAAAAAATTTGTTTAAAAAATTTTTTAAAAAAAATTATTTTTAAAAAAATTATAAAAAAATAATAAAATATAAATAATATGTTAAATAAAATAATTTTTTTTTGGCTCAGCTGGAATTCGATGCCACGTTTACTCTAACCAGTATAAGTATGTTGTTGTTGTAATTGTGAAAAAACGAGGTGGTCGTGGTTTTTTGCTCATATCTTAGAAAGTTATGGGGCGATTGTGCTGAATTTCAATAGCGATTCATTCCTGGATATTTCCAAGAGATTGATACCATATACAGATCTGAGGAACATATAGTTGCTTCTAAAAGTTGATTTCAACCAACACACGGACAGACGGGTAGACGGCATTTTTACTTGTAGTTGCTATTTACAAGCGTCTTAGTCAACTCAACGCAAAAGGCCACCAACATGAAATGGAACTGCTTGGAAGAAAGTAGTTGGAAGTAGCTGATGCTTTATTTAATTATTGTTCTTACAATATTTAGTTTTTATTTGCATATTTATTTTATTTATTAATTATTTTGCACTTAATTTCACTTTTTACTAAAAGCTTGTGATATTGTTTACTTTTTACTATTTCTATTTTACACGGTTCACAGCAAAACAGCTCAATAAAACACACGAGCATAACCAAATGCGGGAACGTAATCGAAGGGCAGAATAAGGGTTATCATGGTATTTATTATGATACATATTAAAAATAAACCAAAGATTAAAAAATTTTTTTTTTTAAATTTTATTTAATTATTTTTTGTGTGACGATTTCAGCGTCGTTCTTTTTACCTTTAAATAAGCAACATTTCGATTTTATTTGCTCTGGTCATAATTTTTTTAAACAAATTTTAAAACTGCTGGGATTTTTCTAAATAAAGTTTATATACAGTGGTGGCCTTATAATTAGAAACAATGTTTTGAAAAAATAAAATCGCAGTGCAACTCCTTTTAAAACCTATACTGTAAATTTTAAATACCGTTATTAAACAAGTTGGCATTCAACATTTTTATCGATACAAAGCACGTGGAATTTAAAGTTTACTTATAAAAAAAAAAAATTAACATTATTTCCTAAATAGTTGCTTTTGGTTGGACACGTATTTAGAAACGTGTAGTTTTGGCTTTAATTTCTGAGCTAATTTCTTTATTATTGACAAAGTGAGTGTATTATAATAAAACAATCGATTAACTTGCAATAAGTGTGATATATTTTAGCTTCTAAAATGGGCAAAAATAAGTCATATACTCCAGAAATGAGGAAATTAATTGTGCAGTGTTAGCACCATGAAAAACTATCAATGTCGGCTATTGCACAAAAGTTTTCTTGCTCCAAAAAAATGGTATTTGGTGCAATTCATTTGTACAATAAGACAAAAAAGTTTGAAACCCCAGCCAGGAAGCCCAGGGCACGAAAGACCACTCCAGCAGTAGATAGAACTATTTGTAGGGTCACTAAGAAACATCCAATGCAAATAAACGCAGAAATATCCACTCGGACAATAAGAAGGCGCTTACAAGAGTCAGGACTTCGTGGGTGCATTGCACAAAAAAAGCCGCATGTGTCAAAAAAAATATTAAGAAGCGGTTGCGGTTTGCAAGAGAAATGATAAGAAAAGATCCACGTTACTGGAAAAGAGTTCTCTGGAGCGACGAGTCCAAGTTTAATTTGTTTCAATCAGATGGAAAAACGTATGTGAGACGTCCCCCAAACAAAGGTTTAGATTCAAAGTACACTGTTAAAACGGTGAAACACGGTGGCGGGTCTATTATGGTCTGGGGTGCCTTTTCTTGGCATGGAGTTGGTCCAATTGTTCGAATTCAGGGAATAATGGATCAGCATCAATATAAAAGTATTTTGGAAAATGTAATGGAACCGTATTCTTTCGAGAATATGCCCATCCATTACATTTTCCAGCATGACAATGACCCAAAGCACACTTCAAGGTTAGTGAAGCGTTGGCTTTCGGATCAAAATATTGATGTTCTGGACTGGCCTCCCCAAAATCCTGATCTCAACCCAATTGAAAACCTATGGGCAATTGTGAAAAGAGATCTCAAGGACAAAAATCCACGAAATAATGATGAATTGTTTTAGTTGGTTCAGCAAAGCTGGGTAAAAATATCTCTTCAAACATGCCAACGTTTAATACAAAGTTTAACGAAGAGACTAGCGAATGTTGTAAAAAATAAGGGGTATCCAACAAAATATTAAAGGATATTTTTAAGGTTTATGTAAATATTTTTTGTTGTTTCTAATTATGTGGCCAAACTAAAATTGCTGTTTTCTAGAGTTAAGTTAATTTTCTTTAAAATAATATTCGTGAAGTGGAATTTTTTAATTTAAACTTATTGATGAATTGTTACTTTCATATTTCTAGTTATTAGTTTGAAGTTCGTGGAACTAATTTTTTTAAATATATTAACAAATATATATGCTCTGAAGTCGTTTCTAATTATAAGGCCACCACTGTATAAGTTTTGTATAGCTAAGTTTTGTATCGTATAAGTAAGTAAAGCTTTAGTAAGTAAGTACATACAACTTGAACAACTATTTGTCAACCTTCGAATTCCAATCTTTAAATGTGCTCTTAAAATGTTTCAATTCCTTTCAAGAAATGTAAGTATTAATTATTTTTCAAACAAGGTGTTCACAATGGGTTTTTTTTATAATTTTAGACTTTTAAAATTGCCTTCTGTTATCAAGGTGAAACGTCACAAAATTAAGACACTATTGTGAACAACCATATCAGGTTATCAGTTGTTAGGGTAAAAGGTGATTATTCAATATTAACAGAGAGAAATTAATTAAGGTTTGTTTTTTGAAAAAATATAATATACATATAAAAAAAAATATAAGACTTTAGCTAAAAAATAAAACTTATATATGTCTATCTACGCCAATGATATACAGTAAAATATATATAGTAAAAACAACTGCAACCGCTTTCCACCTCTAAGGGACCAGTAACTTAAAGCCATCTAACAAATTAAAACAAAACTCAAATAAGAAAAAAAAGATCAGCCAACACATATCCATCTTAACTTTGTTTAGTCCTAAATCATAGGTGCCCATTTCAACAAAAAATTGTTTGTAAGCCGTTATTCATTATGCTTAAATTAGATGTGACACAACCTCAACCATACAAAACTTCTGCTTGAACCAAACTTATGGAAAACAATGTATTTGTTTATAGATGACTGTCCATAACCAGAGATATTAATTGAATTTTGGTTTCTAATAGCTATTGCATTATATTTATGGCACGTCTAAGTTAGGTATAATGTGCAAATATGTTTAAAAGCTGAGTTGATTTTTTTCAAACACAGTGCGTAAAAAAATTATGATGGAATTAGAAAAAAATACTTTTATTTTTTAAAGGTAAAATTTTTAAATTTAAAATAGTAAAATGCATTAAAAATATTTACATATTACCAAGTAAAAAGTAATAAGTTCAGTGTTTACTGCATTATTATTATTGTTTTCAGCCAAAACAATTTCTTGTTCCTTAATATAAATGGAAGTCTTTACGCTTGTTTTTTCATCCAACTAAAAAAAAAAAAAATACCAAATTCAGTGTGAACTTCATTATTATAAATTTTTTACAACCAAAACAACCTTATGTGATTAAATTTTAATGATAATCCGTATGCATACTTTTTCATGTTTCAAAATTTTTTTGGGTATTTATGTAAGAATTAAAATATTCGGTTAAACTAATGCAAACATGTTAAGTAATTTTAAGTTTGTAAAATCTTAGAGATTTCGATTTGTGTTGTTAAAGCTTAAATTTAAATTGAATCAAAGACAAACATGTTGTGTGTTGAGCTTTTGTAATCTCAAAAGCTTATACCATTAGCGCAATATTCAATGTCTATTTAAATATTTTATATTTTTTTTATAAATAATTGTAATATTGTGAAAATTAGTTTAATAATGCAATTGATTACTTTCATAAACTATATAATGGGCTGGTTGGTTATATCCTATAAAATGTCTAGATTAGTGTGAATATTGTCTTGAAAGCTTTTAGTTTTAGAAAAAAAAAATAAAAAATATAAAATTAAATAAATATGTTTATTATGGAAATTTTTTGTAAAATTTTAAAAATCTATGTAAATAATTAAGAGGGAGTATATTTTTAATAGAAGTTTTTAAATATGTTTATTTAAACTTTAAATATTTATTTTTAATGTTTAACAATTTCCTTTTTCGACTTACTTAACTACAAAAAGTATGTTTTATTTATTATTTTTGGTATTTAGTTTATTACTTTTAAAGCTTTAGAAGAATTTTTATGTTATTAATTTTATTATTAATGCCTCGTATTCTAATTTCTTATTTTTGTTTTATTAATAAATAATTTTGAGTTTTTTTTTTTTTTTATAAGTTTTTGAAATAATTGTCGTAATTTTTATTGAATAAAAAATAAACGAATCATAAGCACTTTATTTTGAAAGTTAATCTTACTTGATTAAATATATATTTTTTTTAGTTTTACGAGTATAACATTGTAGTTAATAATAAAATGTTTAACAAAAAAAAAGATAAAAAACTTTCGGTTGTTTTCTCAACATAGATACTACATTTTTATAAAGATTTTGTTGGATTTTAAAAAGGGCGATAGAGAAAGTGATAGAAAATTTTAAAAAGCCATACTCGTACGTCGACCACCTACACCGGGTCCCACACGAAAAGCTCCCCCACCACCACCGCCACCACGCGGAAGACCGCCATGCGAAACACTGCGTCCCATACGAGTCTCACTACCACGACGTTCTCGTGCTTTGCGCAATAGATCTGAAGTACTTGGCCGTCGACTGTTGCTGGTCGACGAAGAGGCACTGCGTTTACTACCAGACATTATGTCCGATGTAGACGAACGTCTAAGATTTTGGGAAGAAGATGCAAAAGCATTCGGCGATAGAAAATAGGGCGATGGAGAACTGGCCTGTGAACGCGACATTTCGTAGCGATGTGGTGTTGGCTGTTGCAAATGATGGTGGTCTGTACCATCCCCAGTTAGATGTATAAGTTGGCTACTCGAACGATTATCATCATTTGAACTGTTGCGACGTGACGAGTATGGCGATTGTGGATAATCGATTAATAAGTTTTCAGATTCTTCATTATCAACCGATTCAATTTTCAAATAGGGAGGCATGCGATTGTAAGGTTGATGCATGTGTTGATGTATATCGTTAATGTTTAACTCACTGCCATTGGCATTTACGCCAGCGTTTAAAATTTTAGCGACTTCCCTATTTCCTCGGCCGCCATCATCTTTGGCCACTAAATTCGAAGATTGAGAATGCGATTTATTTTGATTGGAAGAACCACTACGTAAGCCACTGTACAGAGATTTAATGTGAAAATCAAATGATTTAAAATTCAAAAGAGAACGTTTCTTTTGGATTTTTGTTGGCGGTGCCTCGCATACATCGCCATTATTATTGTTTGCCGCCTGCGTTCGCAAAGTTAGAGTAGTATTGAAATCATTTTCTAAATTGTTATTTAAAGTATCGATTTGTATGGTATTTGGTATAGTTGTTGTTGTAATACTATCTAAACGATGGGTGGCAGCCGTTGCTACCGAACCCACTGACGCTGTGATTGTATTGTCCAAAGTGTATGTAGTTGTTTGAGAAAAACGTTGTTGTTGTTGTTGCTGCTGTTGTAGTTGCAGAAATTGCTGTTGTTGCTGTTGTAAGAGTAATAATTGCTGTTGCTGCTGTTGTTGTAAATCATGTTTACTTATTGTTGTTGTCATTGTGGTACTACTTAAGCTAGTTTTATTACTAATTGCTTTTAAAAATTTATTATCAATATCTAAGGACTCCTTTCGTCACTGAATAACGCAAAAGCCTTGTTTAGAGGCATCTTTAGCGTCGCCATCCTCACCGCAAAAGGCTGCGACTTCGTCATTTTTGGGTGAGTCTTGCCCACAGGGACCAATGCCACTGCCGCCAGCGACACCGCCACTAAGGCTAGGAGGCCCCTGAGGGCAGGCTGATTGTCACCGAAGTGCCAGCGTTGATATCATCGGCGGTCGCACCGGTTTATTCTCTAATATTCGTTCCAATTCTAACATCACACTGGTCGATAAACGTGGCAGTAGCTAGACAGTAGTAGTAAAAAAATAAAGTTAAATTTTTTATTTAAGAACTTTTTTAATTGTCTTCGTTTATAAAAAAAAGTTGTTTTTATTGCTAAACACTTTCACTTACCTGTAGAGATTGCAAACTCTGATGCAATTGTTCAGCAGAAGTGGCACCTAAAAGTAAACATTGTACTGGTTCATGTTTTAATGACCATGCTATTGACAGTTGAGATGAAGTGCATCCGAGTTTTTCAGCTAAAGCTGCCAAATCCTTTAAACGATCACAATGTCGACGACCTTCCTCCATTCGTTCCTTATTCCAACTACCCTGAGGCGATAATGCAGCCTTTAAAAAAATAAAAGAACTTATACTCTGTACTTATATTTTTCTACATTATGTTCACTTACATTCCTATGAACTTCATCTTCAGTCCAAGAATAACTATGACTTTTTGTTTTAAATGACCCCTTTGGCAAGAATATCTTCTCACCATTTTGAGCATCACTCAAAGCCATCGATAGCGGACCCCAAGCCATAAGCCCTACACCAATTTTATTATACATTTCAGGCAAATATAGCTCACACTTTTCACGACAAAACATATGATACTCTGATTGTTCCACTATCGGGGTTATACAATTAAACTGACGGCAATTAGTGTAGGCTTCCATTATCTCAACCTGATTCCAACGTGCTGTGCCCCAGTACATGGCCCATCCCTGCTGGATGATATAGTTCATGGCTCTTACAATTTCTATTGAAAAAATAAATGAAATTTTTAATATTTTTTAAGGTGTATTTTATGGTATTGGGCGTGGCTTACCTTCCATGGGACACATGGCATCAGCTTTATGTATAATTACAATGTCAATGTATTGCAATTGTAAACGTTGTAAACTAGCTTTTACTGACTCAATAATGTGTTTGCGTGAAAGGCCCCGTTCTTCGGATCTTAAATGAAGTTTAAAGAACAAGGAATAAATAACAGCAAATTTATTAAATTCTTGAAAAAAAAAATATGTTTGCTCCGACCAAAAAATCATTTTAAATACATACATGTATAAATTTTTCCAAATTTGGATACGGATTTTCAAAATCTTCAAACGTTAAACATTTCTAGAAAATATTTTCCTAAAATTTATATATGTAATGCGTAAACAAAAGATAATTTTTATCTTTAATATTTGAAGGTCAAACATTTTTCAGACCTCGTTAAAAACCTTATTATTGCAATATTAAAAATCAATGGAAAATTATAAATTTGATAACTGTCAAACATTTTTAGGACTTCGTAAAATGCCTACAGATTTAAAAAGCCTAAAGATTTTAAAAGACAAAAATGTTAAATAAAAGCCTAGAATATTTTAATATTTTCTTGAAATATTCTAGAAATGCTTCCGAACTGTCTATCTACGCCCATAAGGATTTGTGAAAATTGGATTTCTAGATTACTTTATGTACGTGCAAGCCGCGGCGACCACACTCCCGAAATCATAACATAAAGTAATGCCCTAAAATTATTTAAAATTTTTTTTTTCTGTTTTATTTTAACCTTCATGTATCATCTACCAATAAAAAAATTGTATACTTATTTAATGCGAATAACTCCCTAAATCCAAAATAGCTTGTCGTAAAAAATGTGCTAAAAATAAAGGGTGTTTTTTTAAGGCCGATAGAACTTGAAATTGTAAAAAATAACACAAAAAATTAAATTGTAATCAACATTTGCGATAAAACATAAACGTCCAGAATGCGCTTCGTCAAGAACAGCCGCGGTGCCCATATGCCCGAAATCATTTTCAAATGTTAATGTCACGTATTGATCTTTCGAATAAAAAAAAATTTTGATTACAATTTAATTTTTTGTGTTATTTTTTACAATTTCAAGTTCTATCGGGCTTAAAAAAACACCCTTTATATGCAAATGGATGAAAAATAAACATCGGATTCTTTTCATCTAATATACATGCGTTCTATGTACTAATTAGAATATATCTGAAGATTTTTTGTTACGCTCATATTATACAACTGATATTAATAAAGAATATACCATTTGAAAGGAATTTTCCTGCAGTTGTGCAAAATCTTACTGCCTGTTCAACGATGTCGAAAGAAAGCCAAAGCGAAATATTCATTCGTACAAATATATTGAAAACAACAACAAAAACTAAAAATTTGTTTTTGTTTTCAACGTATTTGTACGAATGAAATTTCGCTTAGGTTTTCTTTCGACATCGTTGAACAGGCAGTTAATCTTATAAAAGTGGCACAAAACATATGTGTTGTAGCTAAACATGTTGAATCAATATTGTTGATACAAATTGAGTGTTTTATGTGTATAGTATACAACAAAAACAAAGTATAGATTACGGTCGAATAGGTCGACCGCAGAACATGATAGTTGATATAAACACATATTCTTCAATGACACGCTAATGCTAAAATCATGCATGTTTCACCCAAATTAAACCTGTTTATCGTGGGTTGAACCTATGTATTCACTATATCTTTTGCGTGTCTTCTATTGCTGGGTCTTTTATTAGAAAAACTTTAAAATTGTATAATTTCATTTATATACATACTTACACACAAAAAAACATTCACTTACTTCGTACTCCAATAAACTTTTGTTGTAATAACATAAGCCGTTCGCTTCCATCCCGTGCGTTGTAAAATCTTTCCGATTTCTGTTTCCGAATGTGCCTCCGATATATCAAAAAGATTAATGCCACTTTCGATAGCCAGCTTGAGTATTGCCTCGGCTTGATCATCGCTAACACCAGGCGAAAAAACCGGCCAAGTGCCCAGGCCAACATTGCTAACACGTAAACCACTCTTGCCCAAATTCTTGTAACGCAAACCCGGTGTGGGTGTAGATCCAGGCCTCAACGGTAAAGCTGGATTTGAACCCAAGCTTATGGAGCGGCCTGTTACATTTACGAAAGAAGAGTTTAAAGGAATTGTAATAAACATGTTAGCAACTAAAGCACAACGGCAGTAAACCATTTACGAAAAATATTTGAAACTAAATAAATTTAAACATTATTTTGTACAATAATAAATGTTATTTTTTTTTAGTTTTGTATCATCGTTTAACTTTTTTTAATTGTTTAATTGTAACGTGCTCTAGTACAAGACAATAGACGAAAATAGAACAAAACGAAATATTACAAAAAATTTGACAAAATAAAAATGCAACAAGATTGTTTGCTATCAAAATTAAAACTAACAAGTAAGAGTGCTATATTCGGCCGTGCCGAATCTGATAATACCCTTCACAATTATGTACATATGTAGGTATAATCCCACATCGTAGCTTAACCTATATTTCTTGTTATACGCCATTTTTCTTTATTTTTTCGAAGCCATCCTCGATTATGAATTTTTACGTAGTTATCTGTATTCTACTAGTCAAGCACTTTCATTTGATACCCATATTGATGGGATTAAAAAAATTTTTTCCGCCATTTTGTTTTAAACGCCATCTTGGATTTTTAATTTTTTAATAATTTACTGTATTCTACTGGTGAAGCCCTTTCATTTGCTACCAATATTGAGGGTGTTCAAGAAGTTACATTTTAAAATACCAGATTTGATTTGACAATTATTGTCCGCCATTTTGTAGTGGCGGCCAAAAAATATTGCGCTAGTCCCTTCAGAAAATACCAATATTGACTCTCTGGGTTGTCTAGAAGCTAAAAAAATTGGTTTTCGTTTGTAAATTTTTGTAATATATATTAAAAAATTTTTGCCTATAACTTTACCGATTAGAGCCCGATTTATCCAAGATTTTTTTACTAATATCTTTAGTGGCATATTATATCTACAAATAGTAGCAAAGATAGCTATAACTTATTCTATGGCTGAAAATGTTTAATTTTGGTGATAAATATATGGAAAAAACAGAGGCAGTCGTGTTTATTTGCTCATATCTCAGAAAGTTATGGGTGATTGTGCGGAATTTCAATAGCGATCTGAGAAACATATGGTTGCTTCTAAAAGTTGATTTCAGTCAACAGACGGTCAGGGCTTAATCGACTCCTCTATTTATAAGCTTTTAGAAAATATATACTTTATGGGATCGGAAATGAAAATTGTAAAAATTACAAACGGAATGACAAAGCTATATATGTACACCCTTATGCACTACAGGTGAAGGGTATAAAAATTAATTGTTGCAAGAAAAAAAAAACAAAATCTATAGAAAATTGTAACAAGTGCTTGGACTTTTTTGAACAAAAGTTCCTTTTATTTTTCCCGTCCAACAAAAAATTTAAACTGTAATAAAAACTAACTGAAATCAAAATAAAGCTGTAATAACAAAGCTGCATAAAAAACAACCAGAAAATAAAAGATATACTACATAATAAGTTGGTTACCTATACATTAGTGTGGAATTTTTTTTTCTTTTCATAACACATTTTCATACATACCCATAAATGCAAATAGCAAATATAGTTACAAATAGTTGAAATGATTAAATATGAGACAAAGGTACAGGTGAAAAGTGGAACAGATACAGCGATACACAGTTAAAAAATATTAAACTTTAATACTCTGCTTTACATGGAAATAGGTCTGACTGACCACGAGATATACAAAGTCCACAGATTGATGTGAAACTAAACTTCATTAATTTTTTGTTTTTGAATGTATTGGGTATATGTACTCGTATTTACCTTAAAAATGCAGGATCTTTTTCAATTTGTAGTTTTTTTTAAATACTTGTACAATATCGACTTACTCAAGCTATTGACCATTTATTCTAGCAAAATCGGCTTCCGGAAAATCTTTAACTAAAGAATATCGAATTTTAATTTTAAGATAAATTAAGAAAAGTGGGCATGGTCATTTTTTTCTTTCATTAAAAATCTAACATGGATTATGATAAATATTTAAAAAATAAGCGAGATCGGTGCAGCCGATTACTGGTCACGCATACAATTGAAATATCAATATAATATAACACATTTCCAATTTGGACGCTGTTTCTATCACCAACAACTATCTCTGATATTTCTTGAAAATATGTTGTGAAAAATTTTCCACACCGTTTTAAGAAACTGTGATATTTGAATGTTACTTTTTAGAAAAAGTTTTTAAATTTTTAACACTCCAAAAGATGAGTGTCTCCTGCTGAATGTATTGGTTGAGCTAGCAGTATGGTAAACATTTTTTTTCCATTTTGCAAAAATATATCACAATTTAAAGCAGAGCAAAATGCAGTTTTAACTTCCCACTAAAAAAAATTTTCGAATTTTGTGAGCAGGGCTGATTTCATTTCCTAACGGTATTGCATCCATGAATATGTTTACGTTTACGTCTGCATACGAAATCACAACCAAACGTGTCGTTTGTACAACTTATTACTTCAGCATTAAAAAAAAGGAGAAAAATTTATTTTAGTAGTAATTTCTTCTTTGTATTTCTCGCTTTTGGGTTGCTACCTTTATCAGCAGTGCGGATAAGGGGATGCCGCGATTAAGCTGTACCTGGTAGGGATGACATCGCGTATAAAGGTCATGCCTTCTACAAGCGCTTTGTGAACCAGGTAATGGGTTCATTTACTTAATATTTTTGCTATAAATTTCTTAGATTCTCTTATCACGATTTTTTTCTTGGTTATAATATACGTATTGAGAATTTACCTTCCCTTTAACAGAGTACCAAAAAAATTAACTTCAGGTTACTATGTATATAAATACATACATAAATATGTTATACCAACAAACTACTTTGTTACACTTTCGTTTTACAAAAACAAATGTTTAAATTGTTAAGAAAACTATACAACAAAAATTTTGTTACATAGTTTTCTTTTTCACACAAAAACTAACAAAAGTTGCTAGAAGTAATGCTTGTATACAACATAAAATTTTTAAAACACAAACAACAACTAAACAACAACAAAGTATAACACATAATCACAATTTAAAATCAGTAAGAACCAACTCAATAAACGAAATACAGAAAAAAATCTATACGGAGTAAATAATTTTTAAGATAAAGAAAGAACAAAAATTAAAGAGAAAATAGTGATTTTTATAGCTTTGATACCGAAATCAAGATGACCGCCCGTACCACTGAACTCCTCCATGCAATCGAGTGATGCTATAGGGGCCCGACACCTGCAAATAGATAAAATAAAGAGTAGTGTTTTAAATATTAGGCTTAAGTATTTCTTTGTTTATTTTAATAAATAAATTTATTTATATTCGTTAATATTTTTATACTTCAATTGCAATTTTATTAAAATTTTTTTAACTGAACGAAGTAACAAATGCGATTTGCCCGTTTATGGGTGGGAATCAAACTCAAAATTCCCAAACTTCATACAAGCACACTAGTACTAGTAGTCTATCGAAGCAATCATAAAAAATTAATTAAAACTTGTTATAAAAATAAGTTTTTTATTAAAAACAATTATTCAACTAAGATTTCTATAAAAAAATTAAAACAAGTAAGAGCGCCATTCCAACGCCATATTTGATTTTAAATTTTTACATAGTTAACTGTTTTCTACTAGTCAAGTCGATTAATTTGATACCCATATTGTTGGGGTTAAAAAAATTCGCTCCGCCATTTTGTTTCAGACACCATCTTTGATTTTACACTTTTTTAAAGTTTACTACATTGTACTGGTTGAGCGGTTTTTTTGATACTCATATTGTGGGGGTTAAATGGGACAGAGCCGTAACTACTATTTTTGAGTCATATATTCTCCATTTAATCTAGGACGCCATTTTGATTTTTTTTCTTTTAAAAGTTTACTATATTTTAATACTCAAGCCCCTTCATCATTCAAATATCTATTTTCGTTTGCAAATTTTCGCAATTTAGGGAAAAATACCGAAGCAGTTGTACTTTGGTCTTTATATCTAAGTTGGTTTCAAACAGATTTGTCAGTTTTTTTCTTAGAAATAATTAGAGAATGAGATTACGGCTTATAATTTGGTATCTTAAAGGTGTTCAAAAATTATTTAGGAGTTTCAAAAAAGATTACACATTTAAAAAATATATATTTTTACACCCTTCACACAGTGAAAAAGGGTATATATAGGTTTGTCATTCCGTGTGAAATTTCTACAATTTTCATTTCCGACCCCATAAAGTATATATTTTCTGAAAGCTTATGAATAGGGGAGTCGATTAGTCTGTCAGTCTGTCCGTGTGTATGTTGAAATCAACTTTTTGAAGCCCCCCGATATCGCCTGGACCCGGGGTGGGGTATTAAAATATCAGAAATATTCGAGAGTAGATCGGTATTGAAAAACAGAAACATCGGTACATAAACAACTGAGATATGAGCAAAAAACCACGACCACCTCGATTTTTTTCACAAAAACAATGTGGCATCGAATCCCAGCTGAGCCAAAAAATTTTTTTTTAATTTTTTTTTTAAATTTTTGTTTTTATTTTTTTTTTTATATTTATTATTTATATTAATTATTTTTTTTTAAATTTTTTTTCTTAAATTTTTTTAAGTTTTTTTTTAATTTTTATTTAAATTTTATTTTTTTTACATACTTACATACGTAAATTTATAATTTTACAATGGGATGTTTTTATATATGTATGTTTTTTATATGTATATGTTTGTACGTATTTCATATGAGATGAATGGTGATACAAACTACTGTTATTGCATGACTTCACGTTGCGAAGGGTATATAAGATTCGACACGGCCTAATATAGCACTCTTACTTGTTTCAAATAATTTTTGTTTATAACTTTGTCGATTAGTGGCCAGTTTGTCCAAAATTGTTCATGAGGCATAACAAATTTATTTATAGTAACAACTGAGTCTATAAATTATCCTAGGACTGGAAAATTTTTATTTTTTTGGTTAAAATAATCGAAAATCGAAATCGTGTTTAGTTACTCATATCTCAGATAATTATAAAGCGATTATGCTGATAAAATTGTGTGTATCTCAATCAAATGAATTAATCAATTTTTATTAGTGTAGGCTGCACTAAGAAATTATGTTTTTCAAAGTAAAAGTTCGATGGCAAGAACTGAACCATTGATCTTACTAAACTGAACTATCTGGATTTGCATGCATGATTTCTGGGTGTATATCTGTGAAATTTTATATGTTTTTTATTTTATTATATTATATTTGTAATAACTAAAAAAAATTTTATTTAAAATTTTTTTTAAAAACATTTTTTTTAGAAGTTTTAGACATTTTAAACATTTTTCAAAGTTTTAGAGACAAACCCTATCCCGAAAAGGAAATTTTTATAAATGAAAAAATTAGTTGTAAAAATTTCACAAAACATTAAGTAAAGGTCTTGGATCTTTTTTATTTTTGTCAATAACTATATAAAAGCTACCCAATGTGGTACCAAAATATTGTTAAAAAATAAAATTACTTTTATAAAAAATGTATGTCAAACCTAATAAATGAAACAACGATTTGTATTTTAACAAACAAGTATGTAGATTAAAATAAAAAATAATTTTAAATAAACCATTTATTTTTTTTTATATTCGATTCATATTTTAATTTAAGGCCTCTTTAATAGTTTAACTTTGTAAGCCCTTAATTACATACACATGTAAGTATGAACTTATTTGTCTCCAGGTAGTAATTCGCAAACAAAATTATTTTTTTTTAAATTATTGTAGCAGAAAAATATGAGTTTTTATCCCTAGAGTAGCTAGATTTTATTGCCATTTAACAGACGCACGTATTTTGTTTCCATATTGAAATACATTTGACATACCCTGCAGATAACACGATATCAAAAACTGTAAAATAGTCAAGTAGTTTCAAAGAGTACTTTAATTTTAAACAAGGCCGTGTTATATGATCCATATACTCATGTAAAGTATACTATAATAGACTAGAACTAGTCCAAAGACCCCGCAAAAGGCCCTAACTCGAATAATTGTAATTTTATAGGAGGAGGAGGTAAAAACGCAACAGAAGTTGTATTATCGTAATATAATTTCTTTTGTAAAATTGATTGTAAAACTGTGATTTGTGTCGTGGTGTATTTGTGTGAAATGTATTGAAATAACTGAAAAACCCAATATCGTTTAAAGTACGAATTAAAGCCTTTTTACTTATGACCATCGATATGTTGAATTTTCGGTACCCCTGTCCTTTTCCAAGCAGCAACATTACAATAAAATTTTTTAATCTAAATTTTTTTAATATTTTTTTATGTTAAATTTTGTTGTATATTAAAGATGTTTTGTGCAAAGAAATCCAAAAAATATTTTACAGTTTCTGTCAATTTCCAAATAAATTTTTCTACAATAAATCTTATCAAATTATTATAATTATGCAAATTAAATATATTTAATTAAATAAAAGAAACTGTAGTTAAATAACATAATTACTTATATTTTTCACGGAAAAATTTCTAATCATTTTTAATATTAATAGTTAATGCATTAATTTTTTAAGAACATTAAGAGTTCCTAAATGCTAAAAAAAATATAAGAGTATAAATACAAGCAAGCACTGATCTATGGGAAAAAAATTATCTTCCAGTAGGGACTTGCCAGTTGATATCGGCCGTATTGTTAAAGCTTCATCTGTTGAACTAACTGTCGTTTATTCAGATTGTTTTGCCTACTTGACATGTAAAAATGATAAAAGTCTTTTATAAAATTGGGCGATCTATTTGGTAAAGGTTTCACGTAACGTTCTTTAAAAAAATTATCTTCAGCGATGAGATTTCTGAGTGAATATATATGTACGTCAACAAAGATAATTATCAAGTTTAGGATGAAACCACTCTATATAAGACACAAGAGCGTTGGCTTCATCCAGACCACCATCAACGGCGAGCGCTATAGATTAATAATTACCGACTTTTTTTTTAATTACATGTCGGACACCAACGAATACTGTTTTAACAAGACAGTGGCAAGGACTGATCTTCGGGATAGTGCTATTTGAACTATTTGACAGCTACCAAAGCCTATATCGATCAAATACTGTCAGATTTATATATCAAAATCAATGAAATTTTAACCACATGGATGAGCGTCAGCTAGCAAAGCCGCGTCAAACAAACTATATTAATATCTCACATACAAATTGTTTTTTTAATAATATGCATACATGTAATGCTGGAAATTATAGTGTAATATTTTTCATAACTTTTACACTGTAGGCTTATAATTTCCATTGAAAAGAGAGAAACAATTATGTTGTCAAGGTCGTACACTCACATACTAATACAAAGTTATTAAACAGTAGCGAAAATATGTAACGCAAAAACAAAGGAAAATATACAGCTATACGGCAACAAACATTGCCACACAACTAATTAACATTAACAGCAACTACAATGATAACAGCGAGTGTAATTACAAACGTCCTGTTCTTCAATAATAAATACGAAAATCATCATTATGATTGTGATCAACCTTAATTATAATTACAATTAGTGCCCACATTATTCTGCATACTTTCCAGGGTTGTCAGATTTATATTGATCTTTTCCGCCAAATACAATGCTAAAAATCGCCAAAATTGCAAAGCTTTTTTCTAAGTTATTGACAATAAAATATATATGTGACAGCGCATAGAGAAAGGGACCTAAGGGTAAAAACAGGTTTTGTTCAGGAGAGCCATTTTAAAGATTAAATGATTTTTCTATTTTTTAAATTAAAAGTTAAAAGTAGTCTACTTAAAGAAGGACAAAAACAATTTTTGTGGCTAGCATAAAACAAATATTGGAAATCCATATGTATGTACATATGTATTTACATACAATTGTATTATACATACATATATTTAAAACGCTATACACATCATCGCCAAGACATTAAACATTGTCTTTTTGTTCGGAATACATTGTATGGAATTTAAAATTATTCAACATACATATCTTGGGAATGTACAAAGTACAGCATGTTCTATTTACATTTTTATAATTTACAATTCGTAATAACACGTTAAGAAGGTCGTACTGTATCATCTTTCAAAGACGAGTTTTATTAGAGTTTATTACTGAAAATACTCTTTATATATATACTCGGGATATTTATATATCCCGTTTTATTTTAAGTGATAACAAACAAAAAATGTAAGTGAAGGGATGCTAAATTAAAACATTTATATAGGAAAAGACAATAAATTAAAATATTCCTTACACACAATCTAAACGAGCCACCGATTTGTTTGCAAACATAGGAATGCCTAAAATTTTATACATAGAATACCGGAATAAAATAATTATTTTTTTATGTATTAAATTTAACTATTATTAAAACAAATTCATGGCTCACGAAAAGTGGCCAACAAAATCGCCCACTGTTTGCCAAAAATTTGCCATGTCGCCAAATCGAAAATTTGGACTGCAAACACGTTATATTTTAGCCACGTTTGGTGAAAAATCACCACATTTGACAACCCTGCGATACTTAACAGTATTTTCAAAGGTTTAAAAGAAAAGAGGCTAAAACGATTTTTAAAACTATACATACACCACCAAAAGTATGTTTTAGTATAACTCAGGTCGTAAGTTTTTGAAAATGAGAATTATAACTTTTTAAATATTTGTTTTTTTGAGAAAATTAATTGCTAAAAATTAATGCAAATAAATATTTTTAATTTGGCCTCAAAGAGATAAATCTGTAACAACAATGTACTTTAGTAACCAGTTAGCTATGACCTCAAGACCTGGTTAACGATGGGAACAAGCCAATGTTAATTCATGAAAGACATAAATATTGAGGACAGCTCAAAATATCTTCGTGGACGTCTTCGGCCATGGAATCACATTGTTCTCTTCCAACCCATTTCAAGCTCAACTATGAAAGTTGTTAATATATTAAGATGAAAAATGTTCAGGGAAATATATTTTTTACCGAAGAAATATATTTCTGAAAATTTAACGCTTTACGTCATTTATGATAATTATAGATATTATAGCCAAGTTGTATCAAGTTCTACCATGCTTTCAAAAACGGCAAACGTAGTTTGATTGTCTTATTTGTATACTACAATAGTATTGAATACTATATGTGCGTCAACCTTAACTATAAATCAAATCATGGAGTAAACCGGTATATAACAAGTTTGTGTACTTCATAAATATGAAATCATTTATTCAAAATCAAATAATTACAAAACAGTATCGTCTCAGCGTCCATAGGACATAATTGAGGTCACTTGGCAAGATATTTGTAAGAATAACAATATGTGAACAATTTTTAAGATAAAAAAATAAATTAACATACATATGTATTATAAATTTATGATTTTAGTTAAAAATTCAAGATATAACTGCGGTATACAGTTTATTGGTGCTTTTTATACTACGAATATGTAAGTGGTATAAATGTGGTATACATACGATACAGAGATACAGGGGAATAAGTGTCATTATTACAACGTGTCTATAAAGTTAATGTTAGTAAAAGGAAAACGAATGATTTTAGTAGGCATTTTTAATATCTCCTTGCTGTTTATGGTAGGCCCTTATTAATTGCAAAATAGTGACCTACAAAGTGGTCTCCACAAGCAAGGAATTACTGAGTAAGCAATACAGAAAAAGATTTTTGATAATGATTTTTGTTAACGGCTATGCACTAATAAATTGCATGTAAAGATTATTTCAAATAAGTCCAAAAGGGTAAAAATAAATTACGATCTTTTCTGACCTTAAATCTTAAATTTGAAACTCTCTTTTCCGTTCTCATCACTATCCTATTAAAATATTTTATCAGGATTGTGGTCTATACATTATACGTGCGTACATGTTGTTGAAGCAACTGCTACCCCTGTAATTGTTTTGTTTGGTTGTGTTGTACTATCAGGGATTTTCCAGTTAATTTACATAATAAATGTTAATCTTAGCAAAACTGCTGAACAGCAACAGATTTTATATTCACGAAACATTTTGCTGACATTGTAGGTTTTTGTCGACAAAAGGTAGAAAAAATCTGACTGATTATAGGTTTAGCTACAAAATGTATATTTGTTTACATACAAAAACACACACAAACACATACACATAAGTAGTAGTTATTATATTGTAGTAATTATAAAACATAATTAAAAATTAATGTAATGAGATACCTGTGAGAAAATTATACTGAAACTAAAACTATTTAGTTGAAAAACTATGTAGTTGCATTCAGCACAGATTTTCTACGATGGCTTGAACAATTATTATTATCTCATTATCAAGATAAGAGCCTTTTCGCTAAAAAGAAAATTATTTTATTTTATAACGTTCAAGTTGCATTTCGGATATGAAATACATTTTATATTAGAAATATTTTCTCGTATTTTTTCAACGTTATTGATTTTTAATGTATGAAAACTTGCAGTTAAAGTGTTCCTTGTCTATTAATTAAGAAAACATTGAGACTAAAAGTGTATAATAAAATACACGATATTATTATTAGTGAAAAAAAGGCTCCACGAAAAGCTCCCTAATGAAATAACGTCCAAACGAGAAATGAAATATTCTCCAAATTTTTTTCATACATTTTTTGGTGTTTTTTCATATGAAATAACTCTCAATTTTTTTGGGCCGTTTTTCATTTTTTTTAAAATTATTTCATTTCTCATTTGAGGGTTTCAAATTATGAAATAATCTCCAATGAAATAATACCCAACAAATTTCTAAAATTCAGGGCTTGTTTCATAGCGTGTATAATTTGGGTGATTTTTCATTTTGTAATCGGGGGTTATTTCATTTTTAAAGCTGTTGGTTTTTGGGGGTAAAAATAGGCCTTTTACAAGAAAACTTTTAGCCTGTGAATATATTACAATATCTTTTCAAAAACATAAATGATAACGTTCTGGATTTGGATGGTGCGATCTTCGTGACAGACTACGAAATGAGTCTACGGACGGTTGTTGGTTCCACTTCTGCCAAGCAGTGAGGAGGTACATAATAATGTGTAACCAACTGGCAGCATTTATACATACAACATATATTTTCTGAGTAACCATTTTGTTTTTTTTACCATTTCTTACGTATAATGTATTAAGTTTATTATTTATGTATGTACATGAAAATAATTTTTTGGTAGTTGGAATTCAAAAATAAAAATATTGGAAATATTACACAATTCTTTGTCCATACTTCCTTATATCTCCATTACAGAAAATTACTGCCTTCTTTACAATATTCTAACTATAATAACGTCTCCCATGAGTTGGATTTTAAAGTCATTCGAAAGTTTTAGGGTTTACTTCAGTGGGGATTGTTTCCTGGGCGTTATTTTATTAGGGGGCTTTTCGTGGAGCCGAAAAAAGACTCTAGATTTACAGGATTTTTTTTTTTAAAGATTGAAAAAATAGCTCATTAAACAATTTGGGACAAATTTTGGCCAAAATGTCAAATTTTGACCCCCTATATCGCAGAGAGTTCTTGACCGATCTTATTAAAAATTGTTATCTGAGCTACTATTTACTAGGAATAGCTTTGGAGCAAATTTCATCCCGATCGGAAGACATTGGTTTCAAAAGTTGGCACACTTGAGACGAAATGACCCATATGTATATACTTGTTGATAATTTACATTGAAACATTTTATATAATAATACAAGTGCAATTAATATGCTTTTAAATTGTTGTATTGGATACATAGAGGGATGGAAAATAAAAAAATAATAAGATTTTTTTAAATCAATTTTTTTACTTTTGTTAAACTGTTTTTTCTTAAAATTGTTTTTACATATTTTTTTTTGTTACTCTCAAACTTACCGTTAGAGACGTTCAATATTAATTGACATTTAACAATACAACCGATGCAACCGATACAACAAAAATTGTGTTCAAAAGTTTTTCACTAGACGGTACATAATACAGTAGGGGGTTGTGAATTGCATAATGGTTAATGTTATTGTATTTTATTTTACTTTTTTACTCTTTACTTACTTTACTTCAGTAGAATTTATTGAAATTTTTATTGCAATTTTTTAAGGTTTGTATTAGTAGAAATTTAATATGCAAAACCAGTAAAAGTTTATTTTTACAGTAGTATGCTTATGTATTTTAAATACATATCTATGTTTGTAAGTTAAAATGGCTTTTGCGACGAATACTTTTTTGTTTTATAAATATATTATTTTCGTAGGAGACGTAGGTGGGTAAAATTATTGTTAGTGTGGTATGAAAAATTAATAGAGAAATTTTTAATAAAATGTGTACAACTACTACGACGTACAACTCCTAAAATGGGTTGTGAATTGGGTAAATGTTTTGTTTTCGTCTTACATTGTTTTGTGCTGTTTCAACAAGTTGTAAAAAAAGTAATTAAAAAATCTGAAATTCACACAAGTATAAGACTTGCTTTGCAACATTGTTTTTTGTTTTTATTAAACTATTAAACTGGCTATACAATTAAAATGTTTGTATTTTTAAAGAACTTATTACAAATAAAAATAAGGGAGACTTTATATTAAATTTCCGGTTAATAATCGATTCTCTATTAAATAAAATAACTATTTTTCTATAAACCGGTTACTTTTATTTTTTGTTTAAATATATGCTAAAATTTCCTGTTAAAAGAAAAACATTTCTTTGGTTGCAAAATATATGGATAATCTAATGCAAATACTTTTGATAATATTCTGTAGCTAAATAAATAATTCATTTAAAATTATAAACGTATATAAACAATAAACAACTAGTTGACCTACTAATAAAATAATATACTAAATATATGTGTATTAAAGAGAAGGATGGCAAAATATGCTATGCATGTATGCAGTTGCAAATTTGGGCAATTTTTCACTTTAAATTATAATTAATTTTTAAATTATTACATTTTATATTATACACCTCACAATCGATTCAGTTGTTGTATAAAGTGTGAAACAATATGAGATTATCTTCATGACTTTTAATTAACCTAATTGTTGTTTATAGGCACCTTGTAGTTCTTTTGTACCTTTTCCACTACAATTCAATTAATATATTTTTTTTTTGTTTAAGGTGTTGTGTGCTTATATTTGAGTACCTGTAAATTGTAACGGGATTTGAATCTTCACTGGTATTGTCCATATTGTTGTTATTATCATTGGGATTATTGTTGTTATTATTGCTAGTGCTATTGTTGTTATTGTTGGCAATTGTGGCAATACCAGTTACAAAGACAGGCTGTCCGCCCGACGCTACTGTCGTACTGGCAATACCAATGCCACCAACAAAACCCAAAAGATTAGAAGTCAAGGTAGCTGGTGGACCGATACCCGCAGTACTGTGAGCGGTTGTTTGTTGATGTTGCTGGAGTTGTTTGTGTGTTACAGCTATATATGTGGCATTGGCTTGAGAACCTATAACAGTATTTACACCTCCATTAGTAGAAGAGCCACCACCACTACCAGCTGCTGATGTTGCTCCATTACCAGTTGACATATTGTGTATTGGTCCGATTAAGTATGTATTGGGTATTTGCTGATTGGAGAGTGATGTTGCCGTGTTTGAGGTATTGCGGACATTATGAATAATATTTGTTGTGGTTGTTGCTACTGCTGGTGTGGTTATTATCGAGTTGGTTGTATCTACCATTGCAGCAGCAGAAGTTGCAGGCATTTTTGTTTTTGTCTTATTTGTTTTAAATCTCTATTTTTTTTTAAATCTACACTAGTTTGCAGGCAAATAAACTTTTTCTGTTAATAAATATTTTTTCTTAACACCTTAACTAAATGTCGTTTTGTAAGCAATATTTTGTAGTCATCGATGTAGTTTGTATATTTTTTTTATTCGTATAGTTAAATTTGAAATATATTGGACGTTGTATTTTGTTTTAATTAAATCGTGGAATTTTTGTTATTTTTGTTATATTCATAGCATTTTATTTATTTTTCGATATTTTATAAATTATAAAAAAATATTGGTCACATTTTTTACATCTAGCTTTAGTTTGTTGAAGTAAATTAAAATTAAAATCTATTTTTTTTTTCACTTAATTATTTTAAAAATTTTTGTGAAATTTTATATAAAGCCAAGAAGTAGTTCCATGTGTGTATTTTTTGTAGTTTTGTATTGAAAAATATTAATTTTTCATTTTCTATTTTTAAGTTTAATAAAAATATTGCATATTTTTGTTTTTGTAAAGGCAGTACAGTTGTTTAATTAAAAAAAAAGTTAAAAGTTATATTGTTGGTGTGCTAGAATCTATTATTTACATTAATTTATGGCGGTTTAGATAAGCTGCTTTTTCAATTATGTATATTAGGTTTATAATTTAATTATTATTAAATTTAAAATACTTTAATTTTATATTAAAGTTGTTGTTTAAATTTCACATTATTTTGAGCAAAAATTAAAAAAAATAAATTGTATCTTAAACTGAATATTTTATATTGTTTTTTTCCGCATGATTGCTGAGAATATAATATTTATGTAATTATTTTTAATTATGATATAAAAATACATTCTTACTTATTCATGTTTTTTTTAATATTCTGAAGCGTTTTT
The DNA here is from genome assembly GCA_941918925.1 of Phyto melanocephala. NCBI lineage: Eukaryota > Metazoa > Arthropoda > Insecta > Diptera > Rhinophoridae > Phyto > Phyto melanocephala. The sequence continues at coordinate 101,652,236 of OW799234.1, read as the reverse complement.
AATGGGTCAACAGTGGTACAAGTATAACAATTTCTCTAAGTTGTTAAACAGTTTTTTTTTGCAGCTACTGAAAAAATTTATCAAACAGAACTGGACAAGTCTTTCCATACAAACTGGCATTAAAAACTCGTCGCAGTAAACAGTGATAACCAGCGTTGCCGTTATGGTTACTTTCAACCAAAATTGTTTTTTTTTCTGGCGTGTAAATGTGTACTTTTTTGATTTTGGTTACTTCTCACTAAAATTTTAATATATAAATATATACATTATGTATTTTACATGGTAATTTTTCAAGTCGCGCTTTAAAGGAAATTCTAAAACGCTTCGATTTTTCAAGAAAAGATTTTAAAAATCTTGAGATAGTTACACCAAATAAAGTTTTAAGTAGTTCAGAGATAAGTATGGAACCTTTGTTATTATCATTCCCAAATTTAACAGGTGGTGATGAAGAAAAAAATTTTATCCCAATGGAAAATATTAAGATTTTAAAATATTATTTTAGACAGTGATATACGTAGGTACTGTTGAGTTTTGGGATAGATTGCCCAAACATAAAAATGCAATGAACGAAAAGTGTTTCGAAGAACTGATTTATTTTGTTCAAAACTTACTGCCTGTTCAACGATGTCGAAAGAAAACCCAAGCGAAATTTCATTCGTACAAATATATTGAAAACAACAACAAAAACTAAAAATTTGTTTTTGTTTTCAACGTATTTGTACGAATGAAATTTCGCTTGGGTTTTCTTTCGACATCGTTGAACAGGCAGTTAATGTCTTTGTCACATAGTTCAGCTGCTGCAGAAAGAATTTTTTCACTGCTTAGTTTAATAAAAAGCATATTTAGAAATAAGCTTGATTTCCAAAACAATGTTATCCAATCAAAAGCATTGTGCAAAAATCAAAATTAATTCCATTATGTCTAGCTGCCAAAACTTTGATTTAAAAACTACTAAAATTTTGTTTTCCTCATTCATTTAGAATTTTAAATTTGTCGATCTCTAAAAAAAATCGCTTTATATAAAAATTTTTAATTCTATTTAGTTTTTTATATAAAACTATGAAATAAAGTAAAAAAACAAATTTGGTTATTTTTTTCCTCATTTGGTTACATTTAAAAACAATTTGGTTGTAAATTTTTTTTGGCTGTGGCAACGATAGTCATAACATAAAATCTACTTAATTTTGCAAACTTTTTTTATTAATTTAAATTTTTTAAAAATTTTAAAATATTATTTGAATTATTTTTATTTAGTTTATATTTGTTAAATATTTCTTCCTCAAGGCAGTATTCAGCACTGCCTGAATGTCGTGTTTTTATAAGAAGTAAGGGTAAAACAACAGCCTGAAATTTAAGTTTCACAACAAAAATTAACGAACTGACAATTGTTTCGTCCAGAAATTTTTTAAGTTTATTTTTTTTGAATATTTACATATTTTTTTTCGGTTAAAAATAAATGAGAAATTATGTTCCTTTAATTCAGGCAGAACTGCATACTTACTGGCCCTTATATGTGAGCATGTGCACGTGTCTAGTAAAGACTCTACAGTATGGACGAGAAAATAGATATAAATTTTTAAATCTTTTTGGATAATTTTAAATTTTACGATATATAAAAAGTTTCATTTAAGTGTATGATATAAAATTATAAATATTTAGTTAAAGGGTTAATGGAAAATATACAAACTTTTTTTTAAGAGAAACCAAATTTTAACTTTAAATTTAGGAAATAAATTTTCATTTTTCTAGAGAAGAATACAAATAGAAAACATAATTTTTACTTCTTATTAATGATAGGATGAATTTTAACATATTTAATATTTTTTTTTCTCTTGAAGGACTTTTTTTTTTCTTGCAAAAATTAACAAAATTAGGTTCGAAAATGTATATCCAAAATAACATAAAATTTTTAAATTTTATTCAAACTGAACGTTTAAAATTTTTTATTACGTTTTATAAAAGAGAATGTTAATTCTAAACTCTCAGGCTGTTTGATTTAAAGGCACTAAAAATTCCATATTCACAAGCCTGTATCTTTTGCAATTTTTAACCGGATGCAGAATTTTAAAATAAAAATGGAAGCTAGACATCTTGAGATATAAAATAAAATCATACTAATAGTGGTTTCTTAACTAAAGAACTTTTTCTGAGCAATGAAGAAAAAAAATTCCAAAAATGTATTATTTTTGTTATTAACAACACTGCCATATGAATTCCAAACATTTCAATTTTACTCGAAATACAGCGTGATCCATTTTGAGGTTCCCCACTTTTTTAAGGAAAAAAAAAAAAAAAAAAAAAAAAAGAAAATTCAAATTTAATGGGGAATGTTTATTATCATTTGAAAAAACATTCTTTGACATTTATTTTTTGAAGATTATGTTTATCAAATGTTGGCCGTTGTTACGGACCATCCGCTGAGTCCAATTTTCGATGACTTGTTCGAGCATTTCGACTGGTAACTGGCGAATGACGTGCGTGATGTTTTCCTCCAAGACCTGAATCGAAGCGGGCTTGTCCGCATAAACTTTGAACTTTACATATCCCTACAGGAGAAAGTCTAATGGTGTGAAATTACACGATCTTGGTTATGCGCTCACCAAAGTGTTCTCTCAATAAATCCATTGATTGATGCAATGTGTGGGAAGTGGCGCCGTCTTGCTGAAACCAAATGTCGCCGAGATCACGAGCTTCAATTTCAGGCATCAAATAGTCGGTTATCATGGCACGATAATGGTCGCCATTGACTGTTACGTTCGCACCGGCATCATTTTTAACACGTTGGCTGCCAAAGCCTTTTTAGAATTTTGATCGTTCAGTAGCAATGTTATTTCACAATTTTGGTCAGCTAAGGCCAACAACTTATTTTTGTTTTTTTTTTGTTTCTTAGTGCCTAAAAATAAGTTTTGACTACTCGCGACTTTATTTTGGTCCTTAATTTTGCAGTTATAACGGTTTTTTGTGTCGCACATTTTCGTGCGACATGGCCTGGGAGAACATAAAACATGTTGTGGGGCCACGTTGCACGAAAATGTGCGACTGTAATATTTCGTAGTTTTTGCGTTGTGTTCGAATTTTTTGTTTTATCTTATGCATTTTTTCAACCTCAGTATAATTTGTAAAATGGCGCGAAGAAATCTAAAAGATAAATATTCCCACCAAAAGAATTAATTTGATAAATTTACATTTTAGTTGAATTATTTTTGCACTGATCTACATTAACTAATTGAATTTTTAATTTTAAGTTTATTGTTTTTCGACTGATTTCGAAAATGAATTTTTAATTTTAAGTTTATTGTATTATATAATATAATGTATTATTTATATATTTTTATATTTTTTTGCTCATAAATGAATTGATTTTTATTACCCAAAAAATACCACTAAAAATACACAGCGGCCATGGGAAATTCACCAAAATGTTTACCACAGGCCAGAGAATCCACATTCCATGTAAAATTCCATATTAAAATGTACGAAAATGTGCGACGTGGCCTCAAAGTAAAATTTAGGTGTCGCATGAAAACGTGGCAGCCAACGTGTTAAAGAAATATGAACCGATGATTTCACCGGCCTTAGCGTGCTGGACGTTGTGTATTCGGTCGAATATTATCCAATAATGAATGCAAGGTCTCAAAATGGGTGATGGTGTTGCGAATAGTAGGCGAATAGTAGTAGCGAAAAGTAGGCGGATTATGTTGACCATAACATCAATTTTCATAACGTGAATTTTCATAATAAAGTTGAACGATTTGCAAACGTTGTTCACGCTTAAGTCTTTCCATTATGAAATGCCAAACAATACTAAACAAAAATAACATGACAGCATGACACGACTCACATGTGATCTGTCACTAAGACTTTTGACAAAAGTATCTCTACTTGAATCACCCATTACAGAGTAATCCTAATTTTGCAGGAAAAAAAATATTTAACTTAAAATCAACTAAGATTTATTTAACTTCATAAAAGCTAACGCATACGCTATATAAAATTGAAAACAATTCACATCGACACAACGGTCGAAATATCTATATATAAATTTAAAGTAACAGAAAAATATCAATAAAGCAAATCTAACGCAAATTTATTTATCACGTTGCCTTGACACGTCAGCTGATTATTATTCTTAACCCTTTTTTCAATTTCAGTTGTCAAACTCTATAGATAAAAGCTATTTTCTCTCTCTTGATAAATCGATTTGCTTTTAGCAAATCATATAAAAGCTAAGTAATATGCTTAATATATTGAATACATTTTACTTATTTGAGATGCTTGCAGTTTCAAACATTTGATCAATATGTTTTATCTTAAAATAAAAAAATTAATTAAAAATTACAAATAATCATAAAATAATAGGTGAGACAACAGTATGATTACAAATTAATTAAGCTATGATTTTTTCATAATAATAATTTGATTTCAACTATTCTTCTTCTTGCTAAATAAATTTTTATTTTTTTAAAAGTTTGAGATGTCAAAAAAATTCACAAAAATTTTGAAAAATTAAAGAAAATTTACAAATAAACGAGAAAATTTAATAAAATATTGGTAAAAAAATTGCAATTAAATTGGTAAGTACAATCAATATGTGTATGTTGCAGCAGCAGACAATAGTTTGCCGTAAAAAAGCAAAGATGATCGATTTCAATTGATACTTTAATTAAACATAATAATGATAACTGGTAACTGGTAACCATTTTATGTTTTAATCACAATTATGCAATTCAATCATAGTATGTTGCTCTTCGATTATGGTTACCACAACCATATTTTTTCTTTGCGTGTATCTAAATAAATAAATTTTATTTTCTCACTGCAGCCGAGCACTCACTCACACGAGCTGTTCTCTATGTATATTGTTAAAATTCTTTTCTTTATTGTTATTTTGGCGCAATGTTTTGTTAATATTTAATTTCCATTAAGAATAAAACAAAATAATGATGTACAACAACAACCAAAACAATAACACTACAAAGTTTTGTCATTTATACAAAAAAAAAAAAAAAATAAAACAACATGACATATAAATTGTATTAAATGCAGTTAAATATTACAAAAAAGAAAAGTACTACGTGTTCCAAATAGTACACATACACATACTTAAATATGTATATTATTTTTTTATAGCAAAATCTTAATTAAAAAATAATATGTCTGATTTCACTACTGCTGGCATAAACTTGAATTAAAATGCAGTATTTAACCTATTCAATATTTCGACATACTTTTTTTTTATAAATTAAAGTGCAATAAAAAAGATTCAAATATAAAATACTGCAACAAACTACAAGTAATGGTTTAGTGTACTAAAATTAAACTGGGAATCACAAGTTTGTTTTCCCAATACCCCTTGCCACGTTTCGTTGCGATAACTAATGGAAAGTGCCACAAAGCTAGAGGAGATGTTAACAATGGTATCGGTGAAGGCAACTAGAGCAACAGCACAATGCAAACAATAACGTGCTTTTAACTTAGAAAAGAAATTTACATAATCCTCTTGTAAAGCAGAAAAACAGAGATAAAAAAATATGGAGGACATAAGCTGAAAACTGCGTTTCTTAGATGTACTTAGCAAAAAGTTTTAAGTTTATAACACAGCATCGTGTGAGTGAAACAAGTTCTAGAAAATGGGCGAGGAAATTAAATAAAACTTTAGGATTGAAAAATAAAAAAAGTAAATTGAATTTTCATACAAAACCAGTTTATAATCTTATAAATTAAGTTCTGAAATATTACAGGCAGGTATTTTGAAGTGACTCAAAAGATATCAAACAATTTAAAGCTTAGTTCGGATGATATACTGAGTCAGGGTATTTATGCTTAAAAATATGTTAAAAGTCCCAGCATGGCGTGTAAATGGAAAAAGTTTCCAGCAACAACATTTGCCAATTTGTTTGCATATTCTTTTGGCCGTAGTTGCCAGATAAACAAGATGCTAAATGATAAAAATCACACGTTTATTAAACAAATAATTATAATGATTGCTAAAAGAAATAATACTTTGAATAAAAAATATACTTTGAGTAAAAAAATTTTTTTTAAAAAAAACTATTTTACTTCACAATATTTATTCATTAATATTAACTAACACACAAGTATTAATATAGGTAAAATACGTAAACTAACTCAAAACAACTCTTATAATTTTACTACTTAAGACACTATTTTGAAGAATGAACTTGGGTAGATCTGAGTTTTAAAAATCCGTAATACTTGGGACTAGCCAAGCCCAGCGCGCATTGATACGCCCCTTAATGAATTAAAATGCATTCTGAATTCTAATTGAATATATTAAAAATAATATTTTATTAATTTTTATTGTAATGCAAGTGGGTATACAATTTTTTGCTGTAAAAATTAAAATTTTTTTTGGTGTTCCCACTCTGGAGCATGCGATGTACAGCTGGCCATGTGAAAAGCATGGATTTTCCAAATTCAATCCTGCACCAAGCAGAGATTGACCATGTGTTTTGTTGATAGTAATAGCGAAGGCAAGGCAAACTGGAAGTTGTATCACTGTAAGTTGAAAGGCAATTTGTGGGAACCTTTGGAATGCGTGGAAATAGCTAAAAATAATAACTTGTTTTTAATGGGGGGTGGCACTGCCCACTTTTCTAATCACGAAATTCTATAGTCATGATAGCTCAATATGTGTGCATAGTTTCAAAAAAATCGGTCAAGTGTAAGTAGCTAAAAATGATAACTTATTTTGTATGGGCGTAGCCCCACCCACTTTTTACCACCCATAAACACTTCCTGGAATATGTACAACAACTAGCCAAAGTTTGAGTCTGATCAGCTTTACGGTTTCGGAGTCTATAGCTAACACACACACACACAGACAAACGGACTTTCACTTTTATATATCTGTGGCTTGAAGCTAAAAGAGCCAATGTCACTTTTTTCCTCTTTTGAGTTAATCATTGCATTAGATTTGTTTTCTTGCTCTATTTCATTACGGTAAAACAGCTAAAGTCAAACTTAACCCAGAACAGCTTCATAAATAATATGCTGGCCAATGTCACTATGAAAGCATCTATAAAAGTTAAAGTTCAATTCCAATTTTCTTAAAACTAAATATTTTGGCATTGGCCCTTTTAGCTCCAAGCTACAGATAAATAGATAGATAAAAACAATAATAAATCGTGAAATCTGGCAACCTAGATTTAAAGGTTAACCTTGTTTTCTCTACTTCATGCTAGACGTACAGGTGGAATGGGTGATGAATTTTTCGCTGCGAATATTCATTTTCAAAAATAGAACTCATTTGTGTATATAAGAATGCATGCAATCTGGCTTCGATCGAAATTCGCTATAAGCGGCAAACTCTACATAAGATTTATTTCTATTTCTTACGCTGGTGAACGACGAACAAATTGATACAATTCACATAGGTCTGGCGAGCCACATTGTTTGGCCAAAACTCAAACTTTTTTTCCCATATTTGTTGTTGGAGTATTATAGCAAACACTTCAGAAAAACAAAAAAAGTAATTTGTTTTTGAAAATTTGACTTAACTGTTACTCTATGAAGTGAGAAAGTTCAATACTTTAATTGCAGTGGTTAACTGAAACACGTTGTGTAGTTTTTTGTTTAATTTGAGTCACAGGTTACACGGAAATAAGATAGCTATTTAAATCTATTAGCTATGAATATTAAAGACGATGGTGAGTATTTCAATTTATAATAGTAAAATATTTAATAAAAATATAATAATAAGAAATTACGTCAAAAAATTGCATAACCTCAAAATCAGTGATTTTAACTTTTTATTAAAAAATATATAGTATATAACTTACAAATTTCAAGCGATTTCAACGAACCAAAAACACACAAAATTACAGTGATATTTGGTGCTTACGAATCATCAATCATTTTCTGCTAGTTGTTGCATATTTTAAGGAAATCAATTTTTGTTTCAGGAAACTTTTGCTTGAAAAATTGTGATTTACTCAGACTTTGGCAAAGTGGAAATAAAAAACAAGAAAAAACCGAATTAATAAAAAACTTAATAAAATTTATGTTTTTGTGTTACTATATGTGTTTTTTATTTGAATTCATATATACAACTGATTATTTTAGTTTTGGCCAAAAAATGTGACTCGCCAGACCTATGTGCAATGTGACCATATTTTCTATCTGTGTGGTTTAACTTTTACACTTTTTTAGGAAATAAATTTTTTACTTTACTTATTGTTTTGAATAATAAAATTTAACAAACTTAATATAAAAAAACAATTTTTATTTTAATTAAAAATAAAGAAAGTATTAACAAAAAGGTAAAACTAAAATTTAAATAGTAATTTATGCAAAATGTTTAAAGTTAAGCATGATTTTTAATCCAAACCAAGAAGAAGTTGCTAAAAAAAAAAGTACTTTTAAAATTTCCATGAACACATCGATTTTGTTCTTAATGGTGTTAAAATGTTAATTAAACTAAGCAGCAGGTGTAGATGAGATTTTTAATTTAATACTTTACTATAAACGTTAAACAACAAAAAAAATCATTACCATTTTATAAAACTTTTTTTCATTCAAATTGTTTTTTTTGTTTGTGCATTTTACTTTAATTCTTAAGTTATTATATACACAGGGTGGTTCAATAGTCATGATGGAATTTAAAATTTTTTTTATTTTATGTTTTTTTTACTTTTTTTGTATCTCCATTAATGAAAAACATCTCTTAAATATGACACTAATAGCAGGATAATACCAATAAGTATAAATTAAGCTCATCTTAAGTTTTGCTTTTATGATAAGGAATCGTATTTTTCCTACTTCAACTAGTTATGCAATTCAGAAATCTCAATTTTATTTTTGTCAGTAAAAAGAAGGAAACGACTCAAAAGAAAAAAACTAAGGCAAGCTGTTAAGTATAAAAATTAGGTAAAATCGACCAAATAAAAAGTGCTTACGTTTACGTTAATTATTTTAATAGTAAGAGTCAATTGCTGCATGATCGGGTTAAAAATATATTTTTTTGCGTCTTTAAATGATCTTGTAAATAATTTTTCCGCTCATAAGTGACTTACTACATAACTCCACAGCAAAAAACTTTCAGCTTAACTATGTATTTTGTTTTTCCATGAAATCTGATCTGCTTGGTTGATAGCTCTCATTCAACCATATGAAATTATAGTTTCTTATGCCCTTGTATTGTGTTCTGTTAACAGTTGTATTGTGTTTTTGAAACATGATCTCCAATGACATGCTATTAATAAAATCACTCGGTTATCACCTAAATTAATTTTTTTCGTTATATCTTGAACCCCTACAAAATCGCTTTTTAGTCATGTTTTTTTTGCTGGGTTTCATGAACACCAGTCCCCTATAAATCATATTTTTTTAAACTCTTTTTATCTCCCTATATTTCAAAGACTATGATAATAAATTAATCTACTTTAGAACTTGCACAAATACTTAAAATCATCTTGCGGTAGTTCTGTGAAATTAAAGCAAATATAACTTTGGTGGTCTTTCAAGTTGTTCAAGCAAACACAAACAAAGATATTTTCAAAATATCATGAAATAGCATCCTACTAAAAATACGTTTAATTAAATTAAAATCTATTTGCTTTAAATGCCAAATCCTTTTACTGTTAAATGCTGCTAAAGAAGATTATATTTTTGTTTTGTTTTCTATTTTCTACATTTTATGTTGTACTTCTTTTACTTAAATTTGAGATTTATGTAGTGAAAAAATAACTAGCCACTGCAGTAAACATATACATTTATCTTAAGTACATACTAGCTTTTTTAAAAATAGTAATTAACCCATAAGTGACTAGTATCATAATAGCTGCAATTGCAAATCGTTATGACAAAGATATTCTTTTCAAAGAGTTTTTAAGAAAAGTTTTTTAGAGACAATTTGCTTAAGAAAAAAAAAACTGAAAAATAAAAACACTACAACAGGACTGTATTTACTTTTGTGTCTACCGATGCTGAATATTAGCTTAAAAAACTTAATTCACTTATTTGTTCAAGTTTTTGCCACATCTTCTGTCGATTGAATTAAATTCAATGCCGATCTATATATATAAAAATGAAAATCTGTCTGTCTGTGTGTGTGTGTGTTAGCTGTAGACTCTGAAACTGTAAAAGCGATCGGGCTCAAACTTTGGCAAGTTCTTGTACCACACCCATAAATCATTAGTTATCATTTTTAGCTACTTGCACTTGATAGATTTTTCTGAAACTTTGCACACATATTGAGCTTTTATGACTATATAATTTCGTGATTGTAAATGTGGGCGGGGCCACGCTCATAAAAAAAGTTATAATTTTAAGGTACTCTGGACCGATTTTTGTGAAACTTTGCACACACATATTGAGCTGTCATGACTATATAATTTCGTGATTGTAAAAGTAGGCCGTGTTACGCCCATAAAAAAATGATAATTTTCAGCTACTTAAACTTCACCGATTCTTCTGAAACTTTGCACACATATTGAGCTGTCATGACTATACAGTTTGGTCCATTAAAAAAATTTTAAATTTTTAGCTTTTTGCACTTGATGTTCAATTTAAATTCAGAATGCATTTTTATTCATTAGGGGGCATAGCAACATGCTCCGGGCTTTTCTAGTATGAATATAAACAACAATTAATGTAGAAAAAATAACTACTTATGCAAAAAAAAACTTCAATTATTATTTCTAATATAATTAATTCCGTTTGTTTGCTGGGTTCTGAAGATCACTTTGCGCAATTGTGCTATGAATTAGATAAATATGCCTTAAAGTGAGATCAGTAGATTAGATCATATTTTTTGCTTCCTTTTATGTCTTGTAAAGCCAAATGTTGTAAAAACTATTAATAGAAGCAACAAAGCAAAAAATTTAATTAGAAGATATCGTTAAATAATAAATAAATAATAAACTAATAAATAAAAAATTCGAAATTAATTGTGTTTTAAGGAATGCAAATAATATCAAAACAAATATTGCTGATTGATTCTTTGAAATTAATTTATTTATGTTTTTTCGCACTGAAAATCTTAAAGAAATATCATCTTCTGACCAGTTTCGGAAGAGTTTTTATTTTAGTTTTTTATATTTGAGTTTTGTTTTTTAAATTTTAATTTATCCATTGTTCAGAAAAACATATGTGGGATATTCACCAAAACTAATTTTTAATATCTTGACATAAAAGTGTATTAAATACCTTTCATTTAATGCTTTTAAGTGGAATAAATTTAATTGTTTTATCTTTTAAAGAACACCTAAATAACTTGTTGAAAGTTTTGTACAACACTAAACATATAATGATAAACATAAGCATAAATATGATAAAACAACCTAGTGTTGTATACATAAAACTACAAAACTAATAAAAACGTTTTATAGTTATTTTATGACTATTGACCGTTTAAAAATTAGATTTTTGATTAACGGGTAATAATACAAAACGTGTTCATTAACTATTTTAAAGATAAAAGCTAAATTAGGACCTTGTGTCTAAAAACAAAAATTGAAGAAGTGACAAATACTATATACAAAAATATTTTAAATATACATATGTATAATATATATATATAATAAAAAATAAAAATAACATAAATATTGCAGTTTTATGAAAATCTCAAAAAAAATTTTAGCAATAGATAAATCCGAAATTTTTTACAAAAATAATAAATATTATTTTTATGTAAAATAATTAAATTTAAACTAATTAAACTAACAAATATTTAGAGAAATAATACTTTTTACATTTATTAAACTTAAGCCCATTTTTTTAAATTTTAATTTTATAAATATTCTGTTGAATACCAAGCATACAAAAACATAAATGATTAAAAAAATAGATTCTAAAGAGCAGGTTCAAAAATTTCATATTATACAAAATATGAACGGAATAGTGTTTACACTCTTCAATTGCGAAAATATTAATTTAAAGATTAAGGGAGGCTGGACGTCCAAAAACAAGAAGTTGAAATGTCAATATTACGTGAGACTGCGTGCCGGTGTGACAATTCAGTAACCTGTATGCGGCGCACAGTGAGACAGCTCTTAAGTAACAGCGGCAAAAAATAGTTTTTGGCGTGTCGTCCAATTTGGATGAAATTTTCACAGTATATTAACAGATATATGAGTAACAATTCCCTGAAATTTGAGATTCATAACTTCATTACTTTTTGGTCTAGAGCAATTCAAAGTTGAGGTATGCTAACGCGCTTAAAATATGTTGGTTCAATATGTAATATTCAAAAGCTTATCAATAAAAAAATACATAATAAATATAACCTTAAAGTATTTTTTTAATTAACTTAGTTGTTGTAGAATGAGTAGATAAAAAAATAAATTAAAAAAAAGAAACACAAAAAAAATGTCTTTACAACAGAATTGTGGTGTAAAAATTTAACATTTTGAATTTTCAATGGACTAGGAAATATAGAGCAGCCCCTCACCCTAGGTGCAGACTTATATCAAATGAAAGATTGAAGTCTCAGCTTTCATTTAAAGTAGAGGACATATAGCAAAAGTTTGCAAAAGTACTTTAAACATACAAAAAACTACAAAAAATACGCAACGTACACATTTTGTCGCTATACGTAAGTATGTACGTATGTTAGCATGCAATAGCATGTTTACAAATTTTTAATTTTTTTTTTAATTGTTTGTTTGATATTTTATATTGTGCTCACAAACTTTTTAAAAACAAACTGTAAAAAAATATTACATTGTTGTTGTTTTAAATATTATTGATCAACAAACGGTAATTGCAATTATGTATATGTTTAATTCACAATCTACATATTTGAGAGTGCAAGTTTATACAAGTTTATATAAAGTGTTAAAAAAAATTTACAAGGTCATGGATAATTCAATAATTTTTTATAGTGCAATTTCTGATATTTGGATCGATAGCAATAAAGATATTGAAAAAATTAGAATACCATGATGATATTAAAAAATTATTGATAGAATGAAAAAAATTGTTCTTTTTTATTGCATTTTAATGGGAAGTGGGTGTAAGAGTTGGCGTGTTATTGTAATTTTTGCATGAAACATTTTAAATTATATAAATAATAATAATATCAAATTTGAAGATTGTACCTAAAATATTTTAGAAAATATGGCACTTTTTATGTTGAGGTTGTATGGGGGGTGGGGATAAAAGTGGGACAAAGTCCAAACCTTTATTCCGATAATGTTTGTAACAATATAACATTCAAGTATACCAAAATTTAAAGTTATCCCTTAAGTATTACGGACAATACGGCATTTTACAAATTTCGATTGTATGGGAGGTGGGCGTAAAAGTGGGCGAATTTTCTTAATTTTTTTTTTTTAACTGGAATTGTCTCAAAAGTAACCTGTGCAAAATTTCAGAACTCTGCAATTATTCCTTGTATTTAATGCCGGCGTTGTCTCACTGTGCGGCGTCACGGAAAAGAATTGCAAATTTCAAGAAGATCTCTACAAGTTGTACTCACATATGATTCTTATCTCCATGATTTAATTATTTTTGAAATATTTTCCAATAATGAATACACGTTGTTATATCTTGTGACGCTCCATTCTTGCTAACCCTAATTTCTCAGCTGTTGAGTTTTTTTTTTTTTTTTGGATGCCAACACTATATTGAGCAAATAGCGAAAACACAAATATTGAGTCACACTTTTTATATAAAGATTATTTTTCATAAAACTCTTAAACAATTCTGTGGTTAAAAAAATTATAAGCTAAAATTAAGATAATATAATTTTTGAATTTTTGCAATCCTTAAATACCTCCAGGCGAATTTACAATAGTGTAAAAACTTATTGCTTATGTTCTTTTCAACAAACAATATCTTTAAATTTAATTTAAATTAATTTTTGAAAACCGTTATGTTTTTTAATTAATAACAAGACAAAATTTCTTAAGAAAGAATATTTTAAACAAAATGGATTTGGAAAAATTAGCCTTTAATGCTTAAAATCAGACATAAGAAGTTCTTCATTATTGGCACAGAATTCATATCGATTTTTAAAATAAGAAAAATATTTGTTTAAAATTTTTTTTATATTTTTTTTTCAAATTCTTTATTATTTATTTTCTATTAAGAAACTTTTCTAAAGAAATAAAATTTTATTAATACGACCTTCGGTCTCTTAATGGGATAAATAAATATTTCTTGACTTATATTTTGTGTTCGTAGAGTAGATGCAACTTAGCTTAAGTAAATAAACCAGATTTTTTTTTTTTTTTTTGTAAAATACATTTGTGTGTTTTCTTTTCGAAGAGTTATTACTTTCTATTATATACAAACGTACATGTTGGAACTATTTCTTGTTAAAATTAAGAAAAAAAAAATATCTCAATGATTACGTTCGTATGCCAAAAAGACGTATTGAAAAAGTTATCTTCAGTCAGTTACTTCAATTAAATATGAAAATACATTCGCCTACAATGTGTTACATATTAAATGGAAAATGTAATAAGAAAAACCTCTCCTTAGCTAATGACACACCGTGTGGTGTTATCCTTGTGACCTTTTGTCACATAAACCTACAATTTAAAAACAAATGGAAAGAAAACAATAATGAAAAAGAAAATAAAAATGAAGGAACAAAAAAAAAAATCAAGGGATATTAAATGGTGTTTAAAAAGAAGTGCATAAAAACAACAAACGTGATCCATAATACAAACAAACAAAAATGCAGACTAAGTAAATTGAGATAGAAAAAGCTTTTCACCACATTGAGCTTATTACACTCTCAGGCATGCTCCTTATGCAGCATATTTGCTCAAAAAAAAAAATAAAGTTTTTGAACTGCCTCTCATTTTACACTTTTGTCTATGTTAACCGGTGAAAAATATAAATAAAGAAGTTTCTAACTCAGTTTACCACTTTCTCCTTGATACCAATACTAGTGTATGTGATACTAGCGTATATGTAAGTATGTAGTCTAATCGGTGTGCACGTTTTTGTTTGGCAGAGAAGCAGAAAAAAAACATTTCCTAATTTAAACTGAGTGACGTAGTTGCTTTTGTTTGTTTTTTTGTTTTAATTTGGTTACTACTGGCTTATATTTGGTTTTTTGCTATTTGATTTCAGTTCTATTAAAGCTTCAAACATATGCAGATATTTAATGGTGTTTTCTTATATTCGTTTGTGCAAGGACATTGTCTTTATCGTTCAAAATTGACTTTATTTTGTAGTTTTTTAAGATGTTTTCTTCATCGTTCTTCTCTTTTAATTTTTTTTATACAAATTTTGTTTTATATTATTTGTGTGCGTGCTGCACGTGCTTTTTTAACCATTACAAAGATTTTTATTTAGTCTGACATACAAGTTCTGCCCTCATACAATTAATATAAGAAGAAAAAAAATGTTGTCAACATGTGTACAAGTGCACGTTATATATACACACCTACCAATATAAAAACATATTCAGGCTTGTAAATGAAAGCAAACACAGGGACACAAACAAATTAAAGCAATGACTCACAAGGGGGTTTACGAATTACGATACCACATGCTTAAGTTCATATGCGGAATAAATGCTTAAAAGAGGGTTAAAACTTGCCTGAATAAAAAAGTTATTTCACACTTTTTTTATAATATAAAAATAACAATTTTATTTAACTTAACTTCTTATCTACACAAAGAGAATTTAATGAAACTTTTAACAACAAAAGTAAGAATTTAAATTGTTGGTTAGAAATTATAAAAAATTCTTTTTTAAAAAATTAACAAAATTATGTTTGAAAAGAAGACTACATAGGCAGCATTTTGTATAAACTTATTGCAAAGGAGTATTTATCGAACATATTATTCAAAAAGAAAATTCAGTTAAAATTTTATTAAAAATCTTAAGCTTATTAAGAATATGAGAGAATATAAACATGAAGAAAATTTCATTTGATAAAAAAAAAATTCAAATTAGAAATAAATATTATGCTTCCCATTTTATAATTTCATTAAATTGTAAATACTAGTTTTAGAAATTACATATGAGTATACCGATATAGAGTGCTGATATGGAAATCCTAGCTTGTTTCGAAAGTTGCTTCCACTCGGCTAATAGCGGAATAGTTTTTTAATATTCTTAAAATGATTACAATAATAAGAAACTAAACCTTAACCAGAATAAAATTATTTGAGTTAAATATTAAATTTATTGGTTTTAAAAAGGTTTAAGTTATCAAATGATTTTTTTTGTTGATTATTGATTTTGATTGATCCTTTCATTCAAATTTTTTGAAAGCGTTAGTTTTATTATTTATGATCACCTTTTTTTATAAAGAGGCAAATTATAAAAACCAATTGTTGGTTAAAAAGCTAAGAACAACATCCTGAAAAACTTTAGGAATAAATTAGTTTTCTACTAAAATCAAAAATTTTCAGAATTTTTTTTTTAGTAACTTGATAATGAGAAAATTAGTATTAAATTAATTTACCAATAACGTTTTAGAAAGAATTTTTTTTTTACAAAAAAAAAATAGTTTTTCAAAAAACTTACACAATGAAAAATTTTATTTTGACTTTCCTTATAGCAAATTTCCAATTTCGAGGCTTATTTAGTCAAATAGTAGGTCCTGACTGTAAGGATATTTTTGTTTTAGTGGGCAATTTGTGTTCAACAATAAAAAAGTAAAAATATGTATGACGGCAAGAGAACACACTGGTGGCGGCAATACTGAAAATATCGAAGTTATTATTTTTTTAGTTGTAAAATATTTCAATCAATCATTACGATTAACATAAAATCTGGCTTGTATGTGTTAAGTCTTAGATGATTTGTGAAAATAATTTAAGTTCTAAATATCACTTTCAATACTCTTGTTTGTCAGCATTCTCTTATCCACATGTTCTCTTAAATATTTGACAGCATAAATAAATAATTGTTCGTGATTTTATATCTGTAAGAAGACTTTTTTCATCTTTCACATTATGACTTAACTTATGTTTTATAAGAGTCTTTTGTGTATACCATAATATTATATTCTATATAAATATACAATTATTATTATGATCTATGATAAATTATATGTTTGGCAAGAGTACGTTAGTATGGTTTTAGTTAATGATATTTTATTTTTATTTTTTAAATGCACTTCCTTTGTTTGTATTCCGCTTATATGTTCCGTTTTATATGTTTTACTTATATGTATAAGTTAGCCTTTGTTGTTCTCATTATATTGCTTGCTATTTATAGAATGAAACGTATAACGCGTTTAATTAGTTTCTTTTTTAATTCTTATCAAAAAAGAAAATAAAGTAAAATATAAAACAAAATAAAACAAAGACAAGTTTTCTTCTATTCTTTTCTTGAAAAAAGTGGGTTAGCATCATTTATTTTTCTAAAGTACTTGTTTGTATTTTAGGAAATAACAAAGAACATTTTAATAACGTAAACTCATATAAGTATATAATAGTGTGTATTTTTAGTAAAAAAATAACACAAGAAAAAAATGGTTGGTTCTTTAAGAATAATTAAAATCTGCTTGTTTCTATTTAAATAAGTTTGGTATTCGTTTTCAAACATCCGCATTTTTAGTTGAAATTCTTGTATTATTAATAAAAAAAAAAACTTCCTTGTCATTTGCCGTGATATTGTTCTAATTGAATTCTTTTTGTTGTTTTGCTTTCTTTTGTTTGTTTATTGGTGCGTATAAGTATTGTGCAAATAAAAAATATCATTCATACGTCTTTTGTTCATTCCCAAGAAAAGGAAAAAAACAAACATGACGTATAAGTAATTATACAGTGGTTCAAATGATGATGGAGTAATCCGATTTAGATGAAACAGTTTTAAAATTAGCGTTTTATTGAAAATCACAGGTTAACCATACATCAACACCCTTTAGATTTGTACTCAGTTCAAGTGGTTACACCGATCTCAAGCATATTAGTTTAAAAGTACCTATATTTAATTGATTTGAAATATTTTGCACTCATTATAAAGAAAAACTTTTATGAAGAATTATTAATTTCGAAGTCGTGAAAATATAATTCTATTTGCACAAACATTTTTTTGCTGGGTTTTTTAACAATACATTTGATGTATTATGATATACTTGATATATTACTGCATAAACATGCGTAGGCATGTGTTGGAATGTTTGGTGAATATTGTTTTTAGTTTGAATGCATTGTTGTTCATTTAACTCAAGTTGGAGAAAAAAACAAATTACCGCAAATAACAACTAAATTATTAGCAGTGAGTCAGAAAAAACTTATTCACACTATTTCAGGCTAAGCTTATGTATGTTCCAACAAATTATTCTTTTTTTAATGACGTTAACTTTTAAGGGCCGTATTCATAAAAATTATTTTACGTTTATTAAAGGCTTATTTGACAGATGTTCTAGAGGAATTTGTCAAATAAGCCTTCAATAAACCTAAAATATTTTTTATGAATACGGCCCTAATAATATGTCAGCTGTTACCTTCTCAAAATAACTCCTTTTAAACTGTTGTTTCAATCAAAATGGACAGCGAAAAGAGAGAATGTAAAAAACTAATGAAAACTTAAAAAAATTGTAATATGAACTTTAACAAAAATAGCAAAAGATTCGAGGGTTCATTGTCAAACTGTTTCAAAAGTCATTAAACAGTATAAGGAAGACTTTGAAAAAAAAACTGGATCAGGAAAAACAGATCGTAACAGATATTCGTAAGGCAAAATAAGTTCAAAAATTCTTTGGAAGAGCAGCGAATACTTTTCTCAGAAAAACATCCCATAATTCTAAATACTCTGATCCTTTTGAGCGTAGAGCTAGAGCTGATTATTAGCTGAAGTCAAATAAAGTTCGAAAATTTTTTAACAAATATAACTGTTGTGTTGTGGATGATAAGATTCATATACTGGAAGACATTTGATAATTTTTGGGTCAAGATTTTTAAGTGGCTGATGGACAAGGTAATGTTAATGAAAAACACCGGACAAAAAACAAGCAAAATTCCTCAAAAAACTTCTTGTGTGGTATGCCATATGAAGTTGGGGCAAAAGCAGCCATTCATTTGTGACATCAGATATGACAAATACTGAAATATATATTAGAAAGAGTCTTTTAAAACAACGTTTTTGATTGTTGAAGTACCTTCATATTTCTAGCCCGAAGATGCATTATGCCACGACTAGGTATTGAAACAAAAAACGCCACTTTTGCAACACATTAGGCAAATCCACGTAACTTTGGCCTATAGAAAGGTATTGAAATCCGGAAAAAAATAGTTGAAAGCACAGGATATGCATTCCAGGACATATCCAATTTAAGGAGTGTGTGAAGTACCTCCTGGAAAATTGGATGAATTTAAAAATACCGAGTAATATGCCAATTATTTAATTTATAATAAATATGTTTCTATCTTGAAACACACGTAAGTAATTTTAAGAATTTTCATATGGACCGCTTTAAGTTTTATTTAACTTAATGTCTCACCATTTATATTGCTTCACATCGAAATATTGGTATGCTATGTTAATATCTCGTTTTAAGTTGAAAGATTATTTAAATATTTTGCAGGGTAAAAAATCGATTAAATATTTAAAACTTAATTACGCGTTAGATCTTTTTAGTTCTTTGACATTTTTTCAACATTTTAAATTAAATTTAACATTTAAGATGAAATCATATGAATATGTAGAAAACAAAATGTTATAAAATATACGATTCTTGGAAAGAAAATTCAACATGCTGTCACAGAGCTATGGTTTTATTTTTATTATATCTAAGATTAAGACTAAGAATATAATATCTCGAATGCCTTATTGCAACCAAATAGCCAAAGAAAATTTTGTCATATTTATTTTATCAATTTGATAGCTAGTTTCTTAAAAGACATCAATCAAATTTGATACATATATGTAGTATATGTTTTGGTTTAAGTCCAATGCCTTGCAGTAAGAGTGTAAGTTTTCACACCACTTCAGAAGCTTATCTGTGAACAACTTTATTTAAAAAGATTTTATTTTGACAGAAAAAGGCAACATTTCTCTGTCATGTGAAGAGGTGAAAATAATTTTCTATATCCATACATAATTACATATATACATGTTGTAATAATGGTATTTAATTCATGTAAAAGTTACAAGTTTAACAAACATTGTAATCAACACAGTAAAGTTTTGTAGAACAAAATGTTATTAATGTATTTTACTTAAAATTAATATAACCATTCAAATTTTGTTAATTATTCGGTGATTCGATATGGTCTGCAATACATTTGCTAGAAGTTTCTGTTGCGATTTAAGAAAATCAACACTCTGTCGATAATTAATAAGCAAAAATGGTTTAATAACGTTTCTATTAATAGAGGATGGCTAATAAATTTTCTGTACATGGAAAATTTTTTCTTCTATTAAAAACTCTGGTCTGTCTACGTTTTTCAACAATTTATGTATGTCTAGTACAACTTGACGTCTGAGTTTCATGTGGAAATATTAAATATGTATATACATATGTAAAATCTCTTTTTTATACTTTTTTCCTTGTTAACTAAAAAGAAGCAAACTGATTTTCTTTCGTAAATGAAATGTCTCTGTACCTTTGCCTTAATCAAATTTAAAGTCACTTATTTATTCATTTATTATTTTATATAAAAAGTGTGAATATTTGGTTGTTTAGATGTCACGTAAAAACGGCTGAACGGAACTAAATAAAATTTGTCATATAGTTAGACAACGACCTTCATTAACAGTACCCCTTAGGCTACCTTTTATTCGTAGAAATATGCAATAAATTGATGACAATCTTAACTATTTCATAAACATAAACCTTTCATCCCTGTAACTACGCAGACGAAATTGCGGATACAGGCTAGTAATAAATAAATTGTACATTTTTTTTAGTAGATTTCAGTTTTCTTTTGTTATTTAGGTACATCTCTAAGTTTATGTTTAATGAAATCAGAATTTCAGAATTTCAGAATTTTTTCAAAATTAAACTTGCTTGAGGTTTTCTGTTCATGTATTTAACACAGGTTTATAGACTCAAAAACCTCAACACATGCTGATATATTTTCTTATAGAAAGTATTATCAACAAACATATTGTTACAGATTTATTTTTAAATAGCTTAATTTACATTATAATTTATTTTAGTTGTATTAGTTTAAGTTAATATAGTTTTATTTGTATTAGTTTATTTCGCTGGTTGTTCGAACATGATGTTTGTTATTATGTGTAGCATACTTTTAGGCACTTCTATTATTCTATGTAACGGTTTTCGAATTTACTAGAAGGTACATACGAGAACTTTGTCGAATGTTACCGAACACCACTATGCTACTATAAATAGCCGAACAACACATCTAACAGAATCAGTATTACATAGAGCTTGTAAAGTGTGTATCAAAGTGAGTTTGATAATAAAAGTGTATAGCCATAAGTGTAATAAGTTAAGTGATATAAAAACAATATCTGAGTGTATTTAAGTAAATAAAGTGCTCTTGATTTTATAACGAATTTCAACCGTTTTTTTTTTAAGGAAGTAAACCAACGTTTATAAAAGGTATAAACGTAACAATATTATTTTATGTAGCAGTTGATGAAGATACCAACAGTTTTTTCTGTGTTAAAGCAATAGATATTTTCATTTTAAAATAATTATTAAAAATAAATTGCGATAAAATATATCGTCTAAATTTTTTGATCTTTTTTAATTGATAATATTTGATTTTTATTTAAGCTTGAAATCAACTTTTTTGTTTTTTTATAAAAAATTATTTATTTGTAACCAATATTTTGCTACCCAACAACGGGTAGCTTCTTTAGCGTAAATATGTATACACAAATTACATAGTAATAATTTACAAAAATAACAAATACTATAAGACTACCGTTTTCATATCTAATCAACTAAATATCTATAATTTTGGGCAACATTTGCTGTATCAGTCTTATAGTTAATTCGCTGTGTAGGTGGTACTTTAATAATTTGTAACATTTCTAACATATTTCTGCGTCTGTTGATTTTTTTTTTGTTCAAAATTAATGTATTATTGAAATCTGGATAATGATTAGAATTAGCGCAATGTAATGATAATGCTAATGTTTGTGTCAATGTAGTGTTCCTGTATTTCTGATCTGTTTTTTGTTTAATATAATTCGTATATATATTAACCCTGAAAAAGCTACCCATTGTTTGGTAGCGAAATATTGGTTACTAATAAATAATTTTTTATAAAAAAGTTGATCTCAAGCTTAAATAAAAATCAAATATTTGCGATTTAATACTTAAAATATACGAATCTTTGAATAGTCTTTAAAAGTTATTTTTATTTCGGCGAAAAGAGGATCCTTTATTTTTACATTTAAGTAAATCAACCCATTTAAGTATGGATTTTGTAAATATCGTAAATTTATTTTGTCAGTTCGCTTGTAAAATATCGAGATATTCATTTAACACCCCCGTTAGACTTGGTTTTATTTTAAGATGATGGAGCTTTGGTTATCTGTCTGTGTGCCTGTCTATCTGTTGAAAGTACGAGTGATCTCGAACAGTAAACGCTACAGGTAAAGAGAATAGTAAACTATAAAGAACCATAAAAAACAAGGTGACGTTTGAAACAAAATAGCGTTTATTATTTCTTAATGCCATCAACATAGGTAGCAAATGAAAGGAATTGACTACTATAGAAAAAACCTATCCGTGTTGAAATAAAAAACTAAAGATAGAAAATAAGAAATCAAAATTGCGTATAACATTAAATCGAAAATCAAGGGTATGCTAAGATGTGATCAATATACCATGTATATGATGGCGAAAGGTGCGACTGAATGGAGTACGATTACTTGGCCCCATTTTAATATTTTTTTGGTATAATTATAATTGTGATGTATATGGTAAATATTTAAGGCTTCCTTATACTAAACCTTTTTCAGGCAATAAAAAGGAAAAAAAAGAACTTAAAGTACCCAAAATTTTTTTTTTAATTTATACTTTGACTGGCAAATCGTTAGTCAAACTATATATTCAAAAAACCAAATATCAAGATATTAAACTAACAAAAACAAAAAACAAATATATAGTATATAAAAAAAGCGTATCCTGATGATGCTACACAAGAAGGTAGTGAAATATAGATCAAATAATATAAAATATAACAAAAAAAATCTATTATAAAAAAGGACCTTAAGCCTAAAAAAACTCTTACATATTATACAAAAAAAAATAATAATTATTAAAAAAAATTGAAAACTAAAAAGTTTTTTTTATTAAATTCTTATCCTTTTATTACTTCGTAAATTTTAATTCTCGTTTTAAATAATGAATTTTTAAATATCACTGCGATCAAGAATTTTGCAATGATTTATTCTTAAAGCATTTTGTATAAAAAAGAAAGCCCTTGGCTATTCATTTTTAAATGAGAAATACACACTTATCTTCTTTAGCTATAAAATACATTTGATGTATAGGGGTGTCAAAGTCACGATAATAAATTGTCAATGGCTTTGTGTTTATTTACATTGTCAATTATTTATAACCAAAACACACTTACAAAGAGGAAAGCATGACCATGAAAGAAAAAAAGAAAGCATGAAAGAGAATAAGAAATGTTATATGAAACATAGAACAATTTTAATTTTAAAATGACCGCATTGTGCCAGATTTTGTAAAAGTATTTTTAGATTTGTCTTTATAAGTATGTGTGAATATTTTTATTGTTATGAAAGTTGTACCATTAGGTTGCATTATTAGTATCATTCAACTTAAGATAAACAAAATTAATCTTAAACACCAGAAAGACAATATATTCGCCTTTTTGATTTCATAGAAAAACTTTTCATTATAACCTAAACTTCGTACAAAATTTAATTGCCGTTTAATTACTCAAACATCTACCTTGATTCTAGAATATCCATATGAAAACTTTGTTTATGCTTTGCATCCGTTCCATAAAATTCGTATTAAAACTTTTAACAATATTTTAATTGAAAAACAAATTTTGTCAACAATAATCTATTTATTAAAAAAACTACAAAAAATGAACTAAAAAGTAAATTGTTCTACATACTTTGCTAGAACTCGTGTAAATGTTGGTATTAGTCATTTAGTATCTGTTATAGAAAAATTTCTTTGTTTAAAATGGTGTGTGTATAAAAATGTATACATAAATTCAAGAAACATTTTAAAGGTAGTCTCATCGCGGCAGCTAATTGGGAAGTATAATTACAAGATTTGTGAAACTTATATAAAATTTACTAGTTTCGTCAGGTATGGGAAAATATATTTATTTTTATCAGTATTAACAAATTTACTGAAGTAAGATCTTGCAATATAAAATGTACTGAGTTTATTTAAATATTTCGCTTTTGTACATTTTATCGTGGTTATTATAACTGGTTTTAGAGCTTTTCCATCGCTTGTATAAGAATTTGCCTTGACAGAAAACAGTTACGAAAAATTTGTTTTGTTGCGGCAATCTGCTGCTGCATATAACTATATTAGCATGCCTTCTTTATATACATACATGTACATATATAAATGCATAAAGTAAAACAGTATTGTTTACTATTGATCTTTCACCGGTACTACTCACCAATTCTACCCTAGATAATCTGCTGTAGACATTTAACATGTGCTTGTTATTGAAAATCCACTACTGACTTTAGAACTAGCGACTAGTAAGTTCTTATGGAACCACATGGTAATATTGGAATTAGGTATTAGTAATTTGGTATTTTTACTTTAATAAAATTAAATACTTTTTCAGTATAAAAGTATACTACAGTTATGACAAATTTTTGCTTTTTTTATTAATTATTTTAAGGTGTAAAAAATGTAAACATTTTGTTGACAAAAGCAATAAAAAGTCACGAAGAAGAAGAAGAAGTTACTTATAAGCGTAGATTTATGTAAGAAATGATACAAATTATTAATGTGCCCTCAACACTTAGATTTAACCATAATTCATTAACTATACACTAATAATGTTGCTCAGAGCTACAGACATTTAATACATAAAAAATAACACATTACATATATGCACACATAATTTCTTATGTAATACATACATATTATTGAACTGTTTGTTAGTTTTTAAGTTAGTACTTTTTACACAATTCTTTCATATGAAAAAATGTTGAAATTTATATTTAAATGCTTTCAAAAGTTTGTTATTTCAAATTTATTTTTTCGCACAAAAAATTTTTACAAAAAATCAAAACAAATATTTCCTGACGATGCTACCTACACAACGGAGTAACGAAATATTGGAAGAATTAAAAAAAAAATTAAGATATTATTTTAATAATTAAAAGACCTCAAGCTTACATAATTTAAGTTAATATTTAAATTAAAAAAGTCAAAAAACTAAAAATTATTATTTTTTAAAATTTTTTCAAAAGTGAAATTTGTTAAAAATTTTTAAATTTTTGAAAGATAAAAAATAGCAAAATAAAAATATTTATTAACCTTTAATCAAATTTTATATTAAAAATAGTAAGCTTTTCTCCCATCGTAAGCTTATTCTCGTAAATATCTGTAGGAATTGAGACGTTGGTAACATTGTAATTGTCATTATTTTAATCCCAAGCAGAGCTGGAGAAATTTAAAAAATTCACAATTCTGGTTGCATATTATTTAAAGTATTTTAAATTATGCTGTGATATTTTTAATGTTGTTTGTGATGCGGCTTCTCTAATTGTGCAAAATCTTGATCCTGCCTAGCTTCAACATAAGATAAATAATTACATTTGAGGCGTAACAAGCTTTGCACGCAACCACGCAACTAACATTTGGTAATCCATTTTTCACCACGACTAACATAAATTCAATTTGATTATTTCAATACATAATAATATCATTTTGATAGTTCCGATAAGAGAAACTATCATGACTATTTGGAACCTATGGATAAAATTGTCCTTAAGGATTAAGGTATTGTAGAAGAAAAATACTTTAAAAAAAATATGAAATTTTTTTGAATCGTGCATAAATAACAAAGGTAAGTTAAAGTCCAAGAAAATTTCACGATATAATTCAATTTTTAACTTTTAAACTTCCCAAACTTTTCTCGTCTTATATATTGGACACAAAGTCATGATTACAATGCAGTAAGAATCTAGTTGTGCGGACCATCCTTAAAAGTTGCCTGCAATAATCTCTTTTTATATCTAATCGAAAGGAGAAGTTGGTACGGTTGACAAAGTGCCAAGTTGCTATAGTTGCAAACGTAGAAATGGTCCTCAACTAAAGATATATTTATCAACATAATTGATATTTGTGCACTGTATGCTTATATACTTCATGGCATTGATCCAAATTTGATGCAAATTCAAAAACCAAACAACACATTACTTCACCCTTACAATGTTATTAAGAATGCACGTTATATTAGATGCAGAAAACTTCAGTAAATGAAGTGTATGTTGTGCGTCTATCAACACAGAATATTTTTCATTCAAGAGGTAATAAAATTGGCTCACCTTAAAACTAAAAAGCAAAGAAATCTATAAAAAAGAACCGTGACAAAACAAGAATAAATAAATATCATCATCTTGCTTCTTATATCAAAAGCCCTTCCAAAATCATTTGCGCCAATGACATATGCAAATAAAACATGAATATAATCATGTGAAATTATAAATAATTAATTTGTATTAAAACTTTTCAGCAAAATGTGATAAAAAGCACATGGTTTTAGAAAGTTTAGTATGTTTCAAAATGTATACATAGCTAGAATTATGAATATTTTTTTAAGCTCGATCTACGGTTAAGGAGACAAATCTAAAACAAATTTTTTCAAATCTATGTAGTTGATGCCTTGGAAAACTATCCTTAAAAAAATTATACATACCCACCTCTACTGAATGCGAATTGACAAGTAAATATAAGTTTCAGGTGTGAATTTTTGCAATGCCTGACTATTTGGCCAATATATAAAAATAAAAAATATTAAAATTAAAATTTACAAAAATTTACAATTAAGATATATTTTTCTTTTTGTGCCTGTGGAAAAAATTGTATACAGTTACCGCTTTTAAAAGACATAAGACATAAGCACCAAAGTAAAAACTGTATTATTCATTTGAGTTGCATGCTCAGGTCTTGGTGAATTAGTTTTAATATTCAAAAAATTATCTCATATCTAGAGCGATATTTTTAGAAGTCATAAGAATGTAATTTAATTTGCAATAGGTTGAAAATTTTCGCTGGGTATTTATAGGTAAAATATAAATTGAAATAACTTCCTTTAAACTTACAGTTTTCTTTTCTTTTTTTTCTCGCAATATGTGCTATACCTCTGACTCAAAAATTTATATTTTTGTATGCGGCTGTCTTTTATAGTATTAAAAAGAAAATAATAATATATTTTTTTTTTGTGGTTTTGATTGCGGCTTTTATGCGACACTTTTTGTAAGCCTTAGTATGTCATGACATACATTTGTACTTTGGTAATATTATAACTATATTTTAGCATGTGTGACTGTGTAGAACTTTTTATTTAAATAGAAAAAGATGATTCCGCATTTCCTTTTCAAACGAACATGATACATGTGGCTTGCAGCCGCTTGGCGTTAGATATTTCTTCATTGTTTTTTTTAATATTTATTTTGTTGTTTTATATATTTCAAAATAAACTATTTGGTTAACTAAGCATTCTGTTTTCATTGTTTTGCCTATTTTTTGATAAACAAAACCAAATTTACTGTTGATAAAGTTGCTGCTGCGTATAAGTGTTATTTATTTCGATATGTAAAAGTAATATTACTCATTCGTAATGGGGTACAATACTACGAATGTTTAGAGTAGAATTCGTTTAATCTATAAAAAACAACTACAGAGATATTGTTTCGCATTAAATGGAACTAAGATTATTTTATTAAGACAAAAATAGGGCTTTAGAAACTAGGCGTATGATTTAATTTAATTGTAAAGATTGAGACTTACTTTTGTCGATTGTATAAAAAAGCATTAAAATTATTCTAGTACAGCTTAGTTTTTCATTGCCGTACAGTGGGGTCAAAAGGCTTTTTTTCTCTGCTCAATTTATATCTCCACAACTACAATAGCAAGATTCGCTAAATTGTTCGTGAGTAGCGCATAGAACAAACAGAAAATTCCAGTGAAATCTTAGAGGTATAGGAGAAGGAGTACGGGTACGCCCCCATACAAAGTAATTATTTGCCCTTTATCTGCAGAACTACAATGCGGTTCACTAAATCTGCTGTAGTTTAATTCGAAAAGTAATTATAAAGAGGAGGAGTAGGAGGTGAAAGTACGCTCCATACAAATCAATTAGAATTATCTGAAAAATTACAATAGAGGGGCGCACTAAATTTTTTGAAAGTAACTTTTAGAACTGCAGGCTATAACATGGGGTGCGGTAAATATTAATAAACTAATAAACATAACATTTTTATTCGCTTAAGCTTTTGCAGAATTGTCTGTCGTTTTATATTTTTTTGAAAATTTTTCTCCTTAAAGTTCATATAACAAAAAAAAAATTTATTTTCAGACTTCAACTACTTCAACTGTATTGCAGACACCTTTAAAATACAGGAACTTTAATAGTGGCTGTTTTTCTCTCAACGTGGAATTCTGTTTTCTACAGAACAACAGAACAGAACGAAGAAGGAACAACAAGAAATACAGATTCTCAATTGAATAGCTGATTCACAATGTTACTGCAAAGCAATAACAGTATTAAAAGATGTCGCGAAGTGCTTTTTGTTTGTAAATTCAATGCTTGAGAATTTTAAAAATTCGTGCTTAACTTTTGAGGCGCACCGATGCGTAGTACAGTTTTTTATTTAAATATCGCTCATTTATACAATATTTAAAGTTAAATTAAAATATCTTCAAACTTAAGCAAAATTTATTATCTTTTGTCCACTAAAATTAAAATAATCTATTCTTTTCATTCCCTATACATATAAACATTAAAAAAATAAACATACTTCGACATATAATTTTTTATTAAAAATTTGGGAAAAATATTTCGAAAGGTAGATGAACTTGATGGTTATTTTTTTCTAACTTTAATTATGAAATTTCTCTGTCTATTTTTTCGGTTGCCTCTCACAATATTTAATTTAAGAGCGTCACTATAAAAGCACCGCTACATAAATATTTTGCCTAGTGATTTAGAATTGTATGCAGCTTAGGCGAGTATTCTTAGTTTTAACTATACCTGAACGTTTTCTTATATAATACATGAAATAACTGCCCCAATAAATAAGAATTTTTTTTTCTTAACTATGTTTTGTACCTCTACAAGCCAGAATGCTTTAAAACTAAATAACCTGCTGAGAATATTTAATTTCAATGAAATTAATTTTCTATTCATTTCTTTCCGTAAACAGGAAATTAACGTAGAAGACAAACATTAGAGTAAACAAACAGGAATTAAAGGCTTAAACCAAGAGTCTCTTGGGTTACTAGGACCAAAGTCACAGCTAAGCTTAGAAAATAAAGTATCAAACTACAATGCTAAAATGCATTTTGACGTACAGGATACTTCCATGGGGAACAGCCAGTAATTGAAATGTTGGGAGCTGAGAAAAGTCGGCAAGAACGTAAGTCTCATCATCCATAATACAACACTCATATTTGTTGATAAAATTTCTAAGCAGTTCTTTGGCACGACTTTTTGCATCCAAGTTTTTCTTCGAATTTCTGTCTGGCACTTTCTGAACCTTGTAGGACTTAAGGCCTTCATATCTTTTAACCTTCCTTACAAAAAAATCGGAACAGTTTGCTTTTAAGGTGGCTTTACGGTTTGAGAGGTTGGGATTTTGGTTTAGAAGACTAACAATCTTTGAAGCTAACTGTGGGTCAGTTATACCTTTTTTAGCTCCACTTCCAGCTTTCCTTTTAATACTACGACGTTCGTTATACACTTTTATCAGACGCGAAACTGTTTGTCGTGACACCATTATCTCATTTGTACGACTGGGATTTTTAAAAAAAATTGTTATTATTTTTTCACGCACTTTTTCTTCGGAATCCATTTTCAAACAAACTAATAATCCGATTATGCTATTATTTTGTACACATAATTTGACATGTTTTTAAATGCAAACTTGATCATAAACAGTTATATTTTTTGTGCATGAAGAAAGGTAGAATTAAAAATGTGTGTTAAGGTTTCACTGATCTCATTCTTTAGTACAAAGATTCCAATCAACAACTCTACGGATGATTGTAAATATCCCATGGTTTTTATCTAATAATATAATTCATACCGAACTAAATAAGCGGATGGACCATTTGAGGCACAGTCACGGTCAACATTTGTATGAAATAATCTTTAAACATTAAATAATATGAACCGTACTATCGATTCAAATAAAGATTTCATGAATTTTTCTGAATTTTATGTGTTTTTTTTTTCTAAAAACTTTTCTATAGCTCTTAAAAAATCACGCTTTATATGGCCAAAAGTTATAGAAAAAATAATAAGCAATACAGAAAACTATCTGTATGATTAAAAAAATTCGCGTTAAAACTATAGCTATAGCTTTTTTCTACTTAATAAGTATTTTGTTGTAGTCATTGAAGCTCAACATGTAGTGTGATTATTGTTAATTTTATCCAGTTCACTTATTGTCCTTAAATGGAGAGATTTTAAATAGAAGTGATAAATGAGAAAAATAAATTACATATGAGTGTACCGATAACGATTCCTGATGATGAAATTGTAGCTGATTTCAAAAATGCATTCTAGTCGGCTAATATCGGAATAGATTTTCAAGATTCTTGAAATAGTTTTAATTTAATTTAATTAAGAAAATGTTTTAGAAAATTAAATAATAGAATAAATGAACATAAGCCTAAATTAAAAGGATTTACAGTTAATCTAATTTATAAAAGTTCGAATGAAATATTAAAATATAATTTTGTAAATATATATAACGATATTATTATAAGGATAAGGATATATTATAAAGATAATATTTTTGAACACGTCAGGAAACATATGAAGGTTTCTCAGCTAACTAAGGAAAATTTTCTGCAAATTGTTATTTATTCAAAATATGATCCTTGTCTAGTGGTTTCATCAAAAATTGCTTCAATTTAGAGATCTTATTTAAAAATAGAATTTGTTAAAAACATTGTATATTATAAAAATATATTACATAAGCAAAAATAAACGAAGTCACAGAATCTTGAGGATAATAAGATATAAATTCATCAATAGTAAATGTAATAACAACAATAACAAGTGTTGAATTAAATAAAATCAAAGAAAAATTTAATAAAACAAAACAATAGTGAAATAGCTCAGGCTCAATATAATACAAAATGACATGTTGTAAACAATACAATGTTGAAATTTTTTAAAGTTGTTTGTTAAAAAAGATATAATAAAATAGCGGTTGCAGCAAAAAGCTAATACAAAAAAAGAAATTGTTATTAGTTATAAAGGGAAAACAAAAAAAAAATGAAAATGTTGTACGAAAACCAATAAATAAGAAAATGGAGGTCACTTTTGAAAGGAATTTCCTTTGGGATTTTCGATACAAATACACATTCATATACAACCATCGTGCCACTATGCATATGTAGATGTTTGTGAAATTTTGACAAAATGACTTATATCAAATATTAAATATTTGAGGAGAGCAAAATAAAAAACCACAAATGAAAAAATTAAAATTAATTTTTTTATGTTATATGTTCCATTTTAAACTTTGGATAAGACATAGCGTTCTGGGGAATTTGAAAAAAATGTAGCGAAATAATATTATATATATTATTATTATTAAACACTAAATAATATTTTATCATTAACTAAACATTGCGTTTTATATGTTTAGTTTAAATGTTTGTAAGTCGACAAATTATCCAAAATGGGAGCTCTTCTGAGTACTATAACTTTGGAGAACGCCAAACCCCTTAAACGATTTAAGGATGAACTTAAACGTTGGCGGATGGAGGAACATGTCCGAAAATGACAAAGCACTGATGTTGGTAAGGTGACAAGAACACTCTGGGGTGACCCAAATCTTGAGAAATCAAAGGAGATTCTGAGACTAAGTAGACCTACACTTAAGAAACTAACCAGTGTAATTACAGGTCATACGAAGTTGAGAACTCATCTAGCTCACATGAGATTATCTGAGGAGACAACATGTAGAGCATGCGAGGAAGAGGATGAGACCTTGGTACACTACCTCTGTCATTGTCCTGCGTTTGGGCATATTAGGCACGAAAATTTTACAGTGGATACTATGACGAACTTGGAATACCTGGGGAACTCGAACTGGAGATCCATAAGGCGTTACATTGAGGGGACTGGGTTCTTGGACTAGTCCGTTATTTTATGGGAAATTATGTTTATGGTTTTTGTTTGGGAATTTCGTTTTCCATATGGAGCGCACAACATGCCAACTGGGCATAAGTGCATACCTGTTATGGGTTTGGGCTTTTATACCCCTCCTTTACAACCTAACCAACCTAAGTGTATTTATTATAATACGACTGACTATAATATTATTTAATTTCTTTTATAAAAACTCTGAACTTTGTACTTTCTTCTTTGTACTGACTTCAATTTTTTTTAATTTCTTTTTAAAAAAATCTCTACACCTTGTTTCTCTATACTCGTATGCTAATTATTATTAAATAACTAATTTCTTATATTTTATATTATTGTTAAGATAACTTCCGACTAAATTCTTTCTCATTTGTTTCTTTTTTAAATTCTCTTGTTATTTTCGACTCATGAAATACAATATAAATGTATTGACTATTATTTCCACTCAAAAGTTATTCAATTATTGATCTCGTATATTATCATATTGTATTAAAAAATTTATTTTTTGATATTTTTAAGATGACATTAAAAATAAAATTCATTTGTTTATGGCCTACAGACAAATAAAAGAGGACAAATTAAGACTAAATGATCCAATAAGTTCAATATAAAAAATAAATATAATAAAAAGTATTACACAATTTAGCACTGGTTTCACTTAAAATAAAAATAAAATAAATTAAAAATCAATAGAAAGTAGGCTTAATTTGTTAGCATTCACCAATAATAATTTGGCTTGTATTAATTCATAACTTACAGACAGGAACCAACGGGTTTGCTTTACTAATACTCTGTCTAAACATGTTATAATAAAATCTGGAGTTCCACAAGGTAAGGTTAAATTTTATCTACCCTGATCCTACAAATGAGGTAACGCTGATGTGGGCTATGGGACACGTGGGTAAAGCTGGGAATGAGGCTGCTGACGAACTTGTGAAAAAGTGGTCTGAGGCTGCATTTCGCAAACCGAAATCCAGAACTGCTCTGGGCAATGGGTTAGTGTGGGCGAAGATCTTTCAATGGGTGAACTCTATGAACTTGCGAAGGTGGATGGAGGGAACATATGTAGACAGGGTCGTATGGTGAAGATACTCGGTTTTGATCGGAGTAGGATGAGCTGGATCACTGCGTTAATTACAGGACATGGGAACTTAAAACATCATCTGAAGAGGATGCAGATCGTGGATGATGATATTTGTAGAATATGCCTGGAGGATGCCGAGACAGCAGCGCATGTAGTATGCGAGTATCCGGCGTTGGCGAGCGGAAGATTGATGATCACAGGCAAGCACACATTAAATGTGAGTGCGATGGGGGACCTTAGTCTGAAAGAGATGCTGGCGATTGCAAAGGACTGTGCGATGAGGATTGTCGACAATCACCAGGCGGCAGTGTGAAATCGTTTTCCTAGTCCAGAGCAAACGCCGGTTGTGGCGCGGGACTCAATGATTAAAGGGATACTGATCGTTGGACACGAAATCACTGAGGAGCGAAGGGAGTCGAAAATAGACCCGTGATAGTAGTGGTCTGCTTCGATATTCCCTCTACATATGTATATATCTACCCTGATCTACCGAATGCTATTAAAATTCCTAATGCTCTTATTACGCTGATGATGTAAAAATTTTTCTTTTCAGTAATAACTGTGGAGATTATAATCAACTGCACCAAGACTTAAATAGTTTCTTTGTATGGTGTAATATTAACTTCATAGATTTGAATTTAAATAAATGTAAACGCATGCATTTTTTCCGTAAAACAGAAGAGATAAGTTTATTCTTCTTAAATGATTACAAGCTGGAACTGGTTGATTCAATAGTTGATTTAAGTATTCTATTTGATGTTAAACTTAATTTTTATCAGCATATTACCCGAATATCTAATAAAGCTCGTGGGGATCTTGCTTTCATAAAACGTTAGGCCACAGAATTTACAGACCCTTACATCACCAAACAGCTCTATACATCTTTAGTAAGGCCAATATTAGAATTCAATTTAATTATCTGGAATCCTTAATATAATTTGTACTCTGCAAAAATTGAGTCTGTACAGAAACAATTTTTGTTGTTTTGCTTACAACACCTTTTTCGGAGTGGTGTTTCAAATTTACCTTCTTACAAATCTAGACTTGCACTAATTAAACTGCCCATAGAGCCTACAGACCCATAGAACAACGCAGAATGTAAAGTTTGTAATTAAATTAATTAACGGAGATGTATGCTCTAGTTTCCTGCTAAGCAACTTATCCTTCAATATTCCATCTCGTTCAACTGGAAATTTTAACCCATTGCACGTACGTAATGATAATGCTCTTAAAATAATTTGTTGTGATTTCAATAATCTTTATCATTTAATTGACTTTTCTCTTAGTGTTAATATTATTAAGAGTAATATCATAGTGTTTTCAAATTCGTAATTGTAATATATTTCTGTCATTTTATTTTAAAAGTCTGTAAAGACTTATACCATAGACTTACTTAAATAAATAAAAGTTCTAAAATCATATAAGACTTAAGACTTAAAAAAAGATAATTCCTCTTTCCTGCAAGATCTAATATTAACTTTAAATAATTTTCAGAAAAGCGAAATAGCAACCAGGAGTTCATGAAATAATTGATATAGTTTATGGATTTCTTTTACATGATATCTCTTGAAGATTGGGACAAACAAAGAGTTTTAAAATTTTTACTGTTATTTAAATTATCTCATTTCGACTTAAGTTGCTTCGTCAAAAGGCCACATTAATGTATAGTGTAGTATCATTATACAAACATTGAAATATAATCAATAACACTTACACACTTTCATATACATATTCGTATACATGACTGTGTGTTTGTAAGTACTTGCTAACAATGACAACTGAATAATAAATCAAATTTAATATTATAAATTATGGAACAACCAAGAGCAGTGGGAAAAACCATGGTCCCAGACAACAAGTGATAAAATATAATAAAATAATAAATTGCAAAATACAATAAAAAAAAAGACTCAATAGTGGTAATACCACACATACATACTTAAATATATAAATAAACAATGACAGAAAGAGAAAAATATGTATGTTAGTGTATATGTATATTTAAGTGTTAATTGTAATAAAAGAAAAAGGAGAAATTCTGAACTAATTTATACTGGTCTGGCCATAAATTGTTTGCATAAATGTTTGGTACATAAAAGATACGATAACAAGGCTTTAGTAGACAAATATGGTTGAGACATTTTAGGATTACTGAAACAGTTTTTATTAGTTTTGTGTCTCCGGTTTGAATTTTTGTAACTAAATTAAATGAAAGAATTTTATGTTTTATATAGATTTTGGGCGAAGAATTTAAAGAGCTCCTAAAGGCTGCGCAGTTTGTATATCAAAAATCTATTTTATATGTGTAAATTTTATCAAACGATTTTTGCAAAATTTTATAAAAAAAATTTATTCAAGAAACCAAGTATTTTTTTAAAATTTTCTTATCGATAGCAGAATAACTCCTCAGTTTCAATAATGTAAAAAATCCGTTGTGAGTTTCTGCGAAAAAATAAAAAAAAACTGGTAATGTTAATTATGAAAGGAATTCCCAAAACTTTTGTATTCAACATAATGCAAAAATTTTGAGGATTTAAGGTTTTTTTAGATCAAAATTGTCCTTATTCTTTTGCGGTTTTTTCGTCTTTGGATTGGTGTTTGTTTGCATAATGAAAAATAACTAATAATACCAGGTCCTAAGAAACTAAGTCAAAGTCAGTTCGTTGTCTAATAAGCCTTATTTTTAAATTTATCCAAAATTTAAGTGTGGAATTATATGTCTAGTTTTTTTCTGTATTCGTATTAAAATAATAAAAATATTTTTATAATGTTTGTAATGTTTTGTTAAAACCTACAAGAGAAATAAGTTTTTTAAAGTATTAAAATTAAATATTTTTAAAGTCTCAGGGCGCAACAACAATTCTTTTTGTGGTTGTGTTGGTGCTATTTATTATGATCTAGCTTAGGCAATGACTTCCATAGAAAATTAATTAAAATTAATTTTTTCCGCATATCCAAAATACTGCAACACCCAAAGTTTTCAAACTTAGTGTGGGGTATTTAATATTAACTTATATTGTTAAGACTCAAATGAGATGAAAGGTAACGGTGGGCGTGGCAGCATTATTTATGAGATAACTAGAAAACTACTACATATATAATCTTGAAACGTTGTGTGTTTTACTTTTATCGCATTCGTCTTATTCCAGCCAAAAAAAGATTCGATTGGAACATGGAACAAAAGCCACAAAAAAAGTTGGAACAACAAAAACCACAAAACAAATTGTGTGACATCTTTTAGAAACTATAAATGCTAAAGTTCTTAATCCTGGCATTTTACATTTAACACAAATTTTAAAATTCATGCCAATAATAAGATAGAATTAAATGATTGGCCGTTATACTTCCCATACAAAGAAAATATATTTAATTGCATATCTCTCTATTTATGACTGCTATAGGTTTTAAATTCAGTGTATGTGATTGCGATAATAGTTTAGTTTGTTTTGGGGTGAAAGTATAAAGGATAATAGAAGAGGACGTAGTGGACCTCAGTGCCAATAAATAAATTTGTGGTTATTTTTCGAAAACTGTATCCACAATTTCCTAACTAGATCCAAAACTGGTTAAGAAAAATGAGCACGAGTGATACCCTCAAATGAATTAAATATTTACTATTTATGACAATTGTTGCATCCCTAACTAGTAGTGACAAACACTATTAAAGCCTTTTTCCTGATAAGTACATTGCAAAAACTTTATAGGGGCCAGCAAAGCGATTCGGGATCTGTTAGTTCTAAATATAACAGAAACGTATATTAAGATAATTTTTTCTGGCGTTATCTACGTAACAACATAATTTAGTTTTAAAAATCGTTTGTTGTACAAAAAGAAAAATGTTTAATTGGAAATAAATTTACAGATGGGGTGGTGTTGCTTATATGTTGAGAAAATTCCATTTAATTATATCACAAACTAAATCTTAAAGTATTTATTATGAAAATGATTAATTAATAAAGGCTTCTTCAAAAGCAATTCTGCTTAGCTCTTCTACTTAATTTTGAAAGTATTATAAAAAAACTGCTTGTCGTAATGTACAATTTTCACTAACATTAAACATTAGCTATGAAACAAAGTATAAAATCGTGTTGTTTTTCTGAAAGTAATAGCAACGAAGCGATAAGAAAATTTTCCTTTAAAAGAACATATGGACATGTTATTGTAAATGTGTGTATTAATATACATGTTTTCATAAGTGTGTGTGTGATTCTGGTGGAAACTAAAAATATGCCATAACTTTTATAGACCAACCAATCAAAGGCAATCATTTACTGGGATAAAGAGATAAAATTTATCTATATAGAACGTAAATAAATAAGTATTCTTAAATGATACTTACACATACATACATAAGTACGTAAAAACATATAAAATGAATAGAAACTATATTTACAAAATAACAGTTTTGCTGATGACATTGAAAATGTGATACTAAATAATTTGCAATTTTTCATGAAAAAACCTCGTAAAAAATCTGTTGGTAATGGAATGCAGACTGACAGTTTTAGTTACTAGAAAACCCGTGTTTGGTAATCTCTCTAGCGTTGAACTAAAAAAACAAGCTATGACAAAAATACAAAAGGTCTGGATCTTCAATTGACTATGCCAAGTTCTCAATAAAGCTCAGCAAACCAGTCTTGTTGGTCTAGTTACTTACATAAAGTTCGTTAAAATTTTAAATTTGATCCAGAAAGCTTCTTGAAGTTTGTCGATTAGAAAAAACAACATTTGCATATATAAGGAGTGTCTCGAAATGCTTTTTTACATTTTTTTACAGGGCACTACGCAAACAATTATTATGTAATTAATTTTTTTGTTCCACTCTGTGATAGCTATAAGTGTCAACAATACTTTGTTAATAAGTTCATTCAAATTATTTAATCCGTATTTAAAATGTCGTCAAATAGAGAAAAAGTGAGAAAAAATATTGTGGATATTTATAATGAAAATAAACAACTTTCTTACGCTGCAGTTGCGCGACGGACAAAAGTGTCCAGAAAGACTGCCCGTAACGTTATTTTTAAATTCAAAAAAGACTTGTCTATTAAGCACAAGAAAGGTGCAGGGCCTCGTGGTTTTAGGAATCCTCAAATCGTTAAAAAGGTGAAGGCACTTTGTAAGCAAAATCCAAACATTTCTATTCGCGATATCGCACGAAAACTAAATATTTCGAAGTCGCTTGTAGAACGAATAAAGAAAAAAGAAAATTTAAGAACATTCAAAGTCAAGAAAGCTCCAAACCGAAACGAAAAATGAACAAAAACGGCAAGAATAAGAGCAAGACAGTTGCTACGTCACAAGTTAAATAATCTTAATGGATGTATTTTAATGGACGATGAAACCTATTGTAAGGCTGACTATTCAGAGCTTCCTGGTCAGGGTTTTTATGTTTCTAATAAGAGAGCTAATGTTTCCGATAAATTAAAGTATAAAAATTTCAAAATTCGCCAAAAAATATATCATATGGCAAGCAATATGTACATGTGGGAAAACTTCAAAGGCAATCATTGTGAATCGTACAATGAACAGCCAATTTTATATAAATGAGTGCCTGAAAAAGGCTGTATTGCCATTATACAGAAGCCACAATATACCTCCACTATTTTGGCCCGACTTGGAAAGCTGCCAGTACAGCAAAGACGTCCTTGAGTGGTATGAGGCCAACAAAATAAATTTTATACCGAAAAACATGAATCCACCTAATTGTCCAGAGCTAAGGCCTATTGAACGCTATTGGGCTTTAACTAAGCAGTACCTAAGAACAAAGTTCAAAGCTTCTGCAAATGTAAAAAATTTGGATTTATTTGGAAAAAAGCTATCAAACACTTCGGTAAAACGTGTGTCCAACGTTTAATGCAAAGCGTTAAGAAAAAAGTGCGAAATTTTGCAAAAGAAAATAAAATTTGAAACTTTGTTTTTTTGCATAATAAAGTTTAGAAATATTTCTCCATAACACCAATATAATGTATTTTTTGTTTGAAAAAAAACTAGATTTGGGAGACATTTTAAAATGTAACAAAGCATTTCGAGACACCCCTTATCTGTTATGGAGTAATGTAATGAAATCAAATATGACTTATATGATTTTTTTGATTTCTTTTTTACAACTAAGAGAATCAAATTTCTGCTAAAAGAGTTTTTAAAATTAAAAAATCAATCCCAATTTATATATTATTACATTAATTATATATTAGTAATTTATTCGAACTTTGTATTTTAAATTTATTGTAAATCATTTTTATTTTGGATTTAATTTGTTTATTATATTATTTTACTTTCTAAAATATTTTCCACATAAAATTAAATTGTTTCATTTTAAGAATATTTTAAAAAATATTCCGATGTCAGCCGAGTGGAATACATTTTCGAAACCAGTTACGATCGGTTTACTCATATGTGTGCAATTTCTGAAACTATTATATATGTTACAATTTAATGAAATAAGAATTAGGGAATCATAATATTTATTTTCAAATTTGTCTTTCTTTTCCTATCAAATGTTATTATTCTACATATTCAAATTCTTTTATATAATTGTATAGCAATTTCATTTCCCGATGAATCAGTTCAAAATTGCTCAGATTTTTTTACAAGTAAGGGCCAGATAGAATTTCGAGTTACGGAAGGACTCTTTTAGTATACCATCATATAACATTTCTAATTTCAGAGGTCTACTTTATAAAATGGTTTTCAAAAGCATTCTTCGACTGTTACTAAGCAGCTGAACTTTACTATGGTTGTTGAAGAAAAGCAGGCTGATGAAAATTACATCGACTTAATTTAAACTTTTAATAGGGGCAACCATTAAAGTCGAATAAAAAACTTTATCTGATGGGATCAACGGCAAAAAGTTAACTTTAAAAATAAAATTTCTAAAGGCTACAATACACGGCATATTCTTTACATCGGACTTGACAAATTCCACACTGATAGATACGAACATGTCGTGTGTTACCTTAAAAAGCATTACTTCTGTAAAAAAAACATATGTTGAGACTTCTGACAATTTCAATTAGAGCGCGCTCTATTTTCTTCTGTCAAAACATGTGACATCAGCCGTTGGCAGAAGTCTCTGCTACTGCAAAGCAGTCAGGTCCGTTTACATATATAAGTACAATTTTGACAGACTTGTAGTCTTATAAATGTCTCACAAACTTTAAAGTCAGAAGTAAAAAACATGCCGAGTATTATAGCCTTAAGCTGCATAATTTCTGTTGTTTCTGATGTCCGACAGGGATGTCATCTTAGTCCATTACAAATATTTAAAAATGTGTATTCCTTAGTTATAATCATCACGCTGATTATATCTCCTTCAAAGGGACTTAAATATTGGTGTAATTTTAATATGAATTATTTAAGATCTTTTGCTTGAACATTTTTAAAAATATCACTTATGACAAACTATTCTGCATTAAGGGACCCATGAAGAATGCATTTTCATGCACTTTTGATTTAAGAGGTCATAAAAAATGTCAATGTCATTTTTAGCGCTTTACCATTATATGTTAGATTAACCCGAAGGCAATCTTTCTATGCTTTATTTTTATTTATATTTGTTGGATAAAGTTTTATCATTTAATAAATTTGACATTAAAACACTGTGAAAAAATTAAAGAAATAATAAAAAATGAATGTGAAATCGTAAAAAATTTTAATAAAAAAATTTAAATACAATAAATAACACTATATATATATACTATATGTATTAGCAATAGCAAAAAACAATAATATGCTTTAGGAAGGAGAATAAATTTAACATTTCATTTGCGGCCATAAAAGAGTAATAACGAGATTATTTAGTTAAACTAATAATGATAGCTAATAACTACACGCAAAGAAAAACCATGGTTACGACATGATCACGACGGTCATATTATTTTTTCTAAAACAATATTTGGTTGTCGAAAATAAGTAATAGTTATTTTTGTTTCATTTCATCATATATTTTGTCACGATAATCAAGCATTTATTTGAATTGTATCATTTAATGTTTACTTTTCGTAAAAATTTCAAAATGGTTATCATTTAAAAATAGTATGATTTAAAAAAATATTTTGACAAAAATAACATTATATTCAAAATCATTAAAAATTAAAAATAATCATTAAATAATAAGTGAGACAACAGTATGATTACAAAATAATCAAGCTATGATTTTTTTTAATAATAATTTGATTTCAATTGTTCTTCTTCTTGCTGAATAAATTTTTATTATTTTTAAAGTTTGAGATGTCAAAAAAAGAAACAAAAATTTTGAAAAATTAAAGAAAATTTAAAAATAAACGAGAAAATGTAAAAAATATTGGTAAAAAAATTGCAATTAAATTGGTGAGTACAAGCAACATGTGTATGTTACAGCAAAAGACAGTAATTTGGCGTAAAAAAGCAAAGATTGATTTCATTTGTAGTCATATATATGATTATTGAATGATGTTTAAATAAAACATAATAATGATAACTGGTAACCATTATTATTTTAAACATAATCATACAATTCAATCATAGTATGTTGCTCTTCGATGATGGTTACCACAACCATATTTTTTCTTTGCGTGTACTACTATTGTTTTAACCACTTTCGTACAATTAAATCATAATATATTGCTTTTAGATTTTAACCACTTCAAACATATTTTTCTTCGCATGTAAGAAACAACAAACTTATAATGTAATCATAAACATCAACATCAGATACGTAGGTATTAATTTTCTTAATCATTAAAACAGTAAAAAATCTTATAGATATTATTTCTATTTTAAAAAAAATTTAAAAATTGTTTTCTTAAATTTTTGGTTTGTAAAAAATGTAACAACTGGCAAATGCTTCGCTGTTGGGCTTAATTAATATGTGTCTTTTAGCAAGAGCTTATATCGTAAAAATAATTAATTTTGTTATTGCAAACATACAATTTTTTTAAATATTTTTTTAAACTTTTCCTACTGAACTCTATCACAGCTGCTCTGTGTATCTAGAG
Source organism: Phyto melanocephala (assembly GCA_941918925.1). NCBI lineage: Eukaryota > Metazoa > Arthropoda > Insecta > Diptera > Rhinophoridae > Phyto > Phyto melanocephala. The sequence goes on along the minus strand of OW799234.1, from coordinate 101,609,969 downwards.
AAATAAAATTATTAAATAACTTCATAGCATTTTTGTTATTGTCGTAAACAAAACTACAAAAAATTTTCCGGAAAATCCAATTTCACTTAAAATACAGAACATTACACTTTCACACGAAAGTGTAGAAGGATATATGTAAGGTTGTCAGGCCGTATGTATTTTTTTGCGGCTCCACAAAGTATATACAATATAATTCCCTACAAAAAAGTCGATTAAGTTATGTCCGTCTGTCCATGTCTGTGTGCATTAAAATACATTTTTAAAGGCCCCATATATTCAATAAACTTTCTTCGTAATATAAATTAATCAGAAACGCCTTTAAAAATATTTGTATTTAAGAGCAGCAATTTTGATATAAATTTTAGCGGCTGAGATATGGGCAAAAAAAAACGTATATATGTCACTGCTTTTTATTGAAATTGCAACAACAAAATTCTATAAAAAAAACATCAAAAGCAGACGGTGTTGTACCTGGTGGCTTTTATATTTTTTTTATGCCAACTCAGGTGTGAATGTATGTAATGCGAACATTTTCATTTATTTACTTTTTTAATTTGTACGTTGCAAGAATATGATTACACACAACATGAAAGTATGTAATCACATGACAACATGTCATGAAACAACAACGGCAAAGTTTAAGCAAGTGTAAATCTGTTTCACACACAACTTATAAAAAAAATGCCTATTGTTACGTATCTACACTTTTGTGAAGGGTATAATAAGATTTGACACAGCCAAATATAGCTCCCTTACTTTTTTTTACATATTTAAATACACATTTTATTATTTTGTTTTAATTTAATTTTCTATCGATATTTTTATTAAAGCACAACTAGGATAACCAAAGCATAAAATTTAATTTATACGATTGTATGGTAGATTTCCGGCAACGAAAGATATAAAAGCACGAACCAAAATATAGGCGAAAATAAAAATGCACAGCTAAAACTACATGGCCGGAATGTATAAACAGGTCCAAACAGTCTATTTAACTTTACAGGCAAAGTGTAAAGAAAAGTTTACTTTAATAAAATCCGTAAACTAATAGCTTTTATGTGACTGAAAGTAATAAGAAGAAACAGGGAGAAACAAATAGCAACTAAAGTATCTAAAGTTCAAATTGATAAAAGCAAATAACGTATGAGAGCCAGCAGTTACTGACAGCAAAAGTAACCAGCAATAAAAAGTAGGTAGTATTTGGCTATCTGCTCTTTTGTTTTAAGTGTACTACCTCATAAATAATGAAAAAAGTACAAAAGAAATACCATGAATCACGTGACATCTATATACAATAATTTTCATTCATGTTTTTTTTCTTTTTGTTTGTTTTTATATGAATCCACCAAATGTTTCCTTCAACTATTTTCTTTTGGCCTGAACTATGCTAGAATGGCTTTCAGTTAATCAGCTTAAAGAACCCAGCAAAGCATTTGGAGAGCTAAATCATGTTTTTAGTGTGTTATATTTTAGTTTAATTGGTTTTATCGTCTAAGAAAATTTATTTTATAGATAAAAATTATTTGGACATATTGTACAGTTGTTTTGTGTTTAATAAGTTTGACTAAAATATTGCCAAAAAATCGATACTGAGATAACAAGCATATGCACGTAAAGTTAAACTTAATTATATGTGTATGTATGTGTTTTGAACATTTACTGGGTCTGTTTTATTTGTAAACATTTCATAACAAATACTTTATTTGTTAAAGTTTATGTAAAAGAAAAAAGAAAAACAAAAACTTTATTTGACTCAAACATTGACTTTGACTATGACTGTTATCACAAGCTCATGGGGTAATAAAGAAAAATTCACATACTCAAACCAAAGGACTGTAAACAGCCATAGATAATTGTATCAAATTTCATATTTACTCACGTAGTAAAAAATAATCATTTGAGTTGCAATGCGTGTGTGATTAAAAAATATTTCCTTCACCTTTGACTGTGTAATTAAACTAACAAATATGATTATAAACTTGTTCAAAATAAAAATAATTTCAATTTACAAAAATAGTAGATTCATTGTTTACTTAAGGGTTGATATTTATTCTCCCGCTAGCAGTAACCTTTTAATACAGGCTGTCAAATTTAACTAGAATTTGGCGGACATTTTTATATTAAAAAAATTAAACAGTAGATAAACTTCTGACTATAATTTAAGCATTTAATATTTTTAAATTTTTATTTTTAAACTACTACTTTAATATTTTTGGTTAACAATTACTAAAAATGGCGCACAACACTTTTTTGGTAAAAGATATCTTCGTGTTCACCACCTAGATATCTGTGGCTTGGAACTAAAAGGGCCAATGTCACTTTTTTGCTCTTTTGAGTTAATCATTGCATTAGATTTGTTTTCTTGCTCTATTTCTAAAACAGCTAAAGTCATACTTAACCCAGAACAGCTTCATAAATAAAATGCTGGCCAATGTCACTATGAAAGCATCTATAAAAGTTTAACTTCAATTCCAATTTTCACAGAAGTAAATATTTTGACATTGGCCCTTTTAGCTCCAAGCCACAGACATATAAGCGTGAACATTGGCAAATTAATGTCATCACTCCGCCTGCCTTATTGCTTAAATAAAGACATAATTAATCGATCGTGCGGTTGGTACGTTACGGGAATATTTTATTAGTTTCATTAATATGTAGATATCTATTTACAAGAGGTATTTAATTTTTAAAATATTTTGAGCAAAATGCCTGCATATTTTTATATCCACATTTCATAAAGTTTTATGTCATATTGTCATAATATCATAATTTACTAAAATTTTAAATATATTAAAATTTTTTTTTATTTATAACATTATGCGCAAAGTAGTAACATTCTATGATTAAATTGTGTGATTGTGATAAAACATATAATGATTGGTAGTTATTATTATTATTAAATATTATTATTTTTAATTAAAGTATCATTCAATCATCATATTATGACTACAAATAAAATGGACAATCTTTGCTCTTTTTTAAAGTGAAGTATTATTTTTTATGCTGTTGTTACCCAACAGAAACCAGGTAATTTACAACTGACTCATGTCTAGACATATCACTTTTATTTTTATACCCGCCAGCAAAAAAATGGTGGGGTATATTCATTTTGTCATTCCCTTTGTAACACATCGAAATATCCATTTTAGACCCCATAAAGTATATATATATTCTGAATCGGGGTCTACACGCCCACTTTTACGCCCACTTACCGTATAATGCTTTATCTCAAATTCATATAATTTCTCTATGAATAAAGATTTTGGAAGAAATAAAGACTATATTGAAATATCTAAGTTGTACTCATTAGCAAAAACAACTTTGACACGCCTACTATAATGCCCACTTTCATTGAAAGACTGATGTTATACAAAGAAAGTGATACATATTTTAGTATAAAGAGATTATTTCATAGCGATTACTCTTACTGACAAAATAATAAATTCTGAGCTATAAAAGTACATCAAATTGGTGGTGGGTATAAAAGACTTGCACAGCCGAATATAGTGCTCTTACTTGTTTTATTTAAAATAGCTTCTCATAAGTACATTTTAGTTAAATCTAGTAAGTTTTACTATTTTTGTATACGAAGAGAACTTTAAACTAATGTTTGATATTTAAACTCAGGTGAAAAATCAGACGATGTAAAGGAAGCTTTAAGAACACACAAAATACAATTTCAAGTACCATTCAAATACATGACTTTTTATAATTCCTTTTTAGTTAAGGATGCTTAGATTATAAGTAATAATGCTTTTGAAAACAGCGGCAAAGAATATCATTGTCAAAGTGATGACTTTTATATTTCACATGATTTTTAAACTTCAAATTAACGAATTGCAAAATAATAAAACCGAATTTTTGTCGTTAAGGGAACCGAACGACTTCTGTAAGTCCAAACTATTGAAGGGCTACAAGTATATCCCTATTTATAATCGTACGTAATAAGTACTAATTCGAGTCTCTATTTGTAAGCGAGGCTGTGTTTAGTACCTGCCTGCAATTACATCGCCGTGATGAAATAATCGGTTTCAACTTCTTATTTTGTAATAAAGTTGTTTGGTTGGTGGTTATATTGACTGCACTTACTTTTTTAAACCCAATATTATTTTACATTTTATCATATATGTTTAATAAAGTTTATTAAAGTTTTTTGTTTTTAACATGCTAAAACTTTTAAAATAATAAAATTATTCAACAAGAAGAGGAACAGTCGAAAGCAAATTATTATTTAAGAAACGGATAATTTCTATATCTGTTTGATAACATTTATGAATCTGAAGAAACATAAAAACAATCTTTAAAAAATATAATTATAATTAAATTATAAACAAACAACTGAAAACTGTTTTGATGCAACGGACGGTGTATATGTACATAAAAAAAATATAGTTCAAGAAGCATCACAATCCATACATAAGTACGTATTGTCTGTAGTTGTCAACTAATTATACCCTTCACCTGTGGTGTACAAGTGTATATATAGGTTTGTCATTCCGTGTGAAATTTCTAAAATTTTCATTTCCGACCCCATAAAGTATATATTTTCTGAAATATTATAAAAAGAGGAGTCGATTTAGCCCTGACCGTATATCCGTCTGTCCGTCTGTCCGTCTGACCGTCTGCCCATCTGTTCGTGTGTTGGTTGAAATCAACTTTTAGAAACAACTACAGTCGAACTTCCATAGCTCGAATCACCAATATCCCAAAAAAACTTCGACTTACGGAGACTACGAGTTACAGATTTTTTTGTTAAATTAGAATAAAAGGTTTTTTATTATATATTTTAATTTAAAATAGACTCGAATGGAAAACTACATACTTAGGAATATAAAAGAACAAGCATATGTACTCATATATGTAATTAAAAAATTACAGTTAAGTAAAATATTCTCAAATAAGTGACTGACATTTTACTTTTATTTTGTTATTTTCAGTCAAAAAATAACTTAAAGCTTTAAGCTTTGTAGTGCTCATCAGTTGTTGCGTCATTTGTCCATAAATAATTTTTTTATGTTCGGAAAAAAACTTTCTACATCATTTCTTGTTGGTTTTGAGTAGTTTCTCATGCATGTTTTAGCTTCTCGTTGCTGAAAACCAATCGAGGACTGCTTTGTCGACTTTTTTGAATTTTGGGGTCCTATCTCTTTTAGTACATAAACGAAATCCAGATTCAAATGAGTTGATAAATGATTCCTTATTTTTGAAAATTGTTGAGACCGTGCTTGCCGAGATACCATATATATCAGCCGCTTCCTTTTTTCTTAAATTTGTTTTCGACGTCTTTTATAAGTTTATATATTTTTTTTCAATTGAAAAGCATTTTAAAACACGTTTAGTTGCCATAATAATTAAAAAAAAATTGATTTCAACATATATCATCTAGCCCGAATTATGCATAGAACTGATACTCACGCAATCAAAAAGGAAAAATATTTGTAATTCCCCGAAAAAAAAAATAAAAATAGCACGTAGAATAGAAGAAACAAACAAAATTCTTCGAGTTATAGAGTTAATGTGTATGTTTTTTGTTTGAGTTATGGAGAACTTCGACTTATGGAAGTTCGAGTTACGGAAGGAAAATTGTATGTGATTTTTTCTTTTAACGCTACTGCCAACCAAATTAGTTCGAGTTAGAGAAAATTCGAGTTAGAGAAGTTCGAGTTATGGAAGTTTGATATACGTTCCTCAGATCTGTATATGGTATCAATCTTTGGAAATATCCGGGAACGAATCGCTATTGAAATTCAGCACAATCGCCCCATAACTTTCTGAGGTATGAGCAAAAAACCACGACCACCTAGTGATTTTTCACAATTACAACAACAACATGCATATATACTAGTTAGAGTAAACATGGCATCGAATTCCAGCTAAGCCAAAAAAATTTTTTTTTTATTTTATTTTTTTTTTTATATATTATTTATATTTTTATTATTTTTTTTGTATTTTTTTTAATTTTTTAAAATTTTTTTTTATAAGTATCTATATGTATGTACGTATTTTATATGAGATGAATGGTGATACAAACAATTGTTATTGCATGACACAGGTTGTGAAGGGTATATAAGATTTGGCACGGCCGAATATAGCACTCTTACTTGTTTTTTCTTTTTCGTTTTATAAGTAAATAAATAAAAAACTTTTATTCGTTATTTTAAAAATATTTCTACTTAAAATACCGCAAATTTTTTTACATATCAAAACTTTATTGATAAAATTTTTAAAATATTAACCGGTCAAATTTACGCAGACAACTAATAGTTCGGAAAGAATATTTATAAAAGACTTATTAATTTACTTCATGAACCATTTAAATAAAAAAACGATATTAAAAGAACATAAAATCAACACTGATTTGGAAAGGATTTTTGGTTTACAAAATTTCTAATATAATAATTGACTATACACTGGCGTTAATACATATAGGGTCACTCATATATTTGTATATGTTCCATATAGCATTTGTATAATATCAGCTCGAAAATTTTAACAATAACTTTATAATATTTTTAAATAATAATTCCTATAAAATAATAATTTTACTATGTAATATTAGAACCGTATCAATTTACTTTATATCCTTTTAGATAGATTGTAAATAATAAAGTAAAATGAAGAAAAAAAAATTTACAACAACACTGTAAGTGTGCGTGCATGTTTCTAATAGCAACAATATGATTCTAGCTGTTGAATGAATGACAATACGATAAGAATTTTTGTTTGTTTTTTTTTTGTTATACCTTTTTTTTGTGTTCGATAATACTTTGTATGTGATGATGTGTGTAGGTTTAAATGTACATGTTTGGTATTTATAATATAGCCAAAAGATATGCTAATCCTTTTCAATGTTTGTACACTGAAAAAAGTTAGAGCATTAAATTATGAAATTCACATAGTTTAAAATATCGCATAATTGAAAACAAATAATAATAAAAAATTCAATAATTTGAAAACGATTGATCTTAGAGTTTTGACTTTTTTTTTCTTAATTAATATTATATAACTGATCACAGAAAAAAATAACTTTTATGGTTCTAGCCACTACTTATGAGCTCCTGGATTTGTTATTGGTAACTTGGTAACTCTTAAATTAGAATTCTAACATTTGCTTCATTAAAATTTTTGGAACAATTTTACCATTTGTTTTGAAAATCTTCTATATTGGCGAACACATTTTTTGTGGTCTTCAATGCTCTTTTTTAAAAAGCCTAATATTTTTCATTTTGTTTTGGGACAATTTGGGGGATTGACCTATATTAGTACAAAAACTTTGTAATTGTTTTGGTACCATTCCAAAGTTTTCTTATCTTAGTAACATTATGCCAAATTGTATTAAAAAATATGTGTACACATTAGCTATCTTATGTAAGAAATAAGATGTCCTTTTTGCAAACATTCTTTCATATGTATTTTGGCATTTATAGAGCCCACTAAAACAATCGACTGGCTTCTTTTGCTGCAAATGCATAAAGCTTGCCATAGCAATAATATTTTAAGAAATTTTGTCTGATTTTAGTTAATAAACTTATCTTTAGATTTTCGAGTTTGATTTAAACTTCCTATTTTTTGTTTCTAAATTTTTGCAGCATTTCTATCTGGAACTTTTTGAACCTTATTTGTTTTCAAACTTGAATTGGTTCTAACCTTTCGCACCAACCAGTAAGAACACTGAGCTAACTGGGTTTCTTTTCTATCAGGTTTGTTTGGCGCTCTTTTCGATATGTTTTAAAATTTTGTAGCTCTCCCGATATCATGTTAAGCTTTTTTCTGACCAAAAAAGGGTTTTCTTGTTAATGGTAAAATACTCTTGATATAAATTGATAACGTTAGAAACAGTTTGACGGCAGACCTTTAACTCAACTCATATTAATTAAACTCAAAACAAATCAACATAATCAAGGCATATATGCGTCGCGCCAATAAACACAACAATTAAAAAATACATACATTTTGTTTTTGTATAAATGTTTGCAAATGTCCCAAATTTTTTTTCTCTTTTTCTTTTTTTTCAACAATTTTTAAAAACTTCAATGTAAAAACATTTGATTTGGTTTTTTTATTTTTAAAACATTTTAAACAAACTGAAACTGCAAATTATTAACTGTAGAATAAGAACAAAAAATATTAGGTTTGACAGATGCAGACAGATTATTAAAAAACAAGTTGGTTAGTCTGATAAATTATGTATAAAAAAAGTGAGAGCGTTCACCCTTCACCGTCATGTATAAAAACACGTACAATGGTCACATCGTAGCTTAGCCTAGATTTTAGATTTAATGTATTTAATATATCATTTTCTTAATAATTTATATATCGTTGGGATTAAAAAAAAATTGTTCCGACATCTTGTTTCAGATGTCATGTCTTACACTTTTTTTTAATAGTTTAGAACATTGTAATGGTCAATCCCTTTTATTTAATACTAACTACCATATTTGACTCATATATTTGGCATTTAATCTATGATGCCATTTTGGTTTTTTTTCTTGTCAAAGCGAACTATATTTTAATACTCGAGCCTTTTAACTTAAACCCCATATTGGCTGTCTCGGTTCTATAGAAACTGAAAAATAACGATTTCAAACTAATATGTTACTTTTTCTTAAAAATAATATTTAAGTTACGGCTTATAATTTGGTATCTTAAGCGTGATCAAAACTTATTTAAGAGATTGAAAAAATTTGATATATTTAAAAAAAATATATTTTTTCCAATAATTTTTGTGCACAACTGGGAAGTTAATGACCGATTTGTCCAAAACTGTTTATAAATATCTCGAGAGGCATACCAAATCTATAAATAATTACAATGGAAAATTTTAATTTTTGTGGTAAAAATGAGCAAAAAATCATAGGCATTCGTCTCTATTTAGTAATATTTCAGAAAATTGAGGGACGTATGCTGATTTCCAATATCGATCTGATACCAGATATTTCTTATATTTTGATACCTTATACGGGTCTTGGCAATGTCGGGGGTCATCAACAAGTTATTTTCAACATACACACGGACAGATGACGAACAATGCTTTGTCGACTCCTATATTTATTAGCTTTAAAAAAATATATATGTATGTATACTTTATTGAGTCGGAAATAAATATTGTATAAATTCGACACGGAATGACACTCACTTTGAAGGGTATAAAAAAGAATCAGCTGATTGGATAGAATCCTAATTAATCTGTCTTGAACATAGTTTTCATTTAAAATAATAACTGACATAAATTTCAAAGATATTTGGATCTAATATAATTTAAATATTGCGTTCAAAAAATTTAAGAGGGAAAACGAGTTCATTTTTATATATAGCGACAACAAAGCAACTTTTTGGTAGATATTTTTAAGACCAATTCGTATATCAGGGATGGAAATGTTGTTTTAATATATTTTGATTCAGTAAAATTTAACTTAATACAGGATATTTTTATATACATATATTTGTGAAACCAATTACAAATGGTGCAATAACAATTAATATACATAGATTTGGTTTATCTGTTACCAAAAAAGTAAACTTAAGTCAATTGTTTAATACTGAAACGAACATCCTTTTATCCATCCGTTAATCGATAAATGAAATCAGAGCGAATGTAACAAATCTTGACATTTTTAAAAAGAAATATTGGTTTAGACAACTGACTTAGGTTCTCGTTCTGTGTAATTACACTTAAGCTTTTTTTTGTGTTTTTTGAGTGTCATTTATTTTGTAAAAAAAATTCCATCAAATACTGTTGAATGTTATACATAAGTATCTACAAAAGGCCAAAAATATACTCATGACATTGTGCGATACAATTTTACATAATTATTGATAAGAGATTTGGTAGGTGTGTTATTGACAGATGTTTCATTGCATTGTTTGTTCTTTATTGACCTTAGGGGGCCTATATTGTTAACAAAAAAATTTTTTTTTTATTTACAAATATTTATAAGAAAGGAACAAAAAATATATAAAATTAAAACTTTAAAACAAATTTTATATTCATGGACATTTACATAAAAAAAAAAGAAAAATACGTTATAGCATATTTTTGGAAAATAACACAAGAAGACTGTTTAAAGTTTGATTATTTTTGAGTGATGTTAAGAACACAATGTGAATCTTTTACACATACCGTTTTCTTATGAACTTATACTACATTTACACCTCAGCGAAATCTGGTAGATTTGATTTAAAATCTTTTTTAAAATCTAAACCGTTTATACCACCGTTTTTATGACATTTTGCAAGATTTCATTGTCAAAACAGTATATTTATTTACAAGGTGGTCTGAGAGGCTCTCTATGCTCTACTTCTCCAAAATTCAAACTCCATATAAAAAAAATATAAACAATAAAGTACTTGTGCAATTGCAACCACCTTATATATTATTATTGAATTTTTCTGTGTGCAGCGTAGTATATTTTATTACAATTTAATAAAAACCACAGTTGCATCAAGAAGTAGTACTAGATTTTAAGTAGATTTTGCCAAAATATAGTGGCGAAGTAGATTTCGTTATGTACGGGAAATCTGGTATGGGAAATCTGGTAAATTTCGTTCAAAATCCCTTAAGTACTAGATTTTGTGTAGGTGTAAATGTAGTATTAATAAGATGAATAAAAAATTAATTTTTTGTATAGACATAGATACTATACTGTGTAATGAAAAGTTGCTTCTTAATATTTTTTTAAAAATATTTACACACAGTTAAACTTCCTTTGTTCACAATATGTAAATGTGCTTGAATTAAGAAATGCTTGCAGGCTTAAACTGTAGAAGACTACAGTTTAATTAATTTAACTAATGTTTATATACTTAGTTTGATTTTATATTTGTTACCAATTAAGTTTATTTAAATATAAAGTTTTTAAATGTTTTTTGCCCGTAAAAATTTTTTCTGGGGGTGGCAAAAGCTTAAACTTTTTTTGCTGCAAAATGTAAATACTTTATTTTTCTAAATTCCAGTTGGGGGACTACATACCTGCAGCCATGATATTATAAAAAACCTCGATATTATAAAATTTCCATACATTATTTTGGTGCGGTAAAAAAATACAAAAATAAATTTTAAGTCTGTTCGACTTTTAAATTCTTACATGATCTGAGTTCAAACCGGTTGGTTTCTATCTTAAGTTAAATAAAATATTTTAGTACGAAAGGACCAAATATTTAATAAATTATTTTTTGTTAATTGAATATAATTAATATATTACTATTTTGGCAGATAAGTGCAATAAATTTAGAATTTATAAAAAATACAAGCAAAAAATAAGTAAGAGCAGTATATTTGGCTGTGCCGAATCTTTTATATCCACCACCAATTTTGCTTTTCGAGCTATAACTCTCTTTCTAATAATCCGATTTAGCCCATTTCATTATTCATTACTTTCATTACCAAACAAACCTTGTCTATAATAAAGATTCTGGCAAAACTTGAGCCCCCTAGCTTTTTCGGTGCGACCTCTATCGTGCTTTCAACAGACGGACAGACGTACGGACATATCTAGATCGTTATCAAATCAAACCCTGATTCAGAATATAAATAATATAAAGTATATTATGGGGTCTAAAATGGATATTTCGATGTGTTACAAACGGAATGACAAAATGAATATACCCCCACCATTTTTTTGGTGGCGGGTATAAAAATAAGTAAGAGCGCCTTACTCTGTGGTATCGAAAGCGATATCCATGGAATTCAAAAAACTTTACTATTTGCACTTAATGGACATATAAAATTAACCAAGTTGAGGGTTTTGTATCCACAGAATTTCATTTCAGAATCTAAATATGCAATCATTTCTTAGAAGTAATGATTCTTGCAATAGACATTTTATAACCACAAAGTCCATTTATTTGGTGGGTGCCAATATTGTGGGAAACGGCTGCATATATTAACACCATATATTTGTAATTTTATTTTGTAGACAATTATGAATTTAAATTTTTTCAGTTTTGGCCACATATATTCTACTATTCAGTCCTCTTATTTATTTAATACTTATGTTTAGTGGATTGAAGTGAATAAATCACTTATTACTGTATTTGGCCCATATATTCGCATTTTTATTTCAAACGGCATCATTTAAATTATTCTTTATATATTGCACTCTACTACGACTACTCAACCTCTTTATTTAATATCAGTATTTAAGAGACTTAATTGAGAAATCTTTTTTTGCAAGACATTTTTAATTAGGAAATTTGTTGTATGTTCAATATGTGGTGGCGTGTCTACCAGACTACCCTTTCAATAAATACTCACATTTAGGGCCATTATTACAACTTGCCGTTAGTTAAAGGCAGGATTTTGTCGGACCGATAAATGCTTTTGCAATATAAAGCATTCATTTATTATATTTTTATCTATTAAATATTATTATTATTTATAATAATAACAATAAACATTTAAGTCTTAGTAATGAAAAGCTATTTATCGGGAAGTTGTAAGAAGGCCCTTAGTATATCAGTTGTCTTGAAGCTGAAGTAATATTTTTTATTTATTTATTTTTTTATTTATTTATTTAATTTAATTTAATTTAATTTAATTTAATTACAAAAAAAAAAGAAAGATAAAAACAACATTTAACGAATGTATTTGAGTTAAGAAACCTTATCAGCTTTTCACTTGTTACAGCAACGTTATCAGAAAAGTTAATGTGAACATAGACCTTATTTGCCTCAGTACAAATTCTTCTAATTGGATCAAAGTTAATGTTGTTTGATCTATAAAATGGTACATCTAACGGTTCATAAAATCTGAGCTGCCTATTAGGAACATTGATGCATATTTTGCGTTAAAGATATGTAGAATCAATTTTACCTTGAATTAGATTCATGAAAAATGCAATATTGGAAACAATTTTTCGGCTTTGTAACGTTGGGAGCGCAATGAGTAGTAAACGACTACGATATGACGGTAAGTTTGTATTAGGATTCCAACGAAGGTTACGAAGACAGAACAGCAAAAATTGTTTTTGGACTGATTCAAGTTTTTGAATATATACATCATATTGGGGATCCCAAATTACTAATCCATATTCCAGTAAAGGTCTTACCAATGACGTGAATAAGTTTTTTGTTACATAAGGATCATTAAGTTCCTTAGCCCTACGCTTTATGAAACTTAATACCCCATAAGCTTTACTTACTGTCATTATTACATGTGAATTGAAATTAATTTTTACTTAAAGAGAATTTCAAGACCCAAAAACGAATCAACAACATTTAAATTAGAGCCATTTAGAGAGTAAGTATTTGATATCGGTGAATATCTGCAGAAAGTCATAGATTTGTATTTTGTTAAATTTAATTCCATAAGATTTACCGTACACCCATTAAAAAAATTATTCAAATTAGTTTGGAGATATAAACTGTCGTCATCAGTTTTAATCCATGAATAAAGTTTAACATCATCAGCAAACATTAAAATATTGCTGTATTGAATAGCCTTTGGAAGATCATTTATAAGCAGTAAAAATAAGATGGGGCTGAGATGACTTCCTTGATATTTTTTGATATACAATCATTATAAAAAACACATTGTCTCCGATCCTTTAAATAAGAACTAATCCATTTTAAAAGGTTAACCGGAAACCCTAATTTTTTCAGCTGCACTAACAATGAATTATGGTTAACCTTATCGAAGGCTTTACTGAAATCATTATAGACTACATCAGTTTGGTTACCATTACAAAATCCTGTATTTATTTGAAAATTTTATAAAAAATACCGACACAGTTATATTTTGGTTATTTTATACCAGCAAGTTTGATTTGCAGTCTTTTTCTAGGAGAATATTCAAGCCCAAGTTAACCCAAAAACAATACATAAACAATACGGTTGTTTTTTAAGTAACCAGAGAATAGTGAAACATTACGTTACACTTTACATTACGTAAAATTTATGGTAGCTGTAGCTATAAAATGTTTTATTACTTTCTTGTTGTTAGGATAAACATAATAAAAATAAAAATTTATAAAAAAAAAAATATGAAATTCAATATACATCTAATTTATTTATATAAAAAGATAAAAAAAATAAATAAAAAATTTTTAATAAGAACGTTTTGAAATACAATATGTTTCTAAATTGCTTTGAAAATTAAGTACGAAAAATTGATTTAAATAATATCGAGTTACTTTAACTACTATTTTGTATTTTTTAAAATTTATAAATATGAACTACATACTGTCTGTGTAATTGCTTATTTTTGGTTTTGTTACCTTGGTTATACAGAAGACAAATGTATGTATGTTTGTATATTAGTATTACCAAAGCAGCCGACAAAGAATATGACATTAACAATTATACTGGCTGACATACTTAAGTATAACGAGTATAACGATTACAGGCAAAGCTAAGTAAAGTTATAAAAAAATTATATGATTTTTATAATAAATGATATAATTGATATTGACTACCTTATATAGTGAACAATAAAATATTTGTTATAGTCGCTATAACGAAAGGCGAGAACAAAGGACAAATCAAATTAAAATTTGTCTATTTATGTATGTATGTATGCATGTTTACAATTCATAAATAGCTTTTTTTAGTACGGAATTTTAGGTAAGGGAAATGACCCTTGCCTAAACTTTAACGAAATGTTTTGCTAAGTCCCAACGAAAAAAACTATGACCTAGAAGCGATTTTGTAGGGTTTCAGCTGATGACGAAGTCATATAAATTAGCTGAATACAGTTTTTTTAAACATTAGCATATTCACGCAAAGAAAAAATATGGTTGTGGTAACCATAATCGAAGAGCACCATACTATGATTGAATTCTATGATTATGTTTAAAATAATAATGGTTACAAGTTATCATTATTATGTTTAATTTAAGCATCATTTAATAATCATATATATGACTACAATTGAAATCGAAAATCTTTGCTTTTTTACGGCAAATTATTGTCTTTTGCTGTAACATACACATGTTGATTGTACTCACCAATTTAATTGCAATTTTTTACCAATATTTTTTACATTTTCTTGTTTATTTTTAAATTTTCTTTAATTTTTCAAAATTTTTGTTTCTTTTTTTGACATCTCAAACTTTAAAAATAATAAAAATTTATTCAGCAAGAAGAAGATCAATTGAAATCAAATTATTATTAAAAAAAAATCATAGCTTGATTATTTTGTAATCATACTGTTGTCTCACTTATTATTTAATGATTATTTTTAATTTTTAATGATTTTGAATATAATGTTATTTTTGTCAAAATATTTTTTTAAATCATACTATTTTTAAATGATAACCATTTTGAAATTTTTACGAAAAGTAAACATTAAATGATACAATTCAAATAAATGCTTGATTATCGTGACAAAATATATGATGAAATGAAACAAAAATAACTAGTACTTGTTTTCAGCAACCAAATATTGTTTTAGAAAAAATAATATGACCGTCATGATCATGTCGTAACCATGGTTTTTCTTTGCGTGCTATTGGAGATCATGTGTTAACATGAATATATTAGTGAATCGCACCCCCCTTTTAAAAAGTACATTAAACATGTACTTTCATAATTGGTGAAAAGCAACCGAAGTTTTATGAGTTTATACTGTTTAAGATATTTTATATGATTTTGAAGTCATCCTGAAGCATATCATTTATGACAAATTATTTTGAATTTAGAAAAGTCTTTAAAATTACTTTTGCACTATTGATTAAAAAGTTTTAAGATGGAATTTTACTAGCGCTACTTCCAATCTTTTTTGAAGGGGTACATTATGGTATATTATGTTTGGTTATACATATTCTCAGATTTGTTTGAACCAACTTATTTTCCTTCATTGAATACAAAACCGTTCATAATTCTATGTCTTTAAAATTGGTGTAAATTATTTACATGCACATTGTTTCCATGGTTTTCTGAAATGTTCCACTATTTGACATATTTGTAATACAATATTAAAAATATATGTATTTTAAGCATGAAAGAAATTTACATAAAATAGTCTAAGAAATCAAAAATACGACCACATTTATACTCTTAGCAAATAAGTAAATAGCATATGATGTTGTTATTATTGTTGAAAAAAGAAATTTGCGTGTAAATGTTCCCTTTTTTCTGCTGTTGTAATAAAAAAACAACAGTTACTAGATGTAAACTGAGATCTCGTCTTGTAAATGTTTATTTGTAACTAAGAAAGCAAAAAAATGAATTAAGATAATACTTGTTGTAGTATTGGAGTGCGTGACAGGGAATAACATACGGCTAAAAATGTAAGCTATTGTAGGCTTAAAATGCTAAATCGAAGTTCTAAATAGAAAATTTTAAAATCAAAGATGATGTCGGAAATACTTAATCAATCAAAATAGCGTAATTATGGTAAAGGAGTAATTGTGTTTATGTACATGAGTGAGTTGTGAGGGATTTAATCTGATTCGGCCGAATAAAACACTCGTTATTTTATTACTAGCATTTAACTCACTACTTCGATAGCGCAGTTCTTACTATTTATTGAATACTCAAGTTCTGTTTATAATTATTAAATATTTTTGGTTCAATTCATGAAAATTTTAATCGCTGATTCAATTTACTTGGAAAAATAAAAAGTAAAGTAAGAATACATCGGGCATATATTTGCTAACTAAAAGCAAGATCAATGCTACTGAGTTTCAAAAATTAATATTCATAATTTGCAAAAATGAACCTTAAAATAATAGAAGTAAAATGTAAAATGTTTAAATATCTATGTAACATAATATTTTAAAATACTTGATTTAAAGTCAGCAAATCTACTCATTTTTGCATAAAAGTAATTATGTTCTAAAAAGTACCAAACTCTTTTTCCGGAATTTCCCCTTTCTACCCTGTTAGAAATGTGTTTTAATTTTCACTAAATTACATAATTTTTTATGTCTGGTAAAATCCCAATTAAAAATTTTGTAAAAAATTGGCCGTCCAATTAGGACTTACAGACATTTTCCGGAATTTTCCCCTTTTTGGTACATTTTTGTCCCCAAAAAAGTTACCAAAAATTACACCTAAGTTTTTGTCCATATAGGACAAATGACATACGGCCAATATTGTATGCTAGCTCAGTCTCAAGATTGCAGTTTTATGTAAATTCAATCCGTCTTTGGAACTCTTTACCAACAAATTTAAGGAATATAAGCAACGCCAGGCAATTTAGGAATGAAGTTTTTAAAATTTATAAGTCAAATTAATATTACCGTTAAATGTTTTATAAAGTTTGTATTTTAATAAATTATTTTTTATTCTTTATTTTTGATTTGTAGTTCTAATGTTATATTATTTAATTGTCAATGTAAAAATCCTTTACTATAATTATAAGATTTAAAATCTTGTTGTAATGGAATCAAATAAATAAATAAATAAATATTCTATTACGAAATAAAAATTGCCAAATTTTGTCCCATTGAATAACATTAGAAATGTTTCTTTTAAAAAAAGTACCATAAAAAGGGACAATTTTTACCCCTTATACATGTGAATTTGAAAAAAGTGCCAAAATCCTTTTAATTTTTTTTGCGGATTACTTAATAAAGTTAAAATTTTTTTCCTAGCTTTATGCGTTTGGAAGTTACATAGGGTACCAAAACAGTACCAAATTATAGTTTTTACCCGTTTTCTCCCCTTAGGGGTTAAAAATTCAAAAAAAAAAACCTAGACACCTGTCAGCTTATTTTTTGTGCAAATTACAATACTCTTTCAATTTAATTTGTATCATTTTTAGTTTAGCAGATATAAGATTACCGATTTTAGCCGTTTTTACCCTTTTTTACCCCCTTAAAGTACGAGTTTCCAAAAATCCCTTCTTAGTGGAGCTATACATTGAAAGAGGAACCGATTATTCAAATTTAATGTCTCTAGCTCTTTGCGTTTGGGCTGTGCGATGATGAATCTGTCAGTCAGTCAGTCACGTTACTCTTATATATAAATAGATTATTGCCGCTATAATGCCACCATGTAAAAAAATTAATACTTGAACTAAATTAAAAAAGTCTAGTATGAGACTATATTCGTTGTTCGTGTTTAACAGAAAATAACGAATTTTATGAACAGCTGGGACAAGAATATTACAAAGAACAACTGAAATTGTGTCTATTTTGCATAATTCATTAAAATTAAATTGAATTTCACAAAAAAAAAATGCCTTTTAGTCCTTGTTAAATGAACTGAGGAATCTTTCCCAATAATTTGAACATGCTTGATAGTTTTGTGGCTCTGCTGAATAGGCTTAGTTTGTGTGCGTGTTTATCTTGTAATGCAGGTATTTATGTCGACTCGAAATAACCATACAAATAAACACCTCTACCATCACGAACATGCCTTAAGAAATGTTACATTCACATATTGAAATATTGAAATGGATATTAGAAATTGATTTATTATCACAAAAAAAGTGTTATTTTATAGATGTTTTGTTCTGTTCTTCATATATGCATGCAGACGTAAATATGTATATGTTTTTTTATTGTTTTCTTTTTTTATTGTTATAGTACATGTTGTCACTGTTGTTGCTATTGTTATTCATATTTATTTTATTTTTTTTTTTTTTTTGGTGTGGAAACTATGGCAAGAAATCAATAAAAACAAAATGCTTTAACGAAATTCATTTGCAGCAACACCTGTAGTTATTTTGGCTGGAATATTTCGGTAACATACATTTTATGTAACGATAAACTATAAAAATATTTAAAAAAAATAAAAAATTCGCTATATATTCGTAAAGAAATTGTATTTTGATTTTTTATTAAAAACAAATAAAAATTATCGTTTTTTTCGTAAATATGGAAATTTTTTAAATCCTTTAAAATTTTCTATCATCAGAAATTTTTAAGAAATATTAAAAAAATATATTAATTAAATAGAAAATTGATGGAAAAAGTATTTTATGTTGAATACTTATCAACAACACATACAAAAATTATAAAAAAAAAATGTTTTAAATCGCAACTAAGTAGTTTAATATAATATTTAGTACATAAAGTAAACTAGCAAAACTTAAATTAATAAAAGAAATATAATGCAAAGGAAAGTTTGTCAATATTAATAATAATATTATTATTATTATTAGTATTATTATAATACAGTCAAATCCCGATAATTTGTACCCCTATTAATTTTAATTCCCGATAATTCGTAATAAACTGTCGGTCCCTTGAAAAAGCCTAGTTAATTCGTAAAATTTCCATACATTTTGGTCCCCTCGCTAATTCGTAATTTTTTTAAATAAAATCTGCTTTACCTCTTATAAATCGTAATTGTTTGCTAAGTACCACTTTTAATTCGTAATAAAAACAACAGAAACAAGGAAAAAATGCTAAAAGCTAACAATATAGAAAGTGATGATGACGACGATGATGGCAACAACGAAGTTCACTTAATGACGAATAAAGATGCAAAATTGGCAATTAATAAAATAAGATCTTATGTCTCCAATTATAACGTGGACGAAGAAATTGTTAATGCCTTAATAAACTTTTTTTTAACAATTGTTTTTTATGTTTCTTTTTATCGCTTTAGTAAATAAATTGAAAAATCCCATTTGTTCGTATTTATTTTATTTTAACCCCGTTAAATCGAAACCCTGCTAAATCGAACCCCTCCAATTCGTAAGAAATGGCCGGTCCCTTGCGATTACAAATTATCGGGATTTGACTGTTTATAAATATATATACTAAAAATATATGGCAACAGTAAAGTGATATACTTTTTTTTATAAAAATCCTTTGCTAAAAATGTACTCTTAAAAATGTTTAATAGGAGCTGTCTTGAAATCAACATTGAAATTAGTTTTTCGATTTTTTTAAATTTTTATACCAGAAATAAATTATATCAAATAAAAATATTAAATGAAACGATTTTAACGATTCACATTTTTAAAAAGTGCAGAATTTTTTTTTTAATTGTCTTGATTATATGATTTGCTGATTATTTTTATTTATAAAATTATTTTATTTTTTAATTTTTCATTTCATATCTTCATTGATTTTTTAAAAAATATTCTAACACAAATAAACAAATAGTCCAAAGGAATTAGTTAAGTGCGGGTCAACTAAAAGTTAGTATGTCTGCCTTATTAGGAATTATAAAAATGCCTCCATACTCGTGTTTTTTAGTTTAAATGTCAGTTATTATTTATTGCATGATTATACATTTTAACAATGCATTATTTATTCTATTTAATGTTCGCCACATATTGGTTTTGTAAGCAACACGATAACAGTCTCAGTGAATACAAACATTGCTATAGTATGGACTGTCAATTTTAATTATTGCTATTAAAAAATAATCAAAAAATAAATAAAAAAAAAGAAAAAAAAACAAATGGCTTAAGACTTTAACTTACAACCTATTCCACACAGTCTTAAATTCCTATTTGTATCATGTGTATGTAATATTTTATTTCCCCTTTTGTAGTTTTCATGCGTGAGTTTACTTCTTATCAGCCTTTAACTAAAATTTTTAAGTTTATTTCATTTGCAACTTTCTTATTTTCAGTTATGCAAAGATATTTGGCCCTGTTGCATTTCAAAATTTTTGCAACAAAATTGTATTGGCCTTCAGAGCTGTGCTCAACATTTTTTGTCTAAATTGTTTAATCTTACTATATAAGATAGTAATGCGATAAAAATTTCTATTTATACTATATTGTGTCTCAACATTAGGCACATAATTCGATCGTGATCGTTAGATTAATTCTAAGAAGTCTAAAGTAGATCGTGCTGACATTATATACAATAAGCGAAATTATCTTGCCATAAAAAGTATGCAATAATATGCAAAACACAGGAACCAAGGAATCTCCAAACAAAATTTTATAGAAATTTATATTGTAGGTTTTGAGCAAATCGAGTTAAGGAAGACAAACATACACACAGATAGACAGAATGACAACAATTTTTAAAAATGGTGTTTTGTGTTCTATGCATCATCATCAAAATAAAAAAAATAAAAAAAAAAACAAATGGCTTAAGACTTTAACTTACAACCTATTCCATACAGTCTTAAATTCCTATTTGTATCATGTGTATGTAATATTTTTTCTAGTTAAAAAAAAAAACAGGGAATGAATTGTGGCATTCGAACACGGTAATTCGTTCCCAGTTAATAATTTAAGGAAATATTTTTAATAATTATTAATATTGATATTTATCAAAAAGTGATGTTCATATTAAGTACAAGAAATAAACTCACATTCAATAATTTTTTAAACAATAAAGTTGCTCAAGATACGCTTTATGATAAAGTTTTGACAATTAAGGTATGTTCATATTAAAAGAAAATAATAATTGAAATAAACGCAACTATGAAAATGTATATGTATGGGTTCCAAAATAACATATTAACTATGCGCGAGTGTCCTACGACCAATTTAAAGACATACGTCGATAGTGCGATAAATATTCTTAAGGAGCTGAGTTAATGTATAACCTCTTTGAAAGATCCATAGGCATTGCTGTATTTGTGTCTATGATACAGTAACCAAAAATTTATTATTAGCTTCGCCAATCGAGATATAGGTTAAGGAAGTATGAGGTATTCTTAGCTGGTACAAAATTGATGGAAACGTACAACCAAATACCAAAGCGTACGGAAATCGATAAGAAACATTGCACCTGTTACATGCAAACAAAATCCATACGAGATATTAGAGCGTTCGTTACCTGCATCCCCAGAAGGGTGGTTGGGATAAAGTAATGTGAATAAGAGTGTACAGGCGGTTCAAATATTGACAACAAATTATATAAACTAAAACAGAGATAAATACTTTTGTTTTCTAGGCTAAGACTATGACAACTCTGAAAAGTACCAAACAGTAAAAGAAAGTTGATAACGAAACCCCGTTTCGTATCTTTTTTTGTTATCACATTTAATCAGTTATCAAGATCTTTAGGAACAAAAAAGTTGTATCTCGAAATGCCATATAATGCAATAATGATATAATTTCGTACGAAAATTGTGAATATTTATAATCCTTTATCCTTTTGCAGGTTCAAAAGTGAATATAAAGTTTGGGTGATGGATTAACAAATCAGAAATTGGCAAAATTCTATTGGTCGTGAGGTGACAAACATGTGGGGTCATGTAACATTGGACATATGAAATGCAGTGGCAAACCTTAGTAACATACAACTCTGGCATGGAAATTTCCAATGGTGGTGGAGAGTGACATTGGGCAAACGAACACTAAATAAGTGACGGTATTGACGGAGTAAAAAAATAGTTAGTTGAAGTAAAGACGTACCGCTCAAATCAGTTATACGTTTGGTCATAAGGCCGGAAAATAGTCAATGAATATTTTAAAATTAACAAGACCAACAACTAATACTCAAAAGATTATCTGTTGTCCTGCGTTGAGGTGTATTAGGTACGAAAATTTTAACGTGGACGCAATGACGTTTTCGAATGAGAAATCCTTAAGGATATTATTTAAGGAAATACTTTTTTTAAACTGGTCTAACTTTTAATTAATTTGTGTTTATGGTTTGGGATTTAATTTTGCCTATTAAGCAAATATTTACCGAAAAAAGTTCACTTATTAAGGCAAAAAATTATGAACTGTGAACGAATGGAGCTTAAGCTTATTAAAAAATTATATTCAAAAACTTGTTGAACCTGGTCGTTATTGAATTGTGTGAATGTAAAGATAAATTCTTATATCTTTATTAGTGCAAATGGATAGTTTGTTGTTGTCAGTTTAGTTTCTTTTATTTTCCCTTTTGTAGTTTTCATGCGTGAGTTTACTTCTTATCAGCCTTCAACTAAAATTTTTAATTTTATTTCATTTGCTACTTTCCTATTTTCAGTTATGCAAAAGATATTTGCCCCTGTTGCATTTCAAAATTTTTGCAACAAAATTTTATTGGCCTTCAAAACTGTGCTCAACATTTTTTGTCTAATTTGTTTAATCTTACTATATAAGATAGTAATGCGATAAAAATTTCTATTTTACACTATATTGTTTCACAATATTAAACACATAATTTGACTGTGATCGTTAGATTAATTCTAAGACGTCTAAACTAGATGGTGCTGACATTATATACAATAAGCGAAATTATCTTGCCATAAAAAGTATGCAATAATATGCAAAGCACAGGGACCAAGAAATCTCTAAACAAAATTTTATAGAAATTTATGCAGTAGTTTTTGAGTCAATCGAGTTAAAGAAGACAAACATACAGATAGACAGATAGACAGACAGACAGACAGACAGATGGACAGACCGGCAACAATTTTCAAAAATGGTGTTTTGTGTTCTATGCATCTTGATGATGATTATATATTTCATGTACAGCCACAGTCTTTATACAATCGTTTTATAATACATATTAAGATTGATTGAACAACTTTTGTTTTCTGCGTTTCTGTTCCCATAACATATAAATTATTGTCTTACAAAGAAATTTTTACCCATACACTGCTACTTGTGCAAGGACTAAAGTATTAGTTAAAAAAATGGACAGAAAAATAGGAAGTAAGAAATATTTCTTACCCAATCTGTGTCTGCTATATTTTTATTAATATTTTTTCTTTTTGTCATACAAAATAAGAGAAATAAAAAATTCTTTGCACAGACAAGTATAAAACTAAAATTTAAGCTTTGAAGAAAAAAAAAACATATTTTTTTGCATCCCTGATAAAAAGACAAGTACTCTATTTCATTTGTTTTTTACTCTTTCAAGTTTTTGGCAAATCATTTCCTCTTTATCTTCGTAAGTTTCCTTTTTTTACTATGTCTTGATACTTTTAAAGAAATTTTCTACTTCCTCTACTGGTTACAAAAAAAATGAAATTGTACGAAGAAGGTTTTTGTTTCTAAACCAGAAGTTTTGTAAAACAGAAATTCATGACGTATGTATTGTATGTATGCATGTATGTATATATCTTATGCAGGAAAATATTTAGTTCTTCATTTAAGTGTTTGTAATGAACGGAAAGTCTAGCAAAGGGTCAATAAAGTAATATAAGAAATTGGAAAAATTTCGGAATTAAAACTTCTGTAAATTTTTTATACATACATGAATCCTGTTAACAATATCCTGAAGTTATTATTATCATTTGTTTTTTATTTGTGGCTTTTGGGAATCAAAGGATTTTATGTAACAGCCAAATCTAAACAAAGAGTAATAAGCAAAATGTAAAACTCTAAAGGTGAATTTAACTATTCATTCCGATCAGCATTTTTTATATCTAGTTTGACGTTTCTCTTTTTAAGAGAGACAAATTCAGGTGTTCGGCAACTAACAGCTGGAATTAATTTATGTCCAGACAAAATTAAACTGAGTTGCCATATCATGTAGTGTTTATAGCAAAATTTTAAATTCCTAATTTTTTTAATTAAAAAAAGGATAAACATTTTACAATAAACAAAACAATACTTCTTATTTTTTTTTTAAATTGTTTAAACGATGCCACTATGGCATTTCTTAGGACTGCTTGTGGCTACAGCAACTTTTTTTAAATTTTTTATTGATGCGAAAACAAATACAAACAAAAACAAGCAATTTTAAAAGGGCTGCGAAAATTATTGTCGTTAGCGGTGAACTCGTGCAAAAAAATATTCGGCGGGCTTGATAAATTTTTGATTTTTTCAAGAGATAACAACAGTGACAGCTCTCACAAGTTATTAACGGCTCGTCTAAGCTTACTTTTAAACGCGGTTTTGCAGGTGTCTGAATGCTCATGCTTCCTTAAAAGAAGCATAAGTTGTCATAAATTATTTATTTTGCTGTTTAAATATGCGATAAAAGAAAGCAGAAAAATTTTTTTTCAAGAAAACTTCAGTGCTAGGCGCAACTACTAAAAGGAAGTTATAAAAATATTTATTTTAATTTATTTTTTTGTAAACAATTTAAGACCTATTTATTTTACGAGTTAGTATTAAAAATTAAATTGTAAGTATCTTGATCAAACAGAAAAAACATACGAAAAGTAATAAAAAAATTTGGTTGCATATTTATAAGGATTAATATTTCAAAGAAAAATTATTACAAATAAAACATAATTCTAACAGTATTTCATAGATGTTAATTAGAGCCATTGGTCTTATATCGATTTCAGTAGAATCGATGGATGTAAATCTACCTGACGTGAAGATTGTATAATTTTCTTAATTATTTTATGTAGAGAATATTTTCCGAAAAACAATGTCTTTTATATATAAAATAATAATTCAAATAGTTTGCAAATTTATAAAAAAAATCAGAAAAAATGTTCACATAAAGCTGATTTAAAAGATTTATAAATGTTATGGTTGATATTCTTAAAGTTTCTGTGGTAAAAAATTTGATACCTATATTGTAGATTTAAAAAAAATTCTTCCATTTTTTTTAGATGCCATCTCGGATTTTACACTTTTTTTAATCTAGCCGAAACCTTTGCCGAATAGTGATTGATTCATCAAAAAATTTTCACAAATATATTAAAACTTATTCATTTTATCAATATCGTTAACAAATTTATGAGAATTTGCATATAGTAATACAACAATTAATATCTGATTAATTAAATAAAGAAACTACTAATAAACCAGTTTAAAGGAAAAGTTGTTCATAAAAAACCTCGTATCAACTTAGAAGTCATAAGAGATTTTAAAACAATCACTGGAATGTGTCTTTTAAACAAAAGACCCTTAGTGGTTGTTCAGACAATTTCTTATTATTTCGAAATTTTATCTTTTGCATTTTTCAATTATTGACAGCGTCAGTTCCCTTGTCAATGAATTAAACAAGTTGCAGTTAAATTTTCTATGTAGAATATAAGTTAAATATCTAAAAGGTAGATTGTGTATTATTTTAACATTTTTATTTTAAATGATTTGAAATTTTTTGTATGCACTTTAGCAGCCTTTTGGGACCAGACTTGAAAATCATAGGTCGTATTCGCTCGAATACACATTATGTAAATAAGTACCTTGTTCTTCATGTAAAGTTTAGATCATCGGCTAATTAAGGGTTATAAGGCACGGCTACATTGACAAATATGTATATATCTAAAAATGGTCGCAAACGTACCTATAAATTTTAATTGTTGTGATGAAAATAAGAAAAAAAAAACACACAGAGGCAATATCAATATTGATATGCTCCTGAATATTTTTAATATTTTGATAGTCAGAGGATTAATGCTCAGTCGACTCTTATAATCATAGGCTCTCAGAAAATATATACTTTATATGGTTGAAGAGGATTACTGTACAAATTTCACACGGAATGACAAACCTAAACACTCTCTGTGAAGGGTTTAAAAATATTAAATTTTTAGTTTACAACACCCTCAGTCGGAGACCTATGTGGTCCATTGTGTTATTGTGAAATTATGAAGGTTTGAAAGTATTTTTAAAATACAGTTTTATTTTTTGTGAAAGTGGGAATATTATTACAATAATTTAAAAAATAAATCTGAGACCGCTCGCAAACTCTAAATAAAATTTTGTCAAGAAAGTGCAACTAATGTGTTAACCATTCGAAGAGCGTTAAAACATTTTTCTGAGACTAGGTCGGCTATAAACTGTAAGGCTTGTGTACATCAACGGACTGATCCATCTAATTTAATTCTTTCGGTTTTTCTGAAATCTTAAACTTACACGCTTAAGTAAAAAATAATTATGGAGCTTAATCCCGAGATCCAACGTGTCATTGGTAAGATACAGCCACATCTTTGTAAAAAAACATGGGAATTTTTATGATAAGTATAATAGCCTGTCATCAGTTCAATAGATGACATTTGATGGATGTTAAACAGAACATATCTTCTTTACAATCCAATTAAAAAATCACAACTATCCCAAAAAATACGTACTTCTATTTAAAAATCAATTTTTCAAAAGAACAGTTTGTTTCTAGATAACTTCCAACATATTACTTTTAATTTTTTTGTAATTCTGACCCAGATTTTTTTTTTCAAGAATCGTTTTAAAAACTTAAGGATCCCTGGGCTTTTAAAAAACTTGAGTTTGAATATGTCAAATGTTTTTAATGTTGTTGTTGTTTTTCTTTTTCTTTTTGAGATATGTATCTAACACCATCCAAATATATATTTTGGCTTAGTCCTTTCTTTTAAAGTTCTTTTTCAAATTTGTTTAATATTATCTTAAGTTTCTGCACTTGTTTCTATCTACAACTCTTGACTTAAATTACTGTGTACTAGTGTGTGTGTGTGTTTTCTTTCGTATACATTTCATGCAAAAATGTGTGGTAAAAGTGGTGTTCACCCACTTGTTAGTAAAAAGTATCCACAACAGCCAGTATAATTGTGGCTTTCCAAATGAGTTAAAAAAAGTTTTTTTTTGCCTGTATTACTTTAAGGTTTTTTTGTTTTGTTGATTTTTCCACTTAAAAATTGTATGAGCTGTATCATATAACTTTTGTTAGAAGGATTAACAAAATACATAGAAAAGTAGCTAAAATTAATTTTGAAAAGCTAATTGTTATGCAGGAAGTATAGAGAAATGCCCTTATATATATAATTTAAATTTGTTTTATGAACTAAGCATAAAAGTAGCTGTCATCTTCTATTAATCACTTTTAAAGTTGAGACAAATTTTGTTTTAATTACAACTTATAAATCTTGACAAAATTTAAATTTTGGTTCGAAAATACTGAAGTGCTCATATTTCTGCAAATATAATGGAAATTTATAGATGAAATTCAAATAAAGTCATACAAACAAACAATTGTAACGTAAATTTATGTTTATTTTTAAAAATTTCTGTAAATAGCAAAATAAATAAAAACCATCTTAAAGCCAACTACAATATAAACAACCACAAACTGAAACAGAAAAATGGCAATACAACCAAGCAAAAACCTTGAATTTAAGTAAAATTGTGCTTTTTATTGATCAATAACGGAAAACAAACACTAAAAAAACAAGCAGAGAAGAAAAAAATAACTATATTTTTGCAACAGCCAGCAGTTTCTTTTGTTGTGTGAGTGCAAGTGGAAGCTTTATGTGTTTATTTTTAATTTAAATATAAAATTCGGTTGGCTGGTTTTTATACCACCAGTCATTTATTGAATCAATGAAATTTATGTGTTAATTGTACTCGAATATATAGTATACTTCTAGAGGTTTATATTTGCATAAAAACCAAATAATATTCACCCCTCTACTTAATAGGAAACCAATATTGAAATATTACATTTTTAGCACTAACGAATATAAATGAATTAAATTTATATTGGAACTTATATAAGCGAAGGCATTTTTTTATTATTTTATTTGATTATGTTTATATAAAAAAAAAAAAGTCTTGTTATTGTCCATTATTACTTTCATTCCGGTTGTTGTAAAAAAAAAATCAAAATCAGAATTTGTGTTATTTTAAAATTTTTGAGTTTGAGTATTTAAAAAATTTGCTAGAAATTAGTTTACATTAAGATTTTATATAAGATTGGAAGTGTAATTTGTATTATTTAGTTAACCAATTATCAGCAAGAGTTGTTTTAATTAAAAAGCAATCAAATTATGACAACTACAAAATTTTGAATTCGTTTCTATTTTTTTCTATTTCTAAGAAGGCAATGTTTTGAATGTAGCTTCAGTGGAAATGATTATCCATGCGGTTTTTTTTAAGCTCGCTAATAATATATTTAAAGAAAATCTGTCAAAAAAAAAACAATGTTCGCATGTAAACTAACTCTTACTTATCTAACACTAAACAATCGGATGATTCATCGTGAAGTTTGATTTTCAAGAGGCTTTCACATATGACTCATATTTAAATGATTTATAATTTTTATTCAGTATCATTTGGCAATTTTGGAAAGACTCACATTTGCATCTTGATACTAGTTGGATGTATTATGAAAACAGAGATGTGTGAAAATATTTTCCATGGCTTTATCCTTAAATTATGTTCAGTGATAAAGCACTTTTTTTCTACCACTTTTTCGTTTGTTACAAATACTGTGACATGAGAATTTTATATATTAGTTTTATAATATTTTTATTATACTTAAATGAATAAAGTCATTATTTTGTAACAAATTTAGTTACAAATTCCATTAGGAATGAGATATTATTTAATAGATAATGAGTAATGCAAATATAAGACAATTGAGCTACAAACTAATGCATGTAATAAGCTATTACAGTTTAAATTGTAAGTGAAGTTTATGCTGGTATATTTTTTCAAAAATATGGCAAATCAGAATATTATCGCATCATACTAATGGACTATATAAAGTGTCTTGATGAGTTATAGTTTCAACTAAACGGTGCCACGAGTCATACAACGCGAGAAACAATGGACTTTTAAAGAAATCATTTTGATGAGCAATCAATTTCAAGTTTTGCTACTTTGGGCTATTTTACCTAAATTTGAACTCTTTAGGAATACGACAACTACGATTGGCGCTTTATAACATAATATTATAACAATATATCTGTGGCTTGGAGCTAAAAGGGCCAATATCAAAATATTTACTTTTGAGAAAATTTGAATAGAACTTTAACTTTGATGTATGCTTTCAAAGTGACATTGGCCAGCATTTTATTTATGAAGCTGTTCTTGGTTAAGTATGACTTTAGCTGTTTTACCATAATGAAATAGAGCAAGACAACAAATCTAATGCAATAAGTAACTTAAAAGAGAAAAAAAGTGACATTGGCTCTTTTAGCTCCAAGCCACCCATATACACACATGTACGGGGAGTACCGAAGCAGACCACTACTATCACGGGTCCCTTTTCGACCACCTTCGCTCCTCAGTGATTTCGTGTCCACTGATCAACATTATAACTATATAACATTAGTCATACTGGTAACGCTATGCTCAAACGAGTCTCTCAAAATTGGATCATCCGAATGGACCACCTTACACGTAGTCATGGCTAATATTTACATGATAATATTTTCAAACAGTAAATACCATAACATCCGAATGACAATTTCACGTACATGCAGCTCCACTTTGAAACAATCTTCCACCCAATCAACAACTAAACACCAATGATTGTAGTTTCAAAGTATTTTTAATTAATTAGTTTACATAAAGGTTTTTTATTTTTTTTTAATTGAATTTTTTCTTCGTCTACTTTAAAATATATATTTTGTTCATTATATGTCATATTAATTATGTTTATAAATAAATATCTTTTAACGTAATAAATTCCTGTACTATAGTTATAAGACTAATGGCCATTATTACAACTTGCCTTTTGTCAAAGGTAGAATTTTTGTGCCCGATAATTAGCTTCGCATTATTACAACTATCATTTTTTTTATTGTTATTTTAAATAATGATAATACAGTCGAACTTCCTTATAGTGAACTTCTATATAATGAAGCTCTTCCTATTATGAACTAAAATCAAGAACACAGCTTTTTCGTTTCACTTTCAATGTATTTCAATCTCCGTATAATGAATTTCCATACAGTGAATCTTTCTTAACTATGAACAAAATTTTGGAAACAAAAATACATTTTACGTATGTTTTTGTCTCCATATAATAAACTATTTTTAGCAGCTTTATTTTACACTATTTATGGAGAAAATAAGTAATATTTTTGGGATTCCCAAAATATAAAAATAAAAACAAAAAAGTTAATGATTTGCCTTTTAACATCAGTTGACCGAGTTCAGTGAACGAAAGTGATGCACCGGGGTAGTATTTCTC
The DNA here is from genome assembly GCA_941918925.1 of Phyto melanocephala. Lineage (NCBI taxonomy): Eukaryota > Metazoa > Arthropoda > Insecta > Diptera > Rhinophoridae > Phyto > Phyto melanocephala. Next base: position 101,579,367 of record OW799234.1, on the reverse strand, counting down.
TTAATAAAAGGGTATTAGTAATTAATAAAGTTGAAGAAGGGAGATCAAGAAAAAAATATATATTCCGTCCGATGAAGATATTCTAAGCAGTGTTTTAGATTATATCAGGTGACGATGAAGAGAAACTGGTTGGTGAAGTAATGACAAATACTGATAAAACGTCAGCCATATTAGAACACGTTTCCTCTTCACTTGACGTACTACGAACTTTTTTGGAGATGGTGTGCAACGTTCCGACAAATGTATTTAAAGGTCAAACAAAAAAAAACCTGATTAGTTTAAATAAATAAAAAACAAAAAAATATTTCTGTATAATAAAATTTCTATATAGTGAAATAATTGTCTGTCCCCGTGAATATTCACTATAGCGAAGTTCGACTGTATTTAATAGATAAAAAACTAATAAATGAAGGCCTAATAATGCAAAGCCAGTTATTTGTCATACAAAATCCTGCCTTTAACTAACGGCAAGTTGTAATAATGGCCCCAAGTATTGTTGTATAGGAAATTAAAACAAAATATTAATAAAAACAAGTAAGAGCACTATATTCGGCTGTGCCGAATTTTTTATACCCACCACCAATTTTGTGTACATTTAAACCACAACATTTATTATTTTGTTAATCGCTATAGAATAATCTCTTTATAATAAAATATGTATCACCTTCTTTGTAGAGGGTGGTTAAATTTTAAGGGCCCATGTTTAAGGTGAACCACATCTAAACTTCAACTTTTTTCTTGTATTTCATTTGACATTTCTCAATCTCAGACTAACTCAATTTGAACCGTGGAAAGATACGCAATCGAGCAACGCTTTTAAATATTAAAGATTTTTATAAAAATGGGCGTTCAAATCAAAATGGATTTTGTGCACTTCGTTATTCATTTGATCAACATAATCGTTCAAATTCGTCCACAATCGGGAGAATTGTAAAAAATATTTAAATGTCTGCAAAGCAGGTCTGTATAAAATGTGAAAACATCTGTGAGTGCCATCTTAGTTCGTTGAATGGGAAACATTGCTGTTTTTCACGATAACGTAGCAAAAAAGCAAGCAACCTCGACTCATCATCGTGCCCAACAATTGAGCATCAACAGTGTCATTGAAAATTTGGGCTATCGGATCATGGTGTGCCGCCTAGGTTGGGGGCCATTTGGCCGATATTTTGTTCCATACATAATTGAAGCATACAAATATTATCATTATAAAAATAAATGATAATAATTTCCTAAACAATTGGTGCTTTATTCAAAATCAACATAGTCCCTTAAAATTAAACCACCCATTATAACTTCGATATGCTAGTAAAATGTTGTCGTAAATTTAGTCTTTCAATGAAAGTGGCCGTTAAAATACGCGTGTCAATAAAGTTTCTGCTAATAAACATAACTTAGATATTTCAATATAGTCCTTTAGTATTCCAAAATCTTTATTCATAGAGAATTTACATGAATTTAAGAGGAAGAAAGTGAATTTAAGGTTAAATTTTAAGGGCCACAGGGTGATTTAAAATATACATTCTCTGCATTTTTCTATAACGGGAAATTTATCAGTAAGATTTTGATTTTTAAACTTCTATAACATTTTACTTTTAAAAGATTTTCAAACGAAATAAGTTTTGTATAATTTTAAAATTTGTTAGCCATTAGTACAAGAAAATAAATTGTTTATAATGTTTAGAGATATTTTTTTTTTACTTAGGTCAAAATTTTCCTAAATTCCCATTTTTAATAGAGCATAACTTCAGGAGAACATAAGCATAAGTTGTTAGCATGCCATCTAGTAGTTGCTAGTAGAGTCATCTATCTTATCATCTTTATCTTATATTTAGCTACAGTACAATAAATGTCGCAGTGTAAGATGAATAAATGCTAATATATATGACTAATATATTTTCATAAAAATTTTAGGAAAAAAGTGTGCGTGGCACATCTATTTTTCCGTTATAACGAAGACTTTGACCAAAAAACCATGTTTGCAATATTTCAGAATCGTACATATAGTTTTGTCAGTTTTATTACGTTTTAAATTTGAAATATACACTGTGCAGTATAAATTTTCGTAAATTTTTATCTATAACTCTTTTTCTAATTCATAGATTTGAGCGATTTTCAGGGAAAAGTATTCTTTTGACTCGATAAATATATATCCGAAGTTTCATGACTACGTTTATGCGTCTGGCCACAATTCAAAAGTGAAAGTGGGCGTTATAGTAGGCGTGTCAAAGTTGTTTTTGCTAATGAGTACAACTTAGGTGTTTCAATATAGGCCTTTATTATTCCAAAATCTTTATTAATAGAGAAATTATATGAATTTTAGGTAAAACGTTATATGGGAGGTGGGCGTAAAAGTGGGCGTGGTACCTTAATTTTTTGGCATAGTAATTAAATTTCCTAGGGGGATAGACGTAGCAAAATTTATCATCATACTTCTAATTTTAGCGGTTTTATGAGCTTTTAAATTTCATTAACGGTAGATAACGTGAAAAGTGGGCGTTATAGTAGGCGTGTCAAAGTTATTTTTGCGAATGAGTACAACTGAGGTGTTTCAATATAGGCCTTTATTATTCCAAAATCTTTATTAATAGAGAAATTATGTGAATTTAAGTTAAAACGTTATATGGGAGGTGGGCGTAAAAGTGGGCGTGGCACATTTATTTTCCGTTACAAGAAAGCGTGTTACCAAAAAGCAAAGTGTGCAAAATTTCAGAGTCGTACATCAAATTTTGTTGCTTTTATGACATTTTTGTTTTTAAATATTCCGAAAAATACACTGTGCGGTATAAATTTTCGTACATTTTGATCGATAACTCCTTTCCTAATGCATAGATTTAGACAATTTTCGGGGAAAAATATTGTCTTTACCCAGGAAATATATATTCGAAGTTTCATGAGTCTACGTTAAGGCGTTTGGACTCAATTCTATTTTATTCGATGTTCGAAGGACACGGTTTTTTCGACCTACTCTTGCTTTTCGAGCTATAACTCTCTTCCTAATATTCCAAAATGCCAAACAAACCTTGTCTATAAGAAAGATTCTGGCAAAATTTGAGCCCCCTAGCTTTCTCGGTGCGACCTCTATCGTGCTTTCAACAGACGGACAGACGGACAGACGGACGGACATAGCTAGATCATCATAAAATCAAACCCCGATTCAGAATATATATACTTTATGGGGTCTAAAATGGATATTTCGATGTGTTACAAACGGAATGACAAAATGAATATACCCCCACCATTTTTTTGGTGGCGGGTATAAAAATTTTACTTTATGAACCTCACGACGAATAACCCATCATAAGTGCCATATTCATAAAAAATATTTAAGGTTTATGAAAGGTTTATTTGAGAGGCTTAGATATACGAAAGATGTTGTACAGAAATTTCTTAATTAAGTCTTTAAAAAACTAAAAAAAAATTTGTATGAATACGGCAAAACATTTAAAACTTGCTATCGTAACTACCGTATTCATAAAAAATATTTTAGTTTTACTGGAAGCTCTTTTAAAAAATTTCTCAACAACATATGTCAAATTAGTCTTAAATAATTCTATAATATTTTTTATGAATACGGCAGGTATTATACATAAATAATTAGTTCTGTACGAAACTAGTAAGAATAGTTATTATTTAAGAGAAAATGCTTTAAAATTTCTTTCATTTAGTGACAGTATACTAAGACAGGTGTTGGAAATCCCATCAAAACTGTTTGCGACGTATTTCTGCAACATTGAGTTACAAGTACATATATAGTTGTTATGGCAAATACATACGTTTGTAAGTACGTTGTACTAAATTTACTCATGTACGATTTTTTTTTAACCTGAAAATAGTTTTACACATTTAGCAATCTTGTAAATTATTTTCAATAACACTGAAATCAAACTGAGTTTTTATACAAGTATTGCTTGCATAAAAAAAAGATTTGTTTTAATTTTGTTAATATTTTATAAAAAAATACTAATGTGCTGTTTTTGCAAGCCGATTGAGTAATTGTCTTAGACGATTTATGTGTAATTTGTTTTTGTTACAATAACAAAATACACATAAATCGTCCAAGACAATCACTCAATCGGCTTGTAAAAACAGCACATAAGATAATAAGAAAATTTATGTAAAATTTCTTTATATAAATAAAACAAATATCGAGAAACGGGGTTATAGAAAATTATATCTATATGACTATTTTGATAAGAAATGAATGCTTTAGTAATAGTGGGCGAGGCACCTGTCATATGAACAATATACAAAAATTCGTATATCTGGGAAGCGATAATAGTTAGAGTACCCAAATTTTGCAAGAGACACTTTGACGTCTATATGATTATTTGAATAAGAAATGGTTGATTTAGTAATAGTAGGCGTGGCACTTGCAAAATAAATATATTTTTGAACTATAGAATTTTTATTTTATTACGATGGGGCTGGCGAAGCACACCGGGTATTAGCTAGTAACAAATAAAATAATTTGTCTAAAACTTTAATAAAAAAAGACTAAATTATGAAAGCAATAAATTTTTTATATGCCACCAAAACCATTCAGTTGTTAAAGTGTGAAAGAAAACTAGTACAGAGAAACACATAAGACTTGCTAAAACAACAGTAGCTTAAGTGCCAAAACTTTTTGATGGTATTCTTATTCAAAAAAAAAAAAAAAAAAAAGAAAAAATGATAAATGAAATGTTACTTGCTTTCACAACTGCATATAAAATTACACATTACCCACATTCATCCATATGCAAGAATTCAAACGATAAATTTCTGCAAGCACATGTTGTACAACAATAACTGTACATCCGACATCTGTTTGAATGAAACGGATGTTAGTACGAGAGTAAGAACGAGAGACTTTGGTGAGTGAGTGTTGTTGATTATGAAAGTGTTAGTTTATGTGAAGGTAGGCGAATTTGTTAATATGCATGTGCATATGTATGTTTTGTAGAGTGTGTGATAGCTGTAGTTTCACTTTTGTAATTTGTAACTTTTGTTTTGAAACAATAAATTAAACATATCATGTAAATGTCGCCTTTTTAATTGCAAGAATATTTTATTACATGTATGTAGATTTGAATGCAATTTTGTATGTATGTATGTATGTAAATTTGGTTTACATAATTTTTTTTTCTTTGTTAATGTGCTATTGATTTTTGTAAGTTAGATTTAATATTTTTTTTTTGCCTTTAACGAATTAGTTTCTGTTTCCTTTTCTTATATTTATTATGTAAATTATTATTATAATGACACTTTAATGTTTTTATAAATATTTGGTCATTAATATATATTTAAACTCATCCATACTGTTTCTTTAATTTTCAATTATGTTGTTTTTTTTTTGTAAATGTCACGCTAAGTATTTCTTCATATTCTGAAATATTTTTTTTTTTCTGCTTTTTATGGCGCAAAACAATAGTAAAGGAGAAGAAAATTGAAAAAATAATGTTAAAAATACTTTGCATATTATTTAATAACCAGCTAAGAACCACACTATAGCTTGGCGGAAAAGAGGAAAAAAAAAAGGATGATTAAATATAATGACTGTGCGTGAATAAAACTATGGTAAACCCTTACGACAATTATTGTTAGTAATATAGAGGTAAAGCCTTTTTTCTTCTTTTGTGTGTTAAAAAAAAAAGTTAGTTACACTCGCAAATTGTTTATGTGCAATATTTAAAAGGATCGTGTGAGTTTTATCATTTGATCAAAAATAGATATTAACATCTTTTGGAAAAAAAAAATAATATTAAATAAAAAAAAATAAGTTTTAAAGTTTAATTTTTTCAAGCACTACTTTTAGGAAAACTTTTAAAAACAAAATTTTTTTCCAAATATCTCACTTTTTCTTACTCGATTGTAGATTTAAACTAGAGTCTGCTTTAGTATAAAATGCGTACAGACCATCTTAGATCCAACAAAGAGAGAACTAATATATATAAAAAAAATATGTTAAGTTATCGTAGATATATTTAACAGAGTTATTTTTATTTTGTTTCGACATTTCTTTCTTTAAATTTTAAAATTTAATAAAAAATCCGTAATAGCTGTCAAAAAAAAATTTTTTATTTTTTTAAAAGCATTTAAAAAATATCATTATACCGAGTGGACCAAAAGTCAGGCCTGCGTGTAAAAATTGAATAATTTTTTTGTTTATTAATATTTTTTAATTTTTTTTTCAGATTTTATTCATCGATTCGTGTTACACCACCATGCAAAATTTAACGACTGAGCAACGAACGAAAATGGTAGAATTTTACTTTTCCAATGGGCGCTCAATTTTACTGACGCAACGAGCATATCGAAATTATTTCAACACCAGAAATGCACCTTACCAAACCACAATTAATCGTTTAATTGCACGGTTCCGACAACAAGGTGCAGTGTCAGGTTTGCCACGATCAGGAAGACCAAGAATAATACAGACTCAAGTGAACATTGATCGTGTACGGGTCAGTGTTGCAGAATATTCAGTAACTTCAACGCGAAGACGTTCTGGACAACTGGGCATCTCTAGAACATCACTTCAACGTATTTTACGTCATTTAAACATGCATCCATACAAGGTCCAACTGACGCAACATCTATTACCAGTTGACTACCATCAAAGACTAATTTGGGCAACACGCTTCGTGGCGTTGTGCGTAGAAACTAGAGAGTTTTTTAACAATTTAATAATGAGTGATGAAGCACATTTTCATCTAAATGGATACGTAGATAAACAAAATATGCGATTTTGGGGTACTACAAATCCCAGAGTTGTTCACCAGCGCCAATTACACCCCCTCAAGTGTACAGTATGGTGTGAAGTGACATCAGAAAGAGTTATAGGGCCCTACTTCTTCGAGGATGAAGTTGGTAATATAGTTACGGTGAATAGAGACAGATATCTCGCTATGCTTAATAATTTTGTACGCCCTGAGGCAGCCAACAAGTGGTTTCAGCAGGATGGAGCAACAGCACACACGGCCCGTGCCACAACGACGCTTTTAAATGAAATTTTTGACGACCGAATTATCTCGAAAAATTCAGAATTTAATTGGCCAGCACGTTCACCGGATTTAACTGCCCCTGATTATTTTCTATGGGGTTATCTCAGAGAACGAGTGTATGTAAACAAGCCTCAAACTATAGAGCAGCTAAAGAACAACATTAAAGCTGAGATCAGGGCAATAGAGCCTGAAACCTTGCGTGCAGTTATGCAAAACGCCTGTTTAAAAGCCCAATTGTGCATCGATGAAAATGGTGGTCATCTCTCTGACATTATTTTTCACAATTAAAATTTAGGTCATACAAAGATAATATTATAATTTAAAAAAAAATTTAATAAAATATAATAATAAACAAAAAAGTTATTCAATTTTTACACGCAGGCGCGACTTTTGGTCCACCCTGTATATACAAGCAATTTTAGTTAAAAGTATTTAATATTCTTAAATTATTAGATACAACATTGCTATGTTTACGAAAAAAAAATTTTTTGTTATGATAGTTTCAAAAAAAAAAGTGATTTCCAAGGTTATTCTCGTTTTTTTAAATATTTTTCATTAGCTTATCATATTGTTGCAGATTTATTTAATTTGAGTTACTTTCTAATTTCATTAATTCAGTTTAAATTTAACATTTCTTTTGGTTGTCTGGTTTTTCGACTAACATATTAGGTAATATACAGCGAAAACTTTGTATCATGTGAGGCATACTTTAAGGAGTTGTTATTTTTCCTACATATTTTTAGACATTAACATTTACTTATTAATTCAAATGTAATGTCCTCTGGTAATTACCAGAATGTACTCATGTGTATGTGAGGGAAATTTATGGAATATTACATATAACTACTACTAGATGGCACTGTCGCTACAAATAGTCGAATAGCACAGCTAACATGATCAGTATTACAACAGAGCTCTCTGCGCGCTTATTAAATTTAATATGATTATAAGTGTAAAACAACGAGTGTAATAATAAATAAATTTATTGTGTTAAGCATCTACTTGCTTATAACATTAATTGTTATTACTTACAATACAAACGATCCCGATTTATATAAAGGAAATATACCGACAATAAAAAAAAGTTTAAACGTAAAAATATATATAAAATTTTAAGTTATTAAAGAAACAACGATTTTTAAAGTTGTATTTTTAAAAGGAGTGCAGACAATAAATACAGCTAAGAGAAAACAGTACAGCTTTTATATTTTTGTAAGTCATATTCAATAGATGTGCATGAACATCTCAACTGGGCATTACTTATGGGGATGTGGGATACCAAGAAAAAATCTGATCTGCTTTAGTTTGGCTAATTCCAGTACCTATCCTTTATCGCATACATATCGCCCCGCAGAGAAATAATATCTGCCACGAGTTAGTTCACCGAAAGAACTAAAAGATGGTTGGAAACTTGGACTTGTAGTTTACCCCCAAGATAAATGTTCAATGAAAAAAAAAATAATAGAACACAGCCCCCAACAAAAGCAGACAACCAACGCATACGAATAAAAAATCAAGATTTAGAGATCTGCACCTTCAACGTACGTACTTTTTACAAAGCTAATTCAATGAGCTGAATGGCCGAGGTACTTTTCTGATGTTACTGCCATCTAGGAGGTAAGACGGAATATATAAAGTTTTACCAAACCGCCACAAACGACACATACAAATGCTGCCATGATACTAGACACGAGTTTGAATGTGGTTTCGTAGTCAGTAAAAGAATTAAAGATTTTGTTTCCAGGATTCCTCCGGTAGCTACTATATGCTTCAAGGTGAGGATTTTTGAAGCCTAATTTGTGCCCATGCTCTGACGGAGGACAAGGACCAGTAGCTCAAATATTAACACCATGATGTTAGCATTGTTCTAAGTGATTCTTACGCGAAAATCGGAAGGGAAAAGACATACGATCCAACAATCGAAGAATTCACTTTACACGAAAACACAGCTTAAGACTAATATGGAAGTGGTAGTATTAGTAAAAAATTTTGACATTCAAAAGGCATCTTTCGGATCCGTTCACTAATGAATGAAAAACCAAGTTGATCACACTGTTGAGGATAAAAGTCATTGTTCTAATTACTAGACGAGCGTACGATTCGAAGTGATAACATTAATTTCGATCATTACATTGTTGCAGGTAGAGTTCGCACTCATCTTAATCTAGCAAAAAGCACTCAAACGCACAACAAACTGTTAAAGCATACTCCACTCAACTAATCTAAGTGCTATAAGAGAGTCCTACTTATACCGATGATATATGCACAGAATGGTGACGTCTTGCACACTTCATGGAAACTGCAGTCCAATCCGCACTTGGGTTTCAAAAGTCTACCCTCAAAAATCCATGGTAAAATCAGGAGTATCGCAATGCAACAGCAGAGAAAAACGCTGGATACTTGGCATTATTGCAGTTCGCCTTAACGCGTGGAGTGCAAGGGAAGTACCGGAGAAAAAAAGGAAGGAGAAACGCTAAGTCCACCGCAAGAAAAGAGATATTAAAAGGAGCGCGTATAAGGAGATTAAGATGCATAGGAGTAGAAACGAATTCCAAATTTCTAACAAAAAGTAAAACCCCAAACAGAGTGCTTTGGTATTGGTAACAGATACTTAAAAGTGTACTGAGGACAACATGGAAACAATATTTTTTCATGTTTTTGCTATCAGATGACAATTCTGAACATTTTAATTTCTTGGAACTAGATACTAGGATTGCAGTCGTATCACGAATCTTCGAAGGGAGGGTTAGTGGCCGCCTTTCTCTACCTACCCTGCTAATGACTAAAAAAAACAAAACTTAAATGGAAGTCCATAACCTTGATGATAATGTTTTCATATTGAACAAGGAGTACGATTTTTGGCTGGAAGGGGATGAGAATAGCATTGAAAAAGCTTGGAACTCCAAGAACTTAGTGATTCATCGTTCAATATTGAGATAAAGAATAGCTATTCTAGGACTAGGTGATAGTAAGTGGAGAAATTTTATTCTCTCCTTCCCGGACAACTATTGAATTCATGTCTTCCGTCAACCAAAATTCATTACATAATTAAACGTACTTTAAGTTTTCAGTTAACTAAAGTACGAAGATTTTTTAATCATTAGAATAATATTATCCTAAAAAAATAACCATTTTTAAATCCTGATAATTTCAAACTTAATTTTGATTTTTATAATTTTATATTCGCTTCAGCAATTTCTTTTATTCTTTAATCCAATTTTTTTTCTGTGTTGTTTTTTTTTTTATTTCTATATACATACATACATATATTATTAATTTTCTTCAACACGCACAGCGGTCTAAGAAACAAATATTATATTGTATCTCCTTTTCGATTAAAAGAAAGGGGTGCAAGGAAAGAAAAAACTACGTGGTTATGGCAGTTGCTTTGAGACAAAAAAGGTCATGAAGTATTAAAGAAAATGGCAAAATGGTATGTTTTTTTGATGTTTTTTTTAAATGTAAATAGGGTCGGCTTAAAGGTTTTACATTTTATTTAAGATTGCCTTGATTTTCGATTTTTTTTCTTTCCTTTTAAAAAATGTCTTTTTATAGTATTAAAAGATTTGTAAAGAAATTTCTTAACATTTTTTTGATTGCTTAAACAAAGTTAGTTTTTGATATAAAAACGTTGTTTTAATACATCAGGTCTATTGCAGTATTTCGAACAAATACCCAACTCAAAGGAGCAAACAGTTGGACATCAAATACATATTATTACGAAAAAAGTATTATTTCATTGAAGTTTAAAAATATGTATGTATATATGTGAAAGCTTTTTACAGGTGGTCTGCACAACATCTGCCCATTCTACCTTACCTCTTATGTACATAAAATAAGTATTTATTGTATTGTAACAGTTAAATAATATTTTCTTTTTTTTCTGCCCTTTGGAAAGTTATTATCGCTTCTAGGTTGGTCAATTTCTAAAAGTTCTTCAACTTACATAAACAATTTTATTTGTGTCACTATTTTATACTGACTGTTAATAGCATCCTAATGTAACTATAATTGTCATGGCAAGCGCCGTAAATGTTAAAAGGCTAAAAAAAATATCTAAATACCATCAAGATTAAGTTTCGTTAATTAAGTATTTAAGAAATATGAACGTAATGTTATTAAAAATATTACAATTATATCGATATGCCTAACGCTATGGAAAATTAAGTTACTTGCTTGAAAAATGGTTTATTTTTAAAATATTATACGATTTGTCGGCTTTGCAGAAGGCATTACATAATTTTAAATAATTAAGAGTACTATAAACACCTATGCCGAACTTTGTGTACCCTTCACACAGTTTGTACCATCATGCAGTAACCAAATATGTAGGCAGTGGATAAAAAAAGGGAATTCACAGATTCCTCACTGTAACAAAAGCCTACACATTGACTGAACGAACTAAGAAAAAACAATTAAGAGCATTAATTTCGGCTATGCCAGATCTTAATATGCCCTTCACAAAAGTGTAGATACGTGGATTGCATTTTCGAAACCAGCTACGATTTCATTATCAACACTCTTTATCGTTATACTCATATGTAATTTCTAAGATCAGTATTTATGTTACAATTTAATGGAATTAGAATTAGGAAATCATAGTATTTTTTTTTTTCAAATTTGTCTTTTCTTTTCCTATTGAATGACATTTTTCCATATCTTCATATTAATTCCATTCGACTAAAATCGAAATAATTTTAAAAATGTGTGAAACAATTTAATTTAATTTAGAAAATGTTTTAGGAAGTTAAATAATGAAATAAATTAACTTGAGCCAAAATAAACACGATTTTCAATAAAATTAATTTATTTAACTTGATAGGTTGGACTGGAAAAGTGGGACTCTAAAGTCGAAACCTTTAACGGGTATATATGTATCCCAAATTCGTATATTGTGCGCTCTAAGTAATGAAATTCCCTAATAAAACAATAATCCAAATTCCATCAATATATCGACTAGGTCAAGAACCCGGTCCCTGCAATGTAATTCCTTAGGGCATCGCATTTAAAACGTCAAAACGCAGGACATTGCTCAAATGCTTTGTGAGTCTTCCCATCCGAGCTAGATGAGTTGTTATCTCCGTGTGACCTATTATTGTACTAGCTTATTTCCTAAGTGATGGTCTACCCTATTTCAGAATCTCCTATGATTTCTCAAGATTTGGGTCACCCCATAGTATATTCACCTTAACGACATCAGTATTTTGACATGTTCCTCTATCGCCAAACCTTAAGTGTTTTCCAATGTTGTCCATGAAACTGTTAAAAGCAATGAAACTAAAATGAAAAATCCGAGTGACTTAATTTCACTGTAATTGTCACATAATACTTTTGTAATATTTACTTTAGATAAGATTACAGATATTTTTTGGTATCTGGTCTTATGGTCTCTTATTAGTCATTCACCCACTGTCAGAAATCTAGAAGCGGCCAAGACCGGTTCATGTATCACCTGTATTTGAATTGGCCGAGTTAATAGTATTTTCTCAATATCAATTGTTGATGTGGTTTCCATGGCACCGCATATGCACTCAATTTGAAATATTTGAATGAGTTTTACATAGACCGATATTCACCCCACTATTAAGGTGCTACGTAAGGATAGGTCATAGTACGTTCGTACATAGCTAGGGTGACATCTTTTGGCCTATGCCCTATTTAAAGACTATAGCTCTTCTACAAACTAACTTGATAAATTTTTGAGTTCCCATGGCTCAGCTGTTTGGTTGAATATATGCGACAATTATAAGTTGTATACATGCCTTTTGTTTTTACTTACTTTACTTATATATTGATAATATTATTATTTAAAATATAATCAAATCAACTTTAATTGCAAATAATTTATAAATAACAAACATTAGGCCTGAGGCCTTAAACAACTAATTCATTGATCCATATTATAACATCCCTCTACATCAACAAATTCAAATAAATTTACCAAACAACAATGTAGGCGTAGAACTGATTTTTGTGCCAAACAATACACTCATACGTCTGAGTGAGCATTTCTGTAACACTTGCCCAGCGAAAAAGTTTGAAAATGGTGCAAAGTGAATAATGTTTTTAGGGTAGTTAAATTATTTACAAAGATTTATTATAAATGACTAAATAAATGTGAAATAATTTCTAATAAAACAAACACAATCATGTAAAATATCTTAAACGACTCTAATAAACATGGGTTCTATTGGAATGGAGTATAGTTCAATATTATATTCATATAAGAACATGGTTTTCAAAGACATATACCAGTTAAAATCATGAATGTTTTTAACTAAATTGAATTACTTCATCATCGGTTGTACCACGGCAAAATTACTTTTTCATCATGTTTTTTTCTTTTTATTTTTCTTGCTGGGTATGAATAAAATTCTTGCCATTACCTAACCCCCTGTTTACCTATTCCTTTGTTTAATGATTTAACAACAAGTTAACCATAAATTAATTTAATTTTCATTATAGTCGCTGTTCTGATTTCACTTACAGACGACAGAGCAGACAACCATTGAAACTTTATACATATTTTACAACAATAGACTTATTTAAGGAATAAAATAAAATTTCTAATAATAATTCATTCATTAAAGCCATTTGCTTAATTTAACGCCAAATGTCACTTACACTCTACAACACTTTATAAATAAATTGTAAATAATATAAATAACCAAATCAAAGAAAAGAAAAAAAAAACAAGAGAAAATGTCAAAATAGAAACCAGAAGATATTAAAGATTAAATAAAGTGCATTGGATGTTGTATAAAACAGAAATGAAATTTATAAATAAAACGAATAGACAGTGACAATCATTGGAAATATTTAAAGATAATGACATTATTTGCTGTTGATATTTATTACTTTCTATACAGTGCATACAGAAAATAAGTTTAAGCGCATCATATTTTTCGCTTTTATTGATTTAATATTTTTATAACCTTCGCACAGTGAAAAAGGGTATATGTAAGTTTGGCATTCCGTGTGAAATTTCTACAATTTTCATTTCCGACCCCATAAAGTATATATTTTCTGAAAGCTTATGAATAGGGGAGTCGATTAAGCTCTGTCAGTCTGTTAGGTCACCTCGTTTTATTTTTTAACACAAAAACAACATACAACAACAACATACATATATACAGACATTTTATGCTGATTAGAGTAAACGTGGCCTCGAACCCCAGCTGAGCCCAAAAAAAATTTTTTTACTTTTTTTTATTTTATATAAATATTGTTTATATTTTTATAATTTTTTAATTTTTTTTTGTATTTTTTTCTTATTTTTTAATATATTTTTAATATTTTTTTTTAATTTTTTTTTTAATTTTTTTTTTAATTTTTTTTTTTAATTTTTTTTATTTTATTGTTATTATTTGTATTTGTTTTTTAATTTTTTTTATTTTTTTGGTTTTATTTTAAAAATTTTTTTTTGTTTTTAAAATTCTTTTTTTATATTTTTTAACACACATACGTAAATTTATAATTTTACAATAGGATGTTTTTATATATGTATGTTTTTTATGTGTATGTAAATTATTTTATATTAATGAGATGAATGGTTTTGGTAGGTAGGTAGGTAGGTAAGGCTGGTGCAAAGTTAGCCTCACACCTTCACTCGGAGACCATTACGGTCCATTGTGACGCCTTAATAGAGAGAAGAATACAATAAGAATAGAAATATTTAGGATAGAAGAGAAAGAGAAGCAGACAATTCCAGAGTCTCCGGCGGGAATCGAACCCGCAAACGCTAAACAACTGACTTGTCCTTTACTGACTGGTCCACAGGGGCACTCTGATGAATGGTTATACAAGCAATTGTTATTGCTTGACTACTCGCTGTAAAGGGTATATAAGATTCGGCATGGCCGAATATAGCACTCTTACTTGTTTAAATAAAAATTAAACCCTAAATTTATATTATTTATATAAAAATGTATTTGAAATCATTATATATTTATTTCTATTTTACATCACTACATTTGAATTATTTGATTTCGTTGTTTTTGTGTTTGCAACTTAGATTATAAAACAGGAAACTCTAAAAATAAATTTTTCTTTATTTTGACGGCTTGCAAATAGCATTCTTTTGTAGGTAAAAAATAGATAATATTTAAAATGGTACAGTCTTATAGTCTAAAGTCATAAAAGGTTTAGTTTTTTATGTAAATTTTTGTATATTTGGATATTTAGATGCGTGGATTTATCACGCTGAAACGGCTGAGCGTAGCTTAATTAAATTTTGCATACAGCGAAACAACAACCATGATTAGTATATATGTAGTTTAAGTCTACATTTCGTTGGGTGTACAGAAGAAAAACTATAAAGATATTTTTCGATAAATCGTTAAATGTTGTACTACAAAGTTGTTTACGAACAACATCAATTAGTTGAAACCCTTATTTATTTAGTCATGGCCAGCATTCTTGGAATTATTAAAAATATTTATTTCATTTATTTAATTAAAGAAAATTAATAAATTATCTGATAGCATTAAAATTTCTTGATATTGTTTCTTGGGCTGCAATGCGACGAGCTGCCTCTTAAATTTGATCGATACTATAATTTTCTACATTTTTTTTATGCTAGAAAATACTTTTTTATGCTTAATATTTCATTTCATGTTTTAGAATTAAAACAATAACGAACAGCAATGTTTTCCATCTTCAGTTTTCGGCGTTGTTTTGAAGCCTGATAAAACACCTATAGCTGTTTAAAATATCTGAAAAGTTTAGGAAAGCAATATGTACTATTTTATAATAATATCTTTGCAAATTTGTTATTATTTTGCATAGTTTTATATCTTCTTTGCCTTAGCAGTTCACAAATTTGACTAAATATATTGTATCACTTTTGTTGGAAAAGAGTAGAATCCAGAAGCAAAAGTGGTAAATATTTCTGCTGTATTAATACGACATCTGGTATAATTTGCATAGTTTGGTAAAAGCTACTAACTTTGAATACCTTTAAACATACAATTGGTATAATAGTAAACAGTCATAAAAATAAAATGGCTACAATCGTATATCATTAAACAAATAAAGCACATTTTGTTTTGTATTGTTCTGCTAAAGATTTACACGGTACTGTATATTCATATATTTGTTTGTTTGTTGCTACAAACACTGAAGGGAATATACATACATAAAACACATAACAGCTGTTAGAAAAAAGCCATACCATGTCAATTTTGTTTTTATTAATTTTCATCTTACACAATCTAGCCATTGTTGGCTGTGTACTAGATATAAAAGGTTTCATTCTTAAAACAAATACTGTAAAAAATATAATAGAAAAATGTATTTTACGCCTTTAGGGTTGTAAAGACTATAAACATTTGCACTTACGAAAAAAAAACAGAAAAAAAGCGTAGAATTGAAATGGCATTGAAACCTTAGAAAAAATTAAAACAGCAAACATTTTAACATGTATAATGATAAGCTTTGGTTTTTTAATTGCCGTTGTTGAACGTGCAAAAGCACGACAAAAATAACAAACATAAAAATATGACTAACAGTAGGTCGAAAGTATTAATAAATGGGTTAATTTCAAAAGACTCTTAGGAATTATCGATATTAATGATGTAGATTGTAGCAAATAATTTTTTGTGAATCGAATAATTTAACTCCTGTTAACGTAAACTTGTATTTAAAAATCAAATTTTGTATGAACATTTTTTTGGGCATTATTCTATAATGATAAAAGGATTATCGACAACTTTGTATGTACATGAGACTTTAACATACAATTTTGTAGGCATTGTATAAGTATAAACTAAATTATGGAACAATACTTTTTAGAGTCTATTTTTGTCTGTCTGTTGGATTTCTTTTTTTTGGGGATATATAAAAAAAAAAATGTAATGATAAATAAAATAAATATGTAATTAACCAGAAATAATTCTAAAGCGAAAGGAAGGAATAATTTGAAACATCAACGATACTGAACCTTAATTATTTCTCAGTATCCGTAAAAATATGGACTGTCGGTTAGAAATATGCCAGCGCAGCTTTGGCTAGCATTTGGCCGATAATTTGTCTGACATTTAATTTTTATATATTCTTGTATCTTAATAAAAAGTATTAAGAAAATTCACAAAAAACTTTTGGTTTTGCTTACAAATAACAAACTGCGTTTTGATTTGACCACCCTGTACTTTGTTTAGCGTGATGTTACCTCATTTCAAAAAGAAAATAGAATAGAAAACAGCATATGGAATGGTTGTTTAAATGGTACAAGAAGGTTAGTTGTAAATAAATGCATATTCGAATAAGACAGAAGTAGGAATATACAAAAAAATTTCAAGTAAAATGTACAACAATGACATTAGAATTTACATTAAATTAAAAATCATACAAAAGCATTATTGGGGCCGGCAATATAGACCGGGTTCCAGTACCACTATGGCACATTAAGCGCAACTACTTAGCAAGCGAATAACCGGTAAAAAAAAATTGTGATTTGCATTTATCCTTAAAGAGTGGCTTACAATTAAGAGAGATTAAACAAAACGACGTAAAGCGAGTTCGTCAAACCTAAAATAGCAGTTAAGAAATCTGTAACGAAAATTTTTTAACAACTCTCCAAATGACTTATACGTTATTGTATCTGCTGAATTTTTTTCTTTTAGTTCTTTTTATGTCTTTTTATGTACCAAAACAAACATGTTTTTAAATGTATTTTATTGTTACGGTCTTTACGCGAATATTCTTGACGACGTGTAAATTTAAACATGTAGAGTGAGAAAAATATTGAGTGTTAAATATGTTAAAAACATATTTTTACCCTTAACCTCTGGTGCCAAGGGTATACTACTTATAACTTTTTTTTATAACATTTTTATTCCCTTTAAAATTTCTACAAAATTTATTTCTCACCCAAAAGCCTTACTTACCACTAGTAGTGGTACTAGGAAGATAATTTAACGATGTCCGAAACTCTATTATGTTTCACAGACAGATGTATGAAAACTTTTGGTAATAAGCAGCTATTGAAATATAAAAATATCGTGACAAACATTGCATCATTTTCAAACTGTAAATTAAATAAATTATTTTCTTTTAAACGATAATAACCATTTTAAGCCATTGATTTAGATTGTAAATCAAATCTCACGTTAAATCACTATTTTTATCAATATCTTGTTTAGGGTGCTGCTTCACCCGAAACCATCACAATTCCCGAAATGAAATTTTGAAACCAAATTCTTTATATAAAACTAGACGAACACCGTTCGAATTGCAGATTCCAACATAATTTTTGTATTGTTTTCAGTAGAGAATAAATACTTTTAAAATTATTATTATTATTTACAACTTAATTAGTATTTCTTAAAAAAAAATCATCACTTTAATAAAACAAAGAAAAAGCTTAATTATCAAAATTTAAAAGTTAATTTTTAATTTTAAGATTTTCTTAACAGATTTTCGATTTTGCAATGAATTTATTATATTTTAGAGTTTTTTTTAAATACATTTTTAAATATTAAACTAAACTGAAAAAAGTTTTTTTATCACCATTCGTCAGATCTGCGACGACAGAAAGAATTTGCATCTCAAAATTTTTAACTCAAATAAGAAAGTTGTTACCACAGTGGATCATAAAGAGATTATTCAAAATGGCAGTTTATTAAATTTGTTTCATGTCAACTAAAAAAATTTACCTTAAAACCTCTTGTATAAAGTTTAAAGCGAATAACAATTATAATGTTTTAAATTTTTTTATACTGTTTAAACTGTAATATAGTTTGATCATGCAAATTATTAAAAACCTTTGTGTATTTTGAAGTCTTTAGGCAAAACTATGGTAATATGGCAAAAACAACTGATTTTAAATACGTAGTGTCATGCCAACTTTAAAATAAGCCTATGGAAAGAGTTTATCGGCTTCAAAGATTATTTTAACAATAACAAAGCCAAATTGGCAAGCCTACTGTCGAGTTATAGCATGACCTTCCGAAGCCATTCAATTTATAAAAGGTGTTTTTTCTTTGTAACCCCGATCAAACTAATAAGAGAGTTAAATTTCCTTCAAACTATCATTCTGCGCTTAGTTTTCATTATAAGTAATCACTGTTTTCTCGCCAAATCATTAAAAATGTACTGAAGCCTAAACTGGCGCTACTTAATTACCTAAATTAATTTTGAATATTAGCAATAGATTTCCGCAATCTATTGACGACTTTTTGTGTCCAGAATTGAGGCTAAAATTTCTTAGTAATAATTTTTTCTGCATATGGAACAAATCCACAAAGGACCATATAGACTCTAATACATTAAAAAAAAAATTAAGGGGTTTAATGCAGGCGTTATTGAGATAATTAACGCATCATTAAAAATGATTTTGATTTGAATGATTTGAATTACATTTGATTCATTCGAGATGTGGTTTCAACATGATGGCACTATGTATGATATGACGACCGCAACTGTTTATTTATTGACATCAAAATTTGACAAAAATATTATTTTATAAAAAAGACCTATTAAATGTCCTCCACCTTCGTGCAAGCTGACTCTGGTTAGATCATTTATGTGAAGCCACTTAAAGTCATTGGTTTCTGATGTTTAACCAGTAACAAATAACTCTCTGGAGATCAACATTATTTATTTTATTCGTTACATACGGTAAACAATGCCGTATATCACAATTAGTCGTACAAAATGTTCTGTATTAAGAACAGCGGTGGTGGCCAGAAATTCGACATTATTTTCAAATATTAATATGTATTGACCTTTTGAATAAAACATTTATTTTTTTTGTTAAAATTTCATTATTTTTTTTGTTCATGAAGCTTGAACAAAGACCCTGTACATATACGATTTTAGCAATTTGGTTCTCATTGTTTTGCTGTAATTATAAATATGGTGAAAATTATGAAAAGTTAAATGTCTGTCAACAGCAAAACTTTGTATAATTTAATAATCTCGTATCATCAACAGATAATTTTTAACATGTAAAATATAAAATTTTAAGCCGACGAATCATCATTTGTACATGATTTTGTATTCGTGTTAAACAAAATGTTCAAACTGCTTAATATACATCAAGGCGCTTTTCTACAGAACACTTAATTGAAAAGTCATTGGCAGATATTACAATTTAGTCAAAAGCTTAATCAAATTTAAATAATATCGAAATGCGAAATGTTTATATAAAACTAGCAAACCCCCTGCACACTTCGTAGTGCAAAAAAGAAAAATAAAAAACCAATTCGAATTCATTAAAATTAGGGATAATTTGCTTTTATTGTAATGCTCTATGGTAAACAACATTTGTTGTTTTTCCATTTTCGGTGTAAATATACAAAACCGATGGCTTGCCAACGCGCGAACAGGCTTCATTCAACTGTCCATGTGAGAAAACTGGATACTCTAAATTCACTCCACAAATTTCTAAGGATTGGTCTTGCGCCTTATTAATGGAAACCGCAAACGCAAGGCGAACAGGAAACTGAAGTCGTTTAAATTCAAATGACATATCAGACGTAATCATTGGGATGCGTGGAATAAATACATCTTCGCCTTTGAATTTCAAAATACATGCACACAATGCAACTTATTTTTATATATATAAAGAAGAGATAAAGTATTTTCCCTAAATGGGGATTTCCTCTTCCCCTACTCTTATTCACTTATTCTTCTAGTGCCTTTTACAAAGTTTAAATGCTGTAGCTGTTACGGTTTTTGAAATATTTTAAATAATGTAATTTGCTTGTATAGGGGGTCTCTCTTCCCCTGAGCCTATCCTACCAATTTTTTAGAAAAAATACAAATTTTATTCTCCGAGTGGAGGACGTGAAGTTTGAATACGGTAGCTGTTACAGTTTTCAAAATATAGCAAAATATATTTTTTCTTTGAAATGGGAGTACCTCTCCCTCTGATCCTATCCCAGATATATTTTGCCAAAATAAGGCACTTATTGTTAAATTACTCGTACAAAATTAGAAGCTGGTATCTATTTAAGTTCCTAAATTACGACATAAAGTATATTTCCTTTATATGAGAGGTGCTACGCCTAAAATGGCTATAACTCATGAACCAATATCCATTCAGAGACCGTTTATACATAAAAACCTTTTTACTGACGTAACCTTTCACACGAACTTCAAAATCGGTTCACGAATTCCAGAGAACATCAATTACTAACACAATGCAACTTATTTTTATATATATAGAGATAAATATAAATTAACATTGATACGTATAGAACATGTCGGCAACATAACATTTTCCAGTTTGCTTCTATTTGTTTGCAAGTGAAAAAAAAAAATAATTTCTTGCATTAAATATTTGCTGACTTATTGCCCACAATTATTAAACGTTTTTAAGCAGACATCATGAGTTTGATACTGCATTTAAGTAAAAATACAAAAACTGCTTAAGTGTTTTTACAAATAATCCAAAACTATTCAATTTTAAATTATTTATAATAATTAATTTAATTTAGTTTTTTTAACTTCGATGACTGAATAGAATGCATATGAAATTTTTTGAAATTAAATTGTTATATATTGATACAACTCATTTGTATACTTAAATAATTATCCAATTTTATTAAAACTAATCTCCCGTTTATTAATATGATCAATTTTAGATAATATATAAATTGATTACCAACAACTTAATGAAAATATGAATATTGACGTAATTATTCCAAATAGTCTTTAAATACATTTAAACTTAATTTAAAATTACATGAGTGTATATATATATACTATACTTGTGAATAATAATCACCATTAAAAATATATTGTGTTTCAAACCAATATTTTATTTATTCACATAATTATTGAATATTTTTTATATGTGGGTCAATTATTATGGTGACAATAGAACAAATGCTCTATGTAAGCATTTTTATTTAGAGGGACATTTGTTGATTTATTTAGTACCACTGTACAAAGGGTTAACTATAATGATGACTTTGTGTGTTTTTTTTTATTTTTGCTTTATATCTCTGTTTATAAGTATTCACAATCCTACACATTGATGTACAGGAAGTCATTTTGTGTTTGGTAATCCAAATTCGTCATGTCTTAAGTGATGACTTAGAATTTAAAGACACTTAAGTTTGAAAAAGTCGCAAGAGAAGAAAATATCTAAAAAACATGAATAAGCAAACATCAATATTTAAAATGTGGTTGACGATAATATCATTGATTTTTAATTTTTATTTTTTTGGAATATTCAATTAAAAAAACTATACTTTTTACACCCCAAATATTACTTTTAGTAAGCTTAAGCACTGTTTTAACTATTTTTTTTTAATTTAAAATCATATTAAATGATTTTCATAATTGTTTTAATATAAATCAATATATTTTTTTTTCAATTTAAAGGCTTTTGAACACTTGCACTAAATTTTTGAAATATTTAACGTATATTTGTTTTACATATATTTAATTTAATTTTTTTCTATTTATGTTAGTTTTATTTTTTTTTGGTTTAATTTGTATTTATTTTCTATTTTGTCTTTGTTAGGTTACATTATAAATTTGAAAGCTTTTTACGATATAGATTAAAAAAACTAGTGTCCTTAACTTCACGCCGCCGTGGCGTCTGATACACGTAACACGTAACACCGCAATGAAGCAAAACTTTTTGGTGCCGAAAACTTACAGCAGCTAACAATACGGAAATACAAAAGGAAAACAACAAACACACACCCGTATACACAGTTGCTCTCAATCGCAATCGCTCGCTTGCATACATACAACGAATAACACTCTTTACCCTAATAAAAAAAATAAAAAGAAACATACACACAGGCACATTTTTTTTAATATTAAACTACTGAAATACACTAGTAGAAAAGTCATAATAAAATATGGAATAAAATGAAACTCTAGTCAATGCAAGAATTAAGAAAAAAAATCAAAAGAAAAAAAAACATGCGATAAGCATGTCATAATATAGTACATATGTATGTATGCATGAATGTACGCTTATTTAACCATCAGCACATAACAGCACGTGTTAAAAATAACAAAAATTAAACCTTAATACTACTCTCTGCTCTAAACTATATGCTTTCGAGTTTGTTTTTTTTTTTTTCATTAATTTGTACTCTCACCCTGGTTAGGAGCAACACAAGAATGTTGAATTTTTAAATATTGAGCAAAACCTGTCTTTACTGTGTTGAGTTTTCAGTGTTGTGTCTCTTCACTTTTCTGTTGTTGTTTTCTTTATCACATTGCCTATTTTTTATATTTTCTTTCGCCAGTGTGTTTTTTTAGTTTATTTTGGTTTCTATTTCATGTTTGATTTTTGTTTTAACTTGCTTTCGAAAATACGGTGGTGCAAAATTGTGTGTTTTAAAAGCAAACTAATTCCAGAATGAACAAATTGGAATCAAGAGTGTAAAGGTAGCCATTTTTAATGACTCTATGATATTTACTTCAACATGCATGTAACTTCATACACAAACTGTTTTAAACACTTCATATAAACAAACAAAATCTACTCATGAAACATTGCCTTTCATCCAATATGCATGATTTCTATGCACTTACATATTAGTAGGAAGTGCAATCCATTAATAATTAGTATAAATACATGATCTCCAAGCCATAAGTATTTTAACATAAATTAAATTAATTTGTCAGCAGTTAAACCCTTGTGAAATCACTTTTGTTCATCCTTTTTTTTTCTGGGAATAGCATAAGAAATAAAACGTTTTAATGTTAATGGATTTATATTAAAACTTTAAGGACCATTTTTAGTTAAAGGTATGACTTTGAAGGACCGATAAATGGCTTTGCATTGTAAAGCCTTAGGTTAGGTTAGGTTAGGTTAGGTAGAGCAGGCAGATTGTAGAAAATGTTATGTCCGAACATGAAAAATGTTTTAAAAAAATTTTTGCCAGTGTATAAAGTAAACGATCTAGATTACAAACTAACACCTTTCAGAATTTTTTACGTCTGTGTTTCTGAACTCAATAGACTAAAAAACTGATTGATAAAATTTACTATTTATTTAAAACCGGGGTATTTCAAAGAGAAAAATTTAACAAGTAAATGAATAAATGGTACAATCATGTTAAAAAGAAACGAATAAACTGCAGAAGGTCTAGCATTAATAACAGGAAACCAATAGCTTTCACTATCGACGATATTAGAATTTTTCATAAAGTTAGTACAATACCAAAATATTGTTGGTGGTGGGAAAGAAGATCGGTGGTTTTTTTTTTGTTAGTTTGCTTATTCATACTGTATTTTTTTTTCTTTAACGTTTATTAATTCATAATATTGTACAAACTTAAACTATAATAAACACTAGTTAACAATATTAATTTTTACACATTTATACAAAGTCCCAAAAACGAGCTCTCGAGTATTATTAGTATGGCTTAGATTTAGATTTTCAAAAAAAAAATATTTAGATTTTGTACTTCAAATGGAGAAGATATATATTTTTTTTGTATAATATTAGATTGTAATGAAAAAAATTGTTCAAAAACATTACATTTATATGGCAACCGTTAAAAACTATGGTCGAAAAGTAAAAAAAGGAAGAAAAAATATAATAGATTATTCACCAAAATTTTCGACACTGTAAACTATAAAAATCTCTATTAGAAATACTTGTGTCGTGACGTAAATTATAATTATTTGTTTCATTGCAATTTATTGCTTTAATATTGGCCCGTCTAAAATTATGATAAAAGACTGGTATGCCATTTTGGTTTTGTATAACCCCTATTTTATGGAGATATAAAAATGCTTCAGGTGGAACAAATCCTTTTTGCAATGTCGCTTGTATATATTCTTCATTTGTATTCGCGGACGAACCGCCAATACAGCCGCTATATAATTTTTTAAGCCAATTATCTGTTCCTATGAGAAGATTTGGGATATATTTTTCTATAAATTTTAAATACATGTGTGGCATTTCTCATACAAGCCAAGTATCAGGAATCTAAAACATTATTTAAATGTGCTAAAGGTTTTTTATTTTTATCATTAAGCTGTGGAAGCAACTCAAAGGATATCTGCTAGTCTTCAACCAGAATCGGTATATTTATTTAAAGCATATTTAGAAAAGTTGTAAATATTGTACATATGTACAAAGTTTGCTTCTATCCACATACAAATAATTGCCGGTAAAAATGTTCCGGTATGTTGTGAACATCAAGCTTTTTAAATCATTGCCTGTTGCCTTTCATATCTATTAATTTTTGATTTGTTTCCGAATCTTGCCACAATGTTATACTATACTATGCTGTTTGTTAGATAACGATATTTGTTGTATCACAAATTTTACTGCAAACAAATAAAAAAGTTTTTATATAATTAACATTTTCCACGTACACCACTTAAATTCCAAACGCAACTACCCAGTAAAAAAAGTGCTTCTGATGAAGCTTCACTTGAATTCCTAATAAAACTTATATAGCGAGTTCCGGTTTTGTAGCATGGTTTTTTTCAAAAGCGCTGTTTTTCAAAGTCTATTGTAATATTTAAATGGCATGCTTACGGATAGGGTGCTTCTTATTTTCTTTTAATTTATTAAAGAATGAGATCGATAAAACCCTAACACGAATAAAACGCAATAACTTTGAAACGAATTAATCCATTTTAATGAAAATAGCGTGGTTTAACAATAAAATAACAGTAAATTAAAATATTAATGCTTTTTGTAAAAATTCAGCTTTTTTTGATGAACTGTTTCACTTTTTCCGGAATTGAGACCATGAGGGTTTTGATGGTATCCTTAGTAACTTTATTGCTGGAATAAGACCATTTCTGGGAAAAAATTTTAGTAGTATTAGCAACTTGTTTTGTATCCTTCAGCACTCTTTTGACTAAAGCCCAGTAACGTTCGATGGGCCTTAGTTCTGGACAATTAGGTGGATTTGCTTCTTTTGGCACTACCACTATATTATTTGTTTCATACCATTCTGCTGCAGATTTACTATAATGACACGACGCTAGGTCGGGCCAAAAATATGTTGACTTATTGTGTTTTCGTATTAATGGAAGCAACCTCTTCTGCAAGCACTCCTTGATGTAAATATCAATGTTGATAGTCCCAGTAGTAATAATTTTACTGCTTCTTTCTCCGCACGTGCATATAGCTTGCCAAACTAAGTACTTCTTTGGAAACTTTGTCTTTTCTTGGAACTTAAATTGGTCATCGACATTACCTCTTCCATCGGCAACATAATAACTTCGCCCTGGGAGCTGAGAAAAGTCGGCAAGAACGTAAGTCTCATCATCCATAATACAACACTCATATTTGTTGATAAAATTTCTAAGCAGTTCTTTGGCACGACTTTTTGCATCCAAGTTTTTCTTCGAATTTCTGTCTGGCACTTTTTGAACCTTGTAGGACTTAAGGCCTTCATATCTTTTAACCTTCCTTACAAAAAAATCGGAACAGTTTGCTTTTAAGGCGGCTTTACGGTTTGAGAGGTTGGGATTTTGGTTTAGAAGACTAACAATCTTTGAAGCTAACTGTCGGTCAGTTATACCTTTTTAAGCTCCACTTCCAGCTTTCCTTTTAATACTACGACGTTTGTTATACACTTTTATCACACGCGAAACTGTTTGTCGTGACACCTTTATCTCATTTGCAATAGATTTGTAAGAAGGACTGGGATTTTTTTAAAAAAATTGTTATTATTTTTTCACGCACTTTTTCTTCGGAATCCATTTTCAAACAAACTAATAATTTGATTATGCTATTATTTTTACACATAATTTGACAAGTTTTTAAATGCAAACTTGATCATAAACAGTTATATTTTTTGTGCATGAAGAAAAGTGGAATTAAAAATGTGTGTTAAGGTTTCACTGATCTCATTCTTTAGTTTTTCATTTCATTAACAGTTTTTTATTAGTACTCCGAAAAACTTGGTTCTTTTATTGGGTAAATATTATGATTGGCAGGACTTCTCTTATATGAGACCGAAGCCTTTGAAAAAGTTTTAAATTCTCTATTTGCAATAAAATTAAGTTATTACGAGAATATGATTAAAATAGACCATAAGTGTTCCACTTATAAAATTATTTAAGTTCTAAATAGCTGCTCGTAACCATGTTTATTAGCATTGTTCTATAAAATTTCTATATCCCTTTTGAAACCACAAAGCAAGCCGCAGAAATTATTTCTCGTCAATGTACCATTTTTTACATGCCCTGTTGAATTATTTTGCATAAATTCCGCGCTTTTTACGAAAATAGTGCTGTGGTTTCTGGTTATCTGTATGATCACAAAATAGACTACCACAGACTTTATTAAGGTAAGTTCATACTACTTCTATTTTTCTATCACTGTTTGTTCCCCTTTATATTTTTTTATAATTTGGTATCAAATTGTACTTTAGTTATTTTTATATTAATCGAATTGATTTTTGAATTAAAGATTTTAAAGGACTTTTTTCTTCATTATGACTCATAATTAAATAAGGATAATTCTTTAAAATACTAGAATATAATTTTATAACACATTTCAATACTGTTTGAAAATTTTTATATTTCAGATGCCTTAAATTTATCGAAAACTGTTTATACCCTACACATAGAGTGTAAGGGCTTATAAGGTGTTTCATATCGTGTGCAATTTCTACAATTATTTTTTTCGACCCCATGTAGTATATATTTTAGAAAAACTCATGAATAGGGGTATTGATTCAGCACTGTCTCTCTGTCTGTGCGTAGATAAAAATCTGTTATTCGAAGCTCCAAACATTAACAAGATCCTTAAGTGATATCACAACCATTTGGAAGCAAAAGGCATATATAAATCAGCATATTTCCCAAAAACTTATTATGCCCTAGAATAATTTATAAGCCACACTTTTTATAGATTTGATATGCCCTTTAAGATATATGTGAAATATTTTGGACAAGTCGGTCACTAGTTGGCAAAGTTATAGGCAAAATTATTTTAAAATATACCTTTTTAAAATGTATAAAACTTGTCAAATATCTAAATCATTTTTGGACAACTTAAAGACACCAACTTATAAGTCGTAATCTCCAAATTTACCTCCGGAAAAAACTAACAAAATAGTTTGAAACTGACTGAGATATGAGCATCAAAATTTAATTAATTCGGTGTTTTTCCTAAAATTTATAAACGAAAATTGATTTTTTCAGTTTCTTTACAACATAGTAGCTAGTATGGATACCATATCAAATAACTTATTTAGCATATTATAATAAACTAAAAAATAATTAAAACCCATGATAAGCTCTACTACATAGTACACTCAATAAGTTTACATTATGTTAAAGAATACCCCCTTTTCTCTCAATGTTTTATTATCAAATAAAATGACTTGACCATTTCAATGTAATAAACTATTAAAAAGTGTAAATTTAAGATGCCGTCTGAAACAAAACTGCGGAACAGTTTTCTCACCCATCAATATTGGTAAAAAAAGGGATTGACTAGTAAAATATTGCCTTTTATGTAAACATTCAAAGCATACGTCGTAAAATTGAGTATAGCATAAGATCTGAAATCTTTGCTAAACTACGTGAGGGTATTATATCTAGTAGATAATGGTTAAGAGTGTTATCAGATTTGACACGGCCGAGTATAACACTCTTATTTGTAATAGAAAAAATTTTTTATATTTATCATTAATAAGAAACTTATCGAAAAGTTTCTAAAAATTATAAATAATGTAGTTATTTTTCTCTAAATGGAAAATTTATTGAAATCAATCAAAAATGCTTAAAAAATCTTTTTGTTTGTCACAATAAAAATTAAGGTTCATTCAATTTTCTTCTAAACAGTTACTCAAAATCAGCAACTTTTTAAATCGTTAAAACATTTTTCATTTTCTTGTGAGTAGTTTCTTTTTACTTCTGATTTGTCTTGAATTCATTTTCCTTTGCGGTTTCTATTTGTTTAGCTTATTTTACTTTGTTTTTTTTTTAAATCTAAAACAAGTGTAGTTTCTCGTGTATTGTACGTTTATAGCAAATGTTGCATAAATAAAGTTTTAATGCGGCAAAGTGGCAAAATATATTTATTTATTTATTTGTACTCTTCTATATCTCAATCCCATGTATTTTAAATGTACATAAATATTAAGTGTCCGTACTAGTATAAATAAATATTTGTTAGTTTTGCTGACCATCAGTAGGTATACGCTATATTTTTTTTCTGTTTATATTACATATTACGTATACGCAAATAGTTCGTAGTATATTTTTTAAAATCTTTTGGCAGCATGCAGTAAAAAGAAAAATCTATAGTTTTTCTTTGGTGATTCACACTTTTCTTAAGCTTATTAAATTATTTAGCATGCCTCTGAGTGTCTCTGGTATAAATTGAGGGTAAAGCTATTAATTTTAATCTTAACGTAACTGCAAATTATATTTAACCTACATTTTTTATTTTTGATGTTCTTTTATAAATGAATTTCTTGATTTGGCATCACTAATAGAGTATTTTCAAAAGTAATTAACACAGATTTTAGAAAAATCTTACTGACTTTAATGTGCAAAAGTAAAGTTGTTAAAGGTTTCGCTAGAGGCATCTTCATCAGCATCATCGTTTTTCATTTGGCTTATAAATATTTCCAAAATGGTTTTAAATAGAGATTATATATTTTTTATTTAACTGTTAAGTTTCAAAAAAACTCAGAAAACAATATTTGTATGCTCAGCATCACACAAATTTTTAAAAAAATTTCAATTCAAGTGATTATAAAATTTTAAATTTATTTTTGAGCTACTGCTTTTAGTTACATTTCTGAATGAGTATATCTGATTTTTACTTGCAATGTTAACTAGAAACTATGCAAAATTGATATTGTCATTTAAATTGATATTTAAGCCGACTACGATACTTGTGTAAACAAAATTAATTAACTCCAAATAAATTAAAAAAATTAAGTCTGGCAAAAGTTTACACTTTGATGAAACAATATTAAATTAAAATCAAAAAGAAATTTAATTTAATAAAGCATTAGCTTAGCTATATTACAAAATTATTAGAAACAAAAATGTTGTCTCAAATATGTTAATTTAAAAATGATGATAATGTAAAATTATGTTTTCACTTGTTAGTACATTGGAGGTGTAGGTTTAAGTTATTATATTGGATTAACTACTTTTTAGTTAAACTATTGGGTGACAGACAACTTTCAATTGTTTCGTAAACGAGACAACACTAATGTAAAGTAAGTTCATGAAAATAACTGGTCGCTTAAAAATCCAAGCAAGTCTCGTAATGACATCGCCAAAACACTAAAATTGGTTGAATCATCAGTCAGTTTTTTTTTCTTAAAATGTGCAATGATTCCTAGTCAGTAAAAGAATCCAAAAATCTTAACTTTACGTTTCAGCAAATAAAGTCTTGTTTCGTTTAAATCGAAATCCTGAAATTTGCATAAAATATGTCGCCAAAAAAGTTATGTCTAAAAGGTTAATTTAAAATTATAACGACCACGCAAATTATAAAAGTTTCGCATAATTTCAACTGGGCTGTATTTATCGATGATTCTCTCTTAGAAGCAGACTTAAAGCAAATATGGGGACGCCAATTTTACACTGCCGATAAACTGGGCAATATTGCCAATACATTTATAAACCAGAAGGCTAATAAATAGCAAAAAAAATTCTGGTTGAGCAAGCCATTTGCCTTTTTTTCTTAAAACGAATAAAGAATCAATAAATCAAGAAATTAACGCTACTGAACGTGTACAGAAACGGATTTTATCTTTTATTTAGCTTTTTTCAGTTCTATTAAGCCCTGCACTAGTGTCATGTTACTGGGCAAAATGACTTGGAAAAAGCACTAACATAAGCAGGTCACTGTTCTTCCCAAAGAAGCGAATCTTTCGAATTGCCCAGAGCTCGTGCGAACTTAAAATCAATGGGCCATTATTAAAGCAAACGTTTTAAAAAGACAACAAAGTGTGGAAAATTAAAACCAATTTGAAAGTATATAGCGGAACATAACTAAGGGCTTCAGCAGGGAGCCTCGAGTAAGGGAAAAAAGGCCCATAGCGAAAAATAAAGCAAAATCTTAAATTTAAAAAAGTATAAGAAGTGAGAAAAAAATGACTACAAAAATCAAAGTCTGGATTATATTATTTTCATATTTATTTAATTATTTATTAAAATGCAAAGAAAAATATTCCCTACAAACTAATGAAAATAAAAAATATAAACATATGGTTCATGTCTGTTCACATACACATACAGAGACATAAAATTTTTTGCCATTTATTTAACATTCCTGTTGCATATAAGTTGGCTTTTTTATAATCAAACTTATTTTCTTATTATATTTTTTTTTTGCATATATATAGGTACATATATAAAAGCTTTCGATTTAGAAGTAACAAAATGTCGAATTGCACTTAAGCGAAGATAATAACCAATACTACCTGTTAGTGTCTACTAAAATAGGTAATGTAAATAAAGTTAGAAAGCTTTAAAAATTTTATATATATAATTTACAGAAACTTGTTTGTAGAGAACATAAAACGTACTGTTACTATCACAGAAAGCTTTCTTTTATTTCGTATTGTTACAAAGCTTCGGAAACATTCAATTTAATTTTTTTGTGTTTAACTTCTTTGTCGTAAAATTTTGTACAAAATTGTGTTGCAAAAATATGTACAATATGTTGATCTAAATTTTAGTCAATGTATATATAAGAGCATTGTGATAAACTGAATAAATTACTTACTGACTGATTCAACATCATAAACCCAAATGCAAAAACCTAAAGTCATGAAATTTAGACAAGGGGTTCCTCTTTTAATATATATATCTAGTTAGAAGTATTTTTTTAAAATCTAACTTCCAGGACAAAATGTATAAAGTCGGTAACCTTATATGTACTACAGTATGCTCAAACAATAAGTTGATCTGTGTCTGGCCTCTTTTAAATTGTCAAACCCTTAGCGACACATAAAATTAGGAAAAAAATTTAAATTTAATTAATCAGTAGAAATATTAATAAAATTTCTGCTTTTTTTGATATAAGGGCGATCAATCAAAGCCCCTATGATCATGCGTTGCAATTCAGCCGTATCACAGGTAGAAATTTTACAAACATTAATTCTTGGTCCATTTAGATGCACCTTGCTCAATAGCTCAGGTTATTTATCTCCCTTAAAGTATTTTTTCGTCACATGGTACAAATTGATCAGTAGCAGAATCTTATATGCGGTCTGAATGAAGTCGAATAGTTTACCATATAACTATTTCTGTTGAAAGGCAATAGCACATAATTTGTTGCACAAAGTGTCGCCACTCTACTGCGAGGTATCAGTCATTAAACGAACATTCGCTAATTCTGTTAAGATGGCTACAGCAATCAGAAACTGTGGTGGTATCAGAAGTCTGATCGAAGTCAAACATCCGATATTAAACACTTCTGAATCTGTTTTCCCCCTTGGTAGCAACCACAAGTTCTGGGGACTAACTGATTCCTATTGTACCAGGTAGAACTCTGGTCAGCCTTGAATTCATGTTTTACTTTAATTCTACCGAAGAAAAGCTTGCAATATTAAAAATTTTTTTTTTTTTTTTTTTTTGAGTTTACCTTAATTAAAAGATATTTAAATAAATTTAAAAATTGTTTTCTTTTAATTTTAATGGAAAAACACTCAAACACTAAATAAAGAACAACAAGCGTCCAAAGATAACAAAAATATTTTATTTTCTACTTAATTTGCAACATTATTTAAAAAAAAACACTAAAAAAATTGATGTCAAGTACTGTCTGGAGTAGAGCACTTTAAAGTGCTGTGAAAAAAAACAATTTGTTGAATCGCTTTATATTAGTGAGAAAAGGAGAAAAATAAATCTATAGCAAAAAATTATGTTAATGATGTTGTAGCACTAGTTTGATTTTCTAAAAAAAAAACTTCCTTTTGAACAGTTAACTAGATAATTAGGAAAAAGGATTTGTAAGTGTAAAATTGTATAAAAAAATAAAAAGCAGTAAATTTCATCACTAAATAAAGGTTTTAAATTATTACTTTTTGTATATTTTATCTACCAGAAATTATGTTAATGAAAAAATTAAGTTAAAAACAAGCAAGAGTGCAATATTCGGCCGTGCCGAATCTTATATACCCTTCACAACGTGTAGTCATGCAATAACAATTGTTTTTATCACCATTCATCCCAAAGTAAAATTATAAATTTACGTATGTATGTTAAAAAAAATTTAAAAAATAAATAAAAAATAAAAAAAAAATAAAAATAAAAAAAATAAAAAATAAATAAAAAAAATATTAAAACAAAAATTAAAAAAAATATATAAATACAAGTAATAATTATATATAAATATAAAAAAAAATTAAAAAATTAATAAAAAAAATTTAAAAATAATAAGAACAAAAAAAATATATAAAATAAAAATATATTAAAAAAATTTTTTTGGCTCAGCTGGGGTTCGATGCCACGTTTACTCTTACCAGTACACCACGTTTGAATATGTGTGTGTTGTTGTTGTGTTAAAAATAAACGAGGTGGCCGTGGTTTTTTGCTCATATCTCAGTCGTTTTGTTTCTGATTTTCAATACCGATCTACTCCCGAATATTTCTGATATTTCAATATATCACGGGTCCAGGCGATGTCTGGGGGACAGATGTATTTTATTTCTAACAATTGTTTTTTATGTTTCTTTTTATCGTTTTAGTAAATAAATAAAAAAAATCCCGTTAATTCTTATTTATTTTATTTTAACCCCGCTAAATCGAAAACCCCTATATTTCGTAAGAAATGACCGGTTCCTTGCGATTACGAATTATCGGGATTTGACTGTATATTATTTATATATGTATTTACCAGAATTACTTTAATGATTTAAAAAAATATGAAACAGAATTTTTTTGGCGTAAATTTAGGACACTCGAAACCCTTGAATAACCGACTTTCTAAATGCAAGAAATACATACATATTTCTTACATATTTTCGCGAATTTGCTTGACAATCGTAATAAGGGGTAGCCTATGTGTTAGTTTAGGTTGTTGTCTATCCGATTAACCGCTTTTGTGTGGTTAAGTAACAAACATCTAAACCTCTATATATGTATGTATTTAAATATTCGCATTTATTGTATTAGTAGGGTAAAGTATATTTTGATAAATTCACTGCTTGTCATATGGGTATGCCATGATATTTCACGATAGTTGTACAATATTTATTGATATTTTTGTTAATGTTTTGTAAAATATAAACAACAGTTTTATCTATGTATATCATTTTAAACACATACATTTACATACACCATGCCAAGGTTAAAGTCCTTATTTAGCCTTGAAAATCAGACACAAGAACTGTTATACCTGTTTCATACTCATTTATTTTTTCTATCTGCTAAGACACAAAGCAAAAGATTCCTCACTTGCTTCTTTTTGTCGGTCATCGTATGAAGATCTATTAAATAAAAGCCTAGTTGGGGGGTTTTCATACTAAAAAGGCTTCCTAAATGCTAAACGATTTATCACTCTTAAACTTATTTTTTATTTTTCATGTCCCAAAACCCATCCAGGGGATTTAAAAATATCGCTTAAGATGAATATAAAATATCTTTATTAATTGGCAAAGGTATTGTTATATATGTATAATTATTTTTCAAACAATAAGAAACTTCTAGAAAGAGGTATTTTTTAATATCTAAAGCCATCTGTTTCGTTCTCATCAAATGGGTAAATTACACACTGGGAGGTATGTTTATACAAGTGTTGATTTGACAATGTTGAAAATGTTTTTCTTTTCCATTTTTTTAATATTTTCCACCTTTTCTCATTAGACTTCGTTGTTAGTGTAAATAATTTTGTTATTTATGTGTATGTGAGGAAAATATCAAGCACCAACAAGGGTAGCTCCGGACATTTACGCAAGTATATTTGAGGAATTGGATTTCTTATTTTTGAACTCTTTTCGCAGAATGTTTTACTTCTTATTGTTTACTTAACTTAAATTTATAATTCATTTTAAAAACGAAAGAACGTGCCTAGATCATAAAATACATTTCGCTAAGCTGGCGTTTTGGAAAAAGGTTGCTTTTTTGGGAAAAGCTTGCTCTTCAAATTGTTTTCTTTATTATAACGAAAAAACTAAATTTAAGCACAAGCCTTTATTCAAAAAAAAAAATCTCTTACTTGCAAAAAATAAAGTTTTAAAAGCATATTTTTTCAATTAAAATTGTTTTATTTTCACTCCTTTTACAAAAATCTTTCATAAAATTGTTCGTTTATGTTAAAAGAAATTTAAAAAAAATATTTATTCGTTTTTAGCGCTATATTTGGCTAAAGCAAATCCTATATGCCCTTTATAAACTTTTAAAGCATATATAAGACGTTTCTGTCTCATTCTTACACTGGTTCAATTAATCTATGCTTTAATTGATTAATGGTATATATTATGGTTGTTGGTGATCATTTTCATGCGATTAAACTAAAAACTTGATAATTTCAGCAATACGACTGACAAAGTCTACACTTCATACTCGTACATTCGTTCACACTAATAATCACAAAAACTAGAAGACCTACAACAAAACTCCAATTAGCTAATCGACTGTTTTATTTTTGAAGATTCGGAATATAAATACTTTATGCCACCGCCCGCAAATAAATAATGTAAATCCAACAAACGTTATGACAAACTTATTACACTGTCATGTGAAGGGTATATAAATTGGCAAACAATTTTAATCTTTGCAGAAAATTCTCTTTAAATTTTCCATTTCATAGGCACTGCTAGTTTTTTGTGTTCATAGTTGCTACTGAAGCTGGCATTGTAGGTTGTCATTGCAGAAATATTTTTGACGTTTTATATTCAAGTTTGGCCCAAGGGATTTAACAAGACATACTTTTTCAACAATTTATCTGCAGGTCATACTGCACACATACATATATAAATATTTTCATTCATATACAACTCCCAATTACGCTTAACAGCACAAATTATAACAAATACTTTAATGCAAGAAACCGCCGAAATGTTTGCCAAAAACAAAATACATACAGATATAGGCGCCAATGTCTGCTGGCAACTAAAAATTCTTTTTTTAGTCTTTTTGCATTTAGGACGTTTTTCGTCCCATTTTTTCTTTGTTTCTAATGAAAAACTTAAGCCAGCATTCATTGAAGAAAATGTAGATAAAAAATCCAAAATAAAAAAAAAGTATTGCTGAGTACACTCGTACCAAAAGTTTTAAAATTTTATAGGCCCAAGGCCGAAAGTAGTCTAAAAATAACAAAAATATTAATAAAAAAATGTTTTAGAATAATCAACAACAACAGAAGGAACACAAAAAGGAAACCAACGCTTTAAATGTATCTAAAGAGCATTTCGTTTTTAAAATGAGTGAAAAACAATTATGAATTTATTTATTCTTAGAACTGCATCATAGAAATCTTATTAAGTTACAAATGACAAGCACAAATTTAATATAAAAGTTTGTTTCTTAAATAATTTAAAAATTATATTTTTAAAATTTAAAAAATGTTTGGATGTACTTACTTAAAAATCGAACTTTTTATTTTTAGGTAAATTTAACGTTTTAAAAATTGAAAAAAAAAATTATATGGAATAATTTAAGTTTATCAAAAACTAAATCCATTCATGTTCAAATTTCAAAAATCACTTAAGCAGCTAATGCACGGCATATTTTATATTTACATCTGACTTGGTAAATTGGTATCCATATGTAATTGTTTATGTCTGTCAACATTTTTCTTTAACACTTATTCATATCAAAACAGTTAACCACAGTTTATACACTAAGTACAACGAGCTGCTAACTAGAATTCCGATGAAGTTTGGAAGCTCGTTGGCACAGAGTTTATTCATAACAAACTTTTATCCGTCTGCCAACTTTTTATAAATCAACTCTGAAATTGCATGATACACCTCAAAAATGCAACCATTTTTTTGTATATCATACCTGATTTTGAAATTTTTTTGTTTTTCCATCCATACTAACAATTTTTAAAATCCTACTTAATATAATAAATTTGAATGTTTGTATGTTTGGATGTTTGGATATTTGTTACTCAATCACGCAAAAACGGCTGAACGGAACTAAATGCAATTTGTTAACTATAACAACCTAGACTGACACAAAGGCTACTTTTTATCGCGATAATAACGCGAAGTCGTTGGCAAACTCATCATAACACATCCTAAACGAGATGCTTGTGTTGTAAATATTTTTATTTTTGTTGTTAATACTAAGTCTACCTTTTATCCCGATAACTACGCAGACGAAGTCGCGGGCACAAGCTAGTTAAAAAAAAATGTTTTTGAAAAACAATGAAATTTCTGTCAGTTGGAAAAAAATAAAAAAATAACAATTAGAATAATATAATAAAAGTTTGGAATTTGTGTAAGATTTGATAGACCCAATGCAAAAGTTATCACTTAATCTATTAAACAAGAAGTGAAATAATGAAAAAGATATGTAGATATATCGACAAAGTACATTTACAGCTTTATACAATAATGTTTTGTTTCTAATAAAAAGAACTTTAGCATTGTAGTAAACGTGTTTAAAGTCAACATTGCTTGCAGCCCGATACTTAAATAGGTAAATAAATATTGAAATTCCTTTTCACCGCTTTATCAAGCTGTTTGACCAGTAAAAATTTCTTTATGTATAGCTTATGGATATCACTTTTTTTATTAATGAATATTGTGCGTTTATTTACTCTTCTAAATTCTACTCATTTCTATTAATGATCGAAGTGTTATTATAATGTCTGTATGTACATAAGTATGTATACTTATATATAAATAAATATGAACAACACACGAATAGACAGACAGGCAATTCTCAGTCGACCTTCCTAATTATGAACTGCAGAAAAAAATAAAAATATTTTTATTTCAGTTTATTACTAATAGGAACTGCAGAAAAAAATAAAAATATTTTTATTTCAGTTTATTACTAATAGGTTTCGGTTTAAAATATTAAATTATTTTGGTCAAGTTAATGAAGTGTTGTCAATGATTAATATCTGCTCCATAATGCTGTTTCCAAACTCCTAAACTATTGTTTGATTATTGCTGTACACTTTAGATTAAAAAAAAATCCCACAAAAACTAATCTAATGGTCTTAAATCCTATAGGTCTATTGTAATTGACCTTTGAAAACCAGAATAAAAAACAAAGAAGAAAAACAATGATAATACGAGTGCCCAGGAAGAAGTAGATAGAGATCTACAGATAACGACAGAGATAACAATTTAATTGACATAACTCTAATTCCCTCTACTGTGAAGAATTTCCAATCTCGATATAATATTCTTTCATCGTGCGAAGAGCGTACAGTTACAGTTCTTTACATATAAAGTCACGTCTCCCCGTAGTAAGTGCCGGGCAATGACAAAGTACATCTCTTTTTTATCCTCGCAGAATATGCAGAATTGGATATGATTCGGTTATCAATTTATAATAAAACGATATAATTCTGCAGTCGCTGGTTAGTAGCTTCAGATTTTTTTCCTAACAACAGAAGTACCTTTCCCTTCTGCAGTTTTTTTCAGTTTTGGTTTTCTAGATCTCTAAAGTGTTCTTTAAATTTTCTGTAGAGTTTTCACAGTGGATGAGGTAACAGCAAAACTCCTTCGTATCAGCTCTTCTACTACTTCGCAATTCTTCGAAATAGGCTCTTGGAAGCATTCACTATTGCTGAATTGATCATGTTGGATTTCAAGGCTTTCACAGCAGCTTAATTGTGGACATAGTTAGTTGCGTACTCCATTTTTTTATAATGATTTTAGCAGCTTCTTTAATAAAAAATACAATGCATTGATCACATAGTCCATACACGCAAAGAAAAATCAAGGTTAGGACATGATCACGACGGTCATATTATTTTTTCTAAAACAATATTTGGTTGTCGAAAACAAGTAATAGTTATTTTTGTTTCATTTCTTCATATATTTTGTAACGATAATCAAGCATTTGTTTGAATTGTATCATTTAATTTTTACTTTTCGTAAAAATTTCAAAATGGTTATCATTTAAAAATAGTATGATTTAAAAAAAATTATGACGACAAAAATAATATTATATTCAAAAGCATTAAAAATTACAAATAATCATTGAATAAAAGGAGAGACAACAGTATGATTACAAAGCAATCAAGCTATGATTTGTTTTTAATAATAATTTGATTTTAATTGTTCTTCTTCTTGCTGAATAAATTTTTATTATTTGAAAAGTTTGAGATGTCAAAAAAATGAACAAAAATTTTAAAAAATTAAAGAAAATTCACAAATAAATGAGAAAATGTAAAAAAATATTTTTATAAAAATTGCAATTAAATTGACAAGTACAATCAATATGTGTATGTTACAGCATCATTGAATGATACTTTTATTAAGCATAATAATGATAACCATTATATGTTTTAACGATAATCATACAATTCAATCATAGTATGATGCTCTTCGATTATGGTTACCACAACCATATTTTTTTTTTTGCGTGTACGCCTTATTGATCCCTATCGATGAAATACTTACTCTAATGCCACAGAAAATTCTCGACTCATCAGTATTTATCCCTTCATCATTTCAATAGTTGAAGTTTATTATTATTTCATTCATTAGTACAATTTTCACAATATTTTTGTTCGCATTTCTGAATAAGTTGTCCCAATTTTGTTATTACTTTCCCTAAGAATTGTTATTTACAAGCTTTTTTATTGCGCTACTTATTTTGAAATCATGATTTATTTGATGTCCTTTAGCATATTTAGTTACATGTATACATTATACAAACACTAACAAGTAAACATTGTATGCACTTACGTATGTACGTACATATTTGTATGCATTCCCGGCACATTGCCAAAAACATGTTATTTTTTCTTTCTCTTCTTAGTTTTCCTCCATCTACATCTTTGATTTGTTTCATTGCGTATAGTTGCACAATATTCGTTTTCTGTTTCTTTTTTGCCAAGCTGTTAAATTTGTACTTGTTTTTAACTAACAATTGTACTCCTTCATTTCCGTTAAATAAAACCTTCATTTTAAACAATTTTATTATGTTGGCAACATTTTTTTATTATTATTTTATTTTTGTATTTTCTAAAAATACAGTTTTCGTTATTTATGTGTTTTTTTTTATTGAGCGAGGACAACAACTAATTATATATTAGAAACATAGACAAAATCTAGGTCTTCTTTTGCACTTAATGAAAAACTAAATTGAAAAAGAAAATGTTTTGGAATTTGATTTAAACAATGAAAGAGTGAGACTTTAAATAATATTTGTATGAAGTTTATTAAATGATTTTAATAATAAAAAAAATTTAAGACAAGATTTTGTATTTATTTTTTTTTTAATTTTTATGCTTAGGAAAGTTTATATTTAAAAATACATTTTGCATGCAATTATACCAAAAAAAGGAGAAATGGTGATTTTATAGTTATTTCCTGTTAGATGACGTAGAAAGCCAATCAAAAATCAATCATAATCTTATATTTCTCAGATTCTTAAATATTATTATTATTATAGAATTGTTAAACCCGGTCCGCCATTCTGAATTCCGATATCGCTGTCGTTGTTATTGTTAATAGTTTATTGTTTTTAATGTAATTTTTTCACCAATTTTTTTATTTACTTTCAAGTACCATTTTATATATAATTTTATTTTATACTTTTCTATTTAATGTTAGAAGTTCAATACTATATCGCAACAAAGAGTATCCTATATCAAGGTATCTCTGTACAAAATTTTATCAAAATCCATCCATCGATTGAGTTAGAAATGCATAAATAATAATCAATAGAAAAACAGACAAAAAAAATTTACAAAAAAAAAATATTAATTTGTATTCTATGTATATTGTTGGCTGTGTACAACACTATGAAAATTTTCAAAAAACATTTCATGATGTTATAAGTCAAAATCTTTTAAACAATCACTAAAATATATATTTATATAAAAAACTAGCGAATCCCTTACACACTTTGTAGGGCAAAAAAGAAAATAAAAAAATCAATTCGAATTCATTTAAATCGCGATCTTTAGGTCTTGTCGGATACATATTTGTTGTTGTTTTTTTTTTTTTGTATTAACAAAAAATCACAAAAAATCACTCACGAACCTATCGACCGATTTCGTGCAAACATAAACATAAACTTTCTACACGTCCATAGGAACAAACCCTAAAAATTTCATCGAATTCGTTTAGACGGTTCGTGAGTGATAAAGTCACAACGAACTTGCAACAGTTTTTTATATATATTTAAAATATATTTTTTTAATAAAAAATTATTTACAGCAAACTTAATATGCCATTTCCAAAGTGTCATGCCGAAGTGTTTACCTTTGTATAAAGTGAATTTAGTTTTCAAAGGTCAAGAAATTAGTAAAATGTTAGTTATTTTCCGTGTGACGTTAAAAAAAAATTCAACAAAAACACTGCTAAAATTGAGTAGTTGCACCGGTCAACAAAATTACTTTTTTATTTTATTTTACTTAAAATTTTTCCAGCTTTAAAAATATTGGTGTTTTAGAAAAAATTGGAGAGTTAGAAAAAATATAAAAAAACAAAAGAACTTTAGTAGTTAAAAACTAAATAGTTGAAAATTTAAACTAATAAAAAATTTAATTGAAATTACTTGGGCATATGATTGATGTAAGCACACGAGCCCTCCTAACTGGACAGAAAGTGAAATAAAAATAAAATTTTTATATTAATTTTAACCAGCTGAACCCGGTCGTCTTTGTTGGTTCCCACACAGTATTATGTCACTTCTAATAGCTGTTGGATCATAATTCAAAAATAAATCCAATAAATTGTGAACACCAACAAATTTACAAGAGAAAAAATTAACAAGCAACAATTTTATAACGACAGTTTAAGTTGTTGCTCTTTGATTTGATTTTCTTTTTTATCATTTGTACAAAGCACTCGTTTTACAATTTTTTTTTATTTTGCAATATACATACATATGTATATGAGGTTTACCTGAAATACTAATCCGATTTTAATATGGCTGTCTTCTGCATATCGAGCAGTATAGTTTTTTATTACAATTGAATAAGCTCGTAAGATATAAGATGACAAATGTTTCCTTATGTTGATAACAATGAAAAATTAACAAAAATGAAAGCAATTGATATTAAATAAGAAAAAATATGAGAAAATTAAAGTTCTTACGAAATTGCATTATACTCTAATCGTGGTATTTTAATATAATTAACACACTGTTTTTGTAAAAAATAAAAAGACTACATTCGTAAATTATTTAAAAAAAAAGGATTCTTTAAAACACTATTTAGTTTATATTAAAAAATATATTTAAATTTATACTGCAGTAGTATAATACTATGTTCACACACGCGTCTTAATTGTCAATTTATAATATTATCGCAATTAAGGCCATTATTGAGCTCAATTTACCAGACTAATAATTATTTATAAATTGAGCAATATATATAAATATAATTGCAAATATATTTTATGAACAGGAAAAATCTAAAGAGAAGGCATTATTTGATGTGGTATTAATTCATAGTATTTTTACAGCTATCACATGCTAATGGAGTACGATAACTTGAGCATGTATGAACACTTATTTTAATTGATCAATTAGTACTTAATTGAAGCAATTAAAAATATCTGTCTGAACAGGGTATAAGACAGTTCCGTTTCTAAAGACAATTATTGTGAATTTTTTTTTATATTTTTATATTCGCCTTAAGTGCTCTAGAAGTATCAACTCAAGCTTCGGCTTCTCGTACGATAGAGTTCGAACCGAAAAGCTAGGGGGCTCAAATGTTGCGATTACTGTTAATAACAAAATAATACGTTTTGTCGTATAAAAGTACACAAAATTGGTGGTGGTGTTTTGTTTTAGACCCCACCATCGCGGGGGTTTAAGGGGACAAATACGTATCTACTATACTTGACTCATATATTCACAGTACAATCTATGACGCCATCTTAGATTTTTTTCATTTCACAGCTAGCTGTATTTTAACACTTAATGACTTTTATTTGACATATATTATGGCTCCCTCGGTTGTAAAGAAACTGAAAAATAGCGATTTGCATTAGCAAATTTTAGGAAAAAAATCCGAAGCGGTTCTTTTTTTATGCTTATATCTCAGTTAGTTTCAAGCCAATTTGTTAGTTTTTCTTTAAAACATTTTTTGAGATCACGGCTTATAATTTTGTATCTTACGTGTCTAAAAATTAATTAAGAACTTAAAAAATATGATATATTTAAAAAAATATATCAAGGGTCCGCCATCTAACGTATTTTTTTCAACTAGTGCCTATTTCGTGAATTTTACAGATAATTAGTTTTATCCTTCCGCTGAACGAATATGGTTGTGTATACGCTTGAACAACGCTGGGAAATATTGCGACATTACTTTGGCCGATTTTGCCCAAAAAAAAAATCATCTTTTCAGATGAAGCTCATTTTGATCTTGGCGGGTATGTAAACAAGCAAAACAAGCACAGAAAATCCACACGCATACATTGAAAAGCCGATACATCCAAAACGAGTCACTGTTTGATGCGGATTTTTATCCAGAGGCATAATTGGGCAATTTTTTTTCGAAAAGGAGCAAGGAGTGACCGTAGTCAATGGTGATCGTTATCGGGGCATGTTGAACGAATTTTTGTTCACAAAAATTGAAGAAGAGGATATTGGCAACATTTGGTTTCAACAGGACGGCGCTACGTGCCACACAGCCGAAGCTACACTTTTTTTATAGAATTTTCAAAAAAAAAAAGTTTTTTGGCGGACCTTTTAGTATGTTGCTCTTTGATTATGATTACCATAAGCTTGTTGTCTCTTTGCGTATCGAAATAAATATACAACATTATTTCATTTCAAAGTTTTGTACATTCAAAATACACTTTCAAATACTTAATTCAAAATAAAAATTACCAGTGAATATTCCGTTTACAAACATTTTTTTTTTTTTTTTTCAAGATAATGAGCAATTTAAAAGTGTAAGCAATTCCATTGA
Source organism: Phyto melanocephala (assembly GCA_941918925.1). Lineage (NCBI taxonomy): Eukaryota > Metazoa > Arthropoda > Insecta > Diptera > Rhinophoridae > Phyto > Phyto melanocephala. The sequence goes on along the minus strand of OW799234.1, from coordinate 101,535,447 downwards.
TGTTTGGTTGACCCTTAAACGAATTTTAGGATGCGAAAACATTTATAACGACATTATAATTAAATAATTATAATCAGTTTCAGCGTTAAACCTTGTCAATAACAATTAATTTTAAATTCATCCATTTTAAATGTCCTGTTTCAACAGGACGGCGCTATGTGCTACACAGCCGAAGCTACATTTTTTTATAGCATTTTCAAAAAAAACTTATTTGGCGGATCCTTTAGTTTTAAAGAAAAGAGTTTTTGCCTATAAATTTGCCAATTAATGAACAACTTGTTAAAAATTTTTCACAAAAAGCAAAAAATCTCTAAACAGTCACAACCGCGTTAATAAATTATCATGGGGCTGAAAAATTTTATTTTTATTTTGTAAAAATAAATAAAAAACAGGGGCAATTGAGTTTATTTGGTCATATTTTAGAATGTTATTAGGCGATGGAGTTAATTTCCAATACCAATCTGCTCCTGAATATTTTTTATATTTTGATATCTTACGCGAGTGTGGACTATGCCGGGAGGCTTGAAAAGATATCAATATATACACGGACAGATGGATAGTAGTTTCAGAAAATATATGTATACTTTATGGGGTCAGACATGAACAATTTTGAAATTTCACACTGAATGACAAATCTGCATATACGCTTGCACTCACTGTGAAGGGTAAAAAAATTTATTTGGACTAAAATTTATTTAATCATTTACTTATTTTGCTACCTATAATAGAAGGTAATAATAGGGATTGGAGCAAACACAGCCAATTAAAAATTAACCCCAATATTTAAAAACATTTTTTTTTTAATTTTTCAAAAGTTTAACAAAATGCTCATAAAAATTTGTCTATAAGGCTTATATTTTTAAATAAATGAAAGATATTTTAAATCTATTTATTTTGAAAAATTGTGTATGCAAAATTTGAAATTAATTACATTTCAAACTCATTTTAAATTTTATAAATAAAATAAGAATTTAAGTCTTGGATATATTTAAAAATGTTCTATAAACATGGAGATAAGTTAAGTCGAAGGCGAATTTATACCATTATTATTTATTAATTTAAATATTTATTTTTAAATATTTTGCATTTAATGTTATTTTCTTTCTTATTCAATGACCACAAATTTAAAACAAAAAACTTAAAATTAGTTACTTTCTGGAAAAGATGTCCTTTGGATTACTTTCTCAAATAAATATATAAACAGCTTCATGCCTGAGTATCCCTGTCATCGCAGCATCAATGTAAAGTTTTCCTCCAGTATAAAATTGACTTTTAGTTTAACTAATTTTATTTAAATTTTTCACAAGACTAAAGAAAAATTTTAAATATTCAACAGACATTTAAGCGCAACTTTAAATATTTATTAAAAAAATTATTAAAGTATTTATATTGAAAAATAGATGTTTATAAAAAGATACCTGAGAATTTTTTAGTTTTAAAACTGCATTACAAGTTTTGAGGCTGTATAATTTTTCTTCTATTTGTTTTTTGAATTTTGTTGCTTTTTAGAAACTGGAACTTTAAATTTTTTTTAAATTTTATATTCAACTGTTACTCGCACATATCTATTACAAATCCAATCCTTTTTTAAAGACTTCTTGTCAGCAGACGTGTAGTATGTTTTTTTCTTTATAAGCTTACTCACACACAGGTAGAATTACTCTTCACATACAAGTGCATTTATAATTGCAGAAACATATGCACATACGTACGTACGTATGTTAAAGTCAATACAATGTAAAAAGGAAAACATGAAATTCCTTTTATCCATATGAATGTGAATTTTATTACAAAAACGGATGTTGTCTAGTGTCATTAAAACCAACCGAAAACTGACAATATCCCCTTTATTTTACAGCAGTCTTTAAACATTTAAGAGATTTATAAAACTCACTTGAAATAATACCTTTTTTTTAATTAATCTTTTCGATAAAAATTTTCTTTAACTTTATTTTAAACATTAATGGCAAAAATTTTTTTTAATATATTTAATTTTTTTAAGTATAAGTACACGTGTACTTTAATTGTTGTTATTTAGTTTAGTCACTCTTAACTTCAAATTTTTTTTCAAATTTATTTATAATTTTGCATTATATTTATGTATTGGACAGTGTGAATTTATAAAGTTACGTTGCTGAATGCGTTCTGAGCCACATGTTTTAATTTCTTTTATATATATTATATTTAATATCCTTTCTGGTTGTTTTTATATATTCTTTCTTTACTTTAACTTTTTACAGCCAGCAAAGCTCGGTCAAGTGTTCTTTTTTGGTTTTGGTTCTCATGTTAAAATTTAATGTTACAACTTAACAGTCTAAAAGTTTTTAGCAACAAGTCTTTTAAAAGCTTTTTTCTTAACATATAAAATAAAAAGCTTATTTAAGTTTATACTAATATTTTCTAAAAGAAACTTAAGCTTTTCTAACAGTTTGTTAACCAAAATCAACGAAAATTCGACAAGTTTTTAAAAAGTAGCGCCTTTAGAAGCAAACAATATTGTTGGAACTTATTAGATCAACTGATTAATTATCTCTCTTGGTCATTTTAGCTTGGTGAAGTGTCCACCCCATGGTGTTTTTGCTAGTCCAGGATATAGAGGTATTTCTAACATATCTGACTGGGGTATAGGATAATTGAGTACCTTGTAAATAAAAAGGATGGGGAGACTCAGATGCCAATAGAATCTATGCAAAAAACGACATTAAAAAATTTTAACGTGGATATCGTATTTTATACTGGCAATACATTTTAGTACAGGAACTTAACTTTATAGCCTATTATATCAATCAAACTTTTGTGTGAATACCACTACTATGTACTTTATTATGGAAGTACCTTACAATTCTCATTTCGGTTATTTTAAATCTGGTATAAGTATCTGGTACGAGTATGTTAGGAGCGCTGTTTGGTGAAGCTCAAGCGATACCAAACTCTATCGGTACTCGGATTCTGATTAGAGTATCGCCTTGCACAGCGGTTTCCGAACTGACTGTTTCCGGTACAGCGGCTTGGCTGACTGTTTTGGCACAGCGGCTTCGGCTGACTGTTTCGGTCACAACGGCTTTGGCTGACTATTTTAGCATAGCGGTTTCGGTTGAATGTTTTGGCACAGCGGCTTCGGCTGACTGTTTAAATACTACAGCTTCTGTTGAGTGTTAATTTAAGCAATACTATTGTATTATATTAAGTATTATAGTCATAAGGCGATTGTAGGGTTCTAAAACCCTAGTTGTGGTTATCTTATCTCCAAATTTCAGTTTCTGATCAACCCCCGAGTCTGGACATACCAGAGTGCCACGAGTAATATACTTTTATTTATATTTTTTATAACATTTTAAATACGTCAATAAAAATAATTTTATTGTTAGCCACCAGAAATGGTAAATAAATGGTGTTTTTATTTTACTTAAGGTTCGTAGACCCGTAAGTAAACCTTGGACGTGGCTGTACTATTTCAGCCTTTAACAAAACCACGTTAAATAGTAAGACCTGTATTTTTACTTATGGGAATAGAATAAATCTAAACCTCGTTTTTAAAAAGGTAATGGAGACTCAAGCATCAGGGTCACAGGTAGGCATAGACTAAGTGTAAATGCTATGCGTGACTTTAGTCTAACAAAGAACTATTACGGGGACTGTGCAGCTAGGATTAGCGTCACTCACCAGTCGGCATTGTGAAGTCGTTTTTTAGTCCAGAGAAAAGATATGACGTGGCGCAGGCTCAATAAAAGAAACAATGCCGATTGGCAGCTATGGAATCACGAACGATGGGGTTAAAAAGGACCCGAAATATTAGTAGTATCTCTTTCTATATATACATAAATACTTTGCTCTATTACTATTCTGCTGCTATACACTATTTTCTGCAGTGTGATTTAAACGAGAGACAAATATTTTAAGGAACCATGTTGGTGGTGACTAGAACTAAGCATCATACAATTTTGACTATAAAATGTCGGCAATATGCCCTTTAAAATAATTGATAATCGCTGATTTAAATAATAAAATGTTAATATTTTGGGTTTGTGAGCAGTTGTGAATCTCTTCACAATTTTTATTATTCTCTAGGTGTTCTTAAGATCACCTGAAAAATCTGTATATAAAAACCATGTAAAGGAAAATGTAATTTAATATTTAAACCACATAGTGACTAACCTTGTAGAAGTAGTATAAAAAATATTTACTTTGCGTGAGCGTAGCACTGCCCACTTCTAAAAATACTCCTTTTTATTGCGAGTGAAACTCTTAGCGTATTTAAAGTGACACAAAAATTTGTCTAGCAGAAATAGACTAAAATTTATATTTCCTTTGTAAAACATGGTGCTACTCACTTTTTAACCATTTAAATATGTGATAAGAGCTCTTTGCCTATGCAAAGTTTATAAAAATTCCCAATTGTAAATAGTAGTTGATATGAATATGATTTATCCTAAGAAATTAAAATATTCTTTTGTACAGCATCGTATAATTTTTTTTTACTTTCATTACTCACTCATCTACATAAATGATCAAGTGTTACAGAAAGTTGTTTGCGTGCATTTTATTTGCATTAAACTATTTTTATTGAATTTAATTTAAAATAAATGAAGCGAAATCAATAACAAAGTACTTTATATGCAAATGTCACATACATATTTATCAATTCTAAATACAAATATAATTTACGCAAAAACAACAACAAGAAAAAAAAAGAAATTTTGCACAATAGACTTTATACGAACTGGAGAAAAACTATTTTTGTTGTTAGTACTTTTTTGTTGTTATTATTATTTATCATATTTACAAAGTATAAAGTGAACAATTGGTTCTTACATTAAAACAAAAAAATTTTATATAATATTAACATTTGTATGAAAACAGTGAGTGACAAATGGAAGTTAATGTCAAAGAATATTCATTGTTCTATTTACAGGACCTTTAAATTTTATAATGGCAAATGTTTAAATTATAATTTAAATTTTATTGAAATAATTAAGATTAATTAATTAATTAATTATTAAGATATATTATGTTCCCAGTTTCTTTACTGGGTGCGAAATAATAATTAGTGCCTTGTATATTTCAATATATTTAAATTTTTTACAAAATAGTAGAACTTCAGAAAAGTTGTTTTATTTGGCAAAAGTATATTAAAAGCAAACCGGAATTTAAATAAATTTTGACACTCATTACCCAAAAAAAGCATGGTTGTGGTTAGCACAATCGAAGAGCAACATACTATGATTTAATTGTATGATTGCTGTTAAAGCATATAATGGTCTTCGTTATCATTATTATGTTGAATAAACTAATAATACGATTATCATACTGTGGTAAAAAAATAATCATAAAATTTCACTAAAAATAAATGTCTAAGCAAAATTCTAAAAGTGTATTACCTTGCATTCAACAATCTACTTTCCCCTTTGGTCAGAAGCTAACTAACAACCGATTCAATATGAATAAAGCAAAAATAAATGTTCATGTATACTTCACATTTGGCGAAACCATCATCAGCCTACATAGAAAAACAATATGCAGAGTGAAGACCACAGGCCAGACGCAGTACAGGCCGACCATCGCTTATCGGAAAATTTTGGAATTAGAACGAAATTGAACATCTCGCAGTAGATGCAGAACATTGAAGGGAACTCTCTTTGACCATGTGCTGCTTTTAGGAGCTTAAAGAAACAAATGTATTTGTACACATATAACATAAATCATTATTTATCCTTTCAATACCACTTTCGTTTTTAAATATAACTTTTTATGGGAATATCTCTAACACTTTGTCGCTAATTGTAATTATTTCTTTTATTTTTAATTTTAAAATTAAAAAACTAAGAGCATTAATGACGAATATTTGATACGCACCACCATTTTGATGTTCTTTTGTAGCACAGAATTTATTATTTTGTTATTAACAGCATCATTTCTTTAATCTAAAATATGTATCACTTTCTTTGTGTAACTACAATTTGCTATTAAAATATTTTCCTAAATTTCGTCTTGCCATGAAAGTGGGTGCTTAAGTAGTCGTAACAATATAGTTTCTGCTAATAAATACAACTTAAAAATTTCAATATAGTCCTCTATTCTTCCAAAAACTTTGTCCATAAAGAAATCATATGAATTTAGGATAAAGTGTTATATGGAAGGTAGCCATTAAAGTGGGCCTGTCACCTAAATTTTCTTACGTAACAATGATATTGACTAGAAGGATATATATATGATGATATTTCATAATCATATCCAATTTTGTCGGTTTTATGAGCCTTTAAATTTCATTAACAGTAGATAAAGTGAAAAGTGGGCGTTAAAGTAGGCGTGTTGAAGTTGTTTCTACTAATGAATGCAACTAAGATGTTTCAATTTAGTCCTTATTATTCCAAAATCGTTATACATATAGAAATTATATGATATTGGGATAAAGTGTTATATTAGAGGTGGGCGTAAAAGTGGGCGTGTCACATTTCAGAACAAAGCATTTGACTGAAAAGCAAATTTTGTGAAACTTCAGAATCGTTCATTTAATTTTGTCAGCTTAATTACGCTAACTTTTTCGGTTTGACATCCTCCTAAAATGAAACCAAGACTCAGAATATATATACTCAATGTGGTCTAAAAATGATATTTCGATGTGTTACAAATGGAATGACAAAATAATACACGCCATGTTTTTAACATCTGACTTGACAAATTCCACACTGATAAATACGAACATGTCGTGTGTTACCTTTAAAACATTACTTCTGTAAAAAAAACATGTGTACTTAGACATCTGACAAAATTTCAATTAGAGCGCGCTCTATTTTTTTCTGTCAAAACATATGATATCAGCCGTTGACAGAAATCTCTGCTGCTGCAAAGCAGTCAGCGACGGTTGCCTGTAAAAGTACAATTTTGACAGACATGTAGACTTACATTTATCTTACAAATGTTAAAGTCAGATGTAGAAAACCTGTCGTGTATTAGCTGCTTTATTGATATATATTAATTGTTGGTTTTATAGCTGTCAAAACTATTACCATATATTGCATTTGGGTAAGAAAATATTTCATTTGGGAAAAAAAATATCTATCAAGAGAATGTGATGCATTAAAATCTATGTGCTTTTTATGCATGTTTTTAATGAGAGGCGCTTACCCCGTGCTTAAGAAAATTTGTATAATTTTTAAGTTTTAAATTTGGTTTCGAAACACACTAACAAAATATTACTCATACGACTCGTATATACTTTTTCTTTACTACCCAACAAATAATAATAAAAAATTACGAAAAAGTGATTATACAGGGATTTAGCTACAGATAAAGTAATTCGATTTATTGAGGAGGCTAAAAATTGTAGTATTAACATGTCATTGAAGATCACGTCTTAACATGAATATATCAATGCAGTACACTCCATTCAAGTACTGTTTTTTTGGCAAATAAGTTTCATTAAGAATGAAAAATTTATTATTTTGCGCTGTTGAGTTAAAGTCAAAGAAACCCATTTGGTGACAATGTGAAATAATTTAACTGCAAATACTAATCGTTTTAACATAAGCGTGTCATTGGAGATCACATATTTATATGAATATATTTATGAACTGCACTCTATTCACACTAATTTGTGCTTAGAACTCATGTAAATCAGGTGAAAGGAATCCGGTGTATCACGAGTTAGTAATATTTGTTTACTTGAAATTTTTTAGCTTTTTAGCATGGTTTTGCATTAATTTTAAAGCATTAATTAATGAAAAATTAGTTCGCATATTGGAAGTCATTTAGCATGAATACATTTGCACTATTGATTTAGCAGTCCTGAATTTTAAATTCACTGTGCACTTCATCTAAATTTATTTTGCTTGCTATGGCTCCTACTCTCAAAAGCTTTGCCTATCTTGCGGGTCTCTCTCTATCCAGTCTTATCGCAAACTTAAGTTACTTTTTGTTAAACTTGAAAGCTTTTCCTTTATCGTTTTTCCGAAAAACAAAAATAACAACAAAAAATTTTTTGCAAACTTATTCTGCTTTATATCTTTTCGGCTACGTTGACGCTACTGCGCATAAACATTGTTTATTTATTTTTTTTGTTTGTTTTGTATTTTCATTTCAACAACATTTCTTTTTGTTTGTCTCAGCAATAAACCGACAACAAATATTGCAGAAAAATAAAATAAAACAAAACAGCACCTAAAAGAGAATAAAAACAAAAATACTACCAATAATGTAATTTACGAATGCGAACCATAAGAGGTGACCTCAATAGGAGACTGTCAATACTGACATATTTGTAGGTATGTACATAAATACATATATACAGGCATGTGCTTCATTGTTTGTGACGTAGTTCTCCCTTATCGTACATTTAAATGCACATTCATACAAATGTTTTAATTTGTTGAAGTTGTTCATGTAATACTCGTATGTGCCTGCTTTGATTTAAAATATATATTTGTACTGTGTATAAATACAAGTATATTTTGTTTACCACTTTAGTAAAATGCACATTATTAAATAATTGTTGTTGCTGATTTTAACAAACACATATACATATATATAAGTACATATACAAACACATATTTGCAAGTATGTTTGATGAGAACAAAAAATCATAATGTATTGTATTGTAACATACGTATGTACATGCATGCATCAGCTGACCAATTCTAAAATGCAATATACATAATAACAATTTTCTAAAATCGATATCTTTTTGCTTTTTAGATTTTCAGTGTAAATTTTTACGTAGCGTGTAGTTATGCAAAAAATAATCATATCGATGATAATGATGTTTGCAAAATATGCCTGTAGGATGCTGAGATATCAGCACATGTATGCAAATTTCCAGCATTGGCTAGCGGTAGATTGACAATTACAGGCAGTCACATTTTTAGTGAGGATTGTAGGGGGCACCTACAATATTTGTGGAAAACGGTAGCCTTAAAAACTCTGAAAGAGGTATGAAAGGGGTACAAAATGTGATATTCCCCCTACATGCATGTACATATGAAAAAAAATATCAAAAAAAGAAAGATAATAGATCCTTTTTAAAATTTTTAAAAACCTTATTAATAAAATATGTTCGTTAATCCATATATGTATATAAAAGTGAAACTCTGTGTGTGTGTCTGTTAGCTATAGACTCCAAAACTGTAAAATCGATCAGACTTAAGCTTTGGCAAGTTGTTGTACACATTCCAGGGAGTGTTTATGGGTGGAAAAAAGTAGGCTGCGCCACGCCCATACAAAATTAGTTATCAGTTTTAGCTACTTGCACTTGACCGATTTTTCTGAAATTTTGCACACTTATTGAGCTGTCATGACTTTACAATTTCGTGATTAGAAAAGCGGGCAGTGGCACGCCCATTAAAAAAAGTTATAACTTTAAGCTTTTTGCACTTGATATTCAATTTTAATTCAGAATGCATTTTTATTCATTAACGGGCGTAGCTACGCGCGCCGGGCTTTTCTAGCTTAGAATATTTCCAAATATTTCTTTAGTAAATTAATTATAATCATAAAAATAATTTAATAAAATGATGATCTCTTATTATATTATGGGTTTGGGGATACAATAGGGATACAACTTTTTTACAATTTTTGAAAATATCAAAATGACCCTATCCATACCATATAGTGCATAACAAACAAAAATAACTTCATCTCTAGATTTTCGATATCGATATAAAAGGTTCCGTGGCAAATGCAATAAAGTTTGGAACCAGTAAGTTCTAAAAAAATAAAAATATTTTTTTTATAAGTTCATTAAATGATAAATAAATTATAAGTTTTTCCATTAAATATTAAATAATATTCCAATATAATCATATAATTACATTAAAAAATGTAAATAGTTAAATAATTATTAAATAAAAAAGTTTGAAAAAAATAAAAAATTTTGAAAAAATAAATAATTTTGAAAAAAATAAAAAATTTTTGAAAAAATAAAAAAAATATCTAAAAGGGCTTTCGAAAATCGGCTTCGATGCGGAAAGTTTTTGTTCCGAAATGACCTGAAGAAACATTTTTCGGTTTCAGCACAACATCGGCTACACCGTGGTGTAGGGCCTTATTTTGGTGGTACCCCTAATGTACAAGGGTGTATCGTTTGCCACATATAGGGCCTTTCTACTCAAATAATTGTGCTTTTACAGAGGAGAGTAAAAACGTAAAAGAAACTGTAATTCCTTTTGCAAAATAAATTCCAAATTGTTATTTATGATATTAATTCATTTAATTTTGTGTACTAACAATCACTGACAAAAAACAATTTCGTAAGAAATACGACTTAGATCCTTTCTACTAGCCTCCATCAATATACAAGTTTTTTATTCGTTTTGTGATTTCTACATGATTTATTTCTGAATCTCTTTAGATAGCGGAGTTTACTAAGTTAAGTCTATATGTCCATGTGAATGTTGAAATCAACTTCTTGAATGCCCCACTTATATTTTAGACTCCTGTATTGTATCAATTTATTAGATATGCTTTCGAAAATTTTGCTATTGAAAATCAGTTATGTGGACATACAATGAGCAGAAGTGTTAGCAAAAAAAAAACAATATTGTTCCTGATTTTTAACCCAAACATAATCAGATTCAGTAGCTTCTTTAAAGCAGTGGTTATGTGCATATGTATAAGATATATACCGTTGGCAATATTGGCAGAAAATCTTGATTCCATGGGTTAATTACCAATATATATATATAAATATCGGCGAATAAAAAAAAATTCAATTATATATTTAGACTAAAATTTTTTAAATAAGTTTGGTAACAGTTGCATCATATTATAGTCAGTTATGGTCTTGCAACTGCTAGTGATAAAAAAAAACAAAAAATATTAAATAACTTACAGAGATATAAGCAAATAACTACCAGTGGTTCTGTTTATATATCCTACACACGAGAGTGTGAATCGTTTTATATAAGTTTATCACGTAAACTTATATATAGGTATATACATATACTGCCGTATTCATAAAAAATATTTTAGGTTTATTTAAGGCTTATTTGACAAATTTCTGTGCAACATCTGTCAAATAAGCTTTTAATAAACCTAAAATATTTTTTATGAATACAGCAGATAAACTTTATGATACAAGCTGTGTGTATAAAGTATATAAGTTTCGGCACAGCCAAATATAGTGCTTATAGCAGTTACTTATTTTATTTGTTAAAATATTTTCATTTTTTTATTTACTAAAACACTTAGTTTAGGCTAAACAGAAGGGCATAACATAAGCCTATTGCCATGACAAGTACACACATGCTTGTGCTCATTTAGTATGTTCTGAGCTCTGTAAATAAAAGCTGCCCTATAAATGAATTAATTTCTTTATATATGTAAAAAAGGGAAATATAAGAAAAGTCATTTGATATTTTTTATAACACCTAACCTTTTTATTTTTTTTTTCAATTTGTAAAACTGATAACATTTGACTCACGTATTTACTAAAACAGTAATAATTGTATGTCACTATTCTTCCCCCCTTTTATCAATGTGCATTAATTTGTTGTGCTTTTAAGCCAACAATAACTAGATTATTATTAATATGCATGTCAATGGAGGGTTCTTTAACCATTATGTGTCTTTAGGTTAACGAGATTTTTTATAACATTAAATAATTTATAACAAAATTTTCAAATATTTGAATACCGCTTGAATTATCACCAATAATACATATATTGCAAACAGTTTAAAAATTATAAATTTTTCCAACATTTTTAAGAAACACTTGTTCAAAATTTTAAAAATTTTTGATTTATATTTATTAACTCAGTTATATTTTGCTGATTATTTGGCGTAAAATATTTTTATTTAATTAAATATTACAGCAAGATAAAAAAAAATTTTTTTTTAAATTTCTGACCCTCCAAAAAAATAAATGCTTTACTAGCCTAAAGTAATGTATGTTTGGTTGTTTTCTTGTTTACTAGTGCTTTGTTTAATGAATGCAGCGATGCATACATAATTGCAGCAATACAAACATCTGCATTATTAATACATCTACGTTCATTAATGTTTTAAAAAAACTTGAAAGTTTTTTATAAAATTTTAATTAAAAAATTTGTAAACTGGTGTTAAATAATACTGCCACTGTTTTGAAAGGAAGTACTAAAACTTAATTTCCTTAGTGGATTTTCTTAATATTCGAATTATTTATTAAATTTCTAGAATACTTACATAATGCGATGACATGCTTCGGCATGATGGTGAGTGCATGTCACGGACTGTTCTTCAGATTCCGTGGAGTCATCACGCAAGGTGGCAACTCCTAATGGTAATATTGGAATTATAGCAGCTGTAGCAGCTGCAGCTGTTGCCGGTGGGCCCGCCACTACAACTGATAATTTTCTAGGTGTTACTAGTTGTGGTGGTAGTTCTGGTATTGGTGCCGGTGTGGCAGCCAATGAACCAGTTATAGCCTGTGGTGAGGGTGTAGTACTTTGGAGTTTCTGGAATGAAAAAATGTAAAAGATAGGATTTTTTTCAAATGACTTTACATGAATAAATTTTAAATTCTTTTTTTATACAAAGACAAATCAGAAAAGATCTCAAATTATATTTGCAATGCAAAATTTACGACTTTGCTATCAGCTAAATGCAAGTACATTTTTTTACAGACAGATAATTTATCAAAAATGACGTTTAAAAAAAATATTTTGTTGGTTTTATCTTAAAATAAAAACTATATGGAACATACGATTTACAAGTTCTACACTTATGTACAAACTCACCTTTACTTCAAGCGCTTCGACTGTGGAAAATTGTCGTTTACGTCCGTAGGTAATTTCTCGTTCTATGGAGCGACTGCGAAATGCTGGTGGTATACTACGATCTGGTGGTGTTGGTATAATTGGTGTTGGTGCGCTACTACTTGGCACTATTTGTTGTTGTGGCTGTGGCTCTTGTTGCAATTGCTGTTCTTGCTGTTGTTGAGCTAATTGCTGTTGTGCCTGACCTGATGTGGTTGGAGGACTCTTTTCACTTGGATGCTGCTGTTGTATTTGCTGATGATGTTTTTGTTCTTCTTTTTTCTTTTCGCGTTCTTGCTGACGTCGTATTTCGAAATCCAACAAACGCGCCTCACGACTTTCTTTATCTCTCTGTGTAACAAATTTTTTTCGATATAAATATAGGTTCTTACAACTGTTTAATTTTTAATAGATCTTTAATAAATAAACTAAGTAAGAATGCCATATTCGGCAGTGCCGATTGTAATAATACATTTTACCATCATATCTAATGATATAATGACAATATCTTAAGTCCAGGTTTAACGTTATATGAAATTTTTCTTTATTATTTACTTCCGACTCCGTTTTTGATTTTGATAATATTATGCTAGTCTAGTCCTTTTTATTTTATTTGGGACGCCATCCGAAATTTTTCGATATTTTACTTTTATATATTTAACTGTATTTTACAGGTAAGGGTTTTACATTTGATTTGGGTCCGCCATTTTAAGTAGGACGTCATCTAGGATTCTAAGTTTTTTGTAGTCTTCTATATTGTACTGGCTGAGCTCTTTTATTTGAAACTAATATTAAGGATTCTAAAGAGTATTTCACCCATTTATAAATTTATTGCTCATCCTTTTTTAATAGCGGCCATCATGGGTTTTAAACTTTTTATACTGTATTATATTTGGCTAGACATTCCCATTTACTTGATTGCCAAGCCGGCTCTCTTAATTGTACAGCAGGAAAAAAATTGATTTTTGTTTGTTAATTTTAGGAAAACTAAAGATCAAGTTGTATTTTGCTATTTAGTTAGCTTCAAGCCGATTTGCAAGTTTTCTCAGAAATAATTTCCGAGACTATGGGTTTTAATATGGTGTTACTAGGTTGCCTAAAAATTATTTAGGAGCTTCAGAAACTTAATATATTAAAAAACATAAATACGTATTTTTCTTAATAGTCTTTGCCTATTGCATTGCAGATTAGTGACCGATCTTACGAATATCCCTATGTGGGGGGGCTTATAAAAGTTTATGAAAACCAACGTACAGATAGACGTACATTATTTAATCAACTCCATTTTCTATAAGCTTTCAAAAAATAAATACTTTATTGGGTATGAAGTTGAGTTTATATATCAGACAAATATACGCTAAAACACATTTAAAAAACGATAAGAAAAGTCTTTACTGGTTAAACTTGACTTTATGGTTTGAAGCCTCCAACTATAAACAATTCAAGAAACAAATAATTGTTCATGTAAGACAATCGTATTTCGCTCAATATTGATGATTAAATCTTGGAGTGGAAAACTCTGAATTTTGCATTTCATAATTGCAATTTCAAACCATAAAGATATATTTAGGAAATTTGAGTTTTTACAAACAATAAAAGATGTAAAAAACGTTCAAACTTTGTTCATGCATTTGTCAACAAATACACACATACATACTTGTGTATATATGTACATATGTATGTATATTTTTGAACTTATTTACCTTATAATTTAGCGCGTCTTGTTCCTCTTTTTTTGCTTCTCTTTCACAGCGCTGACGATCGCGCTGTTTTTCTTCGTCCGTTTGCGATGTTTTGCTGTCTGTAAAATTTTTGGGGAAAAAATATTATTTATTAGAAATTTAACAGACAAATGACAAATAAGTCAAATAATAAGTATTATTGTTATCATAATTTTTTATTTAAAAAAAAAAACAGGCAAATATTTTTATGACATGCATTTGCATTCAGTATTATGAAAACAGTTTAAAAACATACAAAACGTTTCAATAGCTCAACAATGCTTAATATTGTTATAAAACATAATACCAAATACAATATATTATGCTAAAAAATTTATCTTCAAAGCGCAAAGTACAAGATAATGTATTTGGCCACAGGGAGATGGATACGTTTGTATTAAATTCGAGGGGTTGTCCTTTCCCTTACAAAGTGTTTTCTTAATATTACAAACGGACATCATTTTTATTTTTAGCTTTAAAAATAATATAAAACTAAGAATAATTCTTTTATGTTTTATTTTTTGCAGAATATGTTTTTAAGTTACAAATATATAAACAATTAATGTATCTTATGTGTTAATAGGCAAGCATATTTTTAGTTACCTATTTCAGGCTCATATTATACAACCGATTTTTTTTTTCAAATTTACCACTTCAAAGGAATTTTCTTTTACACAATTTCAATCCTTATAAAATTGGTTTAGTATTTTAGGAGTTATCGTCGATTAAAGATGATAATAATACATGCACAAACTACATGTGTGTTACAAAACCAATAAGCAAAAAAGTTACCAACAGCGACAACACTGCTGATAAAATTGAATTTGCACGGCACACAGTGAGACAACGCCGGCATTAAATACAAGGAGTAATTGCAGAGTTCTGAAATTTTGCACAGGTTACTTTTGAGACAATTCCAGTTTAAAAAAAATTAAGAAAATTCGCCCACTTTTACGCCCACCTCCCATACAATCGAAATTTGTAAAATGCCGTATTGTCCGTAATACTTAAGGGATAACTTTAAATTTTGGTATACTTGAATGTTATATTGTTACAAACATTATCGGAATAAAGTTTTGGACTTTGGCCCACTTTTACCCCCACCCCCCATACAACCTCAACATAAAAAGTGCCATATTTTCTAAAATATTTTAGGTACAATCTTCAAATTTGATATTATTATTATTTATATAATTTAAAATGTTTCATGCAAAAATTACAATAACACGCCCACTCTTACACCCACTTCCCATTAAAATGCAATAAAAAAGAACAATTTTTTTCATTCTATCAATAATTTTTTAATATCATATTGGTATTCTATTTTTCTCAATATCTTTATTGCTATCGATCCAAATATCAGAAATTGCACTATAAAAAATTATTGAATTATCCATGACCTTGTTAACTTTTTTTAACACTTTATATAAACTTGTATAAACTTGCACTCTCAAATATGCAGATTGTGAATTAAACATATACATAATTGCAATTACCGTTTGTTGATCAATAATATTTAAAACAACAACAATGTAATATTTTTTTACAGTTTGTTTTTAAAAAGTTTGTGAGCACAATATAAAATATCAAACAAACAATTAAAAAAAAAATTTAAAATTTGTAAACATGCTATTGCATGCTAACATATGTACATAAGTATAGCGACAAAATGTGCACGTTGCTTATTTTTTGTAATTTTTTGTATGTTTAAAGTACTTTTGCAAGCTTTTGCTATATGTCCTCTACTTTAAATGAAAGCTGAGACTTCAGTCAGTGCACCTAGGGTGAGGGGCTGCTCTATATTTCCTAGTCCATTGAAAATGCAAAATGTTAAATTTTTACACCACAATTCTGTTGTAAAGAAATTTTTTTTTGTGTTTCTTTTTTTAAATTTATTTTTTTATCTACTTATTCTACAACAACTAAGTTAATTAAAAAAATACTTTAAGGTTATATTTATTATGTATTTTTTTATTGATAAGCTTTTGAATATTACATATTGAACCAACATATTTCAAGCGCGTTAGCATACCTCAACTTTGACTTGCTCTAGACCAAAAAGTAATGAAGTTATGAATCTCAAATTTCAGGAAATTGTTACTCATATATCTGTTAATATACTGTGAATTTTTTGCCGCTGTTACTTTAGAGCTGTCCCACTGTGCGGCATGATCACGACGGTCATATTATTTTTTCTAAAACAATATTTGATTGTCCAAAACAAGTAATAGTTACTTTTCTTTCATTTTATAATTTATTTTGTCACGAAAATCAAGCATTTGTTTGAATTTTATCATTAAATGATTACTTTTCGTAAAAATTTCAAAATGGTTATCATTTAAAAATAGTATGATTTAAAAAAATTATGACGACAAAAATAACATTATATTCAAAAGCATTATAAATTAAAAATAATCATTAAATAATAAGTGAGACAACAGTATGATTACAAATTAATCAAGCTATGATTTTTTATAACAATAATTTAATATCAACTGTTCTTCTTCTTGCTGAATAAATTTTTATTATTTAAAAGTTTGAGATGTCAAAAAAAGGAACAAAAATTTTGAAAATTTAAGGAAAATTTAAAAATAAACGTGAAAATGTTAAAAAAAATTGGCAAAAAAAAATGCAATTAAATTGGTAAGTACAATCAACATGTTTGCCGTAAAAAAGCAAAGATTGTCGATTACAATTGTAGTCATATATATGATTATTGAATGATACTAAAATTAAACATAATAATGATAACTGGTAACCATTATTATTTTTAACCATAATCATACAATTCAATCATAGTATGATGCCCTTCGATTATGGTTACCACAACCATATTTTTTCTTTGCGTGTATGCCTACACAAATCTTATATTATTTTCTAACCACATCTGAGTACGAAATTATGCTCTTCAATTTCCGTAAAACTACAATATTCTAGTCAGAAGAAATTGTAAAAATAAATGTACGGAAATAAATTAATAGCAAATCGAAGTAACACAAAGAAAGTAGTACATATTTTATAAAGAGTTTATTCCGAGTTTATTACGATACAGCGATTACTGTTAATAACGAAATAATAAATTTTTTACTATAAAAATACGCAAAATTGGAGGTGGGTATCAAAAATTCAGCACAGCCGTATATAGTGTTCTTACTGAATTTATATTAAAACAATATGTTTTGAAGAAACATTTTTTTGGGGTAGATGGGATACTTCCCCTAGCTCCATTCAAAGGGTTTTGGAACATTACAATCATTATTATTTATAAAAATATCTCATTGTATGAAGAAGAACTTGTACAAAACTTCAATTTTAAAGCAGTACTGATAAAAAAAAGTAATTGCGTTTGGGGCAGAAATGTTTTTGTAATTTCCTAAGATATTATTATGGGCCTGATACCATTTTATGCTCTACTTGGCTATGCTATGCCATTTTGTCTATATGCAAAAAGTTTAAAAATTTTATGTTTAATGTACTAACATAGATACTAATAGGTGCACATAATTGAAAATTAGGGTAAAACAGTAACTAAGTATTACCAAAATTCTACAAAATATCTGCGAATAACCATAAAACTATACTATATATAAATCGTCAAAATGATGACACTTTTGTCAAATCTGGCAACAATGAATTTATGGCCTTTTAATTATCACTTGATTCTCGTGCATACACAAACGTAGTTACAACAGAAAACTCACATATTATTGTACATTCTTCTTCCAATGTTAATTTTGTCGGCAAATAATCAATAAGGAAATTTGCCGACAAGCGGCTACGCATTTTTATCAATGTAAATAAGTATTATGTTTCTTATTTTTCACAATTAACTCGAATTTTAAACAAGGCAAGTTAAACAAGTTGAGGGCACACTCTGGCACATAAACAGTCAAATGAAATAGTACAAAATATAAACTTGAAGTTTCTTCCAAAAACACTTTTTATACATTCTTTGTGAACATTTAGATGGTGTCTTCGTGATATTCTTTAGCATTTTGACTGTTTATTTATAGAAATTAAAAGTTTTTATTACTTACATTTGATTTGTTGTTGCTGTTTATTTTTTAAATTACTTCGAACGGTCATTAAGTAGTTTGTTAAATTTGGAGGTGGTGGCATTTTGTTGGCACTATTTTCGAATACTCGTTTTTAGCAATTTAATAAAATAATGTAAGTTAATAAGTTACGAACAATTGTTGGAGAATAATTTGTATTAATTATTTTTGGTTGTTGACTAATTTTTTTAAAGCATGGAATTCCATACTTCTTCTTTAAAGCTAACAAACGTTTAAAGAAACGTCTTCTCTTAATAATATTCTAAATAAAACTGAAACAACATACATTTGGTTTTAAATCATGTTTTAACAAACAACACAACAATATTGTTGCTTGATTACTTTTGCTTTTGTAAAGATATTTTCTTTTTACTCACTTCCATTTAAACCGTGTGCGCTATAGAGTGCTAACGGTAATAAGGGCATTTCAAAGGATTTATTAACAATCGTATTTCGTAAATTCGATATTTTTTATAATTTGTATAATATCTAATATAGAATTAAGCCTGCAAAGTGAAATGTGGTTAAAACCAAAATGAGTTCTTTTGAAATATTTTAATTAGAGACGCAATAGATCACATATTCAGCTAGCTGAATAAGCATTTATGTAGCAAATAATGAAAACATCCATGTTATATTCGTTACTAAGATTTCGCTTATTCTATTCAGTAAAATTATAGTAATGAACGTATCTATATATATAAATAAATTGGAGTAGATAAAGGCCAGACCAATTTCATTAATTTTTTCTTACAATAATCCTTCAAAAATTTAAGGAAAATTTTCACGTAAAGTTGTTTTAAGTTTTACTAAACAACAGATTTTGCGTCATCTTTAGATATCGGACAAACCGATTTTGCTAAAGGAGCAAATACACGGCATGTTTTTTACGTCTGACTTGTCAAATTCTCCACTGCTAATACAAATATGTCGTGTGTTACCTTTAAAACATTACTTCTATAAAAAAAACATGTGTTGAGACATCTGACAAAATTTTAATTAGAGTGCGCTCTATTTTCTTCTGTAAAAACATGTGACATCAGTCGTTGGCAGAAATCTCTGCTGCTGCAAAGCAGTCAGCGTAAAAGTAGAATTTTGACAGACATGTGGATTAACATATGTCTCACAAATTTTAAAGTCAGATGTAAAAAACATGCCGTGTATTATAGCCTTAATTTGTTCTTACAATAATCCTTCAGGCCCATGTAGGGTTCTTACGGAACCTTAAAATTTCCTTACAATTTTAAGTGGGCGGTGCATCTCCTATATAAAATAGACAGTTTTTACCGCGCAACCAAAAAAAAGGGGGACCAATTTAGCCTTATTTTTTTAAGAAATCTCTGAAGTGCAAAAACATAAATTGATACTATAAAAAATCAAACATAATTTTTATACCCACATCATAATGAAACATAAAATCCATAATAACCTTCCTTTTTTATATTTATTATAGTAAATAGATAGATAGATAGATAGATAGATAGATAGATAGATAGATAGATAGATAGATAGATAGATAGATAGATAGATAGGAAGATAGGACGCGTAATTGAAATTACACTAAGCCATTCATCCTGATGAAATGCTTCGGTGGTACCAGGATGGATTGGGGAGCATATCGTGGAGCCACTAGACGCTAGCAAGCTAGCACTTCGTCCATAAAAAAAAATAGATACATACATAGATAGATAGTTAGATTTATGGATTGATTGATTGATTAATTGATTGATTGATTGATTGATTAATAGACAAATGCATGCATAGGTCCAGCAAAGCAATCCGGGTCTTAGATAGTTGCATTTTAGTACGCATTTTATGCTGTAGATTACTTTTTGAAATTTTCAATTCCTGTTAATGACGCCAAATTGAGGTTTCTGGATTGTCGCCGACAAGCTGCCTCACGCACTGCACTGCTGACGCTTGAACAGCTTATTTTTGGGCGATCACTTTATTTAGCGTCTCCAACGGATACAGTCTCCCTGGATTCTTCAATTAATCTCTTCACAGTTGGCGAAGTTAACACACAATGGACACGTTGTTCCATTCTGTAACTAACCTTAAATTGCCTGCTTTAGCATTGTTTTATTAGGGTCGCCAACACTTAACTACACTAGTGACAACAAATGTAAATCTTGTGGTCGTTTTGCAAAATCTTTTCTATATAGTGGATTTTAAAAAAAATAAATTGTGTCAAAAACAATTATAACAGTGCCTTAGTTAAATATAAGTTGACAAACAAATGTTCATATATTAAATAAACAGCTAAGAAATAGGACTGTAAGCTAAAACATTTTAAAATTTTTTATGATTTTTTATAGAAACTTTGAGTTTTGTTTTATTTAATGAGAAGCCGAATAAATTTAATTTAATTAAATTTAAATTTCTGCTTTTTCATATCGTTGTCTTGGCCTATTTGCCAAAGTGTTTATCTTCAGCTAACTGAGTGGGGCTTTTTCAATTATTTCGGAGCTTTCAAATTATTATTTAAGTTCTTAAATACAATTTTGATATTAAAAGTAGTATGTAGGATTAAAATACGAAATAAATCTTTTTTTAAAAATTTTAGTTTATCAATTCAGCCAGCTGAATTGTACTAACAATAATCTTCCAGCTAGAAACGAATTAAGCTGAATTTAAATTTAATGTTCTAACCATATATTTTTCATATTTGCTTTTATATTACACCAATACCTCACTTTGCGTCGTGGTTACGTTCCCAAAAAACGCGACGCAAATTGAAACGACGCAAATTGAATTATGATTTTCTATAGCAAACCATGTAAAGATCGAAGATAGGTTCCAGGGTTACGAAAATACTTCTTTTAAAAAAGAAAATTGAACAAAGTAAACATATAAAAAACAAAAATAATATAAAATTTTATTACATATGTACATACAAAAAACAAAGAAAATAAAATATTCAATTAATTAATAAAAAACAAAACAAAAATTAATCACTGTCTGATGAGTCCATAGTGGATGTTGTCGTAAGTCGGTTTTCTTTCACAAAAAATTGGTTCAATGTTTGCTGAACAGCTTTTTTTTTCAACGTAAAACAAATTTCCTTGTAGCGATTGATATTCGTAGCTACCATCTGGGACACTTTTTTAAAAATATCTCTATAGCTTCGTCAATCAAACACATCGCTTTGGAAATTCGTTTGGAGGTCAAATTCTTCGGAGATTTCTATTGAACGGTCACTGTCATTTTCATTAGCAAATTGCAATTCCAGTTGCAATAGTTCTTCATTAGACAATTCTTGGTTGTGCGAGGTTAGCAATTCATTTATGTCAGTCTCAATTAGAAAGGGAATCTCCGAGTTTTTATGGCATGGCTCAATTATGTAGAAATAAAAGTCGTTGACATATTTTAGAAAAAAAAAAGAAAGTTTCAAAAATAAATTAAAGACCAAAACAACGCAACTTCGAAAATCTAACGACGCACAGTGAAAATTAGTACTTATTCAGCAGCGACGCAACTTCGAAAAAACGCAAAACGAAACGACTCAAAGCGAGGTATTGGTGTATTTTATATTTCATTATTATAATTATTTATACGAAACTATAGGGTATTTGTAAAGAAAAACTTATGCAAAATTAAATTATAATACTAACTTTAGTTTAAAAATAATATTATGGTTTCACAAAAATGTACGGTATACCAAATTCTACTTAAACTGTTTCAAATAGCATTTTAATGTTTTCTTATTTTCTATTCTATTGCTTCCCTTTTTACCAGCAATCGAAAATATATTGTAATATTTGTTGTTAACCAACCAGTCAGTCGTTTATTCAAGTTGCTACAGTATTAGCATGACAGTGAATATAAGTGGCTACAGTGGCTGTCAAAATTTTTGGAAATTGAGACCAAGTATGTTTTAATATTATTTAAGAAGTTAAATTTAATCTCTTGACTATAATATAAATGTTGAAAAATTATTTCCAAGGTTAAATAAAAATCACAAAATAGAAATTTTTCCAAATTAGTAACACAACCAGTTGCTATTTTAATTTGTTTACACTTTTTTCCTCCACTGTCCAACCTTTTGTTTTTTTTTTTGTATTTTATATACAAACACATCCAAGAAAAATAAAAGTGTAAAAACAATCCATGTTAAAACGTTATTGGCCTATTGACCAGTAAAAACAATCGTTTCTTTAACTCTTTATATACACGACATTGTTTACATTTTTTGTATATGGTTTTTGTTAATTCTACTAGTACATTTACATATGCAATATACTATACATACATATATCACCCATCTACTTAACTTGTACTGCTACATGTATTACTAACGATAAATAAGATCTTTCAATGTGACAGTGTTTCTAAAGGAAAGAAACTATTTTTTAAATTTTTCAAAACTTACAGAAAATTCTATATTCTGAGTTAATAAGAAAGTTTCAATTATAAGTTTATAGTTATTTAAGCCATTTGTTTAAAAATTTACTGTAAATCAATTATTCTGTCTAATTTTATTTGCACAAATTATGCATTAGTGGAAAACAGTTTTGAAACCAGCCACAATTTCGTTATCAAAAGTCCTTATAGGTCAATAAAAATTTTAAATTTTAACTACCGATTACTTTGACTTTCAAAGATAAAATAACATTCATTTTTATTTTTATTTTCAGTTTTATGTTTGACGCTATAAGCTCGAACAAAATTGTGAAATATTAAAAACTTACTTTCAATGTAGTGAGTCCTTAATGCAAACTGTAAGAAAATTTACATGGAAATTT
The DNA here is from genome assembly GCA_941918925.1 of Phyto melanocephala. Taxonomy (NCBI): domain Eukaryota; kingdom Metazoa; phylum Arthropoda; class Insecta; order Diptera; family Rhinophoridae; genus Phyto; species Phyto melanocephala. The sequence continues at coordinate 101,512,201 of OW799234.1, read as the reverse complement.
TTCGATATGAGATTTGATAGTTATTGAATAAAGAAACCAGCTTACGTTTTCATTTATTACGATCAATCGAAAACATTGCTGTTGTGGCTAAGAATGTGCAAGAACATCCATCAAAAACAACTCGTCATCGTTCTCAGGAGCTTAGCGTTTCTCGTCCATCTTTAAGAATAATTTTGCATAAAGACCTCGGTATGAAAGCTACCAAAGTTCAATTGGTCCAACAACTGAAGCTTCATGACTATTCGATGTGTTTTTGCTTCGCATAATGTGACTGCTTGGCTGGAGATAAATAATTTTATCAAAAAATCATGTTTTTAGATAATGCTAATTTTCATATCGGTGGCTATGTCAATAAGCAAAATTAAAGCAAAATTGAAGAAAATTATATAGACGACATTTTATTTCAACTAGACCTCAACAGAACCTCATGTCACATAGCCAAAACGTAACCATCGTATTTTAAACACTGTGTTTGAAAATTAAATAATCAGCAGAAATTTTTATTTAAATTTGCCGCCTTGAAACTGTAATCTAAAGACTTTGGATTATGACGTAATATTGTACAAAAATATACGAGTACATGCATTTCTACTTGTGACGATCGATATGTTCTTTTAAACTCTCCAACAAATTTGCTGAAGTTATTCTTCAAGTTCACTACTTGTTTTCATTTCCCCTTTATATCACACATTACTTTATTCAAATAAAACTAGCTTAATCCGGCAACACTGTCATGTATACGAAGTACGCACACATTTCGACATTTGAATAGTTGAGAAAAAGAAAAAATGTATTTCGTGGTTTTTCTCATCAAGCATGAAATTGGTTATGGTAAAACAAAACAAGACCGAACGAACAACTAAGTTGTTGTAGAAATATAAGTACATGGCACCTATGTAAAATGGGAAAACAATAGTAATAGTGACGGAGTATATTCTATTTATCATTTTGTTTGTAACGCATTGAAATATTCGTTTAAAATCCACAAACTGATGTTTTCTAAGCCATGCACCCCGTTTTTGTATTTAGTTGTGAGAAGTTTTCGCATTGAAAAGTGTAAAACAAAATATTAGACTGTTTTTCGATTTGTGAATTAAAAGTGTTTCTATTTTTTTAAGTGTGCACATTTCAGTAGGAATAAAACATATATGAGGTTTTGTATGTTTGTTACTCAAACCAATATCCTAGATTAACGAATATGATAACCTTCATAACGATAACCAAGCAAATTCGCGGATATATATAAAATAAATATATATTTTTTGCATTTAGTAAGTCGGTTATTGGTGGGGTATATATAAGTATTTTGTCTTAAATAACTTCTTTCGAAATAAAGCTATTAACACCGTGACTTTCAATTTATTGCGATGATTTTGAAAAAAAGGTACTAATTTTATTCTTAATGATTTAATGTCTTCCATTAATCAATTTAACTTTATTTAATTAAACTCTAGATCAAAAAAGAAAAAAAAATGTTTTTTAATAGTTATTTTTAATAGTTATTATTGCTGCAATAGTAATGGAATTCTCCTATGCGGTAGTGAGATCTGGGGTGAGAGTATAAGAAGAAATAGGATAAATACGTTACTTGCGGTACAGAAAACATACCCACTGCGCATAGCTTCTGCTAATCGTACAGTATCTACGGCAGCCATTCTTGTATTAGCAGGAACTATTTCTATAGATTTGCTTATAAGGGAAAAGGGAAAGATATGGCGGAAGAAACAGACCGGCAGTTTCAAGCAAGGTGATAGAGAGATTATAAGACAAGAGACAATTTAAAGCTGGCAGGAAAAATGGAACGAGGAAACGACAGCTAGATGGATTAAGAAACTCCTCCCAGACATAAACATCTGGGTAAAAAAGGTAACCGGAGAGGTAAACTACTATCTGGCCCAGATGATATCTGGTCATGGATACTTTAGGAAATACCTGTATAACATAGGCAAGTGCAGCACACCATACTGCTTATATGAAGACGAATATATAATCGACGTCGTTAGATACACCTTTTTCGAATACTGTAAATGGGCTGAAAAGAGAACGGAATTGGAAAACTTTATGGGAGACATAAATGCTGAGAGCATAATAAATCGCATGATATGGAACGAGGAAAATTGGCGAGCAGTATCAAGATACTGCGAGTATATACTTGGGAGGAAGGATCTCGATCTGGATAAAGCAGATTAGGAACTGAGAGCAGACAGGCGAGGACTTGGGCGCAGGTCAACATGAACTGGAGATACAGCAAATAGCCAAAGGGAAACTACCCCGAAGTAATGCATTGCAGCGGCCCCGTAGTGGAATCATTTCCAGGAGAGGAAAAAAGGGGTTTTTTTAGTCGGTATCCTAAGCAAGGGAGCCTGACATAACACAAATGGTGACGACCGATCGTGTATGCAGAAATGCATTTTTACCTCCTTTCCGCAGAAAAAAAATTATTTCTGCAATTGTTACATAAACAAATACGCTCAATGTGTACTTTTTGCTGGTATTATCCGTAATGTGTTGTTGTCGTGTATACTAGTACTTATCGTTTATAGTAAATACAAATCAACAACATTTTTTTTTTTTTTGCCAGTAAGTATTCTTTCGTTTTAACTGTTCATTTCAATTTAAATGGTTACTTTTTTTAAAAACCTTTTTTATCCTGTTGTATTGTTAAAAAGTCGTTTATGACACCATTTGTCTTTGTGCTAGAACATATGCTAAAATCAATAGAACTTGTAAAAAAGTTATTAGTTTATGTGTACTTGGTTTTTTATTTCTCTCTGCTTGTTTTTATAAGAGTGCTATATTCGGCCGTGCCGAATCTTATACACCCTTCACAACGTGTAGTCATGCAATAATAGTAGTTTGTATCACCATTCATCTCATATGAAATACGTACATACATATATAAAAACATCCCATTGTAAAATTATAAATTTACGTATATATGTTAAAAAAAAATAAGAAAAATATTAAGAAAACAAAAAAATTTTTTTAAAAATATTTAAAAAAAAAATTTAAAAAATAATAATAATAATAATATAAATAATATATAAAATTAAAAATAAAAAAAAAAATTAAAAAAAAATTTTTTAAAAATTATAAAAAAAAAAAATTTTTGGCTCAGCTGGGATTCGATGCCACGTTTACTCTAACCAGTATACACGTTTGTATGTATGTATGTTGTTGTTGTAATGTTGTTTTTGTGAAAAAAAAATCGAGGTGGTCGTGGGTTTTTGCTCATATCTCAGTTGGTTATGCACCGATGTTTCTGATTTTCAATAATGATCTACTCCCGAATATTTCTGATATTTTAATACCTCACTTGGGTCCAAGCGATGTCGGGGGGCTTCAAAAAGTTGATTTCAGCATACACACGGACAGACGGTCAGACGGACAGGCGGACAGACGGACAGACTGACAGAGCTTAATCGACTCCCCTATTCATAAACTTTCAGAAAATATATACTTTATGGGGTCAGAAATGAAAATTGTAGAAATTTCACACGGAATGACAAACCTATTTATACCCATTTTCACTATGTGAGGGTATAAAAACAAATAAAGCTTAGTTATAACTGGTTATTTTTGTACTGTTGCGAAACTAACACAACAAATTCATTTCTACCATAACATTATTTATAGTTCAGTTCCTGCAATAAAACTTTTCATTTGTGATTATAAGATTTCGATTGCAATAATCATAATTTATTAATGCTGACTACACATTTATATTACGAAACGAAATTCTGTAGATATAACCGTAAAATTCTACTATCGGAACTGAACTATGCTATTGGCAACAGTTGCGGTACTCACAACCGATACTGTTTTCTCTGTGTATTTTTTTTTTTTTTTTTTTGTTGAAATAAGTAATAATATAAGACAATACAACAAATTTTCTTTTCAGTAAATGGCGTTTTCTGAAGCCTAAACTTTAAGCTGGCAATATTGTTTTTCGTGATAGTTGGTAAAAATCATTTTGGTTTTTCAAATTGTATGTTGGTTGCAAAACTCACGAGAAATAGACATACTGCCGTGTACATAAAAAAATATTTTAGGTTTATTGAAGAATTAATTGATAAATTTTCGTGCAGCATCTACCAAATAAATCTTTAATAATAATAATAAATATATCCTGTATGAAAACGGCAGTCACTCTTTAGAAATGTTGTTTTGGAAATCGTCTTTCAGTTCATGCAATTAATTTCTACTCTTTTGCTGCTAAAAGGATATCTTTTGATAAAATCCAAAAGCTGGTAAGCCATAGCTGGCCCTTAGTTCCAATTTGTAACTATAAGAACAAGTACATACATTTATTATAAGCCGTAGTTTTTTTTTTAGATAAATTAATAAATTGCAAATTTTAAATTGACAGTTCAATCACAAACACCCTGCTCAAGAGCTTAGGTTATCTAATCTCTTGCTAATAACAAAAAAATCTAGATTTCGTTACTGTATACATGTATTTATACTCGCCAGCTAATTTTACGATGGACGTCAAATACCATTTGACAGCTTAATCATAAAGAAACTTTAATTACTATCGGGTAGTCTTTTAAACAATTTTTCGGTTTTATTGTATCAATTTATATTTTCCCCTTTTTCTACATAAGAAATTGATTTATTCAAAATTATAAAATTTCTGAAAATAATAATTGTTTTTTTGTTGTTGCAAACTTAAGAATATATATATACTAGACTTGCAAGATCTGCCACATTTGCATGATCTGTTTGCATCGAAGGGTGATTTCCGCTAGTGTTTTGCTAGCAAATGTTTCCATTTTTTATTTATTTTTTAGTCAGAATACGTTGTAATCAATTTTTAAATTTAATATAGTAAAATGCAATAAATTATATATAACAATTTAAGTTTAAACAGCTAATCATTTAACTGTTTAAAACCTTTTTCTGTGTGCATATTTTTCTGCAAGATATTGTTTATGATAGTCTATGAAATTATTAATTATTTAAATATGCTTAAACCATGCAAACTATTTAAAAACAGTATATATATAAATATTCAAAAGTTAAAATAAAAGTAAATTTAAATACTTAACTTTTAACACTATTGCATATATTATTTATAACAAATTCCAGAACTGACAACGACTAAAGTTTCTATTCAAAATTCGAACAAACTATAAATATCAATGTGTTTGTTTTCTTCTTTTCTTTTAACAAAAACAATTAAAGAAAAACTTTAAAACAGAAGCAAATTAAACAAATTGAATATAAAATTAAAACAGATATTAAAACTTTAAATTTTCTGTAATATATTTGCTACATTTCATTGTTCAAGCCTTACCTCTAAATGTTAAGATTTACTTTATTGTCTGTGTTATATTTCATTTCTAGAGTTATAAATGATTAACGTTAATTAAGTTTTTATATTTTAACTTTTTTAAAACTCTATTTATGAACTAGTTCTACGGACACTCACACATACACACGCAGGTTAAGTTCAAACGTTATATAATTACAAGTGAAACAAACACAATAGTAGTAGTGATAATTTGATTTAATACTAATATTAGTAGCACTAGTAGTATTAATAGTATTAAATTACAGTAGTTTTAGTAGTTTTAACTAGTGAATGATGGTATAAGTACAACATTAATAAGCGTTTTATTTATTTTGTTTTCAGTTCATATTTTTTTTTTTTTTTTTGACAACTATCAAATGGAGTTGATTGAATTTATTATTGTTTTTTCGCTTTATTTAATTATTTGTTTCATTTAGCACTCTAATGTGGAGTACACGACAATTTCCTCCTCAGTTCAACTTAATTAAGTTTTCTGTAATTTGTATTTATTTACTTTTTTATTAACTTTTTGTTTTGGTTATTGATTTCAATTGAGCTTTGACAGTACTTGTTTCAAAAACATGGAAAAAATAGGAAAAAATATATATTTAAAATTAATAATTTTTTTTTTAACTTTAATAATAGTTTAATGTTTAATAAATATTTTTTTTGTCACATAAACAAATTAAATTGAATTTAAAACAGCATTCACAAATTAACAACTTTTATACAATTTAATTTTAATTGCATTTTTTTTTTCTAAATTAAGTTAAAAAAATTACTACAGAACATTTTCATTTATACCGGGTAAGGATTGAATTTTAATTTGTATGCAAATGATTTAAAATTATAAAACTACAAAAGATTGATTGATAAAAAATATTGAAAAAGTTATACCCTCGACAATGATTTTTTTAATAACAAAGTTTATTGCCTTTCAAAAATAGATTTACAGCAAACAAGTGATGAACAAATTGGCAAAGAACAAAACTAATACCAGTATCCTCCATCAAATGGCAAATTTAATTTTCATGCTGTAATAGTAAATACTTTTGTGAATTTTTGGGTATTTTAGTGTATTTATAGTATTATACAAGTTAAATCCACAAGAGGCTCAGTTAAACTTAAGCAAACAAAAAATTAAAAAGAAATTTTTTATGAATACCCAAACCCATTACAAACTATAATTACTTCAAAAGGAGCATTAGGCCGATTTTACTGCACATGATGATAATTATTTCAGTTTTTTTTTTCTTTCTAAAATATAGTGACATTGTCAAACTCAAATATATGATTTGATTTTTTGTTAACAGACAAAATGATTTGACAATTTTCTAAACAAACGCAGTTTTCATTTTATTATAGCAACACCCGAATAAGTAATTGAAAACACAATACCAGTGATATTTTATTGCAAATTAAACAATAAGGAGCTCTTTATTCGTCTGTGTCGAATTTTTGATACCCACCACTAATTTTGTGTGCTTTTATAAAGGGTGATTTTTTTGCTATTATCTTTTTTGCAACACTGGTGCAAACAGCTGACGCACGTTTCGTGTTTTGTTTCACTGTCAAACATCTTCAATTTGGTCTATAATTTAACCATGAATCGCCTTACAAACGAACAACGTTTGCAAGTTAATGAATTTTATTATCAAAATGCGTGCTCTGTTAAGAAAGTTCATCGCGTGCTTCTTATCGAAAAATTGTGTTCAGCGACGAAGCCCATTCTTGGCTCAATGGGTACGTTAATAATCAGAATTGTCGATTTTGAAGTGAAGATCAGCCAGAAGCATTGCAAGAGCTACCAATGCATCCAGAAAAAGTCACATTTTGGTGCGACTTATGGGCTGGTGGCATCATTGAATCGTACTTCTTCAAAGATGATGCGAATCGTAACGTAACTGTGAATGGTGAGCGCACCGTGAGATGATATCCAACTTTTTTTGCCCAAAATGCAAGAGCTTGACTTGCATGACATGTGGTTTCAACAAGACGGTACCACATGCCACACAGCACGCTTAACAATGGACTTATTGAGAGGCGAGTTCGGTCAACATTTTATTTCACTTTCGGGACCGGTTAAATTACGCCTTTAGACTATTTTTTGTAAGGGTATGTTAAAGCTCTTGTCTATACACACATGCCCGCTTTAATTGACCCATTGGAAGACAACATTGAAGCATTTATTCATAAGATACCAGCCGAAATGTTGGAAAGAGTATGCCAAAATTGGACTAAGCGGATGGACCATTTGAGGCGCAGTCACGGTCAACATTTGCATGAAATAATCTTCAAACATTAAATAATATGGACCATACTATCGATTCAAATAAGGACTTCATGCATTTTTCTGAATTTTATGTGTTTTTTTTAACTTTCCTATAGCTCTTAAAAAATCACCCTTTAGAAAAAAATTTTATAGAGGAATTCACTCTTGGTAGCATTTATGCAATTAGTGCAAAAATGCACTAACTTTTGCTCCAAGCGTGAGTGCATTTTTCATGTGTGTTGCAAACTTATGGCAACATCTGAATTTTTAGGTATTTAAGAAACAAATCTTTTTTTTATTAATAAGTAAGATTCTGTGTTTTAACAATTTCCGAAAAGAAAGTTAATTAATTTAAAAAAAAACGACAATGCCTAAATCAACGGAAAAATATAATATCATAAATTTTTTAGTAAAAATGCCATGAATGAAATTGAATTTGTGGAGATTTAAAATCCTGATAATAAGCAAATTCTGTTTCTGTTGTGCAAATTTGTGTGACATTACTTTGCACTGGTTTTTCGATGTGCACATTTGCTCAAGTTAAGCAAATTGCGCTTAAATATAATTTGTTTTTGTAGCTGTGCAAAAGTTAAATTGTTTGCTAGACTTGCACGGTCTGCACTCAAATAGTGAGTTCCGCTTATATTTTGTTATTAACAGTAATCGCTATGTTAGTCAAAAGCAAAACAACAAGTGTATGATTTTACATTTGCGTTTGCATTGCAGACCGTACGTTTGACATAACAAATGTTGTACGAAAACATTTACGTTTTCTTTCGTATCGTCTTTCAATTTATCATTCGCTAAAACCAAATCAGTTTTGTTTGGCTTAGAATGTGAAGGAAGACATGATTCGACATCGTTTAACAAGCTATTGTTTAACATTAATTTATTTTATCTTTTAAAAATAATACCTAATTAATTATTATCAATCATTTTACATAGTTATTTCATTATTTTTCTTCTTTTGTTTGCAAATAAGTTATGCAATTTCAATATACGAGGGTATAACAGCTTTTACTTTGATATTAACAAATAATAAAATAAAATTTAATATGATATTGAATAATACAGAATATGAGGGAACGAACAACACTACTTATTGAAAAAAGATGTAAAATGAAAATATTTCGAATAGAAACTTATGTAAAATTCTAGTGAAACAAATATTAAATTACATTAGTTAGGAAAAATGTTAAACAAATACCTACAAAATAAACACCTTAAACAACCAATTCAATTCAATTTATTTGATTCATATTTGGTTTCAATTGTTTAGTTTTAATTGTTTTTTTTTAATTTCTAAATGACTAAACAAACATTAATTATAAGAGTAAAAGAAAATTTTCTTAAATTATAAAAAACAATAAAAATTATAACAAACGCACACGCACGCACACATTTCACAGAATTAGTTAACATATTTAATTAATTTTAAACTAAAACAACATTTAAAAAGAAAATTGTTTTTTTACTTTGCCACTTTTTTAGTATAAAGAAAACTCTTTAAAAAAATTTTTTTCTGAAGGTTTAGAAAAATTTTATATAAACTTACTTGACGAACCACCGCCAGCGCCTGGTGGCGGATATGAAAACCAAAATTGATGTGCCAGTTTGGTAGGCCCTAAAGGGCTGTCTGTAAAGATAGAATATAAATTTAATGATTTTGTATTTATTTTAGCAGTAATAAAAGTTTTGGCTTACGGAAAACGTACATTTTCCATGCATTTCATTATTTCAACAAAGGAATAAATAAAGCACATGTCAAAGTTTCGCATAACTTAAACGAAAGCTTCTATAAACAGATGCAAAACAAATAAAGAGTTGTTTGTTTATGAAACAAATTTAAAGTTTATTTTAATAAAAATTTAATACTTTAAAGAAATACAACATTTGTTTTTAATTCAATTTTATTTTACGGCCTTGAAAATATTATTTACATGCGACAGTAGAGGATTTTTTAAACAAATTTTAATTGGCAGTGAAACATTTCTAAACCAAAATGTAAGAATTTTTTCTTAAAAATTCCTAATTAAAAATAAGTTTTAAAAAATTTGCGTATAGAAAGAACTATCGATTAACCCACTATTACTAAAAGTTTTACAATTAATTTTCTATTTCAAAATTAATTTTTGTAGCAACTAGCTGCCAACAGCATATTTATGCTATACTAAAACAAGTAAGAGCACTATATTCGGCTGTGCCGAATCTTTTATACCCACCACCAGTTTTTCGTTCTTTTGTAGTAAGGGTTTTTTTCTCGAAATTTTTTGTTTCCCGGGAATGCGAGATTTATTTTTTAATATCCCGGGATCCCGCCGCAAAACATATATAAAACAAATTTGTTGTTAATTAAAAAAAAAACTTTTTATTAAAAAGCATAAAATAGTTTATAATGTAAAAAAAACTTCAAAACTATAAAAATCAATAAAAATCAATAAGGAAACTTGAATTTAAAATATAAATTGACTAAAAATATTTTTTATTAAAAAAAAAATTATTCTCTAGATACGAGATCAAATATGAGCACAAAAAACAAAAATACAGGTAATTCAGCTATAAGATCAAAGAAAAATCATTAGAATTCAATTTCAATTTAAACAATATAAACATCTGCTTTCGAATCGTCGCCACCCTTATTATTTCCCGGGATCCCGAAAAATAATCCCGCGAAGTAGCGAAGATTAAATAACTCAAATTCCCGGGAAATAACCCAATTTATAGCACAAAATGTATTTGCTTGTTATTAACAGTATCGCTATGCAATAATCTCTTTATTCAAAAATATGTGTCATTTTCTTTGTATAACTTCGAAATGCTAGTAAAATGTTTTCGTAAATTTAGTCTTTCAACGAAAGTGAGCGTTAAAGTAGGCATGTTGAAGTTGTTTCTACTAATGAATGCAACTTAGATGTTTCACTACAGCCTTTATTATTCCAAAATCTTTATTCATAGGGAAATTATATGAATTTGGGATAAACCGTTATATGGGAGGTAGGTGTTAAAATGGGCGTGTCACCTTAATTTTCCGGCATAACAATGACATTGACTAAAAGGATATCTGTAGAAAATTTCATTATCGTAACTCTAATTTTGACGATTTTATGAGCTTTTAAATTTCATTAACAGTGGATAACGTGAAAAGTGGGTATAATAGTAGGCATGTCGAAATTATTTTTAATAATGAATGCGACTTAGATGTTTTAATATAGTCCTTTGTTATTCTAAAACCTTTATTCGTAGAGAAATTATATGAATTTGAGGTTAGACGTTATATGGGACGTGGGCGTAAAAGTGGGCGTGTCACATTTATTTTCCGTTAGAAAAAAGCATTTGATTAAAAAGCCATGTGTGCAAAATTTCAGGGTCGTACATCCAATTTTGTTGCTTTTATGGCGTTTTTGTTTTTATATATACCGAAAAATACACTTTGATCGATAACACCTTTCCTAATGCATATATTTAGGTAATTTTTGGGGAAAAATATTGTTTTTACTCAGGAATTATATATTCATGAGTCTATGTTAATGCGTTTGGACACAATTCCATTTTATTCGATGTTCAAAGGACACAGTTTTTTCGACCTACTCTTGCTTTACGAGCTATAACTCTCTTCCTAATACTCCGATTTAGCCCATTTTCAATAGCCCATAACAAACCTTGTCTATAAGAAAGATTCTGGTAAAATTTGAGCCCCCTAGCTTTTTCGGTGCGACCTCTATGGTGCTTTCAACAGATGGACAGACGGATAGACGGACAGACGGACAGACGGACGGACATAGCTAGATCGTCATCAAATCAAACTCTGATTAAGAATATATATACTTTATGGGGTCTAAAATGGATATTTCGATGTGTTACAAACGGAATGACAAAATGAATATACCCCCACCATTTTTTTGGTGGCGGGTATAAAAAAGATTAATCTAAAAATAAAATGTAATCTCCTTGAAAATAAGCCCATAGGTGTCTGGCCCTTTCTAGTAAACTTCATTAAGTACATATGCATAGTAAGTTTTAAAATGTATCAAAGACTTATAAAACGAAACGTAAATGAAAATTGTTTATTAATATGAAAAGTTCAGCATCTATATGTACCTTATACCATCCAGCACTATAAATTGGAAGTAGTGCAAAGCGAATTAGATTTTAAAGACTTCTAAATTAATTGTGTAAAAGCGTTCATTCTAAACGACTCCCTTAATGCGAAGCAATTTGTTAGATATGATGTGCTTAAAAATGAATGCAACATCATGCAAAATATCTTATACAATTCATGTCAATAAACAACATTAACTTATGTAACACTGGATGGTTTTCACCATAGATGCATGAGTTCTGTGCATTTGTTAAAATACAGAGCAGTTAGTTAAAATATTCATGTAAATAGATGATCTCCAATGACGCGCCAATGTTAAAATCATTAGTATTTTTACCTACATTTAATCACTTGGTCACCAGTTGAACCCCTGCAAGTTTACTTTTTTGTCATAGATTTTCTTTCTGGGTAAACATGGAAATTAATATAAAAGCGAAAAAAATATTTGTTTGCTCTATGAAACCACTATTATTTTATGAGTTTCTCTACACTGTTTATTTATTTATTTTTAAATTTTTTTCTCTTTACTTTTACACTTATCGAAAACCAATATTTGTTTAATTAAATTTTCACTAAAACAAAAACAAACAAAAAACTATTTAATTTTCTCATCCTTTGAAATCTTAAAGAGAAAAATAATTAATTCTCATCATCTCAATTTTGGAATTCATTTGAAAGCAGCACGTACACCAGGGATGGAAAATTCTGTACCTTTCAAATGCCATAATCTTATTATTTAGATGAATTTTTTTAATTATAAGCAAAATATGTTTCTTTCTTTGAATTTTTTAACTCATCCTGTGCATTTTAAATTTTTTATTATAATTTAGGTATTTTTTAAGAATTGGAGTTTTTGCAAATACCGTCAAAGCAGTGTATTATTAAACTAGTCCCTGACAGAATATCACTGATTTTGTTATTTCAAATTAACGTATCGCAGACTAGGCCAACCGATTTTTTCCATTAAAAGAACTGTAAGTCCATAATACTGATGGGTTATTTAGGTTATTAAATCAAGTAAATACTAATATATTGCTACAAAAAAGGTGATTCTTTGAGTCCCTATTTGTAAGCTAGCGAAGAAAGTACTTATTTGAGGTTCTTATTTGTAGGTAGTGAAAAACTGTTTTTTATTATTTTCAACTTATTGCTTTGTAATGAGAACTTCTGATGGGTGTTTATTTCAACCAATTTTACGAAAAACAAGCAAGAGCACTTTATTCGGCTGTGCCGAATCTTTTATACCCACCACCAATTTTCCGTTCTTTTATAGCTAGGGTTTTTTTCCCGAAAATTTTTGTTTCCCGGGAATGCGAGATTTGTTTTTAATTAATAAAAAACTGTTTTATTAAAAACTATAAAATAGTTTATAATGAAAAAGAAACACTTCAAAACTAAAAAATTAATAAACAAACATGAATTTAAAATATAAATTGAGCAAAAATATTTTTTATTGCTTTACGAGCTATAACTCTCTTCCTAATATTCCGATTTACCAAACAAACCTTGTCTATAAGAAAGATTCTGGCAAAATTTGAGCCCCCTAGATTTTTCGGTGCGACCTCTATCGTGCTTTCAACAGACGGACAGACGGACGGACATAGCTAGATCGTAATAAAATCAAACCCCGATTCAGAATATATATACTTTATGGGGTCTAAAATGGATAATTCGATGTGTTACAAACGGAATGACAAAATGAATATAAAAAAACATAAAAAATTATATAAAAAAAAGTTGTTTTGGCTCACAGCCAAATAATGTGAAAACAAAAGTGGAAATGTTTTGAAAGTATATACAAAAACAAAAAAAAAACATTTAATACCTTACACAAGATGTGTCTAGTGTTTTCAAAATTCTAAAAAAAAAAACAAATTACAACTTGTGATGCTGCTGGCAGAGTCTTTGGAGGGGAGTCTTAAGGTTGCAGAGTTTAATAAATTGATTATAATTTAAAATAAGGTTTAAATGACACACCTTTCAACTTTAGTAGTGGCTGATTTGTTTTTAGTTTTTTAACATTAAATTGATAAATTAATTGCTTAGCTGACACCGATGGGATTTTATTTTTATTAATTTGTTTTAAATATAGAAACACATCTTAGATGTAAATAAAATTCAATTAAAAACAATAAGTATTAAAGGCCATATCCATTATTAATTTTAATATTTAACAAACAATAAATAAAAACATTAAAAAATTGATAAATAAAAGAACAACTAAGAGTGCTATATTTCATCCTACCAAATATGATTGTATCCTTAACAATAATGTAAATACATACGTATAATGGCCGCAGCATAGCAAAAATTTCGGATGTAACATTATACGCAATATTGAATTATTGTTTACGACGAAATCCTTGACTTTTCATTTGAACATAGTTAAATGTATTCTACTAGTTAAGAAACTATTTTTTCTACATTTTGTTTTAGGCGCCATCTTGGATTTTACACTTAGTTTTAGGTTAATATATTTTTCTGCTCATGTGCTTTCATATTGTGAGGGTAAAAAGCTATAAAGCCGTAACGACTATATTTGACTCATATACAGCCCATTTTATTATGCTAGTCAAGTTCTTTCATTGGATATCGATACTGAGCAAGTTGAGGGTGATAAATTCTAAAATTTTAGATTTGAATTATATATAAATTTAAAAAACACAACTTTGTAGTGGCGGTCTTCGAAATTTAAAAAATTTTTTATAATGCATTATACTTCAGTAGCCAATTCTTTTTAATTTAACTTTGTCGGTTGCCTAGAAGCTTAAAAAATTAATTTTCGTTTGAAATTTTAAGAGCAATACCATAACAATTATAATTTATGTTTATATCTTAGATAGTTTTAAACCGATTTTTTAGTTTTTTTTAGAAACTTTTAAGACTACAACTTGTTATATAATGCCTACAGCGTGTCCAAAAATTATTTGAAAGCTAGAGTAACTTGATAAATTAAAAAAATAAAAATTTTACTTATAACTTTGTCAATTATCGACCGATTTGTCCAAAAATTTTTTACGAATATCTGAAGAAGCATTTATTTCTGTTAATAAATAAGATTAGGATTGAAAATTTTTTATTTTTATGGTAAATATATGAAAACAAAAAAAAACAGAGGTAGCGGGGCTTATTTTAAGATATCCTGAAAGTAAGTGGCCGATTTGGCTGAATATCAATACCAAAACTTTCGAAACCACTTCTAAACAATTGGTACTAAAAACTTTTTTATGGAATTAAACGGAGCTTTAAAAAGTTTATTTCAGCGCTTACAAGGGCTGACAGACGGATTTAGCTAAATCGACTTTTCTATTTATAAAGATTTAGAATATATATATTTTATGAAGTCGCAAATGAATACTGTAAAAATTAAAAACGGAGCACTCTCTTGTGAAGGGCATAAAAATAAATAAAAATTTATTCTTATGATGGCAAATTCACGTTTTTATAAGCAGCTTAAAATGTCTAAATTTTATTAATTTTATCATTTTACTTGTTTTAACTCTAAAACTTTAAACTAAGGGTCGTATTCATAAAAAATATTTTAGGTTTATAAAAGGCTCATTTGACATTTGTTGTAGATAAATCAGTCAAATAAGAGTTCAATAAACCTAAAAAGTTTTTTGTGAGTACGGCCCTAAAACTTTATTATTTTTTTTCATGTAATAAATCAATTTCAAGGACACTTAGTCAATTTTGAATTTTTTTTTTTACTTCCTGCAAATTCTTGACATTAATTACACTGAGCATTGAATGATGCATTTGCTTTCAAGGTCAATTTTACCATTGACACAAACAGATGAGTTTAGTTTTATGTTTGGAATCAATTTCCAGTTGCAAGGAAGTGACAGTCAAGACTTTTAACTAAAACTTAAAAAGGAAAAATTTTATTTAAGGGCTTACGAAATTGGAAAATGAGAGATAAGATGAATTAAAATCAAGATATATTTCAGAGAAGAGGCAAAAAACCATTGTAAATTGAACTATGGTGTAGGTAGTGAACTTTTTGAACTTTTTCTTAAATAGTTATTTTAATAACGAGTCCGCCAAATAACTTTTTTTTTTAAATTATGTAAAAAAAGTGGACCAAAATCTGCACCAAACAGTGACTCGTCTTGGGTGTATCGGCTTTTCAATGTATGCATGCGGGTTTTCTGTGCCCCAAATGCGACAATTTTGCTTGTTTACATACCCGCCAAGATCAAAATGAACTTCATCTGAAAAGATGATTTTTTTGGCAAAACCGGCCAAAGCAATGTCGCAATATTTCCCAGCGTTGTTCAAGCATAAACACAACCATATGCGATCAGCGAAAGGATAAAACTAATAATCTGTCAAATCAGACATAAGTGTTACCATTCACGAAATAAGCACTGGTTGCAAAAAAAAACCGTTGGATGGCGGACCCTTTATAATAATAATATAATATTGATCCTATTAATTTTAAATACAAATTTCAGACAAATATCATATCAGAATTTAATCTCAGCGAAGACTAGAATGTGCACATAAAACAACTTATGCATTTCAACACAGCATGTTCTCAATAAATACAAATTTTGGAGCTTTTAGTTGTATAGAAAAAGAAAATTTTTAATATATATTTAGATATAACAAAATTCATATGTATGCAGCAAAAAAGAACATGCAAAAGAAATAGTGAATGGATGGGTTCAACCCATGATGGAGTGGTTCAAATAAGAAAAACACCCATGATTTAAATACTAACGTGTCCTTAGAGATCATGTGTTATGTTTATGAATATATAAATAAACTCCACTTGCATATTAGGCAAGAGGATGCCCATCTTATATAGGTTGATTTTGTTTCTTTACATGAATTGTATAAGACATTTTGCATGCATTTGCATGTATTTTGAGGCACATCATTTATGACAAACTTGAACATGTCAACATATTTTGTAACTGCTTAAAGAATTTAGAGAAAATAAAGAAGTTACGCTGTTATTCCGTTAAAGAAAATCAGAAATTTTTTATCTGAAGTTTTTACCACCATAGAAGAGCATTTAAAATTAAGAGATATGCATTTAGTACATCAAAATCGACAAAATTAAAAAAATACGCGGTTACTCATGAAAACCACAGCTTGCGCAGAATAAAACACATATGTACGTGGTACAATACTTGATCTGAATAATTTAAAGTGGAGGCGGGGGTGTATATTTTTCTGATTTTTTGCAATTCTAACACAATGGATGCCAGGTAATCGCCTGTTTAAAATGAAATTGGTGTTAAAAGAATAATCAAGTCTTTAGCGAAAAAGTATATCGCAGCAGCCACAAGGACCCATATACATAAAACTTTATAGGGGTATTATATGGGTATTAAACAGAATACAAACAATGTAACAAACACATACATTTATGTCAGCACATTCTATAGTTCCAAAGAAGTTCCTTAGAAGATAGAATATAAAATAAGGAATATAAAAAAAAGACAGTAAAAAACAACATAATAAAAAAAAAAAAATAGAAAAACACGTACATATTTCCATGCCAATAGTCATTAACATTGAATTTTTAGAGACTGTGAAGCCATAAAGAAACCATTTAATATAAGATGAGAAAAGTTAAGTCAGATAAATGCAGATAGAATCGACTACATTTTCATGTTATTAAGACACAGTAACAATTTAAGGCAATAATTTGAGACAAAATACAACTATGTACTTATTTTATTACTGGTTAAACCCGGCACGCATTGCGTGCTTAACAATATTCTTGTATTGTATTCATTTGAAGATGAATTCTGATCTCATTGTTAGTGCAAATCAATAGTTTATCATTGTTATTGCAAATTCCATAATACTCCACCTTCTATCGTGTCAGTATATATTGAAATTCTATTTTATTTTTTATTTATCTATTATCTGGTATAAATTAAACGTTATCTTACATTATTGTATTGTATTTGTTAACCAAATATCCAGGCTTCCCCAATCGGAATTTTATCAGTCACAGACCAGTAGTTTTTGAGTCTAATATTAGTTTTTAATTTTAGTGCGATATCAATATATACCCATTACGGCCTAATGGAGATGACGACGAAAATATATTACTTTGAAAATCATTTGTATTTTAGTTTACACTTAAGTGAAAACTATATATTTGTGCTAAAATTAATGATATACCGACAATCACTAAATTTATTAGGTGTGTAAATCAAAAGTCATCCACAAATCATAAGGTCATACTCCGGGAGATAATTTTTTCTGTTAAATTATTTCTGGCACTAGTCAAAGGGATGGGCGATGCTTATAAAACTCAGAAAGTGGTTGGAAATTGTTTGTTAGACTTAAAATTATGTGATTGGTTTTTTTGTTACAAACATAAGCACAACCTTCTTTATGTACTGGGTGTTTTTATAGAGGTACATATATTTAAGTTGGCAACATTTTTTTGAACCGGCAGCAATTTTGTCAGCTATCAAGTGATTTATGTTTAGTTTGGACATAATCGTCCAACACTTTTGTTTGAATGGATACTCCAATAAACAAAAATGTTAAATTTAGAGTGATGATAATTCTTAGAAATATTTTGAGATACCGTTACATCCACAAAAACTGACTGTTTGTTGTTTTTAGGGGCTGATGGACTCATTGGTTCGTACTACATTAAAAACGATACTGGCCAGTAATTTACGGTCAATGGTGACATCTACAGAGCCATGATTGCTGACTTTTTCGTTTATCAATTGAGCAACCATGCTGTGCAAGAGCTGCGATTTCAATAAAACTTGTGCTACAATTGATTTATTAAAGGACATGTTTGGTAACCGTATAGTTTTAAGTTTTGGACCCGTAAATTTTCCTCCAAGATCGTGCGATTTAATTCTGCTAGCCTATTTAATGAGGGAATGTGTCAAATCACTGATCTAAGCCGATAAACTAGAAACAATTAACCACTTGGAAGACAACATTCGCCACAAAAGTTGGCAAAAGTCATCGAAAGTTTGACTCCCAATAATTATGCAAGAAAATTTTCTTTCGAATAAGGTAAATTCCTTAGTAATAGTGTTAGGTATAGAAAATATAAAAATAATTCTATATCGACTACTCAGATAATTTTACATAAAAATGGAAATAAAAATGCATAACGTAGCGTTTCTTCTTAAACCAAATAAGCGCCATTTTCCTGATTTTTTTTATGGTAAAAAATAACATTTACAACCCGATTGCATTCTCATCTTGACAACTTTTATTACAAAAAAAATTTAATCTGTTTTAAAATCCTCGTAAGTGTCATACAAGATAACATTTGTATGCAAAACACAATGATTTTTATACTTAAAGTTGGAAATTTTCTAAGTCTCAATCAACACGTTTTTTGGTTTCGACATGGTTTGAAGGACATGTTTTTTTGACTTACTCTTGCATTACGAGCTATAACTTTCTTCCTAATATACCGATTTAAACCATTTTCAATACCAAACAAACCTTTTGATTGAGAAATATTTTGGCAAAAATTTAGCGCTCTAACTGTTTCGGTCTGACCTCTATCGTGCTTTCAACAGTCGGACAGATGGACGAATATAGCTAGATAGTCCTAAAATTAAACCAGGACTAAGAAAATATATTTTATGGGGTCTTAAATGGATATTTCGATGTGCTACAAACGCAGTGACAAAATGATTATACCCCCACCATTTATTTGGTGGAGGGTATATAAACACGTATGAGACAAAATTTGATACAGTTACTTGTTAGTAAAAAATTTCTCAAAAAATGTTTCTTCACCCTTCGGAGAGTCGAAAAGCCATATTTAAAAAAAAATTTTACAACCAATATTTTAAAGTTTATTGAGTTTTTTTTCGTTTTGTGAAAAACTTTAAAAAGCAGACTATATATATGTCTGTGGCTTGGAGCTAAAAGGGCCAATGTCACTTTTTTCTCTTTTGAGTTAATCATTGCATTAAATTTGTTTTTTTGCTCTATTTCTATATGAAAGCACCTATAAAAGTTAAAGTTCAATTCCAATTTCCTCAAAAGTAAATATTTTGACATTGGTTATAACAAATAAGTAAACAGGGGCTAAACAAATGCAATAAACTTTTACGGCCTAATTCATAAAAACTAAAACTGTTTTATGAAAGAATATCAACAATTTTTTTAACGTTTAATAGCCTTATCACGCTGCTATAAAAGTGTTTTAAATACATTCAAGCTTTAAAATTAAACATTTCTAATCGTAAAAAAGTGTTTATTGTTAAATTTTATGAACTATTTTTATTAATTAAAATAGCGAAGAAGTAAAAACAATAATTAAAAATATTACAATAAGTGTGATAAATTTAATATTTAGAACTTTTTAAAAATTTTATATTGTATTTAAGAAATGAACGTATTAAACACATACAAATGTATCCACATACATACATATGTACATGTACATATGTAATCAGAAATAAATACAAACATCTTTGCATACACATGTATATACATATGTGACAGCGCATAGATAAAGGGACCTAAGGGTAAAAAAAACAATTTGCACTTTTTTATGTGGACAACATCTGAGCATCAAATGAGACCGATCCCATGCCCCAAAACTGTTCCCTCCGAGAGATATGCGTGTTTTATAAAAGTGAAGTCGACGATTCTAAGCGCAAATAGAAGGGGACCTAACGGTAAAATTTATTTATTTTCATTTTTTCCCCTACTAAATTAAGAAAATAACTTGATTTTACGAAACTAAAAAAAATTTATTTTTTTTTCTTATGAACAATTTAAAAAAATAGAAAAATCATTTAAACTTTAAAATGGCTCTCCTCAACAAAACCTGTTTTTACCCTTAGGTCCCTTTCTCTATGCGCTGTCACATATGTATACTAGCTGAATCCGAACAGCTGTGATGGTCCGCACAAAACACACCTCAATTTAAAAGTAAATCTTATAAACTTTGAACACCAATTTTTAAGAAAAGAAAAGTAAAATAAACAAGACATATTTTTAACATTTGTTTGTAAGCCCCACCACAAGTGTGACCATTTTAGAGTTTTTGTTGCTAAATTAAGCGTTTTTTATTTTAATTAAGCAGTAAATTTTCTATTTAGCATTAATTTTAGCATTTTTCAATAACCTATTGGGTATTTTTTTGGCAGTCTTTAATATATAAAATGTTGATAATAAATAGTTCATATAAAATACTTATTTATAACTTAGAAAAATTCTCAATGATGAGCTGCAACCATTAAAAATAGTTAGAGCTTGTCATAACAGATGATTGTCAATTGAGTCAGGAGTAAAGCGCATAGAAAGATAGTGGTTGGAGTTAAAAACTCATCTTGATATTTATTATATTGAAAATTTTTAAGACTATGTCTGTCAGATTAACGCAATGGACCTTATTGGTCTCCGAGTGTGGGTGTAGGAGGCAGATACCGCTTTCTGCATCCCCCTTTCCAACCTACCATTGCTGTCAGATATCCAAAAGGTAACTTAAATGTTCAAAAGAAATGATGCTGATCCAATTCTATTGTTATCAGAACTACACCATCCCTTAAAAATCGTTCTTTTAAAATTGTTCATAAATACGACTTTCTTATCCCTTAAATTCACTTTAAAAAGATTTTTTTCTAATACCGTATTTCAATTAAAATTTTGGAAAAGTTTTAGAATCAAATCGAGATATAATAATAACTGAAAAAAATAGATAGATTTGTCGCTTATCAGCTTGAAAATATTTTTCTGTGAAAAACATTTTGACAACTAACAAATTTAAAATACACGAAATTTTTAAAGAAGTTGTGCTAGATTTTTCTTTAGAAGGAGTAACAATTTTAGACCAGCAGTACTTAGTAGAAATACATAATAAACGAAATTCAACCATTGAATTGTGGATAAATTATTAAACGAATTAAATTGTGGATAAATTATTAAACGTTAAATGCAAATCCTTTTAAGGAATAAGTCATATTTGTAATAAAATTTTTGGTGTAACTTTTTAGTATTGCGGAATTTGAAACAGTTTCTAGTGGTACAAATCATATAAAAACTAATATAGAATTATATTAAATACTATGAATTCGTTGCTCTATATTAGATAGAGTTTAAAATTAGAAATGATCTTGTTCAAAATGCTGTAGAAACATATATTATAACAATTGGACCGATTCATCTGAAGATGATGGAGTTAAGTTATTTTAAATTAAAGCATTATTTTTTATCAGTTTGATTACGTTTGACAAAAAAATATATTCTAAACTGCCTTGTGATTTTTTTTAGATACACCCTAATGTTTATGTATTTGCTCATATGCTAGCAGCAACTTTTAACTATTATTGCTTCTAAAATACTTAACCGATTTTAAATTACAAAGTACATTCCTTTTTATAATGTAAATATATACTCGTATATTTATTACAACTAAGATAGTAAAGGATGTACACAAAAGTAATTATCTGGATTCTATATACATGATGAAAATACATAAGATAAGATCAGTGCTGTCAACTTTGAAATTTTAAAAATAACACTGATAGTTGTGTTCATAAAAAAATATTTTAGGTTTATTGAAGGCTGCTAGCAAAGTAGCAACTATTTAATAACAAGTAAAAGCACTATATTCGGCTGTGCCGAATTTTTAATACCCACCACCAATTTGTGTACTTTTATAGCACACAATTTATTATTTTGTTATTAAAATTAATCGCTATAGAATATTCTTTTTTGTGACTTTTTACATTTTGTGTACTGCAGACTGTAATCATTAATATATATTCTTTTTGAGATAGCAAACAAATAGAGACTACAAACGAAATGACAAATTTGTGTGTACAACCATCGTTGATTCAGAAGGGTGTAGAAATAGACAATTTCATACAAAATCGACACAAGAGTATACGTACCAATTTACGTATTTATTTATTTGTTCTCACCGTCTGCAAGCTATTAAAAAAGATTTATATTAAATTGTAAAAAAAAACAAACATCTTTGCAATAGACATGAAATGCAAATAAACAATATAATAAAATGAAATAATTTTAATTATTTAAATTCTGTTATACACAAAAAACTAAAATTTTTTAGACTCCTGCTATGAATATGCACGTAAATTTTTTATTAATAAAAAACTATATAAACACAAAAGTTTTCTACTATATCCATTCATTCATTCATCAATTATTCATAATTTTTTTTAAAATCTTGACACTAGTTTTTACTGTAAAACTTAAAGAATTAAACATTACTTGATAATAAAAAGAAAAGTATAATCATGTCTGCATAATATATTTCATATTATTTCACATATTTTACTTAAAGCTGGTCTTGCCTAAAATAAACCAAACACCTAATGAGTTGCTGAAATTAAATTATGTTTTTTTAAACTAATTTAAGCAATTTGTAGAATAAGCTCCGGCTAACATTTTCAACCCAAATTGATCTAAGATCCTATAGAGTACTACCATATACATTGCCGCAGAACATATTGCTTAAAAGCTTTTCATAAAATACGTCATAAAGGGTGTATTCCTCAACGTTTGTTCCTTTTAGACAAAAAAAATAACTTTTTTCAAATACCTTAAATTTTAAAAATAACTGTCAGAGTATATTGTAAAAATTTTAGTTTGCTTTTTGGACAAAATTTGAATTTCCTACTGTAAATCAACATGAGTTTAGAGTGCATTATTTATTATATATGTATGTACATTACATTTTTCTTCGTAAAGGCAATTATGATTTTTAAGAGCTTTTTTATAACAATAAACAGATATACATATGTACATACAAACCAGAGCTGTTAAATTTGGATTACGATTAGTAATCAATTAGATTACATTTTAAAAATAATGGTATTGATTACATAATTCCCTTTTAAACAATTCTTGATTATTAATTGATTATGATTACAAATAATCCAAAAGTAATCAAAATTATTTAGGATTACGAGAAAATAATCAAAAGTAATCCAAAAAAGTATTGACTACTTTCAGAATATTTTTGCTTATATTCATCCATGCTACGAAAACCGTTTTATTAGTTTAATAATTAGCGTAAATATAATGAAAATAAATCATTAATATTACAACTCGACATTGTTTGTAGAATATAAATACATAACTGTAATGTAAGGTTTCATTAAAGCAATACAAATATTTTCTATAGAAAATAAAAAAAATATGCAATATTCACATTACATGTTTCACACATAGAAAAAGTTATAAAAATGAGTTATGAATATACGTAATTTTAATTTTGAATAAATTTTTAAAATTATTATGATTATGAGGATAATAATAATAATTCGTTTATCATTTCATCAATTTACTAAGTTACAAAATTTATTTGCTAAATAATTTTATAATAAAAAAAGTGTAAACAGCGTAACAAGAAATCGACTTGCTTTTCGTTTCCTTCCTTTTTCCCTTTAAGCTTAAACTTGAAGCAAGAAAGATAAACACGTTGTGATGTCATACCAGAATTGGTTTAATGGAAATAAACGTAGATCAATCATAATGCCCACAGAAAATCTGCTGCACATACTTATAACATACTATGCAATAACATTTCCAAGAAAGTTTGGTTCAACGTAGTATAAATATGCATTTAAAAATAATATATGTATGTATATTGTTTTTACCTTTTGGCAACTCTTGTTGTAATTGCAGTTGTTGTTGTTGTTGCAGCTCCTGCCATGGTGAATGAAGTGCAACGACCAAAGATTCCGGTTTAACAGATGAATGTTGCTGTTGCTTTTGTTGCTCGGAATCACACATATTGCATGAGTTAGCAAATTGTGTGCAAAAAAAATCTTTTACTCTGGATTGTTTAGTGCTCTTGTGAAATTGTTTGTTGTTAATTTACAGTGTTGTCAACTCAGTGATTTTAGCACTATTATTTGTGCTTTTTTTAATTTTTTACGCGGAAAATTTTTAAGTCAGTCGGTGCGTTTTTTGTTTAATTGCATTTTTTCCCTTTGATGACATAAAATACTAAATATAATATCAATTTTTTTATTTTTTTTTTTTTTTTTTTTTTTTTTTTTTATTTTATTATTTATACATATGTATATCAATAAAGACTTTACAATATAAATTTTACCTCAGCGCCATGAAGGCATTATTGAGGTCAGTTGGCAAATATAATGTTCTTATGCCTAGGTGTACAAAAAAAAAAAAGAAGAAAATATATGTATATCTATATTATATCAATATTATATGAGAAGCTGTTCCAAGTTAGTTAATAAATTTGTTTTTAATAATCTTTTAAAGGATGAAATTTTATTTACATTTCTTAAGCTTTCAGGTAATTGATTAAACTCTCGACTACCCATATATTCAATTCGCTGTTTGGTTATCTCCAATCTACACAAAGCAATAGCTAAATTTCTATTATTCCTCGTATTAATTGAATGCTGATTTCTTAGAAGACACAAGGTGTGATGTCCAATATTATGAATGCATTTAAAAACATATATTAAAAGTTGATACTTATATAAAGCATGAAGTGGCAAAATCGAATTAAATACACTGTTATACAGCGCCATAGTAGAATACATTGGTGAAAGATTTGCAACAGCCTTTAAGGCTTTATTTTGGAACCTTTGGAGAGATCTTAATTCAATACTATTTTTGTATCCATATAAAATTGCTAAATAGTTAAAATTACTTTGTATCAGTGAGTTATAGATTAATAGTTTTGTCTCATGTCGAAATTTGTTTTTGAACCTATACAAAAGACCAATAGCTTGTGCTGTCTTCATTTTAAGGTGACGAATGTGTATATTCCATGTCAGATTACTTTGCAAAAATACTCCTAAATATTTTACAGATCCTACTTCAAATATTTCTTCTCCATGAACAAACACACTAAAATCATTCACGCGATTATTATAAGGTTTAAACCTTATAACCTTAGTTTTGCCAGCATTAAGCACTAATTTATTAATTCTCACAAATTCAAACAACAAAGAAGCATCTCGTTCCATGTACGTTTTAGCAACTAATTCATGTTTATAGGGATAAAATAAGCAAATATCGTCTGCATAAATAAAAAGTTTTCCAGTAAGGTTAAGATTTTTCATATCATTTAAATATATTAAAAATAGTAACGGCCCTAGAACACTACCTTGTGGTACGCCATATTTAACTAAACGAAGAGAACTCTTACATGAATTAATTTGGACAAACTGTTTTCGATTCTTAAGATAGCTTCTGAACAAAGCCAGTTCATTACCCCAAACTCCATAGTACTTGAGTTTTTTAATAAGGATATCATGATCTATGAGATCAAAAGCTTTTGTAAAATCAAAAAATATTCCTGCTACTCCACTGCATCCTTCATCCAAAACAATATTTGTTAAATAATATTAAAAGTGTAGAAAAAATAATTAAAAGTGTAAATTAGGAAAAAAACAAAGTTTGATAGTACACACTGTTTTCTTATTATTCATTGATTACATATTTTACATAATTTATTATAATTTTTTCCTATAAAAGTTTCTTAATATCTTGTTTGGCTTATGAGACATAAAACACATATGTACTTTTTTATAAAATTATATTGTTAAGAGAACTAATGATGAAAGTAAAGTGAATATATAAAAAATTTCATTGGAATATTAAACATACTTTAAAACAAGTAACAGTGCTATATTTGCCCGTGCCGAATCTTATATACCCTTCACAACGTGTAGTCATGCAATAACAATTGTTTGTATTACCATTCATCCCATATAAAATACGTGCATACGTACACGTTAGAATAAATGTGGCATCGAATCCCAGCTGAGCCAAAAAAATTTTATTTTATTTTATTTAATATATTATTTATATTTTATTATTTTTTTTTTATATTTTTTTTAAATTTTTTTAAAAATTTTTTTAAATTTTTTTTTAAATTTTTTTTAAATTTTTTTTTGTTGTTATTTTTTTTTATTATTTTTTTCTTATTTTTAATATTTTTTTTTTGTAATTTTTTTTGTTTGGTATGTTTTTTACATGTATCTATGTATGTATGTTGTTGTTGTAATTGTGAAAAAAAACGAGGTGGTCGTGGTTTTTTGCTCATATCTCAGAAAGTTATGGGGCGATTGTGCTACATTTCAATAGCGATTCATTCCTGGATATTTCCAAGAGATTGATACTATATAGAGATCTGAGGAACATATAGTTGCTTCTAAAAGTTGATTTCAACCAACACACGGACAGATGGTCAGGGCTTAATCAACTCCTCTATTCATAAGCTTTCAGAAAATATATACTTTATGGGGTCGGAAATGAAAATTGTAGAAATTAAAAAAGGAATGACAAAGCTATATATACCCTTGTGCACCACAGGTGAAGGGTATAACAAGTACCCTTCACAACGTGTAGTCATGCAATAACAATTGTTTGTATCAGCATTCATCTCAATAACATGAAATACGTACATACATATAAAAAACATACATATATAAAAACATCCCATTGTAAAATTATAAATTGAGTTTACGTATGTATGTTAAAAAAAATAAATAAATAAAAAAAAATTAATAAAAAATAAAAAAATATATATAAAAAAAAATAAATATATAAAAAAAATTGTTTTGGCTCAGCTGGGATTTGATGCCACGTTCACTCTGGCAGGTATATCACGTTTGTGTGTATGTGTTTTTTATTGTTGTTGTGAAAAAAACGCGGTGGTCGTGCTTTTTTCCTCATATCTCAGTTGTCTGTGCACCGATTTATTTGATTTTCAATACCAATCTGCTTCCAAATACTTCTGATATTTTAATACCTCACACGGGTCCAGGCAATCTCAGGGGGCGTCTAAAAGTTGATTTCAACACACACACGGACAGACGGATAGGACTCAATCAACTCCTCTATTCATAGGCTTTCAGAAAATATATATTTATGGGGTCGGAAATGAAAATTGTAGAAATTTCACTCGGAATGACAAGGTATAAAAAGTAAAAACGGAAATAATAAAATAAAAACAAGTAAAAATGCTGTATTCGGCCGTGCCGAATCTTATATACCCTTCACAACGTGTAGTCATGCAATAACAAGTGTTTGTATCACCATTCATCCCATATGAAATACGTACATACATATAAAAAACATACATATATAAAAACATACCAATGTAAAATTATAAATTTACGTATGTATGTAAAAATAAAAATAAAAAAAATTTAAAAAAAATAAAAATATAAATAATATATAAAATAAAAAATAAAAATATAAATAAAAAAAAATTTAAAAAAAAATTAAAAAAATAATTAAAATATAAATAATAAATATAAAACAAAAAAAAAATTAAAAAAAAAAATTTAAAAATAAAAAATAATAATAAAAATATAAATAATATATTAAATAAAAAATAAAAAAAAATTTTTTTTGGATCAGCTGGGATTCGATGCCACGTTTACTCTAGCCAGTATACACGTTTGTATGTATGTATGTTGTTGTTTGAATGTTGTTTTTGTGAAAAAAAATCGAGGTGGTCGTGGGTTTCTGCTCTTATCTCAGTTGTTTATGTACCGATGTTTCTGATTTTCAATACCGATCTACTCCCGAATATTTCTAATATTTTTAAACCTCACTTGGGGCCAAGCGATGTCGGGGGGCCTCAAAAAGTTGATTTCAACATACACACGGACAGACTGACAGAGCTTAATCGACTCCCCTATTCATAAGCTTTCAGAAAATATATACTTTATGGGGTCGGAAATGAACATTGTAGAAATTTCACACGGAATGACAAACCTATATATATACCCTTTTTCACTGTGTGAAGGGTCTAAAAATAAATGAAGACTTAAAAGTTTTAATTCTACAGTTTAGCCGAGCAAAAATCGACACTCTGATGAGGTACTAGTTATATTAATAGACATTTTTCATATTTATTTCATCACGATATAAGCTTAATAATACCTTTAGACTTATAAGTCTTTAATCATTATCAATAGAACTTCAGTTTCGTTTCGAGTTGTAAAATAAGGTATCTTATAGTTATTGTATCGGCAACTGTTAAAGTTGAAGAACAGTCCAAAACCGTATTATATAAAATAAAATTATGTTTAAATGTATCTGCTCCTAATAGTTATGATGGGAAATTATTATATTTTTTTATATTGAAATTAATCATTTTATTAAATAAATAAGATAAAAAGTAAATAATTTATAACTCTGAATTTGTTTTTTTATTACGTGCTTTTTTCTCAGCTTAGATGCATTTTAAAATTGCAAAGTTGACAACGCTGCTGATTTGACTAAAATCTACATGTGAAGCTGGAGCTCACTTTAAAATATTATAACGGAAATAAACACACGCAATTATGATTGTTAAAATGAATTATGTTTTAATTTAACAAAAAAAAAATAAATATTCAGTTGTTTTACTAATTAGTGCTGATACTTATGTAAATTGGTTATGGTTTTAAGTTATAAAATCATTTAGGAATTTACTCTTTTTTTCAGCCGAAAATAATTTATTTTTCTTTTTTTTTTAAACTAACTAACACTGGATAGAAGATTTAATTTGTAATTATAAAAATCTTGCTACATATACATACATACATACAAACGTTTTTGTTTAGAAAAATATTAACATTCTTGTGTACTTTTAAATTTAAAATGTTATGATTTTAACTGTTTGATTTTACTTTAATTTTTTCATTATATGAAATGTTTACTTCCAGTATTAAATTATTTTTTTTTTATATAAATGAGCCATTAATATATAATTAAATCTTTGTATTTTTCTTGTATAATTAAGACATTTTTTTTATAAGTTTTCACTTTTCCGAGTCTACACCAACAAATTTGATTATTTTTAGAACAAACAAAATTATATTTTTTTTACTAAGAAAATTGACTTATACTTTGCAGTATTTCCACACGACCGCCCGCACTTAAATTCGTTTTGTTTCGATTCTGTTTGAAAGAAAAACAACGTCTGCTTTCCGAAATGTCTTTACTTTCAATGTTCACAAAAATTTTAGATAAATATGTTTAGTTTTTAATTCCATTAAAAATAGATATTTTTCAATATTTTTTGTTTCTATTTCGTGAACATATTTAAAAATACAAACATGCATATGCATGTAGATATCGTTGGTCACAAGTACAAAGGCCCTAACTGAGATAATTGTAGCTTTACAGGAAAAGGTTAAAATGTAATAGAAACTGTATTATAATGTAACAACTTCTTTTGCAAAATTGCTTTTAAAATTGTTATTTTTGCTACTTGTTCATTAAAATATTGTGTATTTGTATAAAATGTATTAAAATCACAAAAAAAAACTTTAATTCTTAAAACATACGAGTTAGGGCCTTTCTACTTATAACCATCGATATATAGCGAATAGAATTTTAAAATTAAAACAGCAAAACTAAAAAGTAATTTATATAAAATTTTTAACTTGTTGTGCATTAAAAAAATTTTTTTTTTGAATTTGCTTAAGGTAATTTAGAGTTTAACGGCTCAACAAAGTGAGTGAGTGGTTCACGTGCTGTATGCATGTTGCGTACGTTCGAACAAATTCTTCTTCAAATAATTTTCTATAGCGGAATAAGGAATAAAAATATTATTAATCATTTGCCTGTAACGTTCTCCGTTCACGTTAATGGTTTGCACCAGTTTCGAATTCAAACATATAGAACCCTATGACGACTTCGGCATGTAAACCGAACCAAACATATATTTTTTTTTAATGTAATAAAGTCTCATATGTTTCGCCCTTTCCAAAAAATTACATTTCTGCTTGTTTTCATACCCGTTTAGACAGAAATGAGCCTCATCGCTGAAGATGATTTGGCAATAAAAATCAGATTCAACTTCCAGTTGATTCTCAACCCATTCACCTGAAACAAACGCTCACAAGTATACCATAATATTATATATTTTGTTCATTGTTTACCTATTCAAGTTGAAAACCTAAACAATTAAGTTGGGCATAAAACCAGATATTCTGTTCAAAGAGTCCAAGGTCTCTCACTAAATCACTAAGCTCCTCCTGATTAAATTGCTCGCATTCAGAAGAAATATTTAAATAGAAGTCATCTGATCCACGTTCAGTACTTAAAGAGGGAGAATTTTGTCGTAACTCGTTTTAATTTTATGTAGATCTTGAATACAGCACTGGTCGAGGAAAACACAACACGTTCAGATAAATCCATTTAGAACTGTTTATTTTGTTAATGCCTATTATGTTGACAGCGTAAAAAT
The DNA here is from genome assembly GCA_941918925.1 of Phyto melanocephala. Lineage (NCBI taxonomy): Eukaryota > Metazoa > Arthropoda > Insecta > Diptera > Rhinophoridae > Phyto > Phyto melanocephala. The sequence goes on along the minus strand of OW799234.1, from coordinate 101,481,363 downwards.
AACAGTCATCAAGATGATTTGAAAGTTTGATACTTGAAATGGGTCCCTTTCTTGTTTACCCATAAACTTAAATACTCTACACAGTTGTTACATGTTGTATTATGACTCCAGTGTTTGCCACTGGTTTCCATGGAAAATCCGAAGTAGCCAAAATACACTAATTAAATTAACTCTGACAGACGATTTATACTTTTTATTAAAAATGTATTTATCACATTACACGTCTTTCTTGACGCAGTCAAATTTTTGGGTTACCTTGTGTTATTTAAAGTTATATCATATGATATTAAAATTTCAATAAATCAGTGATTCTTTAATTAGATAAACAAGTATTTTTTAGGCCAAAGATTAGTACATGTAAGTTGCAACGTATATTTTGACAAATATTTGCCAAATTTGAACTCATCTTAAGTGACAAGAACTATTTTTCAGTGGTTTTTTAGAACCCTAAAAAACATAGTTGTGGTAATCATAATCAAAGAGCAACATACTATGATTGAATTATATGACTATGGTTAAAACTTATAATGGTTACCAGTTATCATAATTATATTTAATCAAAGTATCAAGAAATAATCATATGTGTGACTACAATTGAAATTGGCAATCTTTGATATTTTCTACGGCAAATTACTGTCTTTTGCTGTTCGTTAAAGACATACATACACATACTGGTTGTACTTAACATTTTAATTGCAATTTTTATACCAATTTTTTTTTTTATTTTAATTTTCTTGTGTATTTACTAGTTTCTCCAATTTTTACAAAAATTGTGTGTTTTTATTTTTTTTTTGTCATCTTAAACTTTTAAAATTAAAAACAATTAAGCAAGAACAATTGAAATCAAATTGTTATTAAAAAAAATCATAGATTGATTGCTTTGTAATCATATTGTTATCTCACCTAATATTTTATGATTATTTGTAATTTTTAATGCTTTTGAGTATAATGTTATTTTTGTGTCATTAATCTTCTTAAATCAAACCATTTTGAAACAACAACCATGTGGAAATTTTTAGGGAAAATAAACATTTAATAATACATTTAAAACAAATGCTTGATTATCGTGACAAAATATATGATGAAATGTAACAAAAATAACTATTACTTGTTTTCGACAATCAAATATTTCTTAAGCGAATATAACATGACCGTCGCGATCATATTGTAACCACGTTTTTTTTTTTTTTTTTGCATATAGTTTCTAACTAAAAAACAGACTTCTGAACTATTTACACCGCGTTAATATATAAGGATTTTTTTATCGTTTTTTAAATTTTATCGGTCTAAAATCGCAAAAATTGTATCCATTAAAATTAAATAGCGCTATTATGATCTTATAAACCGTTAAGAATTTTCAGATATTTATTGTAGCTTCAACCATATTTTTAACCTTATATAGTTAACATTTATAACTGGTAAAAACATTTTCTCATTCTCATTCTAGCCCATTAGTGCACTAAATTTCCACTACCATTTTAATCGCTTCATTTCGTGCACTATATTTCTACTCCCACCAAAATCGTAAGTGGTTATTTATAATTATATGCCACTAGTGATGGCTGAAACATTGCAGTATTAATGTTAAGTCGCTTATTGGTAATGAAAACAATAATTCATTATAAATTCAATGCAATAAAGTCAACTCTGAAAATATCGTCAAAAAAAAAATTACTGTATTGTATTGTATTGTTTCTTGTAAACTTTTTTGTTCCCCTATAGCATTTTTTAAATGATAACGAATAATTTTAAATATATTGCAAATAAAAGATTTAAACAAAAATAATTAAGTTAAAGAAATGTAAGCATTTTTAGATTGTTTAAAAATGTATGTGTACAAAACTTAGTTGATAAGATTAAAATAATATTTAAAAATATATTATATCTTTTATAAATAAAAAAGCTTTTATTATATTTTGGCGGTATTTAGTTAAAAAAGTCTCAAAATTATCAATCGCGACTTTGGTAAGCAACCCTATTTATATTTCCTGTTATGTGAGAATAATCTTCATTACGTATTTCTTAAATATATTAAAAATAATTCACACCTTTCATTCAAAACAATGTCATTTGATTTCACTTACAACAACAATTGATAACGTTGCAGCATATTAACACAAACATATACAAGAAATGCTTCTTAATTATTCCTAATATAACCCTGACCTAAAATATAACGTAAAAAACATATAGAGTTAAAAGATTTTGTCATGAAAAGGACACATGTTTTCTATGGCATACACAAATACAAGCATCTCTTCTAACGTTTATATTGATGCAATATTAAACAGAAGTTGCCAAATCTTATGAACCCCTCATCAAAACATAAGTACCTATGCGAGCATTCTAAGTAATTCTAAGTAGTTTAAATCGTTATAGAGTAAATATGTGAATGATCATTCTGTTAGAATGTTTAAAAAAAGGTTTCTGCGTAATCTTATTTCAGGGACCACCTTGGAAATTGCTATGGAAATTTGTCGCCACTATCATGTCCAAAGAAATTCGAATTATTTTTTATTGTATTGAAGTATACTAGAACTTTCTTTGGATCGGTGTTTGATCTAGACGAGAAGGCAATTTCACGTTGCACACTGATGATTGTTAATTCTAATCTCCAGGTTCTTCTTCAAACTGAGGTTCTCGATTTTCATCCTGCTCAGATGATATTTGAAGTTTTATGTGCTGTAATTAGCGCAGTTAAGTAGCTCATCGTACCCCTGTCAAGGGGAGCCTTGAGTACCATACGAGCCTATAAACAGTTCCACAGAACATGTCCAGATCCATTCTCTTTGCAAGTTCGTCTGACGCTTCATTTCCAGCTGAGCTCACATGTCTATTTAAAAACATTATCACCTCATTTTAGAAGCACACTAATTGAGTTTTAGAAAAAGCATCATAGAGAAATTCACATGAGTGTATATCAGCACCTGCCCTCCCATCAGTATAAATACTTAAGGACATTGTTGCAGTTTTTGCAATCATACTAGAAGAGTGGTAATACGCTATAATTACTTCTGTAGAAACTGTCCAGACAAGGAGGAAACCATTTATTACCTCCTGTTTCCTGTTTCAACGTCCAGCGATGTAAGATATTCGAAGAATTATTTTCTGGGCCTGCAGACTACAGAGCCTATCAGAGATGGCAACGCGAAGTCTTACTGAAATTTCTACCTTTATGAGGTGATAACCTAGAACAATCCAGAATTGGGAAACTAACGACGCCTAGAGTCGACTTCCCCCGCAACGGTAGGCGAACCGCATAACGATATATTTTCTGTTCTATATTTTCTCCTTAACTCCTTTCCAACTCTAATAATCTATTCTATTATTTCTCCTTTTTTTCTCATTCTCGTACATGTATCACAAATTGATCGATGTAATGGACCCAACTAAGAAGCCTGTTCTACCTACCTACCTAATAAGTTAACAGGTAATATTGGAGGTATACATAAACTATTTATTATTTTGACCGATAACTACTTGAGTTGTCCCAAAATTCATAAATTTCGCTTAAAAATATAATGATGTATAAAAAGAGGCTAATGACCAGTTGCCAATAAAACTGAATTATAACTAATTATTTTATACTGTTACGATGTTAAAACATATCTGTGGCTTGGAGCTAAAAGGGCCAATGTCACTTTTTTTTCTCTTTTAAGTTACTTATTGCATTAGATTTGTTTTCTTGCTCAATTTAATTATGGTAAAACAGCTAAAGTCATACTTAACCCAGAACAGCTTCATAAATAAAATGCTGGCCAATGTCACTATAAAAGCATATATAAAAGTTAAAGTTTAATTCCAATTTTCTTTAAAGTAAATATTTTGACATTGGCCCTTTTAGCTCCAAGCCACAGATAAATAATAATTTATTTCAAGCATAAAACTAGTTTATTATTTAAAGAAAGTCATTATCAACATGCCATTATTCGGTATTTAAAATTATGTTGTTGTTAACGACAGCCTAATACTATAAACGTATGAAATAATGGCAACCAATTTCATATTTTCAAAAACATTTTGATAAGGTATCTCAGATTTTGTGGTCTTTCAACATGGAGCATATGAAGGCTTTTAAAAGTTAATTTTTAGTGGCATTTTGATATTCTGAAAAAAAAATTTTAGATACAATTATAAAATTCTATTGTCACCACTAAGCTACACGCTTGGTAACAATTCTGGTACTAACAACCGACAATGTTTTCTCTGTGTATAAGTAGTCACGTGTATACCATAGAGACTAGTGGTGAAGGTTCGGAGATAAATAAAAAAAAAATAAAAATGTAAAAAAGGTAAATAAAAAAAGGTTGTGCATATTAATAATTAATATGGGAAGTAATACTTAAGTTTATATTTTATCTTAAGTGTTTTATGTCTACAAAAATACTGCTAAATATTAAAATTAGAGCAAAGAAAATTAGATACTTTTTTTAAGAAACATTAAGTGACAGTTATCAGTCTGCACAATCGAGTGCAACCCTAATCACATTTATTTTGCACCTGCATGTTATCATTTTGATTTTTTATTGCTTTTCCTTGTTTTCATCAACTAACATTACGAAAACATTCAAGTGTATTTTTACTTTCTGAAAGTATCTTTTTTACTGTTTCTGTAAAAAACAAAAAAACGATATACAATGTGTATTATTATTCGTTCCTTTGTGATTTAACACTTATGTAAATAATTATTTCAACGACTTTAGTGAGAAAAATAAAGATTTATTATATAAATACATTTTAAAATTTTTTCTCCGTATTCTTAATGATATGCTTTTAGTTGAATGGTTTGGTTTTAATTTCTTTTTAACAATTTTATTATTTAAAAAAAACTTTTAATTAATTCAAAATATATATTCTTAAGAACTTTTGAGTTTTTTTGTAACTCAGTCAATTTTATCCTCATGAACTTATAAGTATATCCCTATGTAAGAATGTCCAAAATTTAAATTCTTTTGTTTTGAAAATGCAAAAATTTCAGTAGAAACTTGTTGACATGATACAAAAAAAATTATTTTAAATAAAATTTTATTATCTAATAAGTGCTTTTTTATATTCCATCCGATGGGAATGAAAAACAGAGGCCGAATTACGGCATTCGATCACGATCGAAATTTTACTCGAACGATAGAGTTCGCTGTGCTTTAGGTATAGAGATTCTAATAAGAATTTTACAATTTCGATCATGTTCGTATGCCGTAATTCGGCCCCAGTCCGCAACATTTTTGTCTATTCTATATTATAATAAGCAAAGTTTAAATATTTCTTTACTTTTTTTGATCTACATACTTGAAAACTAATTTTGGTACAAGATATACAATTTCAAATGTATCAGCTTATAAAATTTATGCACATAATTAGCTCTAGCTCCTATTTTTCATAATAAAGTGGCAAAACGAAGTGAGTAACACAAATTTTATTACCTTTAACAATGTAAATCTTTGCTGCCCACTTTTGCCATTTTATAATAAACTAGCTGAATCTTAAAAACGCTAGATCAGGAAAGAAATCCTTAACTTTAAAAGTAATATCAATAAACTATGAACACTAAATTAACAACAGAAAAAATTAACAAAATAACAAAACGTCTTTTAAGACGTTTGGCAGCTGGGCAGCTTGTGCCCAGCCTTAAGAAAATATATGAAATCTTGGGGACGGGAGCAAAAACTCTCATGGCAGCTAAACCCATTATTTCAACACGGCGATGTCGTTAGGTACAAGTACTTAACATCCTAACTTACAATTATGGACCCAAATAAGTACTTACTAAACTCGCCTTAAAAAGGGGACTAACATAACCTTTATAGCCAGTGATGGGAACTTTTTTTCAACAAATCCCTCTAAATGTGGCCTCAAAAACGCTAGAAAAAAGCAAGATTTTTAACTAAGTTAAAACTTTAGCGATCAATCGCTAACTCTTCACAATTATATCGAAATTTGGTTAAAATTTTAGACAAATGTTTAACTAATTCGAATTGTTAGGGCAATGGAACAAAGTGGCATAGTTGTAGCAAAGCGTATTTATTCATCAGGTAATTGCAGTTCTACAACAATGTCAAAACAACATATATTTTGTTGCTAGAATTTTTATTTAAAATGTCACAGTCAACTGTATAATATAAACAAAAAAATTTAATAAAAAAGAAATATAAAATATATTTTTTCAAATACTTTTTCACTTGAAACACGGGACAAGCTGTAAAAAATATGTACACGTATTAAAATCTTGTCATAAACAAATTTCGCAGCAAACACGTAAAGTTCTTATTCACTTACTCCATTTGTGTTTCTTGTTTCTTAAAACGTGACTAAATCAGTTTTTGAAAACCTATTTGGCATTCTGCCGTGGCAATGTATCACAAGTCATTGGAGAGTCTGTTAAAAATTACTGTGAACTTAAAGATCTAGTTGCTGTTCGGGTCCAATCCAAGCCATTGCAACGTCCGTAACGATATGGCTTTGTTCTTGCAGCTTTTGTTGATGGTCAGGTTCTGCCAAAAATAATTTGTTTATGGAATAGGTGGAATTATTGGAAAAGCATTTGGCAATAAAATTGCTTTATCTCTGATTTTTATAATCTGCATTGGTAAAAAATTATCCTCACATAAAAATGCATTTGATAAAAATTTTGTGTGACATATCTTACTCCTCCTTTTCCTCTTACCAACATCCTTTGGAACTTTAAATACAGTCCTTATTTCACTTACCCTAACTTGTTTGCATATAAAACATTTTGCCATGCCTAATAATAAGTTTTTGTTTTAGCACAAATTTTATTTTTTATGAAATATTTTCAATATAGCACTTTAAATACTATTGAAATTTGATTAACATTTTTTTTAAATTAACGAAAAAACATACACAAATGTAAACAAAGTTGACATCTGAAATTGAAGAGAAATGAACAAAAAAATAGTCAGCTGTTCAAATAAAAGTACCTTCAGTAGTAGTAAGAAATCTGACTGACATTATTTATTATTTTTTATTTTTTTTATATTGAACAATAACAGGATATAAGAATCTTTTTCAAGCATGTTTGCCTTATTAATATTGCATCAAAAGGGTATTTTGTAAATTATATTAGAAGGATCGCGGCCTTATGATCATTGTTGGAGTAAAAGGTATATATTCATATATACTATAAGGATCACTTTTAAACCCCTTATTTGACTGGCGTATTTCTTGAAAGAATATACATACATATATTATAAACTTAAAATAAATTTTCAATCTAGCATTCCAACTAGTTTGAATATTTATGTCTCTTGCCTAAGACATGCATGAGATGGCCATACTCTGTTGTGGCCGCTAGATTCTTTTTTTTCACTTACGCATTCAGTTACTTTTTCACCTACATATATATTGTAATAATAATTTAGAATTTTTTCGTTTTTTAACAATTGTTTGTAAAATCTTTCAGTCCATTCATATCACGAGGAGCAGCAATTTATGATTTACAAGCATACACCACAATGTAATTTTTATATAGAAAGACAAACAGAGATTGAGAGAAAAAGAGTCAAAGGTTTCAATAAACTATTCAGTTTACCTTAGACTTGCATCGCGTTTCCTATTCAATAAATTACCGTTACATGAGGGTTACAACGAAATTACTGACATGAGAAATAGCAGACTTCATTAAATATATAGAAATTCTTATTTTGATTTTAAATGTATGAAGTTTTAGTTGCACTAACAAAAAGCTGAGCTTCAGGTGTACAAAGAGTGGATGAGCAAACATCGCTAGATATCACGCTAACTCAGGCGTCCATAACGTAATACTATGAGTTCACTAAATGTTTCTTTCAATAAATAAATTGTGACACAAGCTGTGTGACATGTTGCGCAGTTTTGTTGAAACCACAGCTCCTGTACATCATGGTTGTTCAATAGATAATCGAAAAAGTCAATATCCACACTTCTATAACAGTCACCATAGACTGAAACATTCTGACCAGCATCGTTTTTATAGAAGTACGAACCAACGACGCCATCAGCCCATAAAGCACACCCAACATTTAGTTTTTTGGATGTAGCGGTGCCTGAACATCATCATCACTGCAAATAAGGCAGTTTTGTTTTCCTCTAAACAAAAGTTAGCTTCATCGCTAAAGACAATTCCCTTATGAAAATCGATATCAAAGGCAATGTTTTTTTGAGCCCATTTACCGAGTCTACGCCTTACTATTCAAGCGTCAGTCTATTCATGTTGAATGCCAAACAAAATTAAACATAAGTTACTTGACGGCTGGCTAAATGGCAGCCAGTTAAAAACGTGATGCCACCTTAAATTTCTATACTTCTATAAAAAATACCCGGTGTTAAGGCAGTAGAGTGTACAATGCATAATCCAAAGGATCGAAGAGAAATACAACAAGTAAGAGCACTATATTCGGCTGTGCCGAATCTTTTATACCCACCACCAATTTTGTGTACATTTAAAGCACAATATTTATTATTTTGTTAATCACTATGGAATAATCTCTTTAAAATAAAATATGTATTACTTTCTTTATAGAGGGTGGTTAATTTTTAAGGGCCCCTGTTGAAGGTGAACCACACATAAGCAACAAGTTTTTTTTTGCATTTCATTTGACATTTCTCAATCTCAGACTAACTTAATTTGAACAGTGGAAAGATACCTAAATGAGCAACGCGTTAAAGTTATTCAGGTTTAATTATTTATTTTATTTGATCTCTTTTTTTAAATTTTCATATTTAAATATCCAATTTTTGTATTTAAATTCTCAATATTTCGCTACTCCTTCGTGTAGCATCTTCAGGAAAATTCATTATTATTAATTATTAATTAATTATTATTAATTAATTATTTGTAAATTAATTTTCAGGTTTAATATTCAGGTTTTTTTTATGAAAATGGGCGTTCAAAACAAAATGCATTTTATGCACTTCGTAATTCTTTTGATCAACATAATCCTGCCTTCTTAGTTCGTTGAATGGGAACCACTGCTGGTTTTTGCGATAGTGTGGCAAAAGAGCAGTCAACATCGCCTCATCATCATGCCCAACAATTGAGTATCAACATTGTCATTGAAAATTTGGGCCATCAGATACTTCGATATGCTACTAAAATGCTTTTGTAAATGTAGTCTTTCAATGAAAGTGGGCGTTAAAGTAGGTGTGTCAATAAAGTTTCTGCTAATAAATACAACTTAGATATTTCAATATAGTCCTTTATTTTCCAAAACACTTTGTCAATAGAGAAATTACATGAATTTAAGATAAACCGTTATATGGGAGGTAGGCGTTAAAGTGGACGTGTCACCTAAACTTTTTGGCACAACAATTACATTGATTAGAAGGATATACGTAGCAAATTTGATCATCAAACCTCTAACTTTGGCGGTTTTATGAGCTTTAAAATTTCACTAACGGTAAATAACGTGAAAATTGGGCGTTATAGTAGGAGTGTCAAAGTTGTTTTTGCGAATGAGTACAACTTAGATGTTTCAATATAGCCCTTTGTTATTCCAAAATTTTTATTAATAGAGAAATTATATGAATTTTAGGTAAAGCATTATATGGGAGGTGGGCGTAAAAGTGGGCGTGGCCTCTTAATTTTCTGGCACAGTAATGACATTACCTAGGGGGCTATACGTAGCAAATTTGATCATAATACCTCTAATTTTGGTGGTTTGATGAACTTTTAAATTTCATTAACGGTAGATAACGTGAAAAGTGGGCGTTATAGTAGGCGTGTCAAAGTTGTTTTTGCGAATGAGTACAACTTAGGTGTTTCAACATAGCCCATTATTATTCCAAAATCTTTATTAATAGAGAAATTATATGAATTTTAGGTAAAGCGTTATATGGGAGGTGGGCGTAAAAGTGGGCGTGGCACCTTAATTTTATGGCACAGTAATGACATTGCCTAGGGGGATATACCTAGCAAATTTGATTATCATACCTCTAATATTGGTGGTTTTATGAGCTTTTAAATTTCATTAAGGGTGGATAACGTAAAAAGTGGGCGTTATAGTAGGCGTGTCAAAGTTATTTTTGCGAATGAGTACAACTTAGGTGTTTCAATATAGCCCTTTATTATACCAAAATCTATATTAGTAGAGAAATTATATGAATTTCAGTTAAGACGTTATATGGGAGGTGGGCGTAAAAGTGGGCGTGGCATATTGATTTTCCGTTACAAAAAAGCGTGTCACCAAAAAGCAAAGAGTGCAAAATTTCAGAGTCGTACATCCAATTTTGTTGCTTTTATGACGTTTTTGTTTTTAAATATACCGAAAAATACACTGTGCGGTATAAATTTTCGTACATTTTGATCGATAACTCCTCTCCTAATGCATAAATTTAGATAATTTTCGGGGAATAATATTGTTTTTACTCAGGAAATATATATTCGAAGTTTCATGAGTCTGCGTTAATCCGTTTGGACACAATTCCATTTTATTCGATGTTCGTAGGACACGGTTTTTTCGACCTACTCTTGCTTTTCGAGCTATAACTCTCTTCCTAATATTCCGATTTAGCCCATTTTCAATACCAAACAAACCTTGTCTATAAAAAAGATTTTGGCAAAATTTGAGCCCCTTAGCTATTTCGGTGCGACCTCTATCGTGCTTTCAACAGACGGACAGACGGACAGACGGACGGACATAGCTAGATCGTCATCAAATCAAACCCTGATTCAGAATATATATACTTTATGGGGTCTAAAATGGATATTTCGATGTGTTACAAACGGAATGACAAAATGAATATACCCCCACCATTTTTTTGGTGGCGGGTATAAAAAAATATTCAATATTATGACATTCAACATCAGTATTCTCAATTGTTCTTGAACGACGTGCACGAGTTCAGTAACTTGTCCCAACAGCTAAAACATTTTCACTAATTTTAAAATTGCTGGAAGATAGAAACTGTGATGATACCGAGGACATATAACCTAAAAAGTATAATTTAGTAATGTAAAATGTAAAGGGTCCGCCAAATAACTTCTTTTTTTTTGAAAATGCTATAAAAAAAAGTGTAGCTTCGGCTGTGTTTCACGTAGCGCCGTCCTGTTTTAATAAAATTTTGCCAATATCCTCCTCTTTGTGAACAAAAATTCGTTCAACATGGCCCGATAACGATCGCCATTGACTACGGCCACTCCTTGCTCATTTTCGAAGAAAAATGGCCTAATTATGCCTCTGGACCAAAATCCGCACCAAACAGTGACTCGTTTTATGTGTATCGGCTTTTCAATGTATAAGTGCGGGTTTTCTGTGGCCCAAATGCGACAATTTTGCTTGTTTACATACCCGCCAAGATCAAAATGAGATTCATCTGAAAAGATGATTTTTTTTGGCAAGATCGGCCAAAATAATGTCGCAATATTTCCCAACGTTGTTCAAGCGTATACCCAACCATATTCGTTCAGCGGAAGGATAAAACTAATTATCAGTCAAATCAGACATAAGCTAAGTGTTACGATTCACAAAATAAGCACTAGTTGAAAAAAAAACGTTAAATGGCGGACTCTTTATTTAAAAAATAAGATGCTTCCAACCTTCAGGCGGCTGAATGGAATTTGTCTGATTTAAAATTCCATTATTAATGACATAACCTCCCACCTTTTTACAATTGAATAAACATCGGATGATTTCACTAAAAAATAAACTTTTTTAATTAAAATTAAACCTCTTTTTTTAGGTAATTATCGACTTTCTCAAATTTTCTTTACAACGTTCTAATTACACAATAATTTTTGTTAATTTGCAGATAGCTTTTGCTTAGAATTACTTTTTTTTATACTATTTTCTCTCAATTGCCGTTAAATAGAAAATTTCAGATAACTTTTATATAAAGGAAAAAAACATTTTATTACTATGTATGTTAAACATTTAATAAATATTTATCTCTGCCAGAGTATTTTTATATTTTAATCCATGCAGCTACAAAAACCAACGTTGTAACGTGCGTAGGATTATCAAGGATATTTGTTTGCTTTTGTTTTAATACAACCAACGAAAAGCATAAACAATTCTTTGAATGTGTTTTAGTTTTTAAATCAAGGTTTCTTTTTTTTTTTTTTTTCTTCTTTTGTATAAAACTCATAATGATTTATATTTCAAGGAGAGAAGATATAAGTAAACCTGTTTAGTGTTCTTTTTTCCATTACGATTGCAGAAAAAATATTTTTTATTAATTCTAAAGGGATTTGTGTAAAAAGCAAAAATACACAAGTATTGCATATATTTAACAGTTTTAATAAATGCAATGAGAGAATATGCTGAGACAAAAATTAGACTTAATAAAACTTTTAACATTAAACGTAGAATTAAATTTACTTTTAAGGATTTTAAAAATTTGCCATATTAACTGCTTAAAATTAATTTTGGACTTACTTCTTTCAAAAGTTTTAGCCATACCAGCCTAAATCATTTTTACATTTTAAAATAATTACTAAGTTCTTTGAAAATATTTTCAATTTTCAGTGATAAACTGCAAAAAGTTGTTGGAACCAAGGCGAATTCATATCAGGTGATAACATCCCTACAACAAACACAAAAAAGCCCGCAGAATTTAAAAACAAAAAAAACTAATTGTTTGTTTACTTTTAATTAAAATTGTTTTTTTTTATAAATTTACACGAAAATTTTTAAAATTAATATGTATTTTTTAATGTTTTATTTAAATTTCTTCTTGTTTACATCACACATTTGTGCTTTTAAAATATTTTTCACAATTTTCACAAATTAAAACCACTAAGACAAACACAACAGGAATTTTGTATTTTCTGAAAAAAAATGTTGTTTATTTAACATAAAAAATTTACTAATTAGTTAGGATATTCTCCCAATAGTTTTCAAAATTTTTGTTTTATTGGTTGTTGGGTTTAAGCTGGTCTATATGAAAACTATTGGGAGAATATCCTAACTAATTAGTAAATTTTTTATGTTAAATAAACAAAATTTTTTTTTTCGGTTGCCTTTAATATATATATTAAGTGTTAACCAATGTGTTAGCCAAATATTTAAGGGATTAGAAAAATAAAACAAAAATGAATAAAAATGTTGGTTGTGTTTATGAGGAAGTTTTTATTTTTGTTTCTGGTTTTATTTAGAATTCTCATACTGTTTATGAAAATTTTAAATAAAGCTTGTAACATTTTTAAACTTTTTCATAAATTTTGTGGTTTAAAGGTCTACTAATAATCTGGCATAAGCACCAGTCAAATGCATATAGACCAGCTAAACCCAACAACCAATAAAACAACAATTTTGTTAATTCTTTTTATAACTTGTATTTTACTTATTTACCAATAAGTGATTGCAGAAATATTAGTATTTTTATAATATCTTTCACAAACCTTATTAATATTATAAAATGATTTAACCAACGCACATAAAAATTAATTAAAATGTAAACAAACTTTGACATTGTGCCATTAAAATAAAACGAACAAAACACAATCAGCTGGCTTCATAACATCACCTGATATGAACTCACCTTGGTTTAAACAATAATTTTTACAAATTGTTTAAAAATACCAAAAAACAATGAAGCTGCTTATACAAAATTTTAACAGCAAACATTTAAGTTCAAAAATTCAAATTTTTTCTTAAAGACTTATAAAGAGCACTTAAGTACATAAAAAATAATTTAATTAAAATAAATTTAAGCCGTTCAACAAATGCAAGTCACTAGGTTAAGAATTTGTCTTTGGCATGCCAGAGCGACACAATCGAAATATTAAAATTGTTTCTGAAGCAGAGAGATAGCTGCAGCTAAATGTATCCTCTTGAGGAGGGGTGCCAGATTATTTTGATAAAAAATCAGAAAAATATCGGCATTATCGGCACATAAATAATCGGCAAAAAATCGGCAATTTAAAATTACCAATTTTACATATAATAAAACTTATTTTTATTAACAAAAAAATAACATAAAATAACAATTCTGAATTAACTTATGTTTATAATATATAAAATAGCATAAAAAACGTTTTTCAATTAAATCGTAGATAATTTTAAAAAATATATGTATATATTTTATATTACAAGGTAAATTGTTTCCAAAGCTAAATAATTTTGTTGTAACTTTTTCTATGAACATACATAAATTTTATAGCTACATATTGAATTTTGCAATTTTTATTAAATCATTTTTAATATCAGCATCAAAACAGTTTGAATTATTATATTTTTTAAGTATTCTTTAGAAAAAATAATTCCTTGCAAAGGTTTATTTTCCAGAGAACATCGAAATTTTGTTTTATTAAGGTTGACTTGACTAAAAATTCTTTCTATATTTGCGGACGAATGTGGAACGACCATAATTTGTTGAACCAACTGTAATAATATGGGAAATGCATCTGTAGAATTTCCGTATTTTAAATCTGAATTTTTTTGGCAAAATGTTTAAAATTTACCTCACTCCTTCAAAAATTGTTTTCAAAATTTAAAAATTGTAACTCTCTAAATTCAGAGTCTAAAATTTTATTTTCTTTTTTAGAAACAAAGCTGCGGAATGCTTTCAGAAAATCTATAAAATAATTATTGTTCTTTTTCACAATTTTAATAGGGTTAATCATATTTAAAAATTAATTAAATTTTTTGTAAATTACGTAATATAGTTCTTAGAAGTCCTTCCATTTGGTTATATTGGTTGTGTTTTTTTGTGTTGACTGTCATAACAGCAGCACCGTCAGCAGCGAATCCTATCATATTTGACTTGTAGTTTACATGGTTTTGTGTAAAATAGTCTACAATTTACCTGTCAAAATTTTGGGCATCACATTGGTTAACTCGTAATAATCCAAAGATATAGTACTGTATTTTAAAATTTACACAAATACGTCCAACACTAACACTGGATAGATCTCACTCACATAAAAACACTGCATATAATTCTATAGAAATCTAACCTATCAACTTAATAGTTGTCTCCTTTTAATGTAACAAGTGTTTCAGAATTGCCCAAACTTAACAAATTATACTAAAACTAACAAAGTAAATGTTTTTTTTAATGTTTATCGAAAAATCGGTAATTTTTGAGCAAAAATCGGAAATCGGCACTTTTACAATTATGAGGCGAAAAATCGGTAAAATGCCGATAAATCGGCAAATATGGCAGGCCTTTTCTTGAGTTTCAAGTTTTGCTCTTTCAGTTTTTGTCTTCTGCAAGAAGCTGAAAGGGTGTATATTATGAGGATGTTTAAAATTTTTCTAACGTAATAATATAAAATATAAGATTCTTTTGACACACTAAAAGGCTTTATTTCAATGAAACTTAGTCAGAAATAACTTAAATTCTTATAAATCTATTTAAATTTCTTTTTAAGTTTTGGACCAGCAATTGTTGTTATAGTCAGTCTAACAGTTTAGCACAAGTTATTTTACATTGTCAATTGGTTGAGTTTGATCTATTTTTACGTTCTTACTTGCTCTCATTTACTTATTGACAATAAGAGCAATATGTTGTTTGTGAGTGTCTTAATAGAATTATAAGCATTTTAACCCTAATCACAATAATTTAAAGTATAGATGGGCGAAAATTTGAAAGGTGCACATTAAAATTATAGCATATTACGGATCAAGAAGAGAGAGAGAGAGTTTTTATGTTCCTTACTCGGTGACGCGATTCGTTGACAAAAATAAAAAAAACAAGAGTGCTATATTCGGCCGTTTCAAAACTATTAACAAAATTTATCGCCATAAACATAGGTGAAGTTATGACATCTAAGCTAAGTCTACTTTTCAGATTTCATGTTATATGACATTTTCTTTACTGTTTCCACAGTAATGTATTGTACTAGTTAAGCTATTTCATTTGATACTAGCTCTGTAGCGGTTTAGGGAGAAAAATCCTTACTACTACCATATTTGACTTATATGTTATTATTATATTTTTTTTTAAGTATCTCTAGAGGAATACCATATTTATAAATAGTCACAAGCGTGTCTATAGATTATCTTAGGGATGAAAAATTAAAATTTTGTTGGTAAAAATAAGAGAAAAACCGAGCCAGTTTTGTTTATTTGCTCATATCACAGAAAGTTATATAAGCATTATTGATTAAGAAGTCAGTCATAAAAAATTTTCTTCACTTTGAGCGAGTTCAAAATATTTCCGTTGTGCATAAAATGGTATTTTCATGCACAACATTTGACTTTTCATGTTCACATTTGACTAAAAACAAGTCCATAAAAACGCAAATTTTATGATGTTCCACGCTATTAAGCTTGGACCATTATTTTAATACATTTTTAAAACGATTTGTCTTCACCACATTTCATCGCATTAAATATCGTTATATATTTGTTAACAACACAGCAATGTTATTTTTACAAATGATTAAACTTGCAAGTCAAATGCTCTTCAGAAAAAAAATAGAAGAGCAGAAACTGATAGTACGAAAATGCACAAAAGTTGACTACATTACACATTTGTCTGCCATTTTCAGCTATAATTTTCACCATGACCAGTTAGTACAAACAAACTTTAAATTCCTTTTTATATGGTTTTATTTCTATTTAACAATTTTTTAACAATGTTTTTTTTAATTTATAAGTTTACCTTTAATAAATCCTTAAGTTATTTCTCCATTTAACGAATGTTTGAAATGATTTTTGATGTACTTAAAAATCATATCTAGTGGATTAATACTTCAACTATTCTTTTTTGCACTGCAGTGCTCTTAATTCACTATTCGAGATTTTTACATCGGGCAAAGTAAGAAGAATAACAAAACTTCCTTTATATGCAAAGGAGAAAAAGATTTTACAAATAGAATATGAAAACAAATTTTCCTGTTCACACGCTTCTACACTACATTGTTTAAGTACAGTAGCTGTTGGCTAAGTAGCAACAGTTACAATAACAAGTAAGAGCACTATAATCGGTAGTGCCGAATTTTTGATACCCTCCACCAGTTTTGCATACTTTTATAGCACAAAGTTTATTATTTTGTTATTAACAGTAATTTCTCTAGAAATATCTCTTTATACTAAAATATGTTTTATTTTCTTCGTGAAACTTCGATTTGCTATTAGTTTATTTCTTTAAATTTAGTCTTACAATGAAATATTAAGAATTTCTGTGTTAGAAATGACACTAATGAGTCTTTTTTTCAACAATCTTATATTTTTACGGAATCTAAAGAGGCATGTCACCTCCTACTTTTAAAAATATATAATTAATATTTGAATACAGCTCAGATAATCCATTACAGACTTTTGTTTTAATTTTTATTCATATAAAATTAATATGAATTTAAGATAAAGCGTTATATGAGAGGTGGGTGTTAAAGTGGGCGTGTCACCTTAATTTTTTGGAATTATTCTTAAAATTGTCATAATTATATTTACCAGAAAGCTTTATATGCATAATTTCATCATACATCTAATTTTGTCGGTTTTATGAGCCTTTTAATTTTAATAACAGTAAATAACGTGAGAAGTGATTGTCAAAGTAGTTTCTACTGATAAAATCAACTTCTATTCTTCCAAAATCTTTATGCATAGAAAAATATGGACTTGAGATAAACCGTTATATGGGAGGAGGGCGTTACAAATTCCAGAATCTTACATCTAATTTTGGCAGTTTTATTGCAGTTTTAAATTTTAAATATACCCAAAAAGACATTGTGACCTTTCGTAATGTATATATTTTCAATTTTTAGGGATTCCATTGCTCTGCGTCAATGCGTTTAGACACAATTGCATTTTCTAAAATGTTGAAGGGACATGTTCCTAATATACCGATTTAGCCCATTTCCAATGCCAATACATCTTGTGTATAAGAAATATTCTGGCAAAATTTGAGCCCCCTAGCTTTTTCGGTCTGACTTCTATCGTGCTTTCAACAGACGGACAGATGGATAGATATAGCTAGATCGTCCTAAAATGAAACCTAACCTCAGCAGATATACTATACTTTATGGGGCCTAAAATGGATATTTCAATGTGTTACAAACGGAATGACAAAATTAATATGTAAACCCCCACACCATTTTTTTGGTGGAGGGTATAAAATTACTATTACTTAATATGTTTAGGTAAATACTAAAAGTAATAACATGGATTCCAAATATTTCTTCTTTCATAATTTCATGACACACATGCATAAGTATGAATTTATGTCCTCAGTTGACATCAACCGCCCATTACAACCAAATTACATTTATCAAACCTGCACACACGTAATCTGCTCAATTTACTTATGTATATACATACTTCCATCATTTGTATATTTTTTTCATTTCTTCTTCTTTTTTTTTTCTTCTTTAATACATACCTACATACATTTAACATGCATGAGTACACATGTTTAATCTTGCATATTTTATAGACTTGAAATCTGTGAATGACAAACGTTGGCTTGTCTAACATTTCTTCAGATTGTTGATATGTTATCATCGTGGTTGTCTTGTATTTTCATTAAGCAAATAAAATATTAAATCTCTAATACAGTGTTACCAGCTTAGTCTTTTATTTGATCTTTAGCCTCGAAGTATGTATGTATGTACATATGTATGTAAATGTTTTAGTTTTTGTTTTTTTTAATTAGCATTTTACCTTTTTTAAAATTATCTCCAAAAAGACAAAATTTAGTTTTATTTAAATATCATAATTATATTCACAATTTATACTTAAAAAAGTAATATTATGGAGAAAACGTTTAATTTTTATATCCACACGTAATGCAACCAAACTTATTTTATCCTCTTCAAGTAAATGCAATTTGATTTAAAAAGAAAGCAAAAACATAGAATTTTATACAGTCTTGATATGATTAAAAACATTATTTAATAATTGTATACAGATGATCCCTACTTTAATGAATTTACATCACATTTTATTTTCCTATTTTAAAGTTCTATTCATGTCCGATTTAATTTTCACTCCTGGCACCACTAGTCAAATGCTTAAAAATTTTCCAACAATTTTTATAACAAATATAGAAAAATACTACATCATACAAATATTTAAAATTAACAAATTCTTTTAAAAATTGTATAATAAAATTTTTAAAAAGTATTATTTTTTTAAAAAATTTTCCCTAAAAGCAAATTCATTAAAAAAGTTGATGTTGTAGAGATGTTGTAGAGAAATTTGTCAAATAAGCCTTTAATAAATCTAAAATATCTTTTATGAATACGGCCCTAAGTATCTAACTCTACTAAATTCAAAAATAGAATTCACTGAAAAGTAAAAAAAGTTATGGAAAAATTTTTACTCACACATTGCTTCAAATCTTTTAGAAAACTTTCTAAAAAATAAAAAATTTATTTGAAAAAAAAACAGAAGTGTTTGACCGTGCCGAATCTGATAATACCATTCACCATCATGTAAGTATATACATACAAATAAATATGTATGTATAAGAGCCCTAGTTCTTATTTTTTTTTTGTTCGAAAAAACATAATCTTTTACTGCAACTCTATAAAAAGAAACCGTTTTACAAGCAATTTTACAAATGAAATTACATTATGATATTGCATTTTCTATTACGTTTTTACCTCTTCCTGTAAAGTTACATTTATTTGAGTTAAGGCCTTTCTACTAGTGACCATCGACTTGCTGTCATACACCACTTGCTTTATTATTTCCGATGTCATTTTTAATTTGCCTTATAGATAATTGTATTCTACTAGTCAAGCCATTTTATTTGATACCAGCATGGTGTAAAAAGAGAACAAAGCCGTATCTGACCCATATATCTGCCATTTTA
The DNA here is from genome assembly GCA_941918925.1 of Phyto melanocephala. Taxonomy (NCBI): domain Eukaryota; kingdom Metazoa; phylum Arthropoda; class Insecta; order Diptera; family Rhinophoridae; genus Phyto; species Phyto melanocephala. Next base: position 101,461,665 of record OW799234.1, on the reverse strand, counting down.
TTTAGGATGCCATCTAAAATTTTTACATATTAATAGTCTGGTATATTCCACTGAAAGCAATATTAAGGCGTATAAAGGGATAAGTTTTCATAAACAAGACTTAAGCCAATTATAAATTTATTGTACGCCATTTTATAGCAGCGGTCATCATGGATTTTAAATTTCTTATGATATATTTTAAAAGTCAAGCACATTAATTTGATACTTGATATTGACGGTTGGCTAGAAACTGAAATAAATCAATTTTAGCCTGTAATTTTTAGCAAAAACACTCATGCATTTATATTCTTCTTCTCAGCTGGTTGCGAACCGATTAATTAGCTTTTCTCAAGAATAAAATCTTAGGCCTTTAATTTGGTGTCTTAAGTCTGTTCGAAGATTATCAAGAAGCTTAAGAAACTCGATATATTATATATGTATATTACTAGCTGACCCGGCAAACGTTGTTTGGCAATATAAATTATTTCTAGGAAGTATTTTTTACATTACAAAAAAAACGTAAACCATATTTGTTCTACGCTATACAGATCTATCTTAGTTTAAAATTTCATCAAAGTCGTTAGGTTATTTAGGTGAGGCATAAATTTTCCTTTTGGGGTGAGTCACCCTAAATATTTAGGAGTATGAAAAATAGATGTTGATCAATTCTTTAACGTTTATTTCTGCATTAGCTGGACTATAATTTGTGAACAATTTAAAGAAAAATACTAAAAACTAAATCGATGTAAGTACATAATTAAAAAAGTGGGCGTTGAAGTAGGCGTGATAAAAAAAGTATCCTATTAATCATATCAGAGTCTTAGTTATATTATGTGAAAAATTTAAGAAGATCGGTCTAGGAGTCTAGCCTTTCTGAAGGGGCATGAAAAAAGGCATGGCGTTGAGGAGTATGAAAAATAGACCTAGCCGATATGCGCAAAAATTTCATAAAAATCTGTCGAGCCATTTTGGAGGAGTTGAATCACAAACACCATGACACTAGAATTTTATATATTTGATTTTCTAAATAATTTTTACCTATAACTTTACCGGTTAGTGTCCGACTTGTGCAAACCTTTATAAATCCCTTTATAAGCATATGGTACTGAGAAATGGTAACAAGCATGTCTATAAATTATTCTTAGTTGAAAAATGTTTAATTTATGTAGAGCAGAGGCAGCTTGCTCACGTCTTAGAAACTTGTGGGTCTATTTAGCTAGATTTCAAAAACAATCTATTTTAAATAATTTCCAAAAGACTGATACCACCCACAGGTCTTTGAAACGTGTGATGGTTTCTTAAAGTTGATTTCAACCAATACACGGACAGACGGACATTATTCGATAGAATACCCCATTTAAAAGCATTCTGTACGTATATATTTTATGGTATCGAAAATTAATATTTAAACTTGGCACCACAGGTAAAGGGTAAAACTACACATTAAAAATATTCTCTAAGCAAAAACGTTGTAAAATATTAAAATTTAAGGAGTTATAGAAATATAATATTCTTTTTTTTTAATTTTCTTAAATCTAACTTTTATTATAAAAAAAATATTGATTTTCAACCTAAAGTATGTATCAAAAAAAATTTCATATATTTTCTTAAATTCCAACATTTATATATAAGTTTTATAAAAAACCTATTGAATAGATAAGTTAAAAAAAATTTCAAATTTTAAAGTTTTGCTAAAAGTTTTATACACAAAATCTAAATTTTTGGCTCTTAGGGCTTTGCATTTTTCAACTGTCGAATTATTTATTTATAAGTATGTGTAGACCTACATACACATTTATGATAACATTGACATAAAGCTAAAGTACAATGTTTATATGTATGTATAATAAAAAAAATGTCTTCAGATAAAATCTCATAATGACTTTGTTGGACATCTAAAGAATACCAGTAAATAACAAATAAGTATTTATCAATCAACCAAAGTAACTTGAAATGAATGTAACTTGAGTATTGCATGTTCGTAAGAAACTCTTTTCTTATAAATGTTTTTATTTATTAACTAGTCGAGTCTTGTTGTGGTTTTACTTTTAGTTAAACAAAAATGTAGGTTTAAATAAGACAGCTTTTAATATCTTTTTAAATCACACGTTTCATTTAAAAATGGAGAATTTTGATAATGATTCACCACTATTACTGTTGTTGGGTGTTGTACTTAAAAATACAGGATTCACAATGGATAATAACTTTCTAACGTAATTTTTTTTTTATAACTTTATGTCATTTTAAAGTGCACTTATCTGTCAATTGTTTTCACTTAGTTATTGAACATTATAGTGTATACCAAGGCAAAATTATTTATCAGGTAATCGCTGTTCGGAGGGAATTTTTTTCTGTTTATTTTTTTAATATTAAGTTGGACATTTGAAAAAAGGGAGAAAAGAGAGAAAATTTTTTATTATCTATAAGCTTTGCAACTGAAATTTAAAATAAGTGGAGAAAAAAAAATAATCAGCTAACCAATCAAGACTAACTGATGAATAATAATGAGTGTAAACCACAAAATTCATTTATGCTAAAAATCTCCAATTTTGTGTCAGCAAAACGATGTATGCGTGAAGCTAGCAAATTTATACTCATGTAACAGTTAAAACATTTCAAAGTAACATGATTTATTCAATTGCTAAAATGCCGCTTTAACGCTATAAAAGTAAAAATTTTTTGCCACCAAATCATAACTCACTCTGAAAAATGTATTCATTACGATAACCGGAATCAAAAGTGAATGTATATGAAACCCTGTCAACCAGCTGAATCAACACCAGAGCCGTATATTTAGAGAGTATTCTGTATTAAGTATTTAGTATATTATGAGCCACTAAACGCTGGCGGAAAACACCCAGAATATGTGGCCAGACATAAAACCGTATTATCCCATCATGACAACACTATGCCACATATTGCAATAGCTGTTAAAAATTATTTGAAAATAAGTGTTTTTTGACAAATGAAATGAATTTTACAAATGAATTTTACAAAAACTAAGTGCATGTTGTTTTTTTTATTTTTTTGTATGTAGTATCCCGTTTTAAAGTTCCTTTTTATTTTTTGCAATGAAAAATTATGTAAGAACATTGCAAAATTATTGGAAATTATTATACCCTTCACCTGTGGTGCACAAGGGTATATATAGCTTTGTCATTCCGTTTGTAATTTCTACAATTTTAATTTCCGACCACATAAAGTATATATTTTCTGAAAGCTTATAAATAGAGGAGTCGATTAATCCCTGACCGTCTGCCCGTCTGTCCGTGTGTTGTTGATATCAATTTTTAGAAGCAACTATATGTTCCTCATAACTTTCGGAGATATGAGCAAAAAACCACGACCACCTCGTTTTTTTCACAATTACAACAACCTACATACATACTGGTTAAAGTAAACGTGGCATCGAATTCCAGCTGAGCCAAAAAAATTTTATTTTTTTTAATATATTATTTATATTTTATTATTTTTTTATATTTTTTTAATCTTTTTTTAAATTTTTTTTGTTATTTTTTTTATTTATTTTTTTTTATTTTTAATATATATTTCCTTTTGAAATTTTTTTTTTTTTTTGTATGTTTTTTACATGTATGTACGTATTTTATATGAGATGAATGGTGATACAAGCAATTGTTATTGCATGACTACACGTTGTGAAGGGTATATAAGATTCGGCACGGCCGAATATAGCAGTGTTATTTGTTTTTTTTTTTTTGTTTTCTTATTTGTTAGTAGAATTTATAATACTTACTTTCAAAAAACATTCTAATTTAATTAATTTCCCTTTTTCTCAATTTTATTGTTTTCTTCCCATTAAGTCTACTTGTTGTTTACATTCGTTTAAACAAATAGTGCAATATTTCTTTTGAAAACCTTAATATTTCTTTCTATTTTAAGATAATTTTGAAGTAATATAATGATAATTTGATAAGTTTGAACTTCTGCTACGTGTGTTAATTGATCACTTAAATAGTCTGGAGCACTTCGCATCTTCATTTTCTTAAAAATATTTAATGTATTAAATTCTAATCTTTGTTGTATATTCAGCCGTTGCAGTGTATCAAGCATATCAAGCATATTAATAGTTGTATATCTGCTGCAATTTAATATGGAACACATAGCTTTGTTTTCAAGTTTCTGTAGTCTGTCTAACTGAGTTTTTGTGCCGCAAGTGTACAAATTTGTTGATCCAAATTCAAAGTGTGGTTTGATCATAGTAAGTATTGTACAAATTTATTGCTGTAATTACAGACACTTTCTTATGCACTCTTTTATAAAAGCCAATTTTGCCAATTTTTCACATAAACATTCAACCTGCCGTTAAAAGTTTAAGTCTTTGTCGAGTATGAAACCGAGATATTTTATTTGCATAACTTTTTCAATGGTATCGATATTTATCTTGAAAATGACGTTACGGTTTATGTTTATTTTCATTAATTTAGTCTTATTATACCCCGTTTGTAACGTTTTACCCAAAATTCATATAATTTCTCTATTAATAAAGATTTTGGAATAAAAAAGGACTATATTGAAACACCTAGGTTGTACTCATTCGCAAAAACAACCTTGACACGCCTACTATAACGCCCACTTTTCACGTTATGTACCGTTAATGAAATTTAAAAGCTCATAAAACCACCAAAATTAGAGGTATGATGATTTCCTACGTATATCCTTCTAATCAATGTAATTGTTGTGCCAAAAAGTTTAGTTGACACGCCCACTTTAACGCCTACCTCCCATATAACGGTTTATCTTAAATTCATGTAATTTCTCTATTGACAAAGTTTTTGGGAAAATAAAGGATTATATTGAAATATCTAACTTTTATTTGTTAGCAGAAACTTTATTGACACGCCTACTTTAACGTCCACTTTCATTGAAAGACTACATTTACAAAAGCATTTTAGTAGCATATCGAAGTTATAAAGGGTGGTTAAATTTTAAGGACCGATGTTGAATTTAAATAAAACACAAATTATTTAGGATATTAATAGTATTTCTTTTTGTAATTATAATATTTGTATGGTTCAATTATGTATTTGACAAAATATCGGCCAAATGGCCCCCTCATCCTTGGCGCCACTCCTGTATTTGATGGTCAAAATTTTCAATGACAATGTTGATGCGCAATTGTTGGGCATGATGATGAGTCGAGGTTGACTGCTATTTTGCCACACTATCGCAAAAACCAGCAGTGGTTCCCATTCAGCGAACTAAGAAGGCATTCACAGATTTTCTAGCATTTTATACAGACCTGTTTTGCAGAAATTTAAATTTGTTCTACAATTCTCCCGATTGTGTACGAATTTGAACGATTATGTTGATCAAAAAATTACGAAGTGCAAAAAATGCATTTTGATTTGAACGCCCATTTCAATGAAAAACCTGAATAACTTTAACGCGTTTCTCATTTGCGTATCTTTTCACGGATCAAATTGAGTTAGTCTGAGATTGAGAAATGTCAAATGAAATACAAGAAAAAATTTGAGGTTTAGATGTGGTTCACCTTAAACATGGGCTCTTAAAATTTCACCACCCTCTACAAAGAAAGTGATACATGTTTTATTATAAGAGATTATTCCATAATGATTAACGAAATAATAAATGTTGTGCTTTAAATGTACACAAAATTGGTGGTGGGTATAAAAGATTCGGCACAGCCGAATATAGTGCTCTTACTTGTTTTTATTTTATTTTATTCATTTAAAGCCAGTTTTTTATGTTGTTTATATCACGTGTTATGTTATCTATACATTTGGGGCATTCACAATAGTGTCATAAAATCATATGTCCTATAATAATAGCATGAAAAATTAAGACTTTTGTTAACACCCCCTAATAATTAAGTGTGCTATTTTGAATTTAAGTCAGCTGATGTAAAACAATTACAAAAATAAATATTTTCTTTCATAATGCCAAAAACGAGTGAAAAAAAAAAAAGTTTAGCCGCAAATCACAAATAAATTTAATTTAAATAGCTGAGTCCTTAGACGATCTTATTTGACGCCGCCAGTGATTTGTTATCAAAAATTAGCAACTGCGCTTAAATTCGGATGTCGCCCCGATAAAATTATACAATGACCGGCGACGGCTTACAAAAACTAATGAGGCTTGGCTTAGCCGTTTAGCACAGGTCTCTGCTTATTAAATACGACAGCACAAAAATCATACGGCACAAAGTTCTATTATTATAAGACAGTTTTTGTTTGAAAAGCAACAACAACATTTTTACAAGACACCTTATAAATCACCCAATTGTATTTTCGTATCTTATGTCATGCCATGATGTCATGATGTCATATAAAACTATTTCGAATTTATTTATAATATTTGGCATATCGCTAATATATATTATAAACAATGCTCCTAAATAGATTCCTGCGGCAATCCGAATTCAATACCGATTTTACCAGATTTAACGCCGTTCACTTTTGTTATTTGTTTCCGATTTTCTAGATACGATTTAAGACACTCTAATACATTCTGTCTGATACCATACATATAAAGTTTTTGAATCAATAAATCTCTATCATTAGTCTCGAATGCATTTTCAAAGTCTAAAATTGTTTCTAATCTACCAAAATTTTTTGCTTTTTTTAACATCCTTAAACTTTTTATATGTGTATCATATCAAATATTTTAATTATCAAAATTGCAATCCGCTGTCGTTGTAAAAGCTCTTCTGAAATTACAATAAAAAAGGGTACGCTATTTTCGTCTTGTATAATTCCGTATTTATCTGAATAAACAAGACACTTTGGTAGTACTTCTTTTATGTACATTTTTTTTGTAAATTATGAAGCCATTATTAAATTATTTTCTGTACATTGTGTGTATCTTAAAATATTACTTTTGATAAAATATACTAGAAAATTGTCTATTCTTATTATATTAGCTTTATTATATAGTATCTTTTTAGTTACATATTAAATAAAGTTACTTGGTGAAGACTTGTGCAATGAAGTACATACATTTGCTCTCAAAAATTCTAACATTCTCCACATAAGAAGTAGATTTGTTAAACAATATAGGACAACCAGATGTTACAAAAGACCTTATAAGAGACAAGAACATTATTAGTTTAACTTTCGTGCTGACATATTTTGTATTATAAAACAAATACTAGAACAAATATAAAGCTTTTTTAGCTTGTGTAAGTACTTCTTTAACATGTTTATATGTTGATTAAATTTTGAATTTTTTCCAGTTGTCTTAAAAATATTTTCTCGCCTTTAGATGCGTTTATTTTGTCTGGAGTCCCTAAACTATCGAATGCTTCCTCCATGTCAATAAGGCACGAGCTTGTGCGGTAGTTTTTATCACAGTTCCAGTAAATATACGAGGTAATATTATGAATGGCATGTTTTGCAGAAAATTTTTATATTTTAAGTCGAATTGTCTTTCACTTTAAAGATTTCTGTTTTCGCAAAATTTATTAATGTTTTTGGTAATACTTATCGGTTGAATATTTTTACCCCTACTAAGTACTCTTTTGCATTAAAAAAAATTTTAAATTTAGAATTTTATTACAATAAATGTTTTAAATATGTTTGAATTGAATTTAAAAGAATAATTTCATAAACAAACATTAAGATGGACTTCAGAAAACTAAATCTTAATCCCAAATGAAAAAATTAACAAAACTTATTTAACATACATATGTATGTACGACGAAGACTCATGACGTAGTGTGCTTTATTCGTGTCACATAAAACATAAAATTTTTTATATTTAGATTACAAAAATTTACATACCTAAACCATGAATGGGAATTTTTAATATAAAAAAAATAACATATTAGACATCTTCGATATGACATTTGATTTTTTATGATATTTTTTTTTTGTAAATGAAAAATAAGCTGTTAAGAGCGTTATGGATGCATGTTAAAATGGGAAATAATCCTAAATTGCTCCAAAAAAAAAATTGATCTTATCGAGCTATAAAAAGACATGTGTTTTTTAGAAATAAAAAAAACAAGCGCATTGATTTTGCACGCATGTACATAAGTATATGGTACAAATCAAGGCATATCCATAAGGTACTCGTATCCAATCAGCTAACTGTTTTTTTTTTTAAGCAACTTTTTATGGGATTTTTTCTGTCAAGGCCAATTCGTATAGCAGAGATGGAACATTTTTTAATGTTTAATTCAATAAAATTTTATTAAAAAAAGGATACATGTTTGTGAAGCACATTATAACTGGTGCAAGAACAACAAATATACATAAAGATGGTAAGTTTATCATCAAAAAAGCACAATTAAGTTAAATGTTTAATTTGGAATCCAAAATCAAATTTTCCATTCCTGCATTAATAAATGGAATCAAGGAGAATTCAAAAAACTTAGACATTGTGTTTCCCCGTCATCATGTGCTGATAATTTCACCCAAGGCATATTCATAAGGTATATGCAACGGCGAATTAATACAACAAAGCAACTTTTGAGGGAATGTTTTATGTCAAGGCCAATTCGTACATCAGGGATGGACAAGTTGTTTAGACATATTATATATAATAAAATTTGTTTCAAAAAAGGATATAAATGTTTGAAACACATTACTAATGACGCAAAAGCTAAAACGTTTTAAAAATACAAAACCATGAATAAAAGGTTTTCGCTTTAAATTTTTTTAAAAATTATTCAAATTAAAGAAGAAAATAAAAAAAATTGTGTGACATATGCCGGCATATATAAAAAAATAAAATACATGTATTTTTTATTGTTATGTTTGTTGCTGCGATGCATGTACCTTATGGATATGCCTTGGTACAAATTGTACATACATAAATATGTTTTATATAGAAAGTCTTAAATGCACATAAAAAATGTTTTTTAATTACTCTTTTCAAATTATTAAGAAGTTTTTTAAATGCTTAATTCGCAAAAGTTCTAGCATAAATAAATAATTTGTTCCTTTTACCTTTAAAAAAAACGAAATTTTACTAAAAAGTAAACAACGCTTTTCTACAGGCACGTTTAAAGGGCGCATATGGACCATGCTGGAAGAAGTTGCTTACATTTCCTTGCCAGTTTATTGAGTATACATTTTTAAAATTCGGGAATCACAACAAATAGGGTATCGCTTAAACGCGGTTTTAAGTCTTAAATAACTTATTTATTTTCACTTAGATTTTAAAAGCTTGCTTCGAAGTTGTCGAATTTTTTTTAAACAAAGTGTAGTATGACAGAAAATTTGCTTCACTTCTTAAATTTGTAAAAAAAAAAGTTGCGCTAAAGCACACCAATTGTCCACTGAAACTTATAGTAAATGCTTTCCATCTTTTCCAACGAGCGAGAAAAATGATTTTAGAAGTGGTGATTTAACAAGAAAGGGCAGATCGCCAAGATCGGTTAAAAATTTAAGTAAAACAATAACTGAAGAAATTACTCTATGAAGATTATTTTCAAACTTAACACGAGCTTGCAAGTTTAATGAGAGCTACTCAAGTATTTTCAAACCGTTTGCATGTTGTTTTGATTCATACAAAAGCATAGAAATTGAATAATATACATATGTATAAATAAAGGCAAAGAGACAATGAAACACGATTTCACATGCTTGAATGATTGTTAATAAAGAAATGTTTGCACTAAATCATTATTTGCGATAATAAATTAGTGAGTCGTAAAGTGTTTTATTATGAGCTGCTAAAATTTGGCTAGACCATCACAAGGTAGCTGTACCGAATGCTACAATTCGCTTAAAACATTAACCGAAACGCGTTAACACTCCATTTTTTCCTACCGCCTTCTTGCCCTGTCCGACTACCGTTTGCTTTGACCAATGCAGATCGCTATCTCATGTATACGCTTCACTGCCCAACAAAGAGTCCGAATTTTACCAGATTTGTTTTTGCCGTCAAAAGATTTGCAGAAGGTCAATCTATGCATGTAAATCTGATCGAAATTCTAAAATTCTTACTATAATATCTTTATCTACAGCGAAGTTCGAGTAAAATAGCGATCGTGGTCGAATGCCGTAATTTATCCCCAGTTCCTTTAGCGCGAAATCGATATGTTGTGAGAAAGATGGAAAATATTATAGCAGATCCTTAAAATTTATATTTATTATAAAAATTATCTAAAGGAAACACACAAAAGCTTTAAAAATCCTGCATTTGAAAGTTATACACGCAATACATCCTGTGTTTTTTGTTAAAACATTTAAAACACTTTTTATTTTATCTAATTAAGTCTTTTAAATACTCGTTAATAGTAATGAGTGTCGTTGTCCGCTAAATGATTTTTAATTTGTCAGTTAAGCAAATGTTTAAATGTAACATATTTTTTATTTTAATTTATTTAAATTTAATTTTTAATGGTTTACAGTGTAGCCATATATTACTTAGTTGACTATTTTACAACAACAACACCTTTAATGCATTAACCTACAAAAACAAAAACGAGTAATTTAAAAGAGAAATGGCGAAATTATACCATCAAGTTTTCTTTCCATAGCTTTTTTAAAAAAAGGGTGGCAATTTTTCAATTATATGCCTGCAACAGTTCATAAATAACTGAATGGAAGAAGTCTCGAGAGAATGTAATTAAATTTTGTATGAAACTTTATACTAACTTGTGAAAGACAAAAAATTATGTGATTACTTTTACTAATAGGCACTCGTGATATATAATTTTAAACAACATTGTTAGGTTGATGGTGGTTAGTGAAGATAACGTTAATTAATAATTTTCGTATGAACTGCAAAATAAGCATATTTATGCAGTATACTCATGTTAAATTGTATAATTTTGGAGAAATATTTTTTATTTTATTAGTTTTTTTATATCTATACAAAACTCTTTGTTGTAAAGCATGACTTCGTACTATGCAAATGTATTTGATTTAAGGACCGAAAACAGCCTTTTATAGTTAAAATTTTCAAGAACACAAATAAGAACCAGTATTGCATAATTAAGTCTATGTCTGTTGTTAATGATTTTTTAGCTAAAAACAAGTATTTTTTCAAATTATTTTATTTAATATTTATTTTTCCAAAAATATCATTGTGTGAAAGAACAAATGCTGATTTGTTCCGTGTATTTAACAGAATTGCTGCGTAAAGACAAAGGTCCTTAAATTAAAATATGAAATATGAGAACTACTTTTTTAATATTTATACAATGTTTAAATAAGATTTCGGCTAACATAGCAGCCATACGTTCAATACAATACACCCAAACTTGTTTACTAACACACTCACATTTTTTAAACTTTAAGCCGTCTTGATTACAATCTTTTCGTTCAAGCTGTGATTTCACTTGATTTTTTTGTAAAAAGGCTGTTTATAGTTTTGTTTCATGAATATTTGTTTCTAAAGGGTGGTTAAATTTTAAGGGCCAATGTTGAATGAGAACCACACCTAAACGTTAAGTTTTTTTTATAAATTTTTTCTCAGCTGTGCCGCCGAGGTCTCAAAGCAGTCAGCTATCACTAAAATAATACTCGCAATTTCAAGTTGTACACTTCTAAAAAGAAACATATTTAAGAAAAAAAGAAAAAAAAAATTGCCACTGAAAGTATTCCTAATAATGCAACTTGAACCCAAACTGATGTCGCAAGGTACAAAAAGAGGAAGAAAACAACAGTAAAAAATCAAAAAAAAAACATGCTTAAAAAAGGTAAAAGTTATGTACTCGGTCGTGCTAAATCCGCTAATACCCTTTACTATCATGTGAATAAGTATAATGACCTCATCGCAGTATAGCCTAGATTCTAGATTTGATGTTATAAGCCATTTGGCTCGACTATTTCCGACGCCATCTTTAATTTTGAATTTTTACATAGATAACTGTATTTTATTAGTCAAACCCTCTAATCTTTGAAGCATATCTACTAATGGGCAGAAGAAACAAAATTATCCGCCATTAGGTTTTTTAAATCATCATTGATTAAAAATTTTTTCATAGTGTACTATAAACAACAGGTCAAGCCTGAAGGGGATAACTTTTAAATTATTGGATTTGACCCATACATATGTATATAAAAAAAACAATTATACGCAATTTTGTAGCGGCGACTATTATGTTTTCTATATTTTAAATGAGCTTAACCAACTTTCATTTAAAATCCATATTGACCCTATCGGTTGTTCAGAGCCTGAAAAACATGAAAGCAGTTGTATTTTAGTGCTTATATCTCAGAAACAATCAATCTGATTTGTTAGTTTTTTCTTAGAAATAATTTTTGAGAAAACGGTTTGCAATTTTTCCATATAAATTTTCTGATTATGTCTAGAATAATTCTATAGCCATATTATATTAGAAAACAGTGAAAACGTTTTTACAAAATATCTTACGAGTACAAAATTTGACGTTTTGTGGTAAAAATATGGAAGAAAAAAGGAACAGTCAGGTTTATTTGTTCATATCTCAGACTACTATCAGGCTTTTGTGTTGGTTTTCAATAGCGATTCCTTTCCGAATATTTCCAAAAAAATTTATATGCTATAAAATTGTATCTATCGGAAATGAAAATTGACACGACACGTAAAGAGTATTTAAAATGAGTCCAAATTATTAAATCGTTTTTGCTTTTATATGACTCTTCTGAATCATTTAGTATTTCTTTGCCACTATAGAAATAGTTAAAAAATTTCCAGGAGTACATTGCTTCATGGCTTGTGGGCAACTAATTCTCTATGTCTATATCATAAATGTAAGGACAGAGAAATTTAACATCTGCAAACGAGGCATCCAATTCAAATTATGAAATTGTTTTTTGTGTCATCTTGTAAAGAAAAACCAGATTTTAATTTAAAATCCGCAAGTATAAACAAGATTTATTTATCAATTTGTATCACTTTAAAAACGTCAGAATCAAAATCTAAAGATTCATCTGCTCACAACAATGATGAAAAATTTGTTCAACAAGTCCCGCTAAATGTGGCTCAAAATCGCCAGCAAAAAGCTAGATTTGTTACTAAGATAAAATTTTTGCTATAAATTGTCTTAAATTTTTTTAGATGGGTGTAACTGTCATTATTTCTAAAAAAATCATTTAAGTTTTTCTTTTTTTATAGTGAATTATAAAACAGTAAATAAAAATATTTTTCCAGCACGATTGTTCTATTGATACTGAATCTAAAAAGTATTTTAAAGCTTACACGATAAGGAGCACTTTTAAAATCCTTTATTTGTATCCCTGTCATTCATCCAAGGAGCATAGGATCCTAATATAAGCTTTTAATGTCTTGTGACATCAGAAAATTATATAACAACCGATAGAAATTTATTAGGTTCTATCGAAATACTTTTAAGACTGAAAACGTGAGGTGTTGGACAAATACCAATCGTTTCGAGATTTATTATAGAATCGACTAAACAATTATTTTTGATATCAACTAAGAGTCCATAATGTTTAAGAAAGTCGCGTGTTACGTCAGCTACAATAAATGACCAAAGGAATCTTTGTCGTAACCAATATTGCAGTTGATAACTCTTTTACCGTACATACATATGTTCTAATTTTTGTATTGTTAGCAGCATAAAGAACAAATGTAGTTGGCATTTCTGATTTTTTTTCCGTCTGTTTCAGGATATAAAGATAAATCTGCACCGGTGTGAATAAGGTACCTATACTTCGACTCGGCGTCTTGAATGAAAAGTCGATTTACTTGTCACCATTGGGGAAGAGCCCAATTGTTTTCCGCTAGATTATAAAAACATAGCGATCGATATTTGGTTGCTCGAGAACCAAATTTATGATGATACCAACATATTGCATCTTTAGATAATGAACGAGCACATTTGCGAGAGAAATTTCTAGATGAACTTCTATGACGACGAGGACTACCAAGCGCTGAAGCTTATATTTTTGAGATAATCTCAGAAATTTTATTTTTTAAAGAAGAAATTCTTTCATCACTATTTGTGGAAACGGCGGACTGATCATGAATCTTATCAGCTATAAGAGATAGCCTGTCGATTGTGTCAGTGCCAACCGATAAAATAGATTTTGTTGTATTTGAAAGACGTTGAATCCATAAGGTTTTCAGTAAGTTTTCTGAAACTTTTCCAGATGCCAAAGAGCACATTTCTCTTAGCAGGGTGAAAGGTTTTTTGTCACCCACACTTACGTTTCCAAAAGCTGCCGAAGTCATTTCTCTTCGAATTCTTTAAACTCATTTAATAAGGCCGATTTTAGAGTTTCCTATTTGCTTTCTTCTGGCGGTTGCTCAACAATATGGCTTACATGATTCTAGATGCTGCTTTTAATAGATCCAACTAATGTGTGTGATATTTTTTTACATCCGAGGTTATACTTGAAGTAACGAATTGAGACTCTAATTGGCGAAACCACAATTTTGGATTTTCACGCCAAAATGGAGGAACACGCACTGAAACCCGAGATATTTCAGACAGATTTGAACACATTGTTGATTGAAAATCCTCCGAAGTTTACATTGCTAATATCAATAATTATTGTACGGGGTCACCAATGTTGATATGTATGTTTATTTCAACAATCTCAAGCTATTTATTTTTCTACAGCACGATGGTCACGTATCAAACTGATTTCTCAAACTCAGGTTTTTTTGATTGTGTAAGTGAATTTTCACTGCTGCCGCTACTATGATTTGAAGCGAGTTTGATGTGTTGCTGCGTGAAACGTCAAATGGCATTTTTATTCAGTTTTCGCAGCGACAACATCGTTCGGTAACAATTTTGTGGTTAAATAAAATATGGAGGAAAAAATATGTATACTTGAATTTATTGAAGTATACCTTGGCTTGCGTATTTTGTGGCAGCAACAGAGATGAAAAAAAATTCATATGTATTTCAGAAAAAAAAAAATAATTTGTAAACATTAAAAATATTTTGCGACCAAATTAACCACACGTTCTTCCTTTTAAAAACAGCTTTGAAATGAAATTTGATGGTTTGGGTTTGATACGTTGCTGTGTTAAGCAAAACCAAATATTACCAATACATACATATTATTTGTCAAATCAGTTTGAACGTGGCCACCGTGCTTAATAAAATAAAAACTTATAATAAAAAACAATAAATATTTGATTATTTTCTTAAACTAATTTCTAAAGTGGAAATTTATAAAGTAACACCACAATCTTTTCTCTCTGGGACATGTATGAGATGGTTATTATCTTTTGGTTTTCTTTTCAGTGACCTATTCAGTTCTATTTTCGCCTTTTATTTTAATATTAATTTAAATTTTTATCGTTTTTGAACATGATCTAGTGTCTATATTGTTTTTATATTAAACTAGAAGGTTTATTCTATTTAGAACATTTATTTTAAAAAACTTTCAGACCAATGACATACATCACAATGAACAGGAATTCAGGCAAAGAGTAATGCAGATCACACAACAAAAACTGAATAATATTATTTTGACATTAAAAGACACAGAGAGATTTCATACTATACCAGCATTGCCATAAAAACAAAAGGATGTAGTTTTTAAATTTTTGATAGAACTTTTCCGATTTTTAGTCGAAAAACACAAAGTTAATATAGTTTAAGAAAAGTTGGTAGATTATTGTACATAATTTGAGAAAAATTTTGTAAAAAATTATTTTCGTTTTGGAAATCCATATTGTTTTATTAAGTTTTTATGTGATTAGTTTTAGCATGGTGCATTGTTATCTAAAATAGTTTTTAGCCAACTTAACACTAAAACGTAATGGATATATAATAAGTACTGATTTTATTAACTTTCCATTAGCTTAGATATTTTGTTTCTATTTATTAAAAAAAAAAAAACTTTTCATAAGTTTTTTAATATTCCGTTCGGTCAACTTTGAACACAAAATTCCATACAAATGCTATGAACAACTTAAGTAAATTTAATTGTATCGGTCTTAATAGTTTTACTTTGTCAAAGTTTTATGCAGACAGACATGACTAAATTGAATAAAAAAATCGAAAGTAATAAAATAACTAAACTTTATTTGAAAATTATGCTCATGAAATTTTTCTTGTCGAATGAACATACAACCAGAGAACGGCATTTTCTTTGATTTTGTTCAATAGTTCGTAATTAAAAATGCTTGTTCAAATTCAGTAAATCAAGCCAAAATAAAGAATAAGTGAAATGTAAACAAATTTGTATTGTTCTAAACACATCTTTTTATCCTGAATAATAAATTATTTTCCTTTTCAAGTAAGCGAATTTGACGGTTTCGTGAATAAAACATAAAAAGCTACTGGGTTGAGTATAAGAAAGAAAAAAAAAGTTTGATCATGTCACTAAATTTAATTAAATAGTCAATGCGTCTATATTGGAGAAACTCCTTTTGTTTATAAATATAAATAAAATGAACATGTTTACGTAAACACTGTAAGCTGTAAGTACAAATTATTCTCTGTAAGCAAAACTTCATAAACAACTTTGTTTTGGCTTAAAGTAAATAGTAACTTTTCTTAGCAGTATTTAATAAAAATTTATATTCAGTAATAATTAAGAAAATATTTTCCATTTACCATGTATGTATGCATATAATAAACATATGTAAAATGAATATTATGTCCCCTATACGATTTTGTAATTACAATTTATTTACTACCAGCCAGTAACAAACAATTTATCAGACATTCGCATATACATACATACATATGCTTGTCAATGTATGTATATATTTTAATTTAATAAGGACATCTTCTAAATGTATACATGTGCGTTTATTAGAGTGGTTATAAATAATAATTCCTAAATGATTTTTATAACTTAATAGTTGTTACCAGAAGAGATCAACATCATAAATAACTACAACATATACTTGGGTTAACTATAATATGGTAAAATTCAATTTACGACATGTAATATGTATGTGAACAAACCATATAAGTATAGAGAAGTATTCCCATTAAGCATTAACAAAATATTATTTATGTTTTTCCAACAACGACAAGCATTTGAATATCAAATTAGTGCTCATAACTTCTTTTTATTTTTATTACGGGATATACACAAATACATGCTTTTATATTATTGAAGCTTTTAAAACATTTATATAGAAATTAAATGAGATTAAATATCACATTTGAACATTTCATGTTTTAAGAGTTTCATTCCCTTAAGTCCATTAGAGTTTGCCATCTCAAGTGGTCATAAATTTAATATATTAATTATTTGCATATCGTTTGAGTATTGGTAGGTTGTCATGTTTTGAAGACCACCTATTAAGAGCTTCATTAAAATCTAATAGTTTGTGTACGAGATGTGTTTACAAATACATACAAACATTACATTTGGAAAATAAACCAAAAACTCATTTAACTACAAATACGTGCTTAATATTTGCTATTTATTTGTAAATGCGAATTGTTGTATAGTTGTTTGATTGTTAATTTTATCGTATTTATTTTATCTCTTAATAAACAATACTTTAGTTAAATGTTTCGTGTATAAGAACTAAGAAAATATAAAAATATATTCTTGCTGGCAGATTGTTAAGGCATATTTTTTGTAACAAAAGTTTCAAATATCTTAAAAAACGTAATGAAATTTATTAAAAGTTTTTTACTTAAATTAATTTATTAAAATATTTACAAAAAATAAAATTTTGCCTTTCTATTTCGGAATTGGCCAATCCTAGTGCTGCAATCTGGCAACTGGCTTTCCTAGAGTAAAGTTTAGTACTTCTAACAATATACGTACTCCAAACGTTTTGATGTAAAAATGCTATTTGTGTGGGTTAAATTAAATCGTAAACTTTTTCGTACAATAAATTTTTACATTGTTCGAAGTGGATTAAATCGATAATAGTGTATCGATGAAACACCATTAATCGATGGTACATATTCAACTGTCGCAGTAAACGCAAAGAAAAAATATGGTTGTGGTAACCATAATCGAAGAGCAAAATACTATGATTGAATTGTATGATTATGTTTAAAATAATAATGGTTACCAGTTATCATTATTATGTTTAATTTAAGCATCATTCAATAATCATATATATGACTACAATTGAAATCAACAATCTTTACTTTTTTACGGCAAATTATTGTCTTTTGCTGTAACATACACATATTGCTTGTACTCACCAATTTAATTGCATTTTTTATACCAATATTTTTTTAAATTTTCTCGTTTATTTTTAAATTTTTTTAATTTTTCATAATTTTTGTTCCTTTTTTTTAAAACACCTCATACTTTTAAAATAATAAAAATTTATTCAGCAAGAACAAGAACAGTTAAAATCAAATTATTATTATAAAAAAATCATAGCTTGCATTTAAATATAATGTTATTTTTGTCGTCATAATTTTTTTAAATCATACTATTTTTAAATGATAACCATTTTGAAATTTTTACGAAAAGTAAACATTAAATGATACAATTCAAACAAATGCTTGATAATCGTGACAAAATATATGGTAAAATGAAACAAAAATAACTATTATTTGTTTTCGACAACCAAATATTGTTTTAGGAAAAATAATATGACCGTCGTGATCATGTCGTAACCATGGATTTTCTTTGCGTGTAGTTCGCTCAACGACAAGTTTCGTGAAGTTTGCCAAAATCGGATGTTCGGAAATTATTGATGCTATGCGAGAAATGATACCGTAACATCGTCATATTACTTATCGTGATATTAATGGAATCTCACATATTGGTGGGCCTAGCATTTGCATAAACATTTGGCTGTTAACAAAATTGCTCCAAAAGAAGGCTTGTGTCAATTGGTTTCAAGAAATTCTCAAAAAATAAGATCGCGGTGCTTCAAAACATGTGTATGACATCGTTACAAGTGATGAATCGTGGATCTACATGTATGAGCCCGAAAGTAAGCAGCAGTCGACTTATGGGTCTTTAAAGTTTTTCGGAGAAAACTGGACCAGTATCAATGGTACCAATGGTGCAACGTAAATCGGTGATTTTGGTTGGTTTTCCAACCATCTAATGGTCAAAGACAAGGGACTTTTTAAGCACACAAAACGTTAACTAGATATCCACCCTTTAATTCTAACTTTACACCCAAAAATTCTTTTTATTCCCGAACATAAATACTTATTAGCGAAGTGACTGTTTCTCGACACCTAATCAAGCGGTTGATGCGCTTAAAATACATGTTTTGCACGTACTGGAATGGAAAAATGGCTTTGGAAATTTGTTCACACGTATGCAAAACTGTTTTGATCTTCATGGGGAATATCAATGACAAATAAATTGCTAAACGATGAGAATAATAAGTTCTCTGAGAATAATAAGCTCTATCTTTGTTATCTAACTATTATCGTGGCAGTAGCCTAACGATCAGCCACAAATTTAGCAATGATAGTACAATATGTGCAAAATCTTTTTATACTACAGTATTCATAAATAGAACAATTGAGGTTCATAAAAAGAACAATTGAGGTTCATTAAAAGCTTATTTGACAAATTTCTATACAACATCTCTCAAATAAGTCTTTAACAAACCCATAATTTTTTTCGTTAATACGGCAGATAGTCTACTTATACTACAAGCCGGTTATGACAAACCAGTGTTGTCCATAGCTACATTATAATGATAAAATAATCATTGCGTGCTTAACAACTGTAATCCTTTTCAAAAAGATGGTACAAAGTTTTCAAAAATTAGACCCATTAAAATAAAATGAATATATACTAAATAGCTTATACACCAATGCAACAACAAAAAATCAAGAAAAAAAAACAAGGTCTAACTTAAAGGTTGGCATACAAATTTATTTAATCGGATTACAGGCAATAAATTTCTATTGAATTCTTTTTGTCCTCTATTTCTCTTTAATGGTTAGCAAATAAATTTAGCAATCAGCAACAACTTTTAAGTTACATAAAAGTATTTCAATTTAATTTTACATATAATGATAGTAAAAAAAATAAAATGAAACAAATTTTTTTATATTTGACAAGCTAATATATAACATGGCTACATTATTGTCGATATTGATTTGAGTATTTTTTTTAAAGTTACTTACGATCAAACTTGCTGGCCTTAGGCATCAGTATATCAGCTAAATTAATTTTATTAAATTTTTTTTAATAAACAAAATAACAAAAATTGTGCATTTTTTAATGAATCAAAGACATATTATAAGACTTAAGCAGGGCAACTGAAGTTTTCAAATTTTTTTTTTATTGACCAGTTTTATTTATTGTTTTATAAATACGATTAGCCAATAGAATTAATTTTCAAGAGTTTTCAATCATACTTCCTGACAAAGTTGAGGCCTTTCTATTGTCATCGCTTTCCCCAAATCATAATTAACATTTTTTAAATATACTTGTCGTATGAGTAATTCCCACATGATTTTATGGTATTTAGTTCTGGTTATTTTGCTGGTCATTATACCGTTCACACATCATTTCCGACCCCATAAAGTATATATTTTCTGAAAGCTTATGAATAGGGGAGTCGATTAAGCTCTGTCAGTCTGCCCGTCTGACCGTCTGTCTGTGTGTATGTTGAAATCAACTTTTTGGAGCCCCCCGATATCGCCTGAACCCGGGTGAGGTATTAAAATATCAGAAATATTCGGGATTAGATCGGTATTGAAAATCAGAAACATCGGTACATAAGCAACTGAAATATGAGCAAAAAACCACGACCACCTCGACAACAACATACATACATACAAACGTGTGTACTGGTAGAGTAAACGTGGCATCGAATCCCAGCTGAGCCAAAAAAAAAAAATTTTTTATAAATTTTTTATTTTTTTTTTATTTTTTATTTTATATATTATTTATAGTTTTATTATTATTTTTTTTAAATTTTTTTATGTTTTCTTCGTTTTATATTTATTATTTATATTTGAATTATTTTTTTTTAATTTTGTTTAAAAATTTTTTTTTTATTTATTTTTTTATTTTTTTTTAACATACATACGTAAATTTATAATTTTGCAATGGGATGTTTTTATATATGTATGTTTTTTATATGTATGTACGTATTTCATATGGAATGAATGGTGATACAAACACTTGTTATTGCATGACTACACGTTGTGAAGGGTATATAAGATTCGGCACGGCCGAATAAAGCACTCTTACTTGTTTTATTTCAGATAGTCCATGTTCTTAAGGCCAGATCTTAGTTTATCTAGATATTTTTTCCCCGTTGTTTTCTAAATATGTCATCAAAGAAATAGAAATTGCTGATACTCTAAAGTAATTATTCTTGTTGAATGGAAAGCTAAGCCAGAGCTCCACTTATGTTGAACGCACCCCAAAACTAATAGAAAACTTTATTTTGAAATCTGCGTGGGTTTATTTCTCAAATCTTGTCAATAGTCCTGAAACCATCTGAAACCATCTAATTATCAAGATTAAATTTTCTTCATTTCTTCATCATTTTTTAAAAGAATTTAAACTTAATTTCCAGATCTTTTAAAAAATTTCGCATAATAAAAAGCGAATTTAACCTTAAAATTTTTCGCTGTCTCAACTGTTGGTAGAAAAGTTATACTTTTACTTTTTATTCAGACAAAACTTGTGCCATTTTCCAGCAAATTAATATTAACAAAAATTAGTAGTAACAGCTTTATTATTTTAATTCAATACTAATCGAAAATTTTTGGCACTTTCGTTTATTAAACGAACTAACGATAAACAAATGTGAGCAAAAAATTGATGTGTAAAAACATGTGAAAAATAACTATTTTAGATGACGTTACCAAACAGTCCTCTTTATATTTTTATAATAAGAGAATACAAAGTAGATGGCCTTCTCGTTTTTATCGCACCTTAAATTTACTTTATTTGACCAAATCTGTGCACGTGTTCTAAAATAATATATTTTACATTATGGAAATTCCCTTAACCATTAACCATTGAACCAATTGCTATAAATTAAAATTGAATAAAGTATGTTATTATAAGCTAAATATTATGACTACCTATTGAAATCTACAATTAAAAAATCTTAAGAAAAATATTTGATATTTTTCTTACAGAGAAGTCTTATATAAATTTATTTATTTTAAAATTTAGCTGAAATTCACTGTCTAAAAACACAGAATATAGTGTCATGTAAAAAGAAAAGGATAAAATGTATTATCCTTAACTTACATCCCCCTCCATTCATTTAGCCAAACATCCAGCCATTTATGTAGACTTAATAAATATTATTTTTATGTACACATTTCTGGAATCGTTTTATGTTTTTATGTATTTATGTTTTAACTACAATGTTGGTGTTTGTGTTGTGTGTTCCTATGACAGACATTGTCACCTTACCACTTAAACTTGTTCAACTCCCCCACCAAACGTTATTTTGGTGGATTGTGGTTTAAGCTGTTGTCTTTTCATTGTTGCTTGCTTCTTGCTGTTGTTGTTATCAGCTGCCCGCAGCATGTGTTTTTACATAAATGGGTATGCAGTAAACGTGTTTAACATCGTTATAAAATTTTGTTTGAAAACAAGAAATTTAGTTTCATCACCAGTTCATGCAAATGTATGTTTTCCCCTTAAGTCTCAGAACGAGAGTAAACAATATATCTCTACAATTCAAACGATTTGTAGTGCATATTTTACTACAAATGCATATAGTGCTTATGTACATTTTAATAGCATTTTATTTTTTTTTTTTTTTCTATTAATGAAACATTTTACTAGATTCGTTCTCCCTTTTGCGACATGATCACAACGGTCATGCTATAGATTGTTTAAAAATGTTTGGTTATCGAAAACAAGTAATAAATATTTTTTTTTACGCTTAATTAATTATTTCGTCACAATAACCAAGCGTTTACTTGAGTTGTTTTATATAATGATATGATTTTCAAAAATTACAAAATTATGCTGACAAATGTATTATGATGTCTTTGCAAAAATATTATTATATTTAAAAGCATTTTACAAAAATAACTTTAATGTTAGATGAAACAATAATATGATTACAAAGCAATCAAGCAACAATTTCTTTAACAATAATTTGTTTGCAACTGATTCTTCTGCTTAAATAAATTTTATTTATAGCTTGTGAAAAAAATAAAAGAAATAAACAACAAAGCAATCATTACATACCATATAACGGAAACATATTGCAATGTAGTGCAATGGTGATTCGACTAAAGCACGCAGTCTGATATTAGCTGTAGAAATTAGGTTAAAGTTTTTATACGTAAAATATATCCTTCATATTAAGTCAAGTATAAAAGCAACTTTACAATTAATTTTTATAAAATCCTTTAGATCCGGAAGATAGACAGAAAAACAGATGTCTTTATCTTCGCTAATGAGCCATCATACTTGTTTAGGCGCCTAACTTTTAACCGCTCCAGAAGAAATAACAAACTGATTCAAGCTTGTGTCTGAATGGCAATTTTTAGTTCATTGTACTCGTCTTTGCAACTCGCTAGTTTTTTCCTCTTCTTTAAAATGTATAATTCGTTAGTTTTTTTCTTCTTCCATCAAAAATGTTTTCTTATTTTCTTAATAATTAATTCTATTGTAAAAACTTATCTTGTTCAATATGCTCATCCTGCACTATAACTATAAGACTTTAAGTCTTGTTGTATGGGAATACAAAATAAAATAAATAAATAATTATAAAGAAAATGGCCATCAAATATTTCATATGTATACAGAAATAAATTTGTTTATTTTTTTTTAAATTAGCTGAACTCAGACCGATTTGGTGACCACAACAATATGTTTGTATTTTCTTCATTATGAGATTGATTTCACGTATAAGTTTACCAATCCCCCGTCTCCGATTCTTACCATTTCCAATTCTAAATAGTAAGTTGTTATCAAAAATGCTCATACTTAGTTTAACTTATAGAAATTAACGTTCATGAGAAGGACAACAATTGCATAGTTTTTTGCCAAACTTAATTTGACATTTCTTTGCTTCAGTATTTGTCAAATTAAACCTTGGAGAGGTACACAATTAAGCAATGCATCCAAATTGTTGCAACCGAGTCTTTAGTAAATGTGAAAACACCTCTACCTGCTCTCCCAGTTCGTTTTATGAAAAACATTTTTGTTGTTCGCGATAGTTTGGTAGAAGAGCCGTCAACCTCAACCTGTCGTTGTGCCTAACAATTGTACATCTCGCCAATATTACTGAAGCGAATTTTGAACAATGGTTTGATTTACTCAAGAGCTGAAGCCTACTGAACATTTGAAACGTCTTCAATACGCCAAATAGTTGGTTGAACAGGCAGAAGTGAATAATCACTTTACAAAAAAAATCATTCTTCAGCGACGACGCATAATCTCACCTCAGTCGATTCGTTAATAAGCAGAATTGACGCATTTGGGTAAACAACCATCCATGAGTGATTATAAAAAACCCAATTGATCAACAAAGGGTCACTATTTGGTGAGGTATATAAGGTCGGCCAAGCAGTTACCGTAAATAGCGTTCGCTATGGCTAGATGATAACAGACTTATTGCGGCCAGAAATTGAGAATATGAACTTGGACGATATGGGGTTTCAAACTGATCGTACCACTTAACACACACCAATAGAATAATGGCTCTTTTGTGCAAGATTTGCTGCTACGACCATGTAACTTGGCACTGTTGGACTTTTTTTTCTCTTTAAAATAAAAGATATACGTCAATAATTCCGGAACGATTAAAATGACAAATAATGAAATAATTGGGAACAATATCGACATTAAACCAAAGTTATGTCTCAGTATCATTGAAAATATAAACCATCAGAAAAAAATATGCCACCGAAGTCTTAGCGAGCATTTGGCCGATATTTTGTGTCACACAAAATTGCCATAGATCCTTCTATCATATTAAAAAAAATAAACATAATTCTCCTAAAACTTTTTTATTTACAATAACCATTAATTAAAATTTTTTTTGGTAGGGGATTGTTGTGTTGTATGTTGTGATCTTATAGATTTTTTAATAAAAAAGGTTAAAGTAAAAAAGTTAAAAAAGTAAACTAATACGCAGTCTATCTAGTAAACAGAATTTAAAACCTATAACAATAATTATTCCGCAGATATTCTACTAAATACATTTTCTTGGTATGGGAGGCGCCACGCCCCCTCATTTGACTCTTTCAAACTTTTTTAGTGAGTTGTAAAATGTTTAATAAAATGTTACAAAGGAACTAAGAAGTTTAACATTTATAGTTTTTGGAATACGTCATAAAATGAGTTTATTTTGGTATTCGGGGTATTACTTCCCCTGCTACGATCATATCAATTTGTCATAAGACAAATGAGATAGTAAAAGTGAATATTATAAATGTAAAATTTTTTTCTGGAAATTTCAAAGAATGATCACTTTTTTCTTTTCCAGCTAGTTTTTAGGTGAACTATACAAAGTCTTATTATTTAAATTGGTCCGCCCGTTCTATGATTTAAAATCCGGAGGGGTAAGGTAATCGTGATCATTTTCTCTTTTCTTAATAATCTATCTAGACAAACATTTAAAAAAAAATATCGAAAACACATCAGCCGTTCTTAGGTGATGCGGTAACAAATGAACGACATTTAATTCTTATTTAAAAAGATTTCTTATTTTTTCTTATTGGAACCTTTTTTTTAGATTTTGTTTCAAGTAAAGATAAACCAAAACAGTTAATAGATGCATGCCTTTTTAATGTTGAGTGTATATTTTAACCTATTTCATGTATGTAATAGGCGCCTATATCACACTTTTCTAGAGCATGAGCTTCCTGTCCCTGCTCATCAGAATTATGTACACAGTCCTGCAGATACGTTGGTTATATTCTCTCTACTTGTTTTTGTTATTTTGTGGTCCAAAAATTAAGTTTATAATTACAACAAAATTACCAGTGGGTAACATTTTTATTTTGTTAAACATTTTACGATACAACAAGGACCCATACATGTACATGTCGTATGCACTTATTTGTTAAGTACATGAATAAATGTAAAATGGGAGTGTTTTGAAGGCTGAATAAAATTAATTTAGTTTTTTCTCGATTTAAGGTTAAAGGGGTACATTTTTTATGTTTAAATATTTTTTAAATTTACATATAAATAATATGCTGAAAGCCATTTTCTTTATGAATTATAAACTCAAACTGCAAAAAGGTCAATGTAATTAAATGTAATCAGCTGAAATTGAGAAAACATCTGGAGGATAAATTTTAATATATACAAAAGGAAAACTTGACATAATTAATTTTTTTTTTTTACATTAAGACTGAAACATTGGCAATTTATGTTCTTTAATGTAAATCTTCTTAAAGAAGTTATAAAACTCAGGGGATGTTTGATGTTTTCATTGTCTCTTATTTTTAATTTTTTTTATTTCTTTATTTTAATTAGCGTTTCATATATTTTTAATACCCCTTTTTAGCTCTTTTGTAGCAAATTGTGCGCACGGATGATTATAAAATCTTACTTCAAGAGAGCCAAGATAAACACAAATTTTAAAGCATAAATGCTTATTAATTTGTAAAATAAAATTTTACTTTTACACGAAACGTCCTGGCCGTTATCACTTTAAAATTATAACAAGTAAGAGCACTATATTCGGCTGTGCCGAATCTTTTATACCCACCACCAATTTTGTGTACATTTAAAGCACAATATTTATTATTTTCTTAATCATTATGGAATAATCTCTTTACAATAAAATATGTATCACTTTCTTTGTAGAAGGTGGTTAAATTTTAAGGGCCCATGTTGAAGGTGAACTACACCTAGTCTTTAAATTTGTTTTCTGCATTTCACTTGACATTTCTCAGTCTCAAACTTACTCAATTTGATCCGTGGAAAGGTACGCAAATGAGCAACGCTTTAAAGTTATTCAGGTTTTTTATAAAAATATGCGTTCAAATCAAAATGCATTTTGTGTACTTCGTAATTCTTTTGATCAACATAATCATTCAATTTCGTCCACAATCGGGAGAATTGTAACATATATTAAAATTTCTGCAAAAGAGGTCTGTATAAAATGTTAGAAAATCTGTGAACGCCTTCTTAGTTCGTTGAATGGAAACCATTGCTGTTTTTTGCGATAGTGTGGCAAAAGAGCAGTCAACCTCGACTCATCATCATGCCCAACAATTGAGCATCAACATTGTCATTTGGACCATCAGATACAGGAGTGGCGCCAGGAAGGGGGTGGGGGCATTTGGCCGATATTTTGTTAAATACATAATTGAACCATACAAATATTATAATAACAAAAAGAAATAATAATAATTTCTTAAATAATTTGTGATTTATTTAAATTCAACATCGGTCCTTAAAATTTAACCACCCTTTATAACTTCGATATGCTACTAAAATGCTTTTGTAAATGTAGTCTTTTAATGAAAGTGGGCGTTAAAGAAGGCGTGTCAATATAGTTTCTGCTAATAAATACAACTTAGATATTTCAATATAGTCCTTTATTTTCCCAAAAACTTTGTCAATAGAGAAACTACATTAATTTCAGATAAACCGTTATATGGGCGGTAGGCGTTAAAGTGGGCGTGTCACCTAAACTTTTTGGCACAACAATAACATTGATTAGAAGGATATACGTAGCAAATTTGATCATCATACCTCTAATTTTGGCGGTTTTATGAGCTTTTAAATTTCATTAACGGTAGATAACGTGAAAAGTGGGCGTTATAGTAGGCGTGTCAAAGTTGTTTTTGCGAATGAGTACAACTTAGGTGTTTCAATATAGCCCTTTAATTTTCGAAAATCTTTATATAGAAATTATATGAATTTTAGGTAAAACTTTGTATGGGAGGTGGGCGTAAAAGTGGGCGTGGCACGTTAGCTTTCTGGCACAGTAATGGCATTGCCCAGGGGGATATACGAAGCAAATTTTATCATCATATCTCTAATTTTGTCGGTTTTATGAGCTTTTAAATTTCATTAACGGTAGATAACGTGAAAAGTGGGCGTTATAGTAGGCGTGTCAAAGTTGTTTTTGAAAATGAGTACAACCTAGATGTTTCAATATAGTCCTTTATTATTCCAAAATCTATATCAGTAGAGAAATTATATGAATTTTGGTTAAAACGTTATATGGGAGGTGGGCGTAAAAGTGGGCGTGGCACATTGATTTGCCGTTACAAAAAAGCGTGTCACCAAAAAGCAAAGTGTGCAAAATTTCAGAGTCGTACATCCAATTTTGTTGCTTTTATGACGTTTTTGTTTTTATATATACCGAAAAATACACTGTGCGGTATAAATTTTCGTACATTTTGATGGATAACTCCTCTCCTAATGCATAGATTTAGATAATTTTCGGGAAAAAATATTGCTTTTACTCAGGAAATATACATTCGAAGTTTCATGAGTCTACGTTAATGCGTTTGGACACAATTCCATTTTATTCGATGTTTGAAGGACACGGTTTTTTCGACCTACTCTTGCTTTTCGAGCTATAACTCTCTTCCTAATATTCCGATTTAGCCCATTTTCAATACCAAACAAACCTTGTCTATAAGAAAGATTCTGGCAAAATTTGAGCCCCCTAGCTTTTTCGGTGCGACCTCTATCGTGCTTTCAACAGACGGACAGACGGACAGACGGACGGACATAGCTAGATCGTCATCAAATCAAACCCTGATTCAGAATATATATACTTTATGGGGTCTAAAATGGATATTTCGATGTGTTACAAACGGAATGACAAAATGAATATACCCCCACCATTTTTTTGGTGGCGGGTATAAAAAGGTGGAAAGTACCCATTGCCCAAATAAAAGTTAAATAGTTTACTTAAGATTTCAGAAAAGTAGTCGGGCATAATTTTAAGTAATATGCTGTTAATTATATCTAAATCAGGAGATTTTATATATTTTAACACATGGAAAAATTATTTTTCTTCAGCCAAATTTATAAGTTCAATGCTTGTGTTGTCGTTAAGAGATTGATTAAGGTCATTAATGTATCTTTATACAACCGAGTCCATGGGTGATAGATTATTAATAGTAATGGTGAATGAACTAGCAAATACGTCAGATATTTCATTGTCCTTTCGACGTCAAAATTCAATATAAATCCATTTGCTTAAAGATTAAAGTTTTTAATTTCCTAAACTTTTTGAATTTTGATAAATAAATACTTATGTGAGCATATGAAAAAATTAGGTCATTATTTAAACACTTCTTAGTAAAAGACAGACGGTATGTAATAGTCATTAAAAAGTATGTTGTTCAGTTATAGCATATCATTACCAAGTTTGTACTGGGTCATAACAAAAAACGGCTTTAGAAAAAGGAAAGATAGTCATACTACGATAACTGCATGATACTTTAACGCAACATAATAATGATAACTCGTAACCATTAACTATTTTAAACACAATCATGCAATCCAATTATGGTATGTTGCTCTATAATTACCACCAGCTTGTAGTCTCTTTGCGTATAGAATGTTTAAAATTATTTATAAATTATTTAGTTTCAAATTATTAAATCAATCATTTAACAATGTTGTATTAATTCATTTAAATTTTTTGTACATTAAGAAAAACTTTTGTATACATACAATCATAAATACACTTTGAAGTTCTTAATTCAAAATAAAAATTACCAATGAATATTCCGTTTACAAATTTTTTTTCTGTTTTTTAAGAAAATAAACGAACTTTACATTTCAAAACAATAATTTAGAATGCGAAAACATTTATTACGACATTATAATTAAATAATTATAATCAGTTTCAGTGTTAAACCTTATCAATCACAATTAATTTTAAATTTATCTATAAAAATAAACGGCATTATATTCTTCATTAATTTAATTGCATCTATCTTTGCACTATAAAAGTTTTTTTTCTCTTTTTGAAAATTTAACGGAAATTGCAAAACTAGTTCCCAGAAGCTATAAAAATTTAACGAAATTTAGTTTTTTATTTCTTTACAAAAGTAAATATCAATAAATTTGTTCTTTTTTCAGTTCTTCCTTCTTTTTCGTCTCTTAAGTTCTAATACAAAAAAGATCCTGTAATGAGTTTGTTTTTTAAAATAAGCAAACACAAACTTAAACACGTACATTAATTTTATTTTATTATCTTCAAATATACTAAATTACTTAAAACGACACTCAAACTTTAAATTGCAATTGCGTAAGACAAGTAAATAAAGCTTATTATTATTATTATTTTTATATAACTGTGTATCTATCAACATACATACTTATGTATGTATGTATGTTTGTGTAGTAAGACTTCATTGAAAAGCATTTAAGACAAACACTAAACTGCAATCAACACAAATAACTTAAATATATTTGTTGCTCTATGTTGTGCATATTATTTAAGTGTGAATTCATATGACAACTTTGGCACATTGACAACATTTGATATCATCACGGAACATTGTATATTTATGCGCCCATATATACAAGCAAAATGTTTGTATGTGCACACTATATAACACACTGTAATTGCGCTATATATCAAAATAAGGTTGAATTAAATTCCTATCAAAGATGGCAATTAAATATTCAAATAGCATTACAAATCTAAAATTTCTATATGATATTTTTTAAAAAACTTCTATAAATGAAAAATTTATAAAACCTTTTACAGCCAAAGAATTAAAAATTTTGTTTTCAAATATCCCAAAATTTATCAAAAATATAAACAAAGTTTATAAAAAAATACCGTTTTAGACCACTCATAGAATATAGAAAATATTTGAAATATTTTATATTTATTGTAAACTAGCCTGTGACTGTGACTTCATCTGCGTAGTATGTATAAATATGAATAAAAAATTCAAGTTGTTATCTATCTGTACGGCAAATATCATTTAAATCTGTTTAGTAATTTTTTGCGTGACTGAGTAAAAATAGCAAAACACTTAGACATACAAATATTCATACATATTAGTAGGATTAATTTTTCAGGGTAAAGTAAATTTTCCTAAATTATTAAACTTCCTAAACACATTTTTATATTAAATTAAAATGTGTACTTTCACCCGATATTAGCCGAGTGAAATGCATACGCTTTTAACCTCAGCCCTCTTAATCGATCTACTCGTACTAGATTTAAAACTATTTACTATTTATGTTACAATTCAATGATATTATAAAATGAGAAGCATAGCATTTCGTTTGCACTTTTTCTTCATTAATATAAAGAATGCTGATGGTAAAATCGTAGCTGTACAGTTAAACAGAAATGGTTTTCAAATACGGTTATAAAATAAATTGCCAGAAAGGCGATACACAGTGGAAAGCCTTTATACATTTTAATGCAAAAAATATATGTAGTTGTGCATTATCATTGTAAATTAATATTGAGCTTTCGTTATATTGATTAAGTTAAGGGAAAAAAATAAATTCATTAAAATACAATTACAACTATATATACACTTTTTATAATTAAAAAAAGATACATGCCAATTTTTATCAACATCTACCACGCCAACCTCCAAAACATAAACAAAATAATCAAACATCTAATTCATAAATTATTATTTATTTAACTACCTTATCAAGGAAGATGATTTTCCCAGAAAAATTACCTAAAAATGTTATTAAAAAGTTAAAGCCTAAATATATGCACTTCAAAACTCAAGATATTTTTTAAAAAATGTATAAGTTTGTAACAAAAGTGATTAGTAAATGCTGGTGAATTTTTTTGAACAAAATATAAGAATATACTCCCATCATATGGTTACAGTAAAAAGACGAAAGTAGATGGATCTAACTTTTTTTTAAGAAAACTGATTTTACTTCGTTCATATGTTGTAAACCACATATGCAATCCAAATGATTTTTTTTAACAAAAAAATTATATTGTTACAGATTTATTTTAAATAGCTTAATTTATATTATAATTTTATTTTAGTTATATTTACAGTAGTTTCAGTTACAGTAGTTTTGTTTGTATTAGTTTATGTACATTTAACATTTCGTTTGGTTCGCTGGTTGTTCGAACATGATGTTAAGTTATATGCAGCCAAGGTGAGTTATTATGTGCAGCATACTCTTAGGCACTTTTATTATTTCTGCATATTACCAAAGAATATATAATGATGATTTATATTATTTGATATTACTTAACATTAACATTACGTCTTAATTTAAATGTAACGGCTTTCGAGTAATTTACAGAATGAACTAATGTGTACATACGAGAACTTTGTCGAATCTTACACAACACCACTATGTTACTATAAATAGCCGAACAACACAGCTAACATGATCAGTACTACAGTAGAGCTTGTAAAGTGCATTTCAAAGTGAGTTTGATAATAAAAGTGTATAACCATAAGTGAAATAAGTAAAGCGACATAAAAGCAATATCTGAGTGCGCTTAAATAAATAAAGTGTTCTTAATTTTATAACTAATTTCAATTGTTTTTATTTACAATACGAAAAGAACTCAAAGTTTATTTAAAGGAAGTAAGCCAACGTTTATAAAAGATATAAACGTATCAATATATTTGCCCAAAAACGGCATTAAATTATTAGTAGTGAAATATCTATCAAGCGTAAGCAACTGAATTTTATGAAAATTTTCCTTTCACAATATTTTAGTGACTTTACAAGATAATTTCTAAGACAAAATATTACTTTCTACAAAAACAAATAATGGATATTTCTAACTACTTTTCTACAGAACTGCATTATTTGGTGTTTAAACAGTAATTGTCAAAAAAATTGTTTTTTGTTTGCCACAGAAATATCTCTGTCAAAAATAGAACAGGCACTTTTAATGTGAGATCTACAATACGGAAAAATATAAAAAATCTGTGTATTTGTCAATAATGCTTAACAAATGTACGACTTGCAGAACATTAAGAATTTCGTGAAAATAGTAAATCCAGATTTAAGTGCTTTTTTAAATAAAATTAAACCACAAAAAGTATTTTTCTTTAAGCATAATTCAAAAACCACAATTTATACAAAATTAACAAACACTTTCTGCTTGCACGTACAGACAAAGTTAAACAAGCGCTCAAATAGACAGTCGCATTCACTTAATTTTATATTATTCTACTTATATACACATAGAAGGCATGCAAGTATATAATAACAAGTAACAAGCGTCAAACTCACGATTAAACAGGAAACGGAAACACTACTCTTACATGCACACGTTCAACCATATTTACAGTTACTAGTCACATAATTTTATTTGTATACAAATAGTTACACTCATACACAAACTTTCATTTAACCGTTTGCTTGTTTGTTTTTTTTTATGGCTGAAAAGATAACAACTGAAACAATAAAGGCAACAAAGACAACAAAATCCAATACAATTTTATCACACCAAACACAACAAATTTCTCTCGTACATAAACATTGCTTTCATACAAATATACTTGCATATACATATTTTGTAAAATAATTTCAACTAGGTCCTTTTTGCCATTTTATACCCTTCACCTTTTGATACCATGAGTAAATATAGTTTTGTCATTCCACTTGCAATTTCTGCGATATTCATTTCCGACTCTATAAAGTACATATTTTCTCACAGTTATTAAGTAGAGAATCAATTGAGCAATGTTCATCTGTTTCTGTGTTGATTGACTACACACGAAAGCACCTACCTATCTGCATGTAGTATCAATCTTTTGTAAATATCCCAGGAAATAATGGCTATTGAAATCCATCAAAATTGTTCCATAATATTGTGACATATATTTTTTAAGGCATATAAACAAGTTTGCCTCTATTTTTTTTGCCAAATTTTTCCCATTAAAATTAACACTTTCGTCTATTGGATAATTTATGGACTTGTTTACAACTATTAGCCTATACGTAAAAACATTACAAACAAATCGGTTTCTGATCGGCGAAGTTATAGGCACAAAAAAATTTTAAAAACATATTGCTGCTAAATATATCAAGTTACTGAAGCTTCTAATTAGTTTTTGACATGCCAAGGACATAAGATTGCAAGCCGTAGTCCTGAAAATTATTACTGAGAAAAACTGGCAATTTGGTTTGAAACTAAGCAGAAAGGTACAACTGCTTCGGCGTTTTGCCGATCATAGATTTTTTCAGTATTCACAAAACGGAGAAGATTGATATGGATATCAAAAGAAAGGGCTTGACTATGATATAAGATAAGATATAAAATAAACTATGGCAGCAGCCACAAAATAGCGCGAAATAAATTTATATATTGGCCCAATAGAGTAAATAAAAATCTACCCGCTTCAACCCCCTCAATATTGGTATGAAACAAAAGAGCTTGACGAGTTAAACACAGTAAACTATGGAAAAATTAAAATCGATCATGACGTCTGTAATAAAATGATGACTATGGCTAATATTTAGTAATTACACTTTTGTCATCTACAGCTCTCACAATATTGATAGCAAATTAAAGAGCCTGATCAGCTGAACACAGTAAATTATTGAAAACTTAAAATCCAATTTGACATCCTAAACAAAATGGTGGATAATTTTTTTCTCATCCCTATTAAAATGGGTATAAAATAAAAGGGTTTGACTTGTAGGATACAACTTACTATGTTAGACTTTTAAACCAAATATGGCACCGAAAATAATACAACAAAATGTCGTATAGCTCAATTATATTCGTAAATCCCGGCTAAACTAAGATATGGTCACTATACATTTAGCCATGATGGTGAAGGGTATTATCAAATTCAGCACGGCCGAATATAGCACACTTACATATCCTTATCTTCAATTCAACACTGCTGTTGTCGTTTGTACAGTTGAAAAACATTTGCGAATAGAAATAAAAACAAAAACAACATGATACAATTTTAAACGCAACTGCAAGGTTAGTTCGACTTCTACATTTAGACTTTCCATTTTGGTACGTACTTAAAGTAGTATGTATGTACTAACTTCATACTTAGTACCCGAATTTAATTTTTTAACATATAAAGAGGAGAAGTTTCAAACATATATTTAATACTTTAAATGAAGAAGATCATCAACTGATTATTTTGGTTAGTTCAGTTGTTTTTTTAAATATCATTAACTTCTGATCTAAAATTGTAAAAAGCTTTTTTTAAATCTTGATATAATTTCAAAATGCATTGCAGACCCAGCGTTAAGGGATTCTGCCAATAAAAGGCAATAATATTTTGCTACATAAACCAATAGCAACACACTTAGTCTCAATAATTTTTAATGAACTTAAATTTAAAAACTATAATAATAATAATATGTGCAAGGACCACATTGGGGACTATACATATGAATTGGCTCCTATTTAAGATGCAAGCTTCTGCATATCTTATATCTTCCTTACTTGGAAAGAATCGTTTTAATCAAGTTTTTCTGTATCCCAAGCTTAGCAGGAAATATTAAGTAATGACGTTTCATCTACCAACTGCAAATCGCTTTAAATATAAATATATATATATATATATATATATGACATGGGAAAAAACGTTTAACATTTAATGATATTTGCAAATGATTACAATTTTCTCTTTGGCATAATTTCCTACGTTTTGCTTTGTAAGAGTTTGTAAGTGGTTTGACTGATCACAGTCGTTGGTTAGGTTTGGACCCCTTCGCTTTAAATCTAATGATTGTTCAAACTACTTGTCGTATTCTATAGAAATGTCGAATTGTTTAAATGTTTTTTGAGTTTTTCTTATCACTATACACTAATAGCTTTCTACTTCTGAACAGCTCAGGAACATAGAATGGCTAATCAAGCAGCTTTATGGCATTGGCAACAGCAGATAATCTGAATATTCATTAGCAAAGGCAACAAATACACCATTTTAACTATCATTGACAGAACACAGGAAAAAATTAAATTGGATTTTAATCACAAAATTAATTTTACATATTAAATTAATTAATAATTGAAATGATACTGTTAATTAGATAAAAATTAATTATTTTAACTGATTAAATGTTTACAAAAATATTTATTGAAATAGAGGAATATAGTTAATTAAAATTGTTAGAAATTTAAAACAAAATATATTTTTAATTATATTAAACCTGTTTATTATTAAATTTTTCATTGAAATTATTAAAAATATTTATTGAATCAATTAATAATTTACATTTCATAAAATAATTTATTTGTTCAAATATTTATAAATAATTATAACCAATGACTATCTAACTATATACATGTACTTTATTTTTATACATATAAATGTATATGCTTTATTCGCCTGTGGCGAATCTTATGTACCCTTCAAACAGTTTCACACGATTATGTAATAATCAAATAAGTTTGCAGTTAATCAACTAAGGAAATACGTATATTTCTCACTGTAACATAAGCCAATAATCTAAACTTTTGATTGATATTTTTTCCAAAAATTATTTATGCCGATATCTTTGTCGCTAATTGAACCAAGATTTTCTGTAAATTTAAGCTAACAAAAGGTTGTTCTGTTTTTCAACCAAAGTCAGTTTTTGAGTTTCTCGAAACGTTCGTAGTGTATATATAAAATATATTAATCACATTTACATTTAACCAAAATTTCGAATTAGCAAATTAGTTCTTTTTTTCGTTTTTTTTTTTTTTTTTTTTGCAAGAAAACAAAATTTTTTCTTGTATTTACAACTTTTTCTCTTGATAGTCATATTTTTTTCTGCTACAGAAATTATGAATTTTTTATTTTAAAAATTTAAGCATTTCTAACAAAAACTTTAAATAATAGTCTACTGTGCGCATGAGTTATATATTCAAAATTTATCAATTATACGTTACAGTGTAAAGCGGATAATAAGTCAGTATATTAATCCCAGCAAAAAAAAAAAACAAGAAAAAAAAGTGATTTTGCAAGGGATCCCTTGATGATGAATTGAGTAAAAATTTAGTTGAAAACATTAATGGTTTCAACATTTGCGTGTCATTGGAAATCATGTATTTATATAAATATATTTACTTCATTCTTAAAAGATGTTCCATGAGCTAATGATGTTTATCAACATGAATTGCTTAAGATATTATGCGTGATTTATCATTCATTTTGAATCACATAATTTATGATAAATTACTTCGCATTAAGAGATGAATTTATAATGAAGTCTTTTGCACTTACTGCTGAAAATCTAATTCACTTTACCCTATAGAAAACATTTTTTGCTGGGAATGATTTGAATTAACTTCCTTTTCTTTTTTTGTTTAGCACACCCTTGATAATTCGTAACAAAAAATACAACAACCTACCCTAAACCATTTTTACTTCAAAAAAAAAAAAAACATCTGTAACAATAAGCTACGAACTTGTTCATTTCTGTTCTACAATAAATTTATTTTATTTTTAAATTAAATTTCACAACCGGAATTTAAACTTTTTTAGATTACAAAAACACAAAAAACAATTTATACTACAAGCACATTTTTAACTAAAAAAAATATACTATAAATATCCGTATTAGCAATATACAGGCCATCATATAAATTTCTAATAAATTTATGTTTCTTTAAGAATTTATAAATTTCTTTAAAACTAAATAAATAACTCAATAAAGACTTGACTCAAAAAATGCTTTTGAATTTTTCAAGAAATATTCTGTTTAGCAAAAACCTTATATTGAATCATAAAAACAAAAATAAAAGTAAGCAAGAACTATAAGGTCACGTTTCTTTCACCACCCAATCAGAGCTTTTTTTATTATTGATTTTGATGTTGACATTGCATGTTGTACTTTTTTTATAACTTTTTGTTTGGTTTTTATAAACAATTGGTGCTAAATTGTTATATTTGTATGATAAAAAATGTACATTAAAAACACATGTTTTTTAGCCTATTAAAAAAGAAACAAAAGCCAGGTCTGAATTGTTTTTTGTGAAATATTTAATTTTGATAAAAGAATAAAATTCTTTATTACAGAATCTTTGGCGTTTTATAAATGTTTATTATTTTAATACTAAGTATAATTAATTGTAATTATAACTAATATTTTTTTGTAATATCAGACATGGTAAATACATTTAAGAATAAAATTTTTTAGTCAGTTTTAAATTTTAGGAAATTATGGCACATACTAAAACTCATCGAGTAAGGTGAAAATTTTACTCTTTTTTGGCGATCTGTGACTTTTTTTGAGACTTTTTTAAATTCAGCTCATTTTGCGACATTTTCCATTTTGTTGCGACTTTTTCCCTTTTTTGACTTTGTAATGTTACTCACAAAAACAAATTTTGTCTTAAACCATATTCAACCACTAAAAATGCGGTTGTATTGGTGAGCGAGTTACACAGAAAAAACAAAGTCAAGCATTTGAATTACGAGGCACTGTTATATATTCTTAGGTAATACTTTATGCTTTCAAACAATATTTTTATACCCGCCACCAAAAAAATGGTGGGGGTATATTCATTTTGTCATTCCGTTTGTAACACATCGAAATATCCATTTTAGACCCCATAAAGTATATATATTCTGAATCGGGGTTTGATTTGATGACGATCTAGCTATGTCCGTCCGTCTGTCCGTCTGTTCGTCTGTCCGTCTGTTCGTCTGTCCGTCTGTCCGTCTGTCCGTCTGTCCGTCTGTTGAAAGCACGATAGAGGTCGCACCGAAAAAGCTAAAGGGCTCAAATTTTGCCAGAATCTTTCTAATAGACAAGGTTTGTTTGGTATTGAAAATGGGCTAAATCGGAATATTAGAAAGAGAGTTATAGCTCGTAAAGCAAGAATAGGTCGAAAAAACCGTGTCCTTCAAACATCGAAAAAAAAGGAATTGTGTCCAAATGCATAAACGTAGAGTCATGAAACTTCGAATATATATTTCTTGAGTCAAAAGAATATTTCTCCCCAAAAATTGCTTAAATCTGTGCATTAGAAAAGGAGTTATAGGTCAAAATGTACGAAAATTTATACCGCTCAGTGTATATTTGAAGTTTAAAACGTAATAAAACTGACAAAACTATATGTACGGTTCTGAAATTTTGCAAACATGGTTTTTTTGGTCAAAGTCTTCGTTATAACGGAAAATAAATGTGCCACGCCCACTTTTTTTTAAATTTTTATAAAAATATATTAGTCATATTCATTAGCATTTATTCATTGCATATGGCGACATCTGTTGAAGGCGCCACTACATTTTGCAAACACTGAGGATGATGTCTTTGCTAAACATCACGTAGAACACTAGATGACTCTAGTAACATTTTTTTGCACAAACTACAAAGGAATTTTATAGGGGTTTGTGAAAACGAAAATGACCGAAGTTTGTTGACAAAAATTAACTAGAGTAATGATTTGTGCCCAACTTTACATATAGTTGTACACACAGTCTTATGAGGTTTAAGATTTAAAAATATTTTAAAAAAATGTGCATCAGTAGATTTAAAATAAGTATTTGAATATTTAAAATACATATTTTAACAAATTTTTTTTTTATCTATCTATTTTTTTGTAAAGGGTGGTTAAATTTTAAGGGCCACAGGGTGATTCAAAATAGACATACTCAGCATTTTGCTAAAACAGGAAATTTATTAGTAAGATTTTGATTTTTAAAGTTCTATAACATTTTACTTTTAGAAGATTTTCAAACGAAATAAGTTTTGTATAATTTTAAAATTTGTTAGCCATTAATGCATGAAAATAAATTGTTTATAATGTTTAGAAATAATTTTTTTTTTTATCTTTAGGTCTAAATTTTCCTAAATTCCTTTTTTTATACACCATAACTTCTAGAAAACATAAGATAACAAAAAGAAATTAGCACCATTTAGTAGATAAAACTCTCCTCCATACCCCTATACCCCATTTTATACCCGTTACGATCCGACCGTGATCAGCAGACCAATTTTTGTGACACAAGGTCAAATATTTTTTGCAAAATTTTAGTAAAAGAGCTAAACAAATTTTTTTGTAATGTGTTTTTTTGAAGTATTTGAGTTTTTATATCCGCCACCAAAAAAATGGTATGTGTATTCTTAATCGGGGTTTTATTTGACGACGATCTAGCTATGTCCGTCCGTATGTCCGTCTGTTAAAAGCACGATAGAGGTCCCATCGAAAAAGCTAGTGGGTTCAAATTTTGCCAGAATATGTCTTATACACAAGGTTTGTTTGGAATAGAAAATTGGCTAAATCGGAGTATAAGGAAGAAAGAAAAATTGCCTAAATGCATGTATTAGGAAGGGAGTTAGAGATCAAAATGTACGAAAATTTATACCGCGCAGTGTATTTTCCAATATGTTAAAAATTTTAAACCTAATAAGAGTGACAAATTTAGATCTACGATTCTGAAATTTTGCAGGAATTGCTTTTTGGTCAAAGGCTTTCTTCTGACGGAAAATAAATGTGACACGCCAACCTCCCATACAACGTTTTCTCTCAAATTCTTATAATTTCTCTATAAATCGAATAATAAAGGACTTTATTGAAATATTTAAGTTGTATTTATTAGCATAAATAACTTCGACACACCTACTATAACGCTCACTTTCCACGTTATTTACTGTTAATGAAATTTAAATTTATAAAACCGACAAAATTAGAGGTATGATGATAAAATTTGCTACGGCAATCCTTCTAGTCAATGTTATTGTTATGCCAGAAAATTTAGGTGACACGCCCACTCTTACGCCCACATCCTATATAATGCTTTATTTCAAATTCATATAATTTCTCAATGAATAAATATTTTGGAAGAATTACGGACTATATTGAAATATCTAAGTTGTATTTATTAGCAGAAATTTTATTGACACGCTTACTTTAACGCCCATTTTCACTGAAACACTTAATTTACGAAAACATTTTACCAGCATATCCAAGTTATAAAGGGTGGTTAAATTTTAAGGGCCGATGTTGATTTTGAATAAAACACAAATTATTTAGGAAATTATTATCATTTCTTTTTTAATGATAATATTTGTATGGTTCAATTATGTATGGAACAAAATATCGGCCAAATGGCCCCGCGACCTCCACGGCACACCTCGATCCGATAGTCCAAATTTTCAATAACATTGCTGATGCTCAATTGTTTGGCACGATGATGAGTCGAAGTTGACTGTTTTTTTGCCACACTATCGCGATAAACAGCAATGCTTCTCATTTAACGAATTTAGAAGGCATTCATAGATGTTCTAACATTTTATACAGACCTAGGGCCAAATTACGGCATTCGATATCGATCGAAATTTTACTCGAACGATCGAGTATGCTTTAGGTATATAGATTCTAATAAGAGTTTTCAAATTTCGATCACGTTCGAGTGCCGTAATTCGGCCTCTGTTTTAAATTTAAAATTTAACCACCCTCTACAAAGAAAGAGATGTATATTTTATTATAAAGAGATTATTCCAAGCGATTAACAAAATAATAATTATTGTGCTTTAAATGTACACAAAATTGGTGGTGGGTATAAAAGATTCGGCACAGCCGAATATAGTGCTCTTACTTGTTTTAATGGCTTTTGAAATTAGAAATTGAATTAAAATAAATTCAAATATAAGTATATGTATATTAGGGCAGGTTAATTTTTGTTTGGATGAAGCGTATGGCAAACACGTATCCTATAAGTGATTCTGAGAAATTTTTCTCAAGAAACCATAGCTCTAAATCGGGTTTGAAGGCCCTCGAAATAACAAAAGAGATATTTTTCCATATATACATTAAATAGTTTAATAAAGTTTGTCATAAAATCCGATATAATTATAGTAGATTTCTCAATTTGGGCTTGTTTGAAAGATATTTTTATCACATTTCAGAACCTGTATTGATACCAATATTGTAGAGATATTAGGAATGTTTTGTCGAAAAATAACCTAAAAAGGACTTTCTACTAATAAATTCTGAATTTTCTGATTATGAAAGTTCAGATAATTTCCAACAACTTTTATTACGATCAATTTTTCGTTTTCAAACTCATTTTTGTAGGAAAATCGATCTGAAAAAATCAACATTTTCAAGGTATCAACAAAAAACACTATTTTTACATTTTTAATTCAATTTATTTTTAAATATTATTCTTGACCTACAATTTAATGTTTTAACGTGGTAATATTATTTTTTAAGTTTCTTTTTACTTTCCATTTGAGGAGTTTTCTTACGACTTTCTAATGTCACTGCCATAACTCCTTCACGACTCTTTTCTATAACTCGTTTTGAAACACTCGTTAATAATTGTACATGTCTTTCTGTTCCTTGTATGTGCATTGAAATTTTTGGATTAGCCAGTGGTGGTTTATCGAAATCTAAGTATTCTACCAACTGATGATAAAAACGAGTAAGAGTGCTATATTCGGTAATGCCGAATCTGATAATACCCTTCACCATCATGTACAAAGGTATAATCCCACATCGTAGCTTAACCTATATTTCATGCTATACGCTATTTTCCCTTATTATTTCTGACGCCATCCTTGATTTTGAAGTTTTACGTAGTTAAATATATTTTACTAGTCAACCCGTTTCATTTGATACCAATATTGAGGGGTTTCAAGCAGTTACATTATAAAATACTAGATTTGACCCATATATAAATTTATTGTCCGCCATTTTGTAGTGTAAATTTTTGGAATATATATTTAAAAAAAAAGTTTTGCCTATAACTTTACCGATTAGGGCCCGCTTTATCCAAAATTTTTCACGAGTATCTCTAGAGGCATATTATATATACAAATAGTTATCAAGGTACCCATAAATTATTCTATGGCTGAAAAATTTTAATTTTGATGGTAAAAATATTGCTCACATCTTAGAATGTCATGGGGCGATTGTGCTGAATTTCAATAGCGATTAATTTCCGAATATTTCCAAAGGATTGATTACATACACAGATCTGAAGAACATATGGTTGCTTCTAAGAGTTGACTTTAACCAACACGCGGACAGACGGTCAGGGCTTAGTCGACCTTGTGAACCTTGCAGTATTCTTAACTACTTATTATTTAATTTCATTGCTTTAAAAATAGCTAATAATAATAATAATTTATAAAAATTAACTTAATCCTAGAACAACAGATTTAAATTCAAAATAAAGAACTTTTATTTTTATGTGCATTATAATTTGTTCAATGTCTTTTATAACTTTGAGAATGATATGTATGTGCACATGCGATATAATTATACAAAATCAATCAATCATATATATGCCTATGCCTATTGCTTCCTTAAAATCAAAGATAATCACGCTATGCCCCCCCAGGTACGAACTTTTTCGTCAATTTCACATTTACTGCAAAGAGTATAAGAAACTATAATTTCATTCATTTGTATGCTAGCTTTCAAACAAGCAAGTCATCGTTAGGCCTGCCGTATTTGTCGATTTATCGGTTTTGATTTTGAACATAAATTGTGTAAGTCTTTGAATATTATTACTACAATTAACAGAATCAAGATTCTGAAAGAATTCTTCAGTTTTATTTGTAAAAAATTAAAAATAAGAGTATTATTTTCGGCCTTGACGAATCTGTTATCACCCTACACTACCTTTTACGTAAGTATACTGACCGCATCGTAGCTTAGCCTAGATGTGAAATTTAAAGTTATACCTCATTTTGCTTTATTATTTTCAATGCCATTTCTGATTTCGAATTTTTACAAAGTCAGTTGTCTTCTACTAGCTATACCATATTGGGAGGTTGATTAATAACTAATTTTTTCGGTTCATATATCCGCCATTTTGTTTTGGACGCCACTTTCGATTTTAACTTTTTCATCATTTACTGTATTCTACGGGCAAAGTATTTTTGTTTGATACCAATATTACGGAGGTTGATGTGAGTACCTTTTTAATTACTGCATTTGATCTATATATAAATAAAATTTTCACCATTTTGTAGTTGCGACCATCTTGAACTTAAACGTTTTTTAGTATTTAACTGCTAAGCAAGCCATTCTATCCATATGTTGTCTGTTGCCCAGAAGCTAAAAAAGTTGATTTTTGTTTCTAAATATTAGAAAAAAGACTAAAGAATTTGTATAACTATAACTCAGTTAGTTTCAAACCGATATACCAGTTTTTTCGGTAATAATTTTCAAGACCACAACTTGTATTCTGATG
Source organism: Phyto melanocephala (assembly GCA_941918925.1). NCBI lineage: Eukaryota > Metazoa > Arthropoda > Insecta > Diptera > Rhinophoridae > Phyto > Phyto melanocephala. The sequence continues at coordinate 101,417,882 of OW799234.1, read as the reverse complement.
TCTGTAGCAAAAATTTATTAGGAGTTCTCACAATTTGATGTATTTAAAAAAATATTTGTATATTTATTTTTGAAAACTACTTTTATAGGCGTGTTGTTAAAAAGTAAAATTTAACAAATTATCCTTGAGCTGACAATTTTTATTTTTGTAGTGAAAATAACGGGAAAAATCTCAGAAATTTTTGAACCGATTGTGGTGGTTTTTTAAAGCGATTAATTTCCGGATATTTGTAAATTATTGATACCATATACAGACCTGGGTAACAAGAGTCTTCTCAAAGTTCAACCAACACATGGATATACGGATACAGTTTAATAGGGTCGGAAAAAGGGAAGAAAATTTCCAGCTTTTTGACAACAAATTTCAGATTTAAAACTAGAGATTCTAGAGGCAAATCTTTAATGCTAATAAAAAATACTCCCTTAAAGTGCATAAAATTCTACATCACTAGGCAAAAAATAAATGTCAAATAGGTAACGACATTTTTGTAGAGACACGTTTAAATTAAAAAGTGTGAAAAAACTGAAAAAATAGGCATACAAAAGCTAAAAAAATTTGTGAAATAAAATCTAAGTTAACTTAGTAATAATGTTTTATATGCGTGAATAAAAAACTTATGTTTATGCATTAATTTATAATTGCTTTGTATGGGGGGTATCCGTCTCCTCCTCCTATACCGCCAATATCTTGTGAAAACATGCAGTTTTTTCTAAAATTTACCCAAATTAAATTTGGTGTGCCTTACAAATGCAGTTATTGAAATATGAATTGATCCGCGAAAAATGGCAATTTGGCACCACTGTGTGTCGACCAAAATGCCAATATTACCGTGTATATTGTTGTATCCTACATGTCCAAATAACAAATATTTCAGCTAAAAATATACTAAATTCATCCGGAAGGCAGAACACCGAATCGAAACCCACAGCCCATCTTAAAATCGTCCATATAGATCTTGGTGTCGAAGCTCTCTATAAGGTCACCTCTGTCTTACTCTCTCCTAGAGGGAAATTATAACTTATAATTACCTGTACATTGTATATCGTATATATTAATAGGCAAGTCTCTTTTTAGTTACGCAGTTTACGCTCACAATTTACAACCGATTTAAATAAAAAATATACCATTTAAAAAGACTTTGAAGCATGTTTGTGCAGATGGTATTTGAGAAATCTAAATGCTGTATCCTACAAAAGACACAAGTGGAACAAATTTCTCAAGTAAAGCAAGGAAAAAAATATTTTACAACTATTTCAACAGCTAAGTAAATAAAATGTGTCAATTGAAGTAGGTCGTTCATGAGCGACACAACTCTATTAAGTAAATACCACAAGAGCTATAGTGGTTATTATTGTAGTGTACTGGTGTAAAATCCTATTATTTTTATTTATTATTTTATGTAATAAAGTATATCTAACAAATATTTTTTATTAATTGCAAAACATAGGTTTCATCCGAGTTTTGCCATCAGTCTTTAAAAAAAATTTTGTAAGATAAAGTTTTTAATATATAAAACGTAAATATTTCTCCTGTCTGTATAAAACTTGTTCGAACTAGCTTTCAACATCTAAGCTACCCTTAGTAAACATGCATATAAAAAAAAATTACTTTAGCATGTCCTTGGGCTTGAAAGTGCACACAAATCTTTCACAAATTCGAATACACTCGTGTGTATACTATGCATATCACATGTATCTAATATTTTACACATAGTGTTCCCAGACCATTTAAAGTTTCAAGAAACGTGGTAGTTTTTTAAATATTACTTATAATATGTCAATAAATTAGAAAATTATTGTATTTCACATCTAACATCTTCTAAAATTTTTTTCCCCAATATAAAAATGTCAATCTACTGTAAATATTAAAAATCCTTTTAATGTTTTTTTTTTGTTAAATTTTTTCATTTGTATTCTATTTGGCAACCCGAACATAAAACATGCATCTGCTAATAAGTAAAAAAACAAAAACAACAACATCAACAAAAAATTTTATGAATAGAAGACTTTAATAAAAAAAAAATACACACTTGAGTAATTGTAATTTATACTTTTTGTAGAAATTCTTTTGTATGCTTCTTTTCAGCTTTTTTGAAAGACATTATTTGTATGGAGCCTTAAAACGATGTTTTCAACAGAAAGTATTGCTTACACTGTTTTAAGATATAAAGTATAACCAAACAATAGAAAAAAGCCAATAAACTGAAACCAATAAGATAACTGAGCATACATTAATCTTGTTGGCCTAAATCAACTCAGTTTTCATTATGGCAACGCCCTGACGGATGTGGGACCAACCTAATAAATTAGTGAGTATAAGACTTGTAAATTATTTCACCATTGAAGTTTATCGAATAAAAGTTTTTGATTTTTTTTATTGATTTTTCAAATCAAATTTAATAGTTTGTTATTTATTTAAACGAGAAAGGAAGGAAGGAATAAAATCTAATTTAGTATTAACGAAAGAACCTTTAAGAATATTTGTAAAATTAATTTGATCATATTCTTTGAATATTTACGACAAAATTTACAAAAATCGTTCAGGTTTATATATGTTTTATAAAACATTGAAAATTTTAAGACAGTTAAGATTTTAAGCAATATTTTTTTTTTTTTTTTAATTATAACATTAAATACTTTTTTCTAATTTTTAAGAAATAATTTTTGATTAAGTTTTCTATATTTTATTCACTTAAATTGTTCCTCACAAAACTCTTTGGACTTAGGTAGGTTAAATATTAAGGGTCGATGTTGAATCTGAACCACACCTAAACGTTTAGTTTTTTTTGCAGTTTATTTGACATTTCTCAATTTGAACCATGGAAAGATATACAATCGAACAACGCGTTAAAGTTATTCCGGCTTATTATGAAAATGGGCGTTTAAATCAAAATGCATATCGTGAACTTCGTGATATTTTCCGTCAATTTAATCGTCCAAATGTGGGTACAATCGGCAAAATGTTGCAAAAATTATAGCAAACCGGGTCTGTAGGATATGTGAAAACATCAGTGCATGCTCGTACAGCTCGTACTTCAGAAAATATTGCTGCTGTTTGCGATAGTGTGGCTAAAGAGCCGTCCACCTCAACTTGTCGTCGTACCCAACAATTGCACTTCTCACGCTTGTCTTTGAAAAACATTACACAGTACAACACATGATTTGCCAACTCAATTCTGTTAACTGTATGTGAAATAAGACCCAAAAAGAAGAATTTCTGCATCATTCGTTTTGTCTTCTTACCTGCGATTTGAAGTTAGTATCGATTTGAAGTTAGTACTATCGTATAGGGGAATTTATCACGTTTTAGGCCCTGTTGTTTGACATAGCTCGACAACCACTAGCCCAATTTAGTTGAAAAAAATTAAGAATTATAATTCCCTTAATCTGTTCATATATTGTTTTCCTATACAAGTAACACTTTCGAAGTTAAAAATGAATGTATGAAGGGAAAAAATTATTTTTTGCCTAAAAATTTAAATTTTTTTTTTTTTAAAAATACATAAAAAATCCAAAATGGAAAAAAGTTTCAAGTCTAGTTATTTTTTCGCAATGTCACATAACCTATGAGCAAAATGAGACAAAGATCATAAAAATCGATGCACGCGTTTCGCTTTTATTCGCAATTGAGTAAATGTATGAATTTCAAAAATCAGTTATAGCCACCACCCTTAAAATAAAAATATAAATTAAAAAATTATCATGAAAAAAAAAAACTTTATTTATAAAAACTTAATGAAAATAAAATAATATGCAATTAATACGCAATTATAATATGCATAAAAACAAAATTTAGAACATTTTTTCAATTATTGGCAATATCCATCCTTGTAGAAGTTGCCGCTTGTGGTTCTGATGATCTTGTTTTCTTCGTAGGTTGTTCATATTCATGGTCTGAGTCTGTATCGTCATCCGAGATACACATACTATTCAAGGGCATGTTTCTTTCACTGTGTCCACCAATTTCAATGTCTTCATCTTCGGTGCTTTCTTCAAACTGCATAATTGTGGAACTCCACCAACAAACCTCCGCAATCAATGCATCCAATTTTTTGCTTTTGAACCGCTTTTCAAATGGCATGGTCACCTGGTGGAACCTCTCTCCTTGTTCGTCTGATTCCTGAGGTGATTGTGCCAAAAAAGTATCGAGGTGGTGGTGCAAGAAATGCAATTTCAGCGTCATGGATGCACCGATTTTTTCGAAATAAAACAGCAACCTGTCCACTCGTTGCTGTATCTCTTCTCGCTGGACACGGTTCTTTCCTAGAACGCCTTCTATTACTTCTTTCAATGCGTTCCATGCATGTTGGTGGTCGTGATGATCTGAAAGCAAATGTGTGAAAGAATCACTTTTGATCAATTTCCGAATATCAGGTCCATTGAGAATACCTGTTTTAAATACATAAGAAAAACGAAAAAATTATTGGTAATGCGAATGTATAGAAATTAACAAATTTAGATATGACAATATTGAAATACAGAGTACAATACGTACCGTTTTTAATTTTCTCATCACTGAGTTTCGGAAAGATGGATTTCAAACAGTCAAAGGCGCCGTTAACTTTTTTGACCACCACTTCAACGAATTTCCCAGCTATTCCCAGTTTCATGTGGAGCGGTGGCAACAAAATATAATCCAGGTCCTTTATCATAGGTTCATTGCGTAATTTTAATTGTTTGTTGAGCTCGGGAGTTCTTCCTTTCCAATCCTTACATTGATATTGATTTCCTTTGTATCGTGAATCCCAATTACAAAGGAAGCAGAAGTATTTTTGTTCATCGTATTTGATTTTCTTCAAAATTTCGCCATATGCTTCATACGTTTCCTTCATTGTTGTGCTGAATCCCAATGGAATGCATGGTTTTTTATTTTTTTTGTGCAGCAGCACAGCCTTCAAACTAGTAACTGAACCATCGATGAATAAACGCCAGTCGCCAGCGATATAATCCATTCCCAATTTTTTCACTAAACCTGGGATATCATGGCCGTACGTGAACGTATTTGCTTCGTCAACGGAATAAAATTTCTGAAAATCAGCTTGGCGTTGTCGGTATGATGTTGCGCTGACATTTTGCTGTGTGAGTTTTCTTCTCTTCAAAAATGATGTCAGCCATTCGGAGTCGTGTTGTGATAGTCCCAGCTTAGCCACAATGTAATCCATTTCGATTTGTGGTAGCGGTTGTGGTGCACTATTTTCAATATCGGGTATCCAATCAGCATCATCTAAATTGGTCGGATTGGTGAAAACGGTTTCGGCTAGCAGGGATACAGTATCCGCACTCGGAGGTTTAGGTGCATCGGTATCAGCAGGGCGTTGCACTGGAAGTGTGGCAGTAAATGCAGCAGTGTATACTTTTGTTTTCAATTGTTGTCTGTTTAATCCAGGACGAAAATTTATGCATGCATAGCACCTGGATTCATCATGTCCAGTTGTGTCTTCCACCCAAATTACTGGCTTCATAAAAGATAACTTTCTACTTTTTCCGTGAATCCATTTTAGAAGGGTAGTATAACAACTGTTGCACACTGTGTTCGGCGTAAAATTTGCACCACTTAAATCTGCTTCATCGAAATAATTACAATACGCGGTTTTGAATTGCTCAGTAAACAAATTTTTTCGATCTTTTTTCTGTATTTTTCGGACGATGTGACCACAAACGTAACAATATTCATCCAAATATGGGCACTTGTTGTTTTCCATATTGATATATTTTATGTTTTGTTGTTATTCACTTTTAAAAAACTGGAGAAAAATCACTTTTACTGTTCGCGTTCGTCGGCACTGGCTGAATGCCAAAAATCGATCAATGCACACCTATAAATACTACGTATTTTTGAATATTTTACTGCCAGGTACTTATAAATGGGCGCATATTTTAAGGGCGGCTGGCTATATACCTGATTCAGCACTTGTACGTTTCAAACTGTGTAAAACTTTCAAAATAATTACCACCCTTAAATGTGGGTGCAATTTCTGTAAAAAAATCATATAGGTAGCCACCGGAAAAACCAAAATAATAAAAAGGTCCACTTTCCGTTTAATTGTCCACGTACATTTATTACCGCAATCATAAAAATCAAATAACCTTTTGTTTATTCCTTTTTTTTTAATTCTCAGAATCATGAAAAAGGTGTCAATGTTTTCTCCAAATAATGTTGTGCATATCTCGAGCAAATTTTTGAAATTCATACATTTACTCAATTGCGAATAAAAGCGAAACGCGTGCATCGATTTTTATGATCTTTGTCTCATTTTGCTCATATGTGACTTTGCGAAAAAATAACTAGACTTGAAACTTTTTTCCATTTTGGATTTTTTATGTATTTTTTAAAAAAAAATTTAAATTTTTAGGCAAAAAATAATTTTTTCCCTTCATACATTCATTTTTAACTTCGAAAGTGTTACTTGTATAGGAAAACAATATATGAACAGATTAAGTGAATTGTAATTTTTAATTTTTTAAAATTTATTTCAACTAAATTGGTCTAGTGGTTGTCGAGCTATGTCAAACAACAGGGCCTAAAACGTGATAAATTCCCCTATACGATAGTACTAACTTCAAATCGATACTAACTTCAAATCGCAGGTAAGAAGACAAAACGAATGATGCAGAAATTCTTCTTTTTGAGTCTAATTTCACATACAGTTAACAGAATTGAGTTTAATTGAGAATTAACTGAAAAATGTTGTACTGTGTTATGCATAAAGAATTTCATTTACATGCTTACAAGGTGAAATTGACTCAAGAACTAAAGCCTCTTGCCCATTCCAAACGTGGTCAATAGTCAGAACGGTGGCAGCCGTGGATCATCAGTTTTCGAAAAAATCATCTTCAATGATGATGCACCTTTTTATCTCAGTGGATTTGTCAGTGATAATCTAAGAGTGGTTGTCGAAAAACCAATGCTCCAACATAGTGTGACTGTTTGGTGCAGTTTATGGCCTGGCGGCATCATCAGGCAGTATTTTTTTCAAAATGAGGCCGGTCGGACGGTTACTGTGAATGGTGTTCGCTATCGTGAGAAGATAACGAACTTTGTATGGCCCGAATTGGAAGATATGGATGTGGATGGTCGTGTTATCTCACGTGGTGGCGATGTCAATTGGCTGCCAAGATCATGTAATTTGACCGTTAAACTTTTCAAGAGCTAATGGACAATGCAAAAGCTAATGGATAAGATAATTCGGCAATTATTCCTCAGCGTCATCGATAATTCAGACCATCGGATAGAGGTGTGCCGCCAAGGTCGCGGCGGCCATTTGGCCAATATTTTATTTCATACATAATTGAACCATACTAATATTTTTATAATAAAAAGAAATTACAATAATTTCCTAAATAGTTTGTGTTTTATTCAAAATCAACATCGTCCCTTAAAATTTAATTATCCTTTACATTTTATATATAATGACAATTGATCGAAAAAGTCACTAATCTGTTAAGTCTTCGTTACTCTTACGTAAACGTTCACTATAAAACGTAAGTGTGAAATTTTATTATTTTGTTTTTTTTTTCCTTAAACAATGTTGTTAATCACATACATAGTTTAAAAACGCAAAATCATATATAAATACATTTTTATTTAAACCAAATACACAAGTAAATAAAATAACAAAATAAGGGGTTTCAATTAACACTAAAAAGTAAAATACAAATTTTATAACTTTTTGAACATCAAATGGAATAAGCCCAATTTAGTTTCAGTTCTTTAGTTATAACAGAAGTATCATACATATAATAACTATAAAATATTGTTTAAAAATTATCGTAAAGTATACAAGTATATTTTTTTTGAGTTTTAAAAAATATCCTTTTCTGAAAATGGCAAAAACTTGTGCATTACATATGTAACGCGGAAAATAGAAAGGGACCTAAGGGCAAAAAGGGTAAAGTATCTTTTGTGTAGTTGGTTTTTACTGTTTTCTACCTAGCGCGTTGTTTCCATGAGTTTTATATCAATTTTTCTCGAATTTTTTCGAATCCAGCTTTATTTTATGATATTATTAATTGTGAGTTATAATAAATACTGATTTATAATTCTTTAAAATCGTGAATATCACTCTGTTAGTACGAAAATTTTTTCACATAACCTTATTATGTTATTCGCGAAAAAAATTTGAAAGTGATAACATTCTTACTGTTTGTTTTAGGATAAAATGGTGGACGAATTCCCTGATTCCCTGATGACGAGGATGATGACGATCACTTCTCAGAATTATCATATAGTGACTCTGAGGATGATACCGATGATATGTACCTTGATAAATCTGATCTTGAATTACACGAAGAAAATGTAGATGCTCGACTGTATGGTTCAAAAATACAATGCGATGATACGATATTAACAACACCTTGTCGATACTTCCAGATGTGAGACAGCTGAATTGAACTTTTTGTTAACCGGACATACAAAGTTTTCACCTGATCGTTTATTTGGAGTCTTCAAATCAAAATATGCCCAAACTAATGTCGACTGCTTCATGGATGTAGTTGATTGTGTTAAAAAATCATCTCGTAATGGATTTAATGTTTCTGTACCTATTCGACTTACAAACTCAAGTGAGCCTGTTGTTGAGTGGAGAAAATCAGATGAATACTTCTCCACTAAATATAAAACTTTAGTTGGAATACCGAAGTATCATCACTTTGTATTTATTGCTCAGTCACTAGTGCAATGTAAACTGTTTGCGAGTTCAGCCAGCATAAATGAAAACATACATCTGAGTAACAATACCAGTTTCGGTGGCAAACCAATTATAATTCCGTCACCAGGGTTATCGATGAAGCGTCAATGGTACTTGTAAAAAGAGATCTGGGGTTTATGTTTTGACGATTCAAAAAAATATTCGGTTGCTCCTCTTCCTTTGGTCTCTGGAAATGGAAACGAAGAGGAGGATTCAGAGGAAGTGGACAATCCTCAAGATGTGGAAGCAGCAGACGATAAGAAGAAATCGAAAAAAAATAAAGGACCAGTACCGTTAAGTTCTAAGGAACCAATTCGCAAAAACCGTCGATTAAAATGATTTTTCTGAAATAAAAATAAATAAATGTTACCGTTAGGTCCCTTTCTATTTGCACTTAAAATCGTCGACTTCACTTTTATAAAACGCGCATATCTCTGGGAGGGAACACTTTTGGGGCATGGGATCATTCTCATTCGATGCTCAGATGTTGTCAACATCAAAAAAAAAAGTGAAAATTTCTTTCTCTATGCGCTGTCACATAAAGAGTTACAAATCAAAATGTACAAAAATTTTTACCGCACAGTGTCTTTTTCGGTCTATTTAAATAAATATTTGAATATAAAGTAATTGCTTTATAGTGTTTACTGTTAATAGTAAAATAATACATTTTATGCTATAAAAATGTTACAAGAAATGGTGGTGGGTATCAGCAACTCGATAAAAACTGCAATGTCTTTCATGCAATAATAACTATGCAAAAATCCGACCTGCCTATTAATATATAAGATTTTCCTCTCAACAAAATTTATGTCTATTCACTTTATTTATTTATAATCTTTTTTTCAAGTGTTTATGTTCTTTGTCCTGCATAGAAAACAAAAACTTAACTTAAAAGTAATTTTTTTTCTGTTTTTTTTTTTTGTTATAATTAATTATTTTATAGCAAAGTTTTACTTGTAAACCCTTTTTATTAACTTTATTTTTTAAACATATAAATGCACTTACCAGATCACAAAGTCCTTTGATATGTTAAGGTTTTTTTAAATAATCACTTCCTAAAGAGTATGGAATTTAATACATCACTCAAAGCACTGGCTGCTAATGATGCTGATTTAATAATCAGGTTGTAAAGAAGGAAGAAAAGAAGAAAAGAAGAAAAGCGGAAGTAGCTTAGGAGCTTGAAACAGTTAATCCACCTAAAATGTTGATGATGCAACTCCTTGGCGTATAATTACTGCCTGTAGCTGGATAAAAAAAAAAACTATTTTTTGTAATAGAGTCGAAGAGTTAATTTTTTATTTGTTTTAATTCAATTAATTTTTAATAAAACTTGCAACTTTAAAAAAATTTGCTTTGATTATGTATTTAATTTAATTAATTAAATAAAGATTTGCTTTTTTATTTATATTTTTTACTATTGTCTTATTTTAAATGTTTTGTATATAATCTGATTTTTTTTTTAATTTATTTTTTATTTTTAATTAATTTAATTTTAATGAATACAGTGGCGATATGTTTCGTTAAAATGTTGGAATACTTGCTTTCACCTGAAAAGAAAACAACAATAAAAATTATTAAAAAAAAGGTTACTTTTTTAGCAATATTTATAAACAAAAATATTTTATTATTAAAAAATTGTGCCACTCAGGCATACATATGTTTCGTATTTATAATTAAAACAAATAGTTTATTTAAAATATTAGTTCTTAAGTAGGTGATCGAACGGTTATTATTCGACGGGTTTTAACCGGTTTTTTCAGTTTTTTTAACATTTTTCAAATACCATTTACCATTTTTCGAATATATAAACAGTTGCTTTGGTATAAAAAAATCGCTACTATTTAAATATATGCACACACCAAAATGACCTACAAAACTCAATCATAAAGAACAAATTTTGAAGGATTTGTTTTATTCAGATAAGTGTCATAAGAGATCTGAAAGGCTAAAGATATTACCTGATGCTTTATACTCTATAAGTCCAAAATGTATGCTAAGTAAAAGGTCATTTTCAATGTCATTCCATAAAAACAAAAGAAGTAAGAGTCCTATATTCGGCCATGCCGAATCTTATATACTCGTCGTATGTTAAAAAATAAAAAAAAATTAAGAAAAAATAAAACAAAAAAAAAAAAGATAAAAATTATTAAAAAAAATAATAACAGTATAAATCTATATATATAAAAGTGAAACTCTGTGTGTGTGTGTGTGTGTTAGCTATAGACTCCGAAACTGTAAAACCGATCGGACTCAAACTTTGGCAAGTTGTTGTACACATTCCAGGGAGTGTTTGTGGGTGAAAAAAGTGGGCGGGGCTACGCCCATAAAAAATTAGTTATCAGTTTTAGCTACTTGCACTTGACCGATTTTTCTGAAACTTTGCACACATATTGAGCTGTCCTGACTAAATAATCCCGTGGTAAAAAAGTGGGCGGGGCCACGCCCCTAAAAAAGTTTTAGTTTTGAGGTACTTGCATTGGACCGATTTTTCAGAAACTTTGCACACATATTGAGCTGCTATGACTTTACAATTTCGTGATTAAAAAAGTGGGCATAAAAGAAAGTTATAATTTTGAGGTTCTTGCACTGGACCGATTTTTCTTAAACTTTGCACACATGTCGAGCTGTCATGACCTTACAATTTCGTGATAAGAAAAGTGGACAGTGCCACGCCTATAAAAAAAGGTATCATTTTGAGGTACTTGCACCCGACCGATTTTTCTGAAACTTTGCACACATATTGAGCTGTTATGACTTTACAATTTCGTGATTAGAAAAGTGGGCAGGGCCACGCCCGTAAAAAAAATTATAATTTTGAGGTACTTGCACTGAACCGATTCTTCTGAAACTTTGTACACATATTAAGCTGTTATGTCTTTACAATTTCGTGATTAGAAAAGTGGGCAGTGCCACGCCCATAAAAAAAATTATCATTTTCAGCTACTTGAACTTCACCGATTTTTCTGATACTTTGCACACATATTGAGCTGTCATGACTATACAGTTTCGTGATTAGAAAAGTATGCGGTGCCACGCCCATTAAAAAAAGTTATAATTCTTAGCTTTTTGCACTTGATATTCAATTAAAATTCAGAATGCATTTTTATTCATTAAGGGGCGTAGCAACGCCCGCCGGGCTTTTCTAGTAATAAATATAAAATAAAAATAAAAAAAAATTATAAAAAAAATAAAAAAATATTAAAAAAAAGACAAAAATAAAAAAAATTTTAAAAAATAATAAAAATATAAATAATATATAAAATATATAAAATAAAAAATAAAATAAAAATTGTTTGGGCTCAGCTGGGATTCAGTGCCAGGTTTACTCTAACCAGTATACCACGTTTGTATGTATGTATGTTGTTGTATGTTGTTTTTGTGTTAAAAAAACGAGGTGTGGCCGTAGGTTTTTGCTCATATCTCAGTTGTTTATGTACCGATCTTTCTGATTTTCAATACGGATATACTTCCAAATATTTCTGATATTTTAATACCTCACCCGGGTCCATTTCGACATACATACGGACAGATGGTTATATGGACAGACTGACAGAGCTTTATCGACTTCCCTATTCATAAGCTTTCAGAAAATATATACTTTATGGGGTCGGAAATGAAAATTGCATAAATTTCACACGGAATGACAAACCTACATATATATATCCTTTTTCACTGTGTAAAGGGTATAGAAATAGATAAACATACTTCAAAATATTTCAACTACATTTTGTGCCTAAAAGATTATTTTAAATGAAACAACTGACAAGACAAAATTTTTAATTAATATTACTTTATATTATTTTATTAATGAAAGTGCATATGTTTATATATATATCTATGTATAAATTTATGTATATGTTTCTATAATATTTTAAAACAAAAATTTTTTAAACATTTCTATTATGATTTCAGTATATTTTGTTCGTTCTTTACCTTTATAAATTGGTTATGATTTTAATAAAATATACCTTTTATTTCAATTAATAACTCCATTTTGGTATTATTGTTTATTTGTAAAACCAAAAACCATTTTTTTTTCAATAGCAACTATTCGGAATATTCGAAAACCGGTTTGAAAAAAATCGAATAATCGACCTCCCTAATATTTAGCTACAGTTTGTTTACTTTTTATAATTTTCTATTTATTTTACATTTATTTATTTATAAAATATATAAAAATATATAAATATATAAATATATATAAAATATTATAATATTAAAAAGAAAACAAAATTCAAACCTTTCAATATTTATTTGGTTGTTGGGTTTAAGCTGGTCTATTAAATAAGAAAAAAATGTTGGTTAGGTTTTTGAGGAAGTTTGCTATAGTTTTTTGTTTTATTTTTGAATTTTCATTATTATTAATGAGATATTGAAAATAAAACTTATAACATTTTAAACTTTTTCAGGAATTTGGATAAAAAGGTCTACTGATGATCTGGTATAAGCACCAACAACCAAATAAGATATTGAAAGATTAATTGGGAGCATATCCTGACTAATTCAGTAAATTATTATTCAAATCTTTTAGGCGAATTATTGATTTCTATTTAAATATGTAAAATTGTATAAAAGCACATATAACTTTAAATAATAAAACTTAAAAGATATCAATTACTCAGTATTCTAATAAGTTTCTAAGGAATAAATAATTCTAGCAGATAAGAAAAAATACATGAAATTCAGAAGTACCATTGAAACATTTCGATTAAGAAATTAATTTAAAAAAACACCTGTGTGCCAGAAAATTTAAATTTTTATTATTCTACAAAAAAAATTTCCCAAATATTGTTATGCATTTAGAACAAACCAAATTAGTTCTCGTGTGTAAATAGTTATCTTTTATATTTGAATATATCATATATGAAGGGAATTTTGCTGATTTTTTGAACAATTTCAATCCTATTAAAATTGGTTAAAAGCGATTATTGTTACCATTGTTACATCCGCAAACAATATGTATGTAACATAACAAAAAATAACTATATTTGACTGTGCCAAATCTGATTTACCCTTCACAAAAGTGTAAATATGCAACTATAAGCATAAATTTTATTAATAAATATAGAAAAATACTTTAAATCCTGTAATTAAGCTCCTGGCTGTCATTACCCTAACCCAAAACCCTAAAGGTACAGCTTTAAAAATAGTGTCCAGCTTCCTCTTGGTTATACTTCTCCTGTTACCAGTGATACCTAATTAGACAAACCTCTGGTCTTTTGAAAGAAGCTTCCTAAAACAACTCTTCTCATATCCCCCACCACACAGTACATCCATATTTCAGAATGGGACTTACCACCGTCTTGTAAATCTTATTTATAACCTTTAGTCGAAGACCTCAACTCTTGCCTATGGAGTTTCTGCATGTATAGTAGACATTCAGGCCTCTTTTCACTCTTTCTTATGTATTTCTGTTCAGGACTACACCGAGATATTTCGCCTCGCCAGCTAATTCTACCCCATTAGGTATTGGTCACCTAAACGCCTCGATCTTATATCTTCTGGTAAAGACAACTATATCAGTCCTATCTGAGTGTTCATCTAGCCCATTCCCTGTAGACCACGGAGATAGTGCACACAATACCGATTAAATTAAATAACTGATCATTTAGAAAAATCTTCGACTGGTCAGCAACACTACGTCATCCGCGTATGCTACGATTTTCCCAACTTCACGCCCAAATTGTTAGTAGCCACAATAGAGGCGATAAAACTTATATCTGTGTTATTCCTCTAGTCGCTACGTTTCTCATACAGAAATCTCCGTAGCAAGAATTTATAACCCTACTTTCCAAAATAAAGATTATTATATCTAACTAGAAATTCTCTAGTACCCAACTCAGAAAGAACAGCTTTAATTGCTTCTATGTTAACATTGTTAAAGGCTCCCTCCACGTCCAAAAACATCGCTAACATATTAAAAATCTTTAGTTTAATTTATATTCCATTATCTATATACATTTATTTAAGATCTGCCGCTGACAGTTGCAATAGTTTTTCCAAAGTACAAGACTTTTGCATAAACCGTTTACCCGAAATACTGTTCTTGTTGCTGTTAGTAATGTCACGTTTTTTAAAAGCAACATCACTTATACAACTTGTAAATGCAATTATTTCTGGTTGTGTTACACATCAGTGTTCATTGTAAATGAAAATCGTTTTTGTCCTTCTCAAACTTAATCTTCTTAAATCTGCTTAACGTTTCGTTTGCGACCTTACATGTTCTTAATGTGTGGTCCATGTGAGTTCCTTTTCTGTCTTTAATTTATTTTATTTTCTTTTTTTTTTAATGAAAAGTAAATAAACTTACTTATGTACACGTTATATACAAGTATGTTTAAGTTATCGTTAAAAATCCATATACTGCTAAAGTTTGTAATGTTTTCTTTTCGAACATTATTCACACGGCCAGCAATTGAATTGAGTTTTTAAGTCCTTTATATAAATGTCATAAATACAATATAAATTGCGATAATTGTTAAAAACTAAAGTGTTGTTGGATATAGGAAGGAACCTTAAAATTAAAATAAATTACGAATCGATTTTAAAAGCAACCTTCTGGAATAAATTTTTTAACACAATGTGCATATGTAATGCACTCAGTTTACTACGAAACTTTAAGTTTTTATATTCTCACAAAAATTGTTTTGCATGCTTTAAAACATTTAAAATTTTCTTGCATAACCGAAATTTTATTACTCAAAGAAAAGTTTCCTCCACGTTTTTAATCATCTATTCATCACAAACTTACACAACGTGAAATTGTGGGTGACAAGGGAAAACAATAACACCTTTGAAAGTTACCTTTTTATTACATTCCTTTATTTATTTTTTTACAAAAAGCACTTATGCTTTAAAACTAAGAGAACCAAAAGTTTAAACCATATAAGTTAGGACTTGATTAAAATGCATAAATTGTTTAAAATATAAAAATGTTTGATTTTTTTTCAAGCTTTCATAAATACGAAAAATAACAAAATACAAGTTTTGCTTACAAGTACAGAAATTCAAATTCAAATACAACGTAAATATATATGTATGTATGTATGTTATATATATATATGTATATTGCCAAGACTTTTAACAAAACTTGATTTTCGGCATATGGCCACCTTAGCTAGCTCAATTGAAGTCCAATCAGAAGCCTAATCTGTGGCTTGTCGGCATTAAATTGCTTTAAATCTTATGATCTTATGATCTTAACTGCCAAATAATACTCTATTTTGTTTAATTATACGATGAAAGAACGTATATTTCATTAAATAATTTGTGCCAGGTATTCTGTCGCATGTTAAACCATCTTGTTAAAATCACAGCTCCATCACCTTAAAGGAATTTTATTTTAGTACAAAAATATTAGTGAAGTTACCTGGTAATGGTTTGTCAATTCGGTGATTCAAGCACTGTTTTTTTTTTCAAGAAAGTTTTTCAGTCAGCGCGCGGTGCAATTTTTTATTTTTTAATCTCTTCTCCTTTCTTTGGTGACACCAAATACTAAATTTCAAACAATTTTCGTAACGGAAAATTAAAGATACACTTCCGTTGTAATAAAAAATATTTAAGGTTTATTAAAGGCTTAATTCAAGAGAGTTGTAGCTAGATGATATTAATAATAAAATATTTATAGGTCAATTATCAATTTCAGTTTCGTTGTCAGTTATAACTAGTGATGCCAGAACTTGATTAGCAAAAATAACTAAAATTCTTTTAAGTAGAAAGTCTTAAATATTTGAAATAAGAAAAATAAATAAATAAGAAAAATTAAAGATAAAAATAATAAAATTTAAGAACATTTGTAATATACTCAATATATGTATGTATATGTGAAAACTTTAATAATTATTATCACCTTATTGGCCTTAATGAAAGTAAAGAAATTCTTAAAAGAAATATCATTTTATATTTAAATCGTTGAATTATTATAGAATATTATTTTATATATAACCTTAATTTTGTTTTGTTATTTTACATACTTTAGTCTGTAAGGATTTTTATCTATAGACAATAAATTAAATAAATAAATAAATAAATAAATATCTTTGACTAGTTATTAAGTACAAAAATTGTTATAATAGTGTTAAAAGGACCAATTATCATCAACATCTAGCTCGCTATTATTGTCCCCATAACTTTCTTTAGATCCTATCAATTTAAGATAATTATGTGGTGCTTCATATTGATAACAGCATTTATCAATCCTTTTTAAGTTGTATCTTAAAAAAAGAATATAGTAAAAATAAAATATTGGTCTTTCGAAATAAACCAAAAGCCTTTCCGGAACTTTTAAACTCTGTAATCCATTCTTTTAATTTTGGATGGAATAACCATTCCTTTCTTAACTTCTGGGAATGAATTGTACTCATTTTACGCTTTTCTTGTTTATTTTTCTCAAATTTATTTTCTTATTTATTTTATTAAATACACATGCTTAGTTGATTTTTTCTACTAATTGATTGTTTCTTCGTTTATGTATTATTTTCAAGAAGTTCCCATCGATGCAATTTCTAATAGTTAAAAAAGCATTGTTTTATAGAACCTTTTTTCACTATTTAGGAAACGAAACAACAACAAAACTTAAAAAGCTAAAAACAATTAATGGCTAAAAAATATCTAGGAATAGCAAAAATATGTCTTATAGCTAAAAGCAGATTTTTCTAGCTAAGCGTGTTCAAAAAAGACTTAATCTATCCATAAAATGGCTAAACTGGCAACACTGGTTATAACATAAAGTATTCCAGAGGACAACTGGCAACTAAAACTATTATTTTTTAATATTTAAGTATTTATATGTAGGTTCCTTTCGCTCCTATAAAAAGTATTGTTAAAATATTTATTATTTTTTATTTTTAAGTGGAAATTTATAATTTAATCGAATAATTAAAATCAAAAGTTAAAAAATTTAAGCCTAGTGCCTTCTTTTGGATATTACACGTTTTATTCTAGGTTTTTTTTTTTTTCTGTGTTGTTTTTTTTTAACTTTCGAGTTCAAACGCTGCTAGTAATAGTAACCATTGCTAGTAATACTCTGGATACTATCATTTTTTAATACATTCGGACTAATGATTCCATCAGTCCATAAAGCGTGCACAATGTAAAGGTTGTATTAACACCATTTCAGTTCTTAACTATCTAATAGCTAATTCACGTCCAAATTTATAATTTTTAAATCTTTTAGTTTTAAATAGCTTCTCACAAGTGTGTCAAAATTAAATCTTATAAATTTTATAACTTTTGGAGAGCTTTATACTAATGTTTAATCAGATGACATATAAGGTGGGGCAAGGCAGCTCAAACAAAATTTTTTATCGTTAAAAGTGTGATTAGTTTTTCGATTTTTACTATTTCCTTTTTTTTGTAAATAAAATCAGCACAATTACCATGTTTAATGCTGGCAAATTTCTATAATGTAATGACAAGCCCAAATAAACACAAAACAAGTAACATCTATAAAAATCACAAACATATCCAGCAATATTGCTAAATCAAAGTTCTATACCTTGAAAAAATAATAATAAAGTATTAGTAGTAAGTAAGTAATAGCCTTAAGATTATAAAAAATACCACATGACTGTGGTAAAATTTCAATTTATTAAAGATAGATTAGTTTGAAAACAGAGTCATTCTATTTAACATGTATAAAAAAATTGCTTATAATGTAATGTGTTTGTTTCATTGTATGTATTTACTTGATGATGTCTTCATTTAATTGCTTTTTGTTTTTATGTTCTACTTTTTCTTTTTTTTTTGAAACACAAACTTTTTGAGTGATGATTAATTTATTTCAGTGAGAGTAATGTTTTGTTACTTTTGTTTCTTGTTTTGCTTACACAAAAATATAGTGCTTGAGAATAGTGTTAAATAGAACAGATAACTTTTAGAATATTTTACGCAACTATTTCGTATACAAATATGCCAGTTTTGCACTCCTCAGAAAGAAGGTTTCCCAAATTAGCCTTTGGGATATTTTATTGCTTAATTTTTTCAATATATTATTTTAATATTTTATCCTCTCCGGCGAGCTTAAGATCAATACTTCGTAACAAAAATATCTGATAAATTAAAATATCTGACTAATTAAGTTTTGAACACAATTCTATAAGACCTAAAGTTTTTGTGCGTCATTTTCACGAATAAAAAAGAAACAAAAACAAAAAATGGTATGTCAAAAATTATTGTCAAAACAGTAAATAGAGGAATTCCATATGTAATGAAAAAAAATCATTTTCGAAGCAAAGATTATCTATCTATATCTATCTATATATATAAAATAGGATGTATGTATATACCTATATGTATGTAACGTATGGACTCCAAAACGGCTGGACCGATTTTGATGAAATTTTCAGGAAATCTTAAGAATATTTAGGCGGGTGATACTGTGTAGACTGATTTTTGATTTTCGGTTTGCGGGCGGAGGGGCGAAGATCGACACAATAATGAATGAAGAACAAGCCGTCAATTATCCCACTGAATTTTTTAATTCATTGGAACCACTCGGAATGCCACCGCATGTACTAACATTAAAGGTTGGATCACCGGTAATTCTTATTCACAACTTAAACGCTCCTTTGCATGAACCAGATTGACCATCGGAAACTGTTCACCAAATTTAATCGAGGCAACAATCATCGGTGGCAGATTCGAAGGCGAATATGTACTTATTCCACGAATTCCAATGATTTCCAACGATTTACCATTACATTTTTATTACAGATAAAATTTTGCGTTTACAAGGTCGTGATAATAAATAATATTGCTACAGATTTACTTTATATAGCTTAATTTACATTATAATTTTATTTTAGTTATATTTACAGTAGTTTAAGTTGCAATAGTTTTGTTTGTATTAGTTTGTGTACGTTTAGCATTTCGTTTGGTTCGCTGGTTGTTCGAACATGATGTTAAGTTATGTGCAGCCGAGGTGAGTTATTATGTGCAGCATACTCTTAGGCACTTTTATTATTCCTGCATATTACTTAACATTAACTTTACGTCTTAATTTAAATGTAACGGCTTTCGAGTTATTTACAGAATGAACTAGTGTGTACATACGAGAGCTTTGTCGAATATTACAGAACACCACTATGTTACTATAAAAAGCCGAACAACACAGCTAACATGATCAGTACTACAGTTGAGCTTGTAAAGTGCGTATCAAAGTGACTTTGATAACAAGTGTATAACCATAAGTGAAATAAGTAAAGCGACATAATAGCAATATCAGAGTGTGTTTAAATAAATAAAGTGCTCTTAATTTTATAACTAATTTCAACTGTTTTGATTGCAATAAAAGAACCCACAGTATATTTAAAGGAAATAAGTCAACGTTTATAAAAGGTATAAACGTAACAATATATATAAAAGTCTTAATTTCTTCCTGAGTTATTTGTAGAAAGACACGGATTAGTGTAAACGAATCGAATTTGTGTGTAACAATTTTAGTTCAATATTCACCATTTTTGGGAAGCAAAAATGAGTTAAAAATATAAACTAAATTATTTGGGATATGTCAAAAAGTATCATATTTAGAAAGACGTAAACTAAGTCCGGAAATTTTTATTTTGATATCTTCTCAAAATTCTACAGATATAAAAACTATGGAAAACATAAAAAAACTGTTTTATTAAAAGCAAAATTTTGAAAGTTAAGATTCTCTATTCCCAAATGAGTTAATTCAATACTATAAAATATGTAAAACTAAATTTTTTGGAAGTTTGGTTCATTCAGAGTTTTTTATGGCCCAATAAACATTAGACATCAAGTAAATGATATTTGACAATTGTCTAGCATCGATTTAAAATTACATCGTTATTAAAATTTGTTTAACGAATTTACTGCTGCCTACCATATAAAATTTGTACAGCTTTTATTATAAAAACTTATTTTTTTTAACACAATACGAACAATTTATTTTTACATTGATTTCTTCCTTCCATTATTTTTAGGGCACTCTAATGTATGAACAGATACTTTTAAGGAAAATTGCAGAAAAAAAATTAAACATTATCTGTAATCGCTTTTTGAATAGCTTAAAAATCTCTTATGTCGTATTCGATTCTACAAAAATATATAAACTGCGCAGCAACGACAATAAACAATTAAACTTTTCCAGCAACAAGTCCCAAGCAGTCAGTCGGCGTATAATGTTTGTTGTACATAAAAAAAAAACAAAAATATGTAAATCCTCAGTTTAACGAAGTTAAGAAACAAAATATTTTGCACACAATGACAAACCCACTTAATGACTTTTAAAAGCGACAGATAAACAACCAAACAAACAACAAAATGACAAAACGATGATGATAATGTAACACACACACAAGCAATTGGTGACAGGTGTCAACGATACAAATGGCTAAGGCGAAAAGAAAGAAATAAGAAAATACATTAAACTAGAAAGCATTAAAGAAAAGAAAGCGGTAAAAGTAAAAAAAGAACATAAAAAGCAACTGTTATAAATACCGTCATATTTTGTGTGTAAAAATTTATGTTCATATGAATGTTTTCCTTTACGATTTCTTAAAAAAAAAAACATTCTTTCTTTTATGATTCAAAACAAATTATGCCTTTAAGTCGAATATTTCTTTTAACATGTTTACTCAAGCTTGCATTCTTTTAGTTATTTTTTTACAAAAATTCCACGCAAAAATATATTATTGATGGGTTTGTAAAGAATTTAAAAAAAAATTACGAGAATCTGATAATACCCTTTACCGTCATGTACATATGTAGCTATAATCTTAGCTTAGCCTAGACTTAAGATTTCATTTAATAAGCCATTTTCTTTATTATTTTCGCCGCCATCTTTGGTTTTGAATTTTTACATAGTTAATTGCATTCTACTAGTCAAACCCTTTCATTTGATACCAATATTATTGTTAAAAAAATATGTTCCGCCATTTTGTTTCAGACGTCATCTTCGATTTTGCACTTTTTTATAGGTTACTAAATTGTACTGCTGGAGTGTTTTTATTTAATATCAATATTGTGGCGGTTAAAGGTCACAAAACCGTAACTACTATATTTGATTCATATATTCGCCATTTAATCTAGGACGCCATCTTGATTTTTTCTTTTCAGAGCTAACTATATTTTAATACTCAAGCTGTTTCACTTGATCTCCATATTGGCTCTCTCGGTTGTATTAAAACTGAAAAATATCTATTTTCGTTTGTAAATTTTAGGAAAAACACCGAAGCATTTGAACTTTGGTGCTTATATCTCAGTTCGTTTTATACCGATTTGTTAGTTTTTCTTAGAAATTTCTTTCTTTTAGATTACGGTTTATAATCTGGTATTTTAAGTGTGTTTAAAGATTATTTAGGAGTTTAAAAAAATCTGCCTAATATTTTTCATTAATATCTTCAAAAGTATATCAAAACTACAAATACGGTCAGAAAATTTTAGTTTTTGTGGTAAAATAGGCGAAAAACAGTGGCAGTCATGTTTATTTCCTCATATCTCAGAATTTTATAAGCCACTTACGCTGATTTCTAATACCAATGTGCTCCCAAATATCTCTAATATTTTGATATTTTACATGGGTCTTGGCAATGTCGAGGTGCTTGAAAAATTTTATTTTAAATACATACGGACAGATTGACAATAGTGCAATAGTAGGCTTTACGACAGATAGGGCTTCTACAATTATGTTTTGCAAATGGAACTCATCTGGCAATTATTGATGTTTTTTAAAATCCTATTAGTTTTGCAAGTAAAAATGAAGCATCTTTATCAGATAATGACAATAAAGAAAAAGATGACTTCAATGAATTTTGGGTTAGTGAAACAAAAAGTGTTCTCACTGATGAATCTTATATTAAACCACCAATTGGAAAAGCAGGAAAACTTTAAAAGACTTATTGTTTGTTTATAAGGTTTCGCAAAAATATGTTATAGAAGAAAAAGGAAAAGAATATAAACTAATTTTGGATGACAAAACAAGATGAAATAGATTTCTTGATATGTGCCAACAATTATAGGAATTTAAAATTATCTGTTACCTAAATCATTAATTAAATGATGAAGCACTTTATCGCAGTGATATGAATCAATTAAAAGCCGATGCTGCTTTCACATTAATGCTCAAAGAAACTTTAAAAATCGTTTGCTAAGTGGTGAATTGGAAAAAGCTCTATTTGAAAAATACAAAAAAAATACACAACTTACTCAAGACTTTCGAACTTCTCTTTAAGAATTCATATTTAATTTTGAAGAAAATGATAATAATAAACCAAACAACTGGAAAAATAACTTTTTCTTACTTTAACAAGAGCCAATTTCATTAACATAATAAATCACTAAAATTTTACGATCCGATGAATATATTTTTAATAACGGAAATTTAAAACAAATCCATAAAAAATTTTCATTAATATAAACTAATCAGAAAATAAAAAAATCACACGATTTTAACTCATAAAAAATAATACATTAAAACTTTAAAGCATAACTGCTGTATGCATAAAAATTGTCAATGCTTTATTAAAGGTTTATTAATCAAATTTGCATAGAAAAATCAGATTAATAACCCTGTATAAACCTCTGATAATCTTTATATATACAGCATTAAACATTTATGTTTGCATGTTAACATTTTTTGTATAGCTTTTAAGCAAAGTCTTAACAATTTTTTTTATTAACACTTGCCTGTAAAATAAATTTAAAAAAAGCCTTAGCCATGATTTGTTTCTTCCCCTATTTAATGGTTTTTTCAACACTTGTTTTTAAAAGGGAGAAAAAGCAACAACATTATCAATTAATCCCCGGAAAATTACAAATTTGTTATGTGACTTGCCTTTTGTCACGCTATAAAAATTTGCTTAACAAAATTTTGTATGCAATGATTAGAATTTCTACAAATATAATTTTGTCAGGCAATAAACATAAATTTTAGCACTCTTTACATTTAACGCATAAACATCTAGCAACGAAAATATGTTTTTAATGGCCATTAATTTTTCCCTCTAATCAATTTGCAAAAGTGTCATAAAATCGTCGTAGATCTAGACTTTAAGTTATTACTGGTTTATTGTAGGGAAACAATATATAATTAAATGATAAAGAAATTTCGTTCTTTAACGAGGGCAGATAAAAATAATCGAATTTAAATTATATAAAAAGTTTTTGAAAGTTAACCAAGAGGGAAAAGTTATATCATACTTCATCTAAACACTAAAGGCTTATTATTAGTCTACCTTTTTTGCAATTAAAGACCATGTAATGGCTTATTAAAATTATTTAGAAACTTTTGCAAAAACTTTATCTGCATTTTAATTAATGATGTGAAAACGACAGCGCATTGGCTTGTTTACCAAAATAGTGTGAACAAGGCCACTGAGGCATGTATTGAATTGAAACTTTTCTTGAGTTTATTATATTTTATGGCGTATTACAAAGAACAGCCAAATAACTGTAAAACTTGTTGTAGGACTATTAATTACAGAAGTCAAACAAAAAATCAGAAAAATTACTGTCTTGTTGCTCTCCCCCTGGGGGCATGGATCCTTGGTCATCTTCCAGGACTTGGTGTTTGCCAGCTCGGGGTAAAGAGGTGAAAACAACACCCTTGGCTTCTTAGGGCCATAATCTGGAAGAAAATGCACTCTAGTCAGAGGCATTCTCAAGGCTGACTAGAGACCCATCTGGTACCACGGGAATCAGTAAGCCCCAGGACAAAGTCCTGTCTGATAATTGGTGAGGTCTCTTCGGAGTACACGTGGTGGCTGTGGTTATTTCATGCAGAAAACGGATTCGGAAGTGAGTGCTGATGACTGTCCTAGGTCGGGACTTCGGTGAACACGGAAGTTTTCGGGTTCTGTTGCCATCTCAACAGAACAGAGCGAATGGTAGATTCGATCCACGTCTCGTCTTGGGGTGCTGTTGCCTCCTCAACAGAAGTAACTATTCGGTGAGTCAATTCGGCTTTTTTTTTTTTAATTTTATTACACGTTGGACACTTTAAACAGAGTACAAGATCTATTTATTTATTTATTGCACAACGGTTCACGTGTTTTAACCAAATATATAGCCCTTTAATTGAAACGACGTGTTTGAATGTCAAGGTGTGATTAATTTAGTTTAAAAAATTTTAAATAAATTATTTTCTTTATCTATTTTACTTGCCTTTAATGTTAAATTTTTCACATATATTCCAGGCAGATATACATGTAGATAAGAGTTATATCCCTGTGGGAGAAAATGGGAGTTACCTCAAAGATACTAGTACAATTACTAGAACAGCAAACACTAGTGCAAGTTGGGTTAGAGTTTTAATAGAAAAATACTAAAGCTGATGAGTACTAGTACATGAAGTAGTTCAAGAGCACCGCTTGCAGATTGACAACTATTCGAGTTTATGAGTTGTCATACAGCTTTTGTAATTTTTATTGGTTTAATAATATTTTTTAGCACCCAATAGAGTCTAAATGTAAAAGTAATAGTTCTAATTCTAGTTTGCGCCTACAGACAATGGTAAGATTGGTAAGATTGTATAGGAAAATGGTCAGTTAAAAACTAGAACTGATAGTTTGTATAAACACTAGTATAATACTTAGGTAGGAAAGGGGGATGCAGAAAGCAGTATCTGCCCCTACACCCACACTCGGTGACCAATAAGGTCCATTGCGTATAATACTTACTAGATTCTAATTATGTTTCTTGTAGAGCTCTTTGTGTGGATATCATCAATATACATATTTATTAAAATATTCTGAAAATTTCGACATTAATTTGGTATTTAACTACACATAATACTACATCAAAATTAGAGACTTTATTAAGAAAATAGGTTTAAACAATTTCTTTGTAAAACCAAAAAGTAAATGACAAAAACTAAACAAAAATATAATTTAACTTTAATTTAGGACAAAATACAGAATACTATATTCCAAGTTATTATTTCTTTATAAACGTGGAACAAGCACAATTGTGAGTCAGATTTTAATGAATATATACAGATGTTTGTAATTTCAATACCAAAAAATTATATATTAAAGGCCATATTGATAAAAAATATTTTAGGTTTATTGAAGGCTTATTTGACAAATTTCTCTACAACATCTGTCAAATAAGCCTTTAATAAATATAAAATATTTTTTATGAATATGGCCCTAAGTTTACATAATGTTTTCTCTTTTCAAAATTGTATACAATGAAGAAAACTATCAAACATTTTCTGAAAATAATTAAATTAAGAATTTTTATAATTAAAAAAAAAGGTTTTAAATAAAATCATATATTTTAAAACGCAAGCTAAAAAAATAAAATTAAGCTAAAAAAAAGGCCTGGGAATTGTAATTTTTTTTAACAGTTTCTAACGTGACCTTTACCACTATTTTATGTTGTTGCTGTCGTTTTTCTTTTTTGTTTGTTTATTATTTTTCACATAAAAGAGAAAAACACGTAAAAAAATTCGTTAAACCTTCTTAGTTTCGTGCATAAAAAAAAGAAATAAAAGAAAATCATAGGTCTAGTATTAACAATCAAATAATCAAACACATGTACACATATACACTTACGTACATACATACATACATATCTGTTTATAGACGTATAAGTGTTAACTATTATAGTGTATAACAATCATACGCACCGTGTACTATCTTGCTTGTGTATCAATAATTTGTAATATTTTTTGTTATATCCTGCTTAATTGTCCTTTTCTCTTTAAAGAAGAATATTATAAACTTCAATCCAGCCAAAACTAAATTTTATTAGCAACAAATTTATGTTTTTATGCATTTATAAAAATACAACTTTTTTTTAACACCAATGAATATATTTTATAACACTACACACATACATAGACACACGTATTAAATTTCACAAAAAACTCAAATATATATAGTATTAACACCCTTAATGTTTAACAAACTTTAAGAGCTAGAGCTCTAGGCAAGACTTTTAATTGAAAATATTTATAAATTTTACAATGCATATATTTCTATATATTTTCTTATATTTATTAATTTTTCATAACTTTTTCATTTTTCATATAAATTTTTTATTTATTATTTTGTTAAATTATTTGCTTGTACTTATGTACCATTTTTTTTTTTTCTAAACTTTTAACTGCATTATGCGCTTAAATCCACCTTGTGAACCGCACTCGTTTGTAGTGAGAAACACTCTGAGAAAAAATTTTTGCGTAAGAATACCAGACCAACAAATACAAACACCCGCACCTTTAGGTTTTACATTATGTTGTCTGCTAAAAGTATTGCTGCTGCCTCTAAAATTGCTGCTATGTATTGCTGTTGCTATTGCTGATTGTTCTTTGACAAGGTTTTTCTTATTTATGTATTCAATGATAATACGTAGTGTTGCTGTTTTTATTATTGCTGTTACTGCTGCTGCAGAATCATTACCATGTGAGCAGACTAAGTATTTAGAGAAATAGCGAATTGAGAAAAAGAGCAAAATTTTGTGCCATTATTTAAGTTTCTCCCTCACGTGTGAGCATGACCGCATAAAAATGGCAAATCAGATAAAAAAAATAAATAAAAACTACCACAACAGCATAAAACAACAAGTAAATTTAGGGAATATTAATGAAAAAAATGCCATTAAAATTAAGACAAAATTTTGTATTTGAAAATGAAAAACATTGCTGATTAAACAAAACAAATTTAGTACTTTTTTTTTTTTAATAAAATTAGTTTAAATATTTAATAATAACAGTTTTTTAATATTATTATACAGAATGTTTTATACAAAGTCATATTGAATGTTTTTATTCTACAATATTTCTTTTTTTCCTGAAAAAAATTTTCAATTAGTTGTAATTATTTTTTTTTTCTATATCATTCTTTTAAATCGACCATTTCTAATTAATTCCCACTATATATAACTTTTTATTTAAATTCTCAACATATAAGAAAAGTACAATAAATATTATATATTTTAATTTAAAAAAATATGTAAAAATTTTTAAGGGGATTTCATAGTTTTTCATTTATAGAACATTAAAAAAAACTGCTTTTTATAAAACCCCTTCAATCAATAAAATTTTTCAATATATTTGGCTAATTAACAAGGTATCCTAAGTTTCGTATTATCATAATTTTTAAATTTTTAATAATAACAATATTATAAAAGGTGTTTTTTTAAGCCCGATAGAACTTGAAACTGTAAAAAATAACACAAAAAATTAAATTGTAATCAAAATTTTTTTTTTATTCGAAAGATCAATACGTGACATTACCATTTGAAAATGATTTCGGGCATATGGGCACCGCAGCTGTTCTTGCCGAAGCGCATTCTGGACGTCCAATTTTGGGCCACTTTTTCGAGCACTGCTGGCCGTATGTCACGAATAACACGAACAATGCTGGCCTCCAAGGCGTCAATTGTTGCTGGTTTATCAGCATAAACCAGTGACTTCACGTAGCCCCACAGGAAATAATCGAGAGGTGTCAAATCGCACGACCTTGGAGGCCAATTGACAGGTCCATTTCTCGAAATCAACTTATCGCCAAATTTTGATTTCAATAAGTCGATGGTTGCGTTCGCCGTATGGCACGTAGCGCCATCCTGTTGAAACCACATCTCCTCCGAATCAATGTCATCCATATTTTCAAACAAAAAATCATTGATCATGGTGCGGTAACGATCTCCATTGACCGTAACGCGAGCTCCGGCCTCATTTTTGAAGAAATAAGGTCCGATGATGCCACCAGCGTGAAAACCGCACCAAACGGTGCATTTTTCTGGATGTAATGGAGTCTGTAGGGTCTCTTGTGGATTGGTCTCGCTCCATATGCGGCAATTTTGCTTATTAACAAACCCGTTAAGCCAAAAATGCGCCTCATCGCTGAACAAAATTTTGCGATAAAATTGGACGTCCAGAATGCGCTTCGTCAAGAACAGCCGCGGTGCCCATATGCCCGAAATCATTTTCAAATGTTAATGTCACATATTGATCTTTCGAAAAAAAAAAAATATTGATTACAATTTAATTTTTTGTGTTATTTTTTACAATTTCAAGTTCTATCGGGCTTAAAAAAACACCCTTTACCTTTAAGATGATTAAATCTTAAATTTTTTAAAAATATGACTTTATGACAATACGACACTTAGGACCTTATTTAAATTAAAATATTATGTTTCTTTATATTTAAGAGAGAGAATAACGTATATTAGCATATTTTCAATAAATCTATAATTTTTTTATTGAATTACCAGCAAAAAAAAAAGATGACAAGAAATGACTTTGCGAGGAATCAACTGATGACAAAGTACTTAAATTATGATAAAAATACTAACGACTTTAACCTAAGCGTGTCATTGGAGATCATGTATTTACATATACATACATAGTATATGTACATACATATATTAAAGAACTGCACTCCATTCTAACAATTGCATAGAGCTCATGCATATTTAATGACAAGCATCCGATGTTTCATGTGTTGATTTTGTTTGTTAACATGAATCGTATAAAATATTTTGTATGATATTGCGTTCATTTAAAAGCACCTCATTTGTTATTAGTTTTTTCATATTTAGTAGGCCATTTAGACTGAAGTCCTAAATATGTAATTTGCATCATTTTAAATTTTTTTGCTATGATATTTTATGAGGACTGTAGAGGACAAAAATAGGAAAACAAATTTATCAATAAACTTACCTTAATTATTTAATTACTTATATACCAACTTTTTGACTACATTACATGATGGAAAAGCATGAAAATTACTAAAGTTTCTTTTGACATGTGCTACGAACACGTGATATCTTTGTAATAATGCTTACACATTCATGTAATATCCAGGAATCTGCCTGCCTACATGCAATGGCATGCATAAAAGATAAGCTAACATAAAATTTTTAGTTCAATATTTACGGACATTTAAGTACTACTTTAAACAAAATTTATTTGCAATGTTTGTATATGTATATTTTTTTTTTATTTTGTTTTTCTTTTAATTTAATTTAATTTTGTTTTTTTTTTTTTATTTCCTATTTTACATTTATTTTTCTTTTTAATATGCATGCACCGGTATCACTGACCTTCGGCAAAGCTTTTAAAGCATAAGTTGACATGAAAACCTGTTAACTCTCCATGATTTCTCTTTCAGCTAGCATAGTCTGTTACTCTCTGCGCTTAAAATATATCTCATGATGTAATGAGCATATGATATAAAAATTTACTTTTTTTTACAAGAAGTGAGAGAGTAACAGTTTTTATTGTAATTATATTTGCTTCCATTGAATGTGTAAGTATTAGAAAAAATGCATTAAAGTACTTTATTTCTTAGTATCTTTTGATTTAGTAGTGTAGTTACGTTTGTGTGTACGTCTTGTTGTAATTATTTGATTTAATTTTATGTAAGGGAGATGAGGAAGAGAAATACGTATATTTATACTATAGAAATTATAAAAGAAATAATATTACTTATAAGCAAACTTGTTTTTAAATTAAATTAGAATGTCTGTTTTTTATAACCAACAACTAAAAAAAAGGATAAATTTTTTTGTCATTTCGTTTTTAACACATAGAAGTATCCATTTAAAACCATAAAGCATATATATTTTCTGAGTCCTGGTTTCATTTTAGGATGATCTAGCTATGTCCAATCGTCTGTTCGTATTTTGAAAGCACGATAAAGCTTGAAGCGAAGAAGTTAGGGTCATCAAACTTTTCCAGAATATTCTTTATACACATAGTTTATTGAAAGAGAGTCATAGCTCGTAAGACAAGAGTAGGTCAAAAAAACCATGTCCATCCTACATCGACTAAAATGCAATTGTGCCCAATCGCATTGACGTAGAGCGATAAAATTTCGAATGTATATTTTTTAAATAAAATATACATTAAAAAATATCTTTCCTTAAAAATTGCTCAAATCTATACTTTACGTAAGGAGTTATAGATCAAAATGTACGAAAATTTATATCGAACAGTGTTCTTTTCGGTATATTTAAAATTTAAAATGTAATAAACGAAAAATGTAGCAACGAAAAATTAAGTTGACACGCCCACTTTCCATATAACGCTCAAATTCATATAATTTCTTTATTAATAAAGATTTTGGAAGAATAAAGGGCTCTATATATAACTTATCAGCAGAAACTACATTGACTCGCCTATTTCAACGCCCATTTCCAACATAATTTACTGTAAATGAAATCTAAAACCTAATAAAACTGACAAAATTACATGTATGAGGATGAAATTTTGCATTTATATATTTCTAGTCAATATATGTTTAATTTCAAAAATTTAAGGTGACAAAGAATTAAGGACTGTATATTTAAAATATCTGAGTTGATTTTATTAGAAGAAACTGTTTTGACACGCCTGCCTTAACGCCCAATTTTTGCATAATTGACTGATAATGACATTTAGAAGCTCAAAAAAATCAACAAAATTAAATCTATTAGATAATGAACTTTCGCACGTATAGCTTTGTGGTGAATTTTATTATGTCAGAAAATTAAAGTAAGAAGCAATCTTTAACGCCCACCTCCCATATAATGCTTTATCTTAAATTTATATTATTTCTATATGGACAAAAAATAGAAAAAGTTTAATCTGTAATAGATTATCTAATTATATAATTTGTCTATAATAAAATTTTAAAAGTAGTTTCCGTAAAAATACAACATTGTAGTAAAAAAGGTTTCATTGTAAGACTAAATTCAAGAAAATAAATAATAAATCGAAGTAATAAAGAAGGTAATAATAATATAAAGAATAAATAATAAATTTTGTGTTATAAAAGTACACAAAATTGGTGGTGAATATCAAAAATTCGGCACAGCCGAATATAGTTCTCTCACTTGATATTTTTTCTTATCCCTCACCATCCGTGGTGAACCTTTTAAAGCATATATTTTCTGAAATATTATAAAGAAGATTGAGCGATGTTTTTCTGTCCGTATGTCTGTTGAGAGCAACTTTTCGATAGCGCATTTTTTGCACATACTTAATGTATGAAGTATAAGAATTTCAGAATTTTTCGGAAAAATATGTATTAAAATATTTCTCAGGACTTAATTTAAAAAATGTGTTTTTTAATTTTCTTGACAAACTTAAATGTGTTTTATCATTTTATTTATATATAAGAAAAAGTAAAGTTTAAAGAAGTTAATTTAAAGTTTTTAAAAATTTATTATTACAGAAACATTGCAGTGTAAAGTAGTTTACATTACATTTTATTGAGTCTTAAATTTTGGTAACCCTGTCAATCTAAAACCTTTTGATGCCAGAAGTTCTGGGTCTGTCATCAGGGATGCCAAATAATTTTCCTACTTAAAAACGAACCAAACCCACAAAAACCTACCATTTCTTTAATTGCCTCTTTTAAGTAAATATAAATTTAATTATTGAAATAGAAAAAAAAATATTTTTAAATAAATAAAAGACAACTAGCGGCCCTATAAATAAATGTTATTTTCGCAATGATGTTATCAATTAAAAAACATAAGCGATAGTAATAATTCTTAGTTAACTCAAACGTTAATATATTTATAGCCGCTACTTGCTTCCGCATCTGCAATGCTACAGGTGGGATTGTTATACAGAGAGGCAATGAGTGATATGAGTTTTCTATGTATCCCGTTGGATCGAAGTAAATCACTTAAAGCGCGATGGCTTAGGATGTCAAGCGCCTCTCTATTATATAAATTGGAGATATCTTTTTTCACTTTTTATTCAGTGAGTATGCATAGATTGTATTGACCTGGTCAATACCAGATTTGCTAGGACGATAGCTAGCGACAATGAAACTATTTACTATGCTAAGGAGAGCGAAATCTTATTTGAAATCTTATTTTTTAATTCTACTTTCAAATCGTCGCTAAAATTACCAGTGATCCAAAATAATCGGACGTATGAGTTCGGCACCTACTGTGCGAATTACTTTAAGCAACTCAAGTGATTTTTATTGTTTTCATAGGCTCATCTTTAAATTTGAGTAAATTATATTAAAAACAATTTTGTTAAATTGTTTCCATTAATAAAAGCTGGAATGATTTACCATTTTCAAGTAAATAAGGCTTTTACTAAAAAATATAATTTTACCGAATTTTTTCCTTGTTTTTAGATCGCATTTTTTAAATTAAAAATTCTGGCAACCCGGCCATTCTATATTAACGTTTACAAGTATGAGTATTAGGGTGTGTGTATTTTAGTTGGTGCTAACAAAAATCGATTTAATTAAAAGGTTTTCTTTAACTACTTATTTTTATCTTTTATATTTTTTAATCAGTTACCTAAACTCTAAAGAGTATAACTACTTTTAATAAAATAATTCTGCGACAAAATAACTACATTATTTGTAATGCGTACCATCACCTATATTTTGATGTTTTTTGTTCCCCATCTTTAAAACTACTTATCCTATTTATAATTATCACATTTTTATATTGCAATAGTTATTAATTAACGTTATTTCTTTCATTCTTCCTCGGCAAAGTGGCTTTTTATATTTGTTTTCAAAAGCAAACTGAAGATGCAATATAATGTTAATGATTGTGTAACTAAACAGCTAAAAGTAATTCAATTTAGCTAAAACAAAAAATAAATGAATTTTTATTAACGAAAATTGATTAACATTGAGTTTACATCCAATAATCTTAGTAATGTCAGAGGAAGATCAGCTGTTTCAAGAAGTAAAGTTATTTCAATTAAAAATGTTTATGAACTTTTTGGACTCTTGTTTGGTATCACAATATAATTGAAAAAGAATATTATTATATTTACAAAATATTGATAACAATTTAAATTAAATTAAAAAAAAAAATTTAAATGAATAAATTAATTTATTAATTGAAAGTAAATTGTACTTCCTTAGTATAGTATTAAAGTTGAATGTAAAACTATTTACCAGTTAAAACCTATCGTAGGGAGAGAGTCAAATTTCTCTTTCTACAATCCTAAGTGTTTTTCCTATTCCATAAATTAAATATTTTCTTAAAGTTTAACACCAACGGAGTCGATAAAGCTATGTCGGTCTATCTGTCTGTGTTTGTTAAAATCAACTTTTAAACAATAACCTTCAGAGATATGAGTAAATAAACATGACTGCCTCTGTTTTTCCCTTATTGTTACCAAAAAAAAACACTTTTCAGCTATCAGATAACTTACAGACTCGTTTGTTACTATTTTTAAATACCGTATGCCTCTAAAGCAATTCGTAAATAGTTTTGGAAAAACTAGTGACTAAGCGGCATAGTTATAGGCAAAATATCTAAGAATATATATTTTTTAAATACATCAAGTTCCTAAAGCTTCTAATGAATTGTTGGATATGCTATTGACACCAAATTGTAACTCAAATATTAGGTAGGTATGTAGACAGGCAGTTATTGTGTACCTCATCATTATATTGGTCCATTATATTGATTTCTTTGTGAAACGTGAATAGAAAGAATATTATAGAGAAGAAGAGAAGGAGAAGCAGACCAGTCCAGAGTTTCCGGTGGAAAACGAACCCGCAACCCCAAGACTAGCAGACCAGCACATTACTGACTAGTCCACCGGGGCACCCTGAAAAACAACATTACTTCTGAGAAACAGTCGGTTTAAAATTAACTGAGGTATATGAAACAAAATACAACTGCTTCGGTGCTTAGATTTTTTTAGCTCTTAGATAACTAAAAGAAAAATTTAATACACCATAAGCAAAAATTAATAATTATTATATTAAATAATTGTAAAATCCATGACGGCCACCTCTACAAAATAGCTTAAAATAAATTTATATGTGTAAGTAATTAAAAAAATTAACCCCTTCACCTAGGGTTGCCATATTTGAAAAGTGAAAAAAGTACATTGAGGGGGAAAAACAGTACTTTCCCAAAAAAACAGTACATTTTTTTATTTATTGATAACATAACTTTTACTTCAATACATCACATTTTTATTTAAAAAAAGTTAATAAGAAACATAAAAACATGTAAAAACTATGAGAACATAACGGTGACTTAACTTTTAATTCAATACATCACATATGTTTTAAAAATAAGTAAAAAAAATAACATAAAACACATATACAAAACTATGAGAACGTAACAAAAAATATTGCATTTGTTTCAAAATTTTGTTGAATTTTGAAATTATCTATAATATGTATATTCAAATGATTTGTTTCTTCAAATTACAATAATATTCCATTAATACTTTTGGAATACTATTTATAACTTAAAAAATATCAATTGTAATTGACAAATTATCAATTTTGAACTGGACCTAGGGCCATTATTACAATTTGCCGTTAGCTAAAGGCAAGATTTTGTTTGGCAGATAAAAGGCTTTGCATTATAAACCCTTAATTTATTATTTTTTTATTCATTAAATATTATTATAATTAATAATAATAACAATAAAAAATGGATGTTGTAATAATGCAGAGCTATTTATCGAGCAGACAAAATCCTACCTTTAACTAAAGGCAAATTGTAATAATGGCACTTAATCTATCATGCATAGAAATTGTTATTGTACTTAAAATCAATATCTAACAATATTTAACAATATTTAAGAAAATAATATTTAGGCTCAACAAAAAGAAAACTTTTCTTGTTAAAGTCGACTATAATATTATTTTTTATAATTTTTTTGAAGTTTATTTTATAGACAATAACAATTTTTATGAACAATAAAGTAAAGTCTACTTTTAAATTGATAATTTGTCAATTACAATTGATATTTTTTAAGTTATATATAGTAATCCAAAAGTATTAATTAAATATCGTTTAAAAAAAAATTCTAAAAAAATCAATTGAATTTTTAAAATGAATGCATTTGATAATTTTTAAAATTCAATAAATAATTATACAACACAAATAGAGGTGG
Organism: Phyto melanocephala; assembly: GCA_941918925.1. Lineage (NCBI taxonomy): Eukaryota > Metazoa > Arthropoda > Insecta > Diptera > Rhinophoridae > Phyto > Phyto melanocephala. The sequence continues at coordinate 101,382,390 of OW799234.1, read as the reverse complement.
TATAATTATATAAGAGAAAATAATGTATGCTTACAAAAAAAGTTAATTCAAAAATAAATTGTAAATATTTATCCCTTTTTTGTACACATTTAACAATACAATTTCTTCCTGTTTCATTCTTCAAAAAATTACAAAATTCAATACATGTATATCCAAAAACAGTACAAATATAAAAAAACAGTACTTTTTCGTACTGTTTTAGGTATTGTGAATATAACAATACATATTACAAAAAACAGTACATATACCCTCTCAATATTTGCTTCAAATAAAAGAGCTTGACCAGTAAAAAGCAGTAATATATGTAAAAATTTAAGATCAAGGATGCGTCGAAAATAATAAAGCGTTTAACATTTTCTATGGAATCTACACTATGATAAGGTAATTTTTGTTTTCCATTTTCCTGGATTATAAAATAGAATTTATAATCAATATTTTTGATCCTAGAATAATGTCTCCCCTACTTTGCCATTTACTATACAACATAGTTTCATCATCATTAAATTACCCAGTTCAATTAATTTGTTGATTCTGTAAATGCGATTTTTATTCCTCACTAATCAGATGTTGTTATAACAAATTGTTTTCTTTATTCCCATGACAGTGCACCAAGAATTTCTATAATTTATGCCTGTTGCCTAGTTTGCATTAACATAGCCAAGCAATAATTTACAAGTTTCACTATTAATTATATTTCGTATTTTAAATAAAACAATTCGTATTGTCGTTTTACAAAATTGTGATTACTCTACATTCCATGTTAGGAGGCTTACAAATGTAAAAGCGAACTAATAAATTTCTATTATTTTGTTTTATCAATAATTTTAAATTTTAAATCGTATGTTCTTATAAAAACCAAAAACATCGACTATACAGCAGAAAAAAATAATTTAAATGACCACGTATCCCAAAAAAAGCACTAAAACGAGAAATTAAATAAAATTCGTGATCACTTAAATTTTTGGACCAAAAATCGGATTTTCATATAAACAAGTAAGAATGCTATATTCGGTTGTGCCGAATATGATAACACCCTTCATCATCAATTTCATAGCTATAGTGACCACATCGTAGCTTAGCCAATGTTATTTGTCATTTTGCTTTATTATTTACCACGCCATCTTTAAATTATTTTCCATGTTGTTTCGGATTTGAAAATGATCATAGTTTACTGTATTTTGCTGTAATAGAATACAGCGAGCCGGGATTCAAACCCAGGTATACTCTTACCAGTATATACCAAGTTTAAATGTATTTATTTAAAAAAAGGAGGTGTTGTTAGTTTTTTTCGCATACCTCAGTTGTTTAAGAACAGATTTTTCTTCGTTCCCGAATAAATCTGATGTTTTATACCACACATGGCTCTATATGATATCAGGGGGCTTCCAAAAACTCTCACATAAGTAGTAGTTTTAAATCTCATACATAAATATGCCGATAAAGAGTGCTGATGATGAAATCGTAGCTAATTTTGAAAATGTTAAGCTAAGATCGAAATTTTTTAAATAAAAAACTGATCTCAAGCTCATATATGATTATAATTAAAGAAAACATCTATCAGATACATTCGTGCATAAGGTAATATAAAATTATATGTTATGAGATCGTTATTCAATCTTCTTGACATTTACGAAATTCGTTTGCTTGTTAAATATGTAAAAATTTTATTAGAATCTCTATTCCAAAAACTCAACAAAACTCGAACGTTCGAGTATAATTGCGATTGCAATTGAATGTTGTAGTTTGGCAACGTACGTTTTATGAAATGCAAAATTAACATTTTTTTAGTTTTAATTTATGATTACCAAATTAATATTTTTTTTTTTTATTTAATTAGTTAGCACAGTCATGGGGTGCTGCACCAGAGGAGGAGCTGTTACCACAGGTTTTGGCCTTTACTAAAACTCAAGTAAATACCAAAGAAACAAAGCTCTCGTTGAGCATAGAAATTATAAGAAGCAGAGTGGCGCAGTGGAAGCGTGCTGGGCCCATAACCCAGAGGTCCGAGGATCGAAACCTTGCTCTGCTAAGACTTAAAAGTTGTGGAAAAAATCTCAACAGGTTAAGTCATAATTTTTTGTTCTTAAAAAGTGGCAAAAATTGCATATTATCATTAATTTCAATGTGTATTCATAAGACAATTAGAGTTGTCGTAACAGGTAACCAAATATTTCAAACCCGGTTTTTAAGTTATTATTTGAGAAACCGATTTTTATGTCTCGAATATTTTTAATTTAAATAAATTTGTAAAAACTTTATTTTTTTGTTTTGTATTTGTTTACATGTTTTAAACCAACTTCAGATTATTTATTGTACACAATAATAAAAAAAAGTCTCACAGCTGCAGGCAAATTATTAAAAATGCGATTCACTTTTTGAATACTACCTAATTAATAGAATTTAATTAATTTCATTGGAAATGTATGTACTGTGAACCAAAAAAATTTGCGGACACCTAACATTTGAAGAGGATACCTAAATAAGCTGTATTTTAAAAACAATAAATTGTACTACCTAAATTATTAAATATCACAAGTTTAAAAAGTCCGGTCAACTTTTGGAGCTGAACCGATGAGAAAAAGTCTGAACGAACTGTTCGTCACCGACTGAAGATTTTAACATGGAAGAAACACATATAATATCGCAACGTATGCTGAATGACTTGATTCGTGATTTGGATTTATCGAAACAAAAAGCAGAATTGCTCGCATTACCGCATTGCAGGAGTAGAACTGTCTTCACACAGCGACGAGCAAGGAGAGCGACTACACCAAGACTTAGCGAATATAGAAAGACGCTATCAAGGATTTCGGGAAGAGGGCATGATGTGCGACTACTGTTGAACTATAATGCGTTAAACAGATCCGAAACAATACAAACGATTTAGTTCGAAGACCCTTCATTTCTAAATAATCACTTTTTATTGAATAAAAAAAATTTTTATCTCTCGTTTTGTCATCTTACACGAAATGGTGCGTATCCGCATGCAACAATTATTTAGACATGGACTCATACGATTCTTTAACGTTAACTGCTTTTCATAACCTTTGTGCAACAAAACAGCTTTTAAACTTAACCTGCAGCTGTCGATATATACCGCCAATCATTTGGAAACTAAAAGGGGGTTCATTCACTAAATCTTCTGTAGCTTTTTCATTTTTGCACCAATCTGGGTCTTGTTCGGCGAAAAATGTTCGTATTGAAACTTATTTTTAATTGTTTGGTGTAAAACAAATTAGTTGAAATGAGCTTAATTTCAAAATATCATCAAATTTTTCATGAATTTTGAAATTGTGTCCACTGTAACACCGTCATTTCTTGACTAATGTGCACAAACGACCCATGGTTATGTTAGCGATTTTATTATCTTTCAACTAAAAATAATAATTACATAAACCGGTGAATATTTTTGAAGATTTTTGCATTTAAGTGACATCATCTTTTTAAAAACGTAAATAACGGTAATTATGCAATATCTCGAAAACTAGAACCAATATGAAAAAACGGAACCCGGATTCGAATTCAGTGCCCCAAATAGCTTTAGGGAAGATAACTGATTTGATTAAGATAAATATCTATAAATATGTGATATGACTATAATAAAAGGTGTTCTTAAACTTTTTTCGTTCACTGTATGTAGTTTTTTAGAATTTTGTTTTTTGTTGTTTTTCATATGTGTATTAGAATATTTTGTAATCATAGTTCTCGTAATTTGAAATTTTGACTGTTTTTGCTTAAGGTAAATCCCCAATGAAATGTTTTATATACATATGTACTTATGTATATGTGTATGTATTAAATGAGTTAAAAAAAATATTAATTAAAAAAGCACCGCAATTTAACAAATGTATATATTTCTTCATCTTTTATTTATGCATGAATTTTTTTATTTTTTTGTATTTCATTTAAAATTGTAGGTATATTTTTAAATTCGTTAATTGTGAAAAATTGCAAGCCATACACATCCACATCACTAGCAAATATTGTTTCTATCATTTCTATGGCCTTATGCACAGCATAGTCTGTGAAATTTTTGCGTCCTAATAAACTGTAATTTCGATACTCATCTAGCATTTCAGTGGGCATTTTTATTTTGGTTAAACGCAGTATTGCCTCCAGCATGTGTAAGTTGTCGGGTAAAAAAATACCCACTAAAATGGGTACTTTTATTTTCTTAGTCCGGCAGTTTCTTACAAAATCAATTACAGCTTGTGATGAGAAACAAATTTGTGTTATTATGAAATCTGCACCGGCTTGAACCTGTTATAAAGATAAAACAAATAAACATATAATTAATTATAATTAATGAATTCGTTTAATACAATAATTAAGGCTACGTAAAATATGAAGAAATATGTACATACACGAATAGACATACATATGTATGTATATAAAAAAGCTTCATAACATTTTTGGAGAAATTAGTTTTATAAAATCAAGGCATATTAATTCATCAGGTTATTGCAGTTCGGAGAGAATTTTATTTATATATTTGACATCTTTATATATAAAAGTGAAACTCTGTGTGTGTGTGTGTGTTAGCTATAGACTCCGAAACTGTAAAACCTATCGGGCTCAATTTTTGTAAGTTGTTGTACACATACCAGGGAGTGTTTATGGGTAGAAAAAAGTGGGCGGGGCCACGCCCATAAAAAATTAGTTATCAGTTTTAGCTACTTGCACTTGACCGATTTTTCTGAAACTTTGCACACATATCGAGCTGTCATGACTTTATAATTTCGTGATTAAAAAAGTGGGCAGGGCCACGCTCATAAAAAAAGTTATAATTTTGAGGTTCTTGCACTGGACCGATTTTTCTGAAACTTTGCACACATATCGAGCTGTCATGATTAAATATTTTCGTGATAAGAAAAGTGGGCAGGGCCACGCCCATAAAAAAAGTTATAATTTTGAGGTACTTGAACTTCACCGATTTTTCTGAAACTTTGCACACACATATTGAGCTCTCATTATAATACAATATCGTGATTAGAAAAGTGGGAAGTGCCACGCCCATAAAAAAAGTTATAATATAAAGCTTCTTGCACTTGACCGATTTTTCTGAAACTTTGCACACATATTGAACTCTCATGAGTATATAGTTTCGTGATTAAAATGGTAGGCGGGGCCACGCCCATAAAAAATTATAATTATGAGGTACTTGCTCTGGACCGATTTTGGTGATGACTATACAGTTTCGTGATTAGAAAAGTGGGCAGTGCCACGCCCACTTGATATTTAATTTAAATTCAGAATGCATTTACATTCATTAAGAGGCGTAGCAACGCGCGCCGGGCTTTTCTAGTTTGAAATAAATGAGAGATGAAAGAAAATTGTTTTTTATCTGCTGTTTTTTGACAGCTGAAATTTAAAATAAGTGAAGACACAAATAATCAGCTGAAGAAACAAGACTACCTGTTGAATAAATGTGCCTTGTTATAAAATATTTATTAAATATTTAAATATGTATGTATGTATGTGCATCAATCTAAACGTCAGCAAAAAGTCGGATATTTACTAAAAATTGACTAAATTTTTTAACTTTCAAATTTTAGTTGTATGAATGTACATAATTCCACGCCTCTTTTTTAAGAAAAAGATACTGTAAATAATTTATTTTAGGATATCAATTTAGAATTTAAGCGGGATTCATTATGATTTTTGAAAAAAAAATATTGTCTAGACAAATTGTATTTACATGTAAATTGACGTCTTTCTTTTTGAGAATTAGGAACTTAAGTGGGATTCACCATGATTTAAAAAAAAAATTTTTTTGAATTTTTTTTTTTTTTAATTCGATATAATTTTGTTCAGAAAACTTTTAAATTAAATTGATTTACTTTTAATTTTTGTCTATACAAAACTTAAATTAAATATCATATCATATAACGTTTGCACAGTAAAATTGTAAAAATCCATAATTTGTAAAATTTAAATGATTTATTTAAAAATGTTTTTCAAATGGTAGTTTTTTTTGTATGGAGAAATTTTCTTCGACTAAGAGTTTTATTGCATGTTTCCACGACACATTCAATTACTTGATTCGCTCTTTAAATTACTTAAGTGAATTACCCGGTTTCCACGACATATTGTTAATTTGATTTGACAAAGCTTCTTGTGCTTTTTTTATTAAAATTATCGTTTTGATTTTTTTGGCGGTGAACATTAAGAAATATAAAATCTAATATATAAAATTCACGTGTCACAGTGTTTGTCACCAAACTCCTTCGAAACGGCTAAGCCGATTTCAATGAAATTTTGCATACACATTCTATAGGTCTGAGAATAGGTTTATAACTATTTTTTATATTCCTCAATGAAGTGGGCGTGGCACATCCCATACAAAGTGAATTTTTAACATCATATATCTTGATTACTATGAAAGGGAGAGCTTCGAAAATTCGTGTGACATAATTTGTTGTTACTATTTGTAGCCGTACCGAAAATGGGCAGGATCGCATAAGTGGGCGTGGTAGCTGCGATACAAAGTAAATTTTTAACATCATATATCTTGAGTTCTGTTACAAGGAGAGCTTTTTTAATTTGTGCGGTACCACCCGTGCAGCAGAAAGTGATTTAGTTTGATACAGTTTGTGATGACACCGAAGCTGTAAATTTTCCAACAGAGTTTTTAAACTCATTGGATTTACCAGGCATGCCACCGCATAATTTACAGCTGAAGGTTGGATCTCCGGTTATTTTACTTCGTAATTTGAACCCACCACGGTTGTGTAATAGCACGCGATTAGTCATTAAAAAATTAATGAAAAATGTTATTGAAACCATAATTTTAAATGGCAAATTTCGAGGCGAAATTGTATTACTGCCGCGAATTCCTATTATACCCACAGATGTCCCAATAGAATTTAAACGCCTTCAATTTCCAATTAGATTGGAATTTGCAATGACTATCAATAAGTCTCAAGGCCAAACAATGTCTGTCTGTGGTTTAGATTTGAGCACATCATGTTTTTCACACGGACAATTATTTGTGGCATGCTCTCGAGTGGGCAAACCATCCAGTTTGTTTGTGTTGGCAAAAGATGGAATAACAAAAAATATTGTACACTCTGTTGCATTAAGGGATTGATATTGTTTTTTAGTAATATTTATTGTCATAATTAGCGATATGTATATAATTTTAAAGAATCAATTTTAATAAGTTAAAAAACTAAATGTTTGGTGTTTAGTTATTTTTATATTCCGTCACCGTTCACAGCGCTCTCTACCCTCTTTCACTTATATACCACATCCCTTACATACTTACAATAAGTTATTTTTTTCTAGCAAAATATTCTCTACAAATAATTTATATGACAATAGACGTAAAAAGTAAGTAATAATATTGTTAATTCATAAGAAATGTATGCAAAAAAATATCATTATTTTTTTAATTACCAGAAAATAGAAAAAGTGCAAGAAAATAGGAACAGTGCAGCCAGCAAACCCTCTAAACACAATTTCGTCTCATCCAATAATTTTGATGTGGCCAATAGTCTTTTAGAAATAACAACTTTCTTTAAAATTTTCTTGTTTGCTTCATTTTATTTTTTATATGTATATGAAATTGAACTTTTTTCTTTTTGTTATTCGCTTCGCTTTGATTTTTTTTAACAGCTGGTTATGATAAATTACCGATAAAAATTAGGAAACACACTGATTTTATTATAAATGAATTACCTACAAAAATAGTAATTTGCTTTGAAAAGTTTTCATCGGAATATTATGTAATTTGGTTCGTAATTAGGTTTTTAATTATAAATAAGACATCGAATTACGAATATCTTTGCAGAGGAAACATGCTATTATGCAGCAAAATTTGTTCGGAAAATTAAAACTGCCATTTAAAATTAATATGTACATATAAAGAACGCATACAAATTTAACAAATTAACGATTTTTACCATTTTAAAAATTCAGTTAAACTTTGTTCTCGACGAAAATTTCATTTAAAACAATTTAAGCTGAGAGTTTTTTAAACAAAATTATTTCTATCTTCAAAAAGGACAATGTGAATTTGTCTTAATTTATTCAGTTTTCAAAATCATTTGACAACAACGATTTTTGACGTTTTACATATAAATGTATGTCTCATATATTAAAAAGATTTTAATTGCAAGAATTCCCGTGGATAAAAATAAAATTTTCTTGGCTTATAATTTCAAAGTCCAGTTATTTTAACGCATCCATATTTTGCAAGAAATTGTAAATCCCACATTTGAAACTAACTGGCAACCCATGTTGGTACTCAAAATTCTAGCAAATTTTTTGAGCGAAAGCCATTTTAATTACAGGGTTGCCAACTACATAGCATTATATACCGAAAATAAGAATGATGAAAATTATTTATATTTTTCTTAACATAGTCTTCATGAATTCTAAATAAGTAAAACAAAAATAAAGATTTATGCATTTGATTCATTTGATTTGTTGTATTAAGATGTATGTCAGCTGTGTTCCATCGGAACGTTTGTAATTGGCAAACTTTACTATGGGACAAATGCATATTTATATCATTCACAATTGATACCTAGATATTAAAAATTTACCTGCATATAAAAAATCAATTTTTTTTTTTTCTAAAAAAATAATTAATACGCAATTTTGGTTTTAAACGTTTAAAAAAATACAAAGCCGAGAATATAAAGCTTTTATTTAGAAGTTTATAAAAAATTATTAATATTAAAAAAAGTTTTTTTTGAGATTTGCAAATTAATATACAAAAACAAAAGTTTGTATTCTGTAACTCGCCAAGCTAACGTTAAATTTCTCAAAAATTTATTTAGGAATTTTTTTAGCCTTAGTTTCCAAGTAAACGGCCCTGCAGCCATATTCTGTAATGCGCTAAAGCTAAATCTTTATCACTAAAATTCTAGAAAATATATTTAGAAATGTTTGAGTAATTTTTAGAGTTTAAGCGAGTTTAGAGTTTAGCGAGTTACAGAATAAGGCTGACGACTTCTAATTTTTTTCCTGGTTATACCTATGTTTTTTATGTTTATATTAGAAGACATTTTTACACTTTTATCTTAAAAAAAATATATATATATATACATATATGTACATACATATATATATTATTATCAAGACATTTCCTAATTTACAAAGTTACTTCAGCTTTATTCTTGAATTTCTGTAGCTTATAAAAATTATTAATAAACTCAGCATTCGATCTACAATTACATTTATAATTTAAAAATTGGCTTTAAGTATTATATTTTTCATTTAAACTTGCAAAGTTCTCTATTTAAAGAAAATTGTTCGATAACTTACCTTTTTAACTAAATTATCTAAGTCCTGTGCCATCGATAGACATTCTGGATGACCTTCTGGATAACCGCCAACACCAATTGTTATTAAATCTAGGGAGCCCAAAATAAAAGCAAAAAAATAAAATAAAAAATTTATAACCGATCAACATACATACATACATACATACATACATACATACATACATACATACATACATACATACATACATACATACATACATACATACATACATACATACATACATACATACATACATACATACATACATACATGCATACATACATACATACATACATACATACATAAATAACTGTATGTACCAAACATATTTATATACCAGGTAGTCTTGATTCTATCTGTACATGATGGTACAAGCTGTGTCATAAGTATATTAGGTTCGGCACAGCCGAATATAAGTAATCTTACTTGTTAGAAATGCTTTTAAAACTTTTGGTATTGAAAATCAATTCAATCAAAATTTAGACCCATTAGGGGCTAAGATATAAGCAAAAAACGCGTATGCCTTAATAAAAGCAACCGATATTGTACACAATGGTAAAAATGTTTATGTTGTTGTAGTTATTATGTGTACAAATGCATATAATGTGAAGTTTTTCATCTGTTTACTGTATGTTGCACGATCTTAGGACCTAAACACATGATGAATTGTAATGAACAATGAGTTTTACGAACAACTCAATAGGCTTTCTTCAACAGATCACGCATGACTTATATCAAACTGTCATTTTTGTTAAGTATCGTTTGGCAAGCCATAATAGAAAGACTCACACCAAATTTACATTAGTGGATAATATTCGACCGGTTAGACAAAGTTCACCATAATATAGCAGCTATAACTCAGTTTTACTTGACTTGTCGTATTCAACTTGTAAAACAGTTGAATCCAGGCGACTTAAATTCGCGTCTTATTTATAGTGAATTGGCTCTGGAAAAACTCAATAAAAATAAATCCGGTGTTTTATCATGTTCAGTAATGGAGCACATTTCTGGATCAGTGAATACATTTTGATACGGTAAATTGGCCACCTATATCGTGGGCTTATATATCTTTGGACTATTTTTTCTGGGCATATGTAAAGTCTAAGGTCTTTAGAAATAAATCAGCTATGATTGACGCTTTGGAAAACAATATTACCTGTGTTGTTTGCGAGATAACAGTCGATATGCTCGAACAAGTAGCCTAAAATCTTACTCGTGGCCAATATTTTCATATCATTTTCAAACAGTAATTTTAAATTCACCTTTTTATGTGTTTTATTTTACATTATAAATCAAACAACACGACGAATCTTTGTAAAGGGTATATTAAGATTTGGCACAGGCAAATTTGCGCTCAAATTTTTTACTTTACTTATTTTTAGCTGTCATAGTCCATAGATAAAAAAACAATTCTCTCTTTTTTCCAATTTATTTCAAATGTCAAAGATCATATTAAAGAAATCATAGCAAAGCAAAAATTCTCTCCGAACTGCAATTATCTGATGAATAAATATGCCTTGGCATGTACTTATAAATAAAATTATTTATACAAAATTGTAACCTCATTTAAAGGGTTATTAAAAACAGTATATTTATTCCTTTTGGATTCACATTTTTAGTAAACAATCATAATAATCTTACCACGTTATGTAAGGTTTAAAAATGCAAAATTTAAATTTTACACTTTATAAAGCTATCATCTCCAATTTCAAACCATTAGACTTCATGCATAATACTTGGCTTATGTATGTACACAAATTTCTTATCAGATTAAATAAATTTAAATCTTACCTCCTCGCAATTCACGTATTGTTTTAACTAATTCTGCTGAATATGTAAATGTTTGATTTTGATCATAAAAATCGCCTCGAACGGCTAAAACATTTGAAAATTTTAAATTCAAAAACTCTTGAAGTCTCGCCTTTTTTAAGTGATAACAAGATAAATGTGGCAACACTATGCTGTGAGGCTGTATGTTGCGCGCCAATTTTATGGATTCAACTTCCTCAATATTCTGCACAGACCAATATTCTGAACTTAACCACACAATGGATGTAAATAAAGGCAGTAGAGGACCAAATGATTTGTAATCCAATATTTTACTGACATTATTATTTCTAGCTAATATTTCTATGCCATAGAAAAATTTTTTATTTTTAATTTTGTCCTCTATTAAATATTTCAATTGTGTATCCTTAGTGCTTGGTCCTAAATCCTCAGCAAATTGTAGTTTCAAGCCGTTTTGTAAGCAGGATGCTGTTGGCAAAATATGAGCACCAATGGTTGTGACGGTTGGTTGCGTTATTTGACTGGTGTTAGTTGTAATCATTTTAATTGTAGATTGACCTGAAATCAAACTTTAGTTGTTGATAAGCTCTTTGTACTTTTAATACTAAACATGCCATTAGTTACTTTTGAATATTTGTGAATAAACAGAGAGAGGGCACTGCTTGTGAGACTAATAGGTTTTAGCTTTTGCTACAAAAGCTTTTATTACGCTTTGCCAGAATAAACCAGATTTTTAGGGAATTTTAATTTTTTTAATTTGAGAATCTATAACGATTTGTTAAACACTGTACTCTAAAGAGAGTAAAAATTTACAGTGATTTACTTACTTCCTACTTAATATAAGTTTGTAGTTTTGTTTTGTAAAATCATATGAACAGACAGATTAACATAATCGGCATCAACAATTTTTACATGTGATGCTGCCATTTAAAGCATACAAAATTAAAATACAAATTCTCTTAATTCAGATATTGTCCGAACATATTTTGAAGGACCTGGGGTCCTTAAAAATTCTATTGTTAAACTTTGTTTTCTAGTACTACGTTTTTTTTTTTTAATTTATTCATGATCTAATAAAAATAAGCAAAACAGAGAGAGTGACGACTTTAACTATCGCTTAAAAGATGTTTTGTTTTTTTTTTGTTTGTTTTAAATTTGGTGTTGCTAGTAAAGCAGCTGTTTTTTATACCCTTCACACAGTGAAAAAGGCTATATATAGGTTTGTCATTCCGTGTGAAATTTCTACAATTTTCATTTCCGACCCCATAAAGTATATATTTTCTGAAAGCTTATGAATAGGGGAGTCGATTAAGCTCTGTCAGTCTGTCCGTCAGTCCGTCTGACCGTCTGTCCGTGTGTATGTTGAAATCAACTTTTTGAAGCCCCCCAACATAGGTTGGACCCGGGTAAGGTATTAATATATCAGAAATATTCGGGAGTAGATCGGTATTGAAAATCTGAAACATCGGTACATAAACAACTGAGATATGAGCAAAAACCCACGACCACCTCGATTTTTTTTTTCACAAAAACAACATTACAACAACAACATACATACATACAAACGTGTATACTGGTTTGGAGAAAACGTGGCATCGAATCCCAGCTGAGCAAACAAAATTTTTTTTTAATTTTTTTTTATTTTTTATTTAATATATTATTTATATTATTATTATTTTTTTTTTTTAATTTTTTTTTTTAATTTTTTTTTTTAATTTTTTTTTTTTAATTTTTTTTTATTTTTTTTTTTTGTTTTATATATATTATATACATAATAATTTTTTTTTTAAATTTTTTGTTTTAATTTTTTTTTAATATTTTTTTTTTTCGCTTTTTTAACATACATACGTGAATTTATAATTTTATATATGTATGTTTTTATATGTATGTACGTATTTCATATGGGATGAATGGTGATACAAACCACTGTTATTGCATGACTACACGTTGTAAAGGGTATATAAGATTCGGCACGGCCGAATATAGCGCTCTTACTTGTTTAAATCTGTCTTAAGCAGCTTATACACGGCATGTTTTTTACATCTGACTTGGTAAATTTGTATCCATTTGTAATTCTTTATGTCTGTCAAAATTGTTATCTAACACCCAACCCCCGCTAACTGTTTTTCAACAGCTGAGATTTCTACCAACAGCTGATGTCAGGTGGTTTGTTAGAACAAAATAAGCACGCTCTAATTGAAATATTGTCAGATAGCTTAGCACATGTGTTTTACAGAATCAATGTTTAAATGCTAACGACATGTACGTGTTTAGCAGTGAGAATTTTGACAAGTCAGATATAAAAAACATGCCGCGTATTATATGCTTTAATTGGATTTTCATCCAAATTAAAGATTTTTTTCTAATTCAGCAATTTTTAAGAATAACTAATTACTAAATTTTATTTATTTTTTATTATAATGTTTTATTTAAATCATGTTTTAAAATTATATTAAAAAATTAACAAAGTTTTTCTCACATTTGTTTGCCATCCATAAGGATTCAGAATATATCAGGTGATTCATTGTTAGGTTTGATTTAATGTAAAATAAAAGGCATAAATTTGAAAGTGTACTTAAAATTGTAATTATCGGTTCAAAGAACAATTTATGTCCATATCTCTGAGGTGGTCCATTTGAAAGGTAAAATTTTAGGCGTCTTGTTCGATCATAGCGAATGCTATTTTGCGAACAACATAGGTAATGATCGCTTCCAAAGCGTCAATCGAAGCTAGCTTATTCTTGAAGATCTCAGACTTTAAATATCCTTAGGGAAAATTGTCTAAAAGTGTGATATCGCATGATGTAGGTGGCCACTTTACCACTTACACCAAAATGATTTTTCAATAATAAATTGTTAGACGCTATGTATGGCTCGTAGCACCATTTTGTTGAGACCAGAGCTCATCGAGAGCATGACTTATGGAAGCACATAGCCCGTTAAATGGTGCGATAACGGCTACCATTAACGGTAACATTCTAATTTACCTCATTTTTGAAGAAATATAAATGATTCATCAGATATAATGGTACCTATTGGTATTCTTCGGTTTGCTCATCAGCCCAAATACAACTTTCATTACCGACCCCATAAAGAATATATTTTCTGAAAGCTTGTGAATAGGGGAGTCAATTAAGCTCTGTCAGTCTGTCCGTGTGTATGTTGAAATCAACTTTTTGAAGACCCCCGACATCGCCTGGACCCGGGTGAGGTTTAAAAATATCAGAAATATTCGGGAGTTGATCGGTATTGAAAATCAGAAACATCGGTACATAAACAACTGAGATATGAGCAAAAACCCACGACCACCTCGATTTTTTTTTACCCAACAACAACAACAACACATACAAACGTGGTGTACTGGTAAGAGTAAACGTGGCATCGAATCCCAGCTCAGCCAAAAAAATTTTTTTTTTTATTTTATATACATACATATGTATTATTTATATTTTTATTATTTTTTTTTTTTAATTTTTTTTTAAATGTTTTTTTAAATATTTTTTTTATTTATTTTTTTTTTAATTTTTTTTTTTAAATTTTTTTTTAATTTTTCTTTTAATTTTTCTTTTAATTTTTTTTTTAATTTTGTTTTATTTTTATTTTATATTAATTATTTATATGTTTATTATATTTTTATTTTTTTTTTTAATTTTTAATTTTTTTTTTATTTAATTTTTTTTTTAAATTTTTTTTTTTATTTTATTTTTTAATTTTTCTTTTTTAAATTTTTTTTTTATTTTTTATTTTTAACATACATAGGTAAATTTTTAATTTTACAATGGGATGTTTTTTATATGTATGTTTTTTATATGTATGTACGTATTTCATATAAAATGAATGGTGATACAAACTATTGTTATTGCATTGCTACACGTTGTGAAGTATATATAAGATTCGGCACGGCCGAATATAGCACTCTTACTTGTTCATAATACAACTACACAATTTGGAGACTCTGTTGTGGTGTGAGTCTTTCCATGATGACTTGTCAAACGATACTTAACAAAAATGGCAAAGTAGTTTCATATCTGCCAAAAAAGCCAATTGAAAATGATGAATCATCCAATATGTACTTTAAAGAGTCGCAAATAAAAAAAAAACCCATTAAGTAAATGAAAAAATCATTCACAAGTAGATTACTTATTAGTTTTTTTTTTTTTTTTTTTTTTTTTGTATCCTTACAATCAAATACACATTTATTCTTTTTTATGTAATAATATTTTATTAATGGTATTTAAAACTATTTTTATTCTTTACAAACCCAATTATATTATATTTTCGTATAGAGTTTTGGCAATTATTTTAAAATTGTTTGCATTAAATGTATGTATAATTCTTAATTACTTTTTACATATGTTTTAAAAAACATGTTTTTAATATTACAGATTTAAATGAAATTTTAAAAAAGGCTGCCAATTAAAAAAAAACTTAAAAAATGTTAAATTTCTTTACCAATTTTTAGTTAAAATTAAATAACTCTAATATTAAAAAAAATGTATATTTTACTAATTTAAATTATTTGTAATAAAAACATTTTATTATTAAGAGCACATATTAATTATACATTATAAGGGTGTTTGTCTAAAATGTCTTTGTTTATATAAAAATATTTTTTTAATTAAATAAAAGAAATTACTAACTAATAAAAGTTAAGAAAACAAATTAAAGCATTTAAAAATAATTTAATAATTTAACTTATATACTTTAAGGGACAAGATTTTTAAATTAAAAAAAAGCGCGCCTGTAGTCAATGTTAATCTTAGTGTTTTTGGATCTTTTTATTAAGATTTATTTTTGTTCAAGTTTTTTCATTTTCACACAACTTTACGGTATCTAAGCTCTCCTCCGATTTTAACAACAAAAACGCATCTAGACAGTATATTTATTACTTATTTAAATTGTTTTTTGTAAAAATACATAAAGAAAAATCTTATAAATGAATTGACTTTAATAGAACTTTTATTACTTTGAACAAACTATGCAGATAAGTCAGTATTATTTTTGTAGTGAATTAAAAAGAAACAAAAAAATTAATAAAACTAAAATAAAAATTATATAATATTTTGTGATAATTTTAAACTTGTATCCCTAAATGCTGTCTTTTTATCGTATCATCAAATTGAAAATTTATTTATCTTCGTTATGACAAAGTCTTAAAAGTATTTGAGATAAAAAGCAATAAAATTTAAAATTTTTTTATTTTGAAACATTTAAAAAGGATCTTGAAAATTTAAAATGAAAACTTGCGTGCAGTCATTGTCATTGCAGTATTGTTGTTTAAACCAACAAAGCTACAGCAATTCTAAACAATTTAATTTCACTCATAATATAAACTAAGCACGTTAATCTTGACAACAAAACAAAATAATTAAATTTTAGTTTGAAAACCGGCAAAAAAAAATGTTTAAACGCTAGGATATATCGGTAAACGCATTATTTAAAGGGATAGAGATTTTTATCGGCATTCGCTCAATGCCGGCATTTTAAAGAATTTCTGTAAGTGTATAAACCACAAAACATATCCCAACTTAAAAAAACATTCGAAATCTTAACACAAATGTAAATTTTTTATATATATAACGCAACTTGACGAAGCTGAGAATGATACGTCACGTTATTATCATCACGTTGAAATTAACCGAAGTAAATGTAGTAAAAAATATAAAAAATAACATTAATGTTAAAAAGACGACATTTTTGTTGCACCACTTTGTTATTACTTTAAATTTCAAACATTAAAACTCGAAAAATGTCGGCACATTTATTTTAACTTTTACATTGAATATTCCATGATATTTCGATCCTTTTAGGTGAATTACAAAATAAATTCACTCCTGTTTAATATCATTTTCTTGTTTAATCTTAATGGGCGATTTAGGACTGATATAAAGTATGTTACGATTATTTAAGATTTACAGTTAAGTTAACTTACAAATAATTAAAATGTTTTTGTTTCTTTGAATCTTGTTTTTATACATATAAAATTATTATAAATATTTTTTTGTTTGTTTTTCTTTTAAAGAATATATAAATAGTAATTATTGATTTAACTATAAACTACTATCGCAGTCCAATTGAGTATGTCATTTCTTTTTGATACGTTGAACAATCCATTCCAAACCCTGATATAGTCTGCAAGAAAATAAATAGATAAAACATTTAAATTTTGCTTTGTGACAAGAAAATTAATTAAATTATTTTATAGTAAAGAAATGAGTAAAAGTGACTAACGCAATCAATCCAGTTTATTTTTTTTATTTTTTTGCAATCCTATCAAAAATATCTCTTGTCTTGTGAAACTTTTAAATAAAAAGTTTTTGTACAGTAAAAGGAATAGTGGCTTTAAATGATATGACACACAAAAAGTTTTCATTTCACAGAACGAGAATTGAAAGTCGTATTTAATCACATGAACGGCCTTTAGTACAGAAATGTACTTATAATTGTTTAAACCGAAAAATATTTTTTATTAAGGATAAAAAGTATACATATATCATCGGTCTCATGTAGAAAGGCCCTAACTCGTACTTTTTACGAAATTGAGTTTTTCAGTGATTTCAATACATTTCACACAAATACACCTCGACACAAAAATTTAACGCAATAGTATCAAAATGACAGTTTTACAAGCGATTTTACAAAAGAAATTAAATTACGATAATAGTTTCTGTTACGTTTTTACCTTCTCCTGTAAAATTATAATTATTTGAGTTATTACCTTTCAACATGAGACCGACGATATATTTCAAAAATTTCAAAACATAACACAGGCATTAAAAAAAAAATACTCTATAGACGAGGTTGAATGAATAAATTTTTTTGCCAGTACGTGAAAATTTTGGATTCTCGAAACCGCTTAATAACCGGCTAACTATATACAAAAAATATATTTATTGCATTTTTCAGCGAATTTGCTCTTACTCTTTAAATATTAATTTTTTAAATAAAACTAAATACTAAATACTATGTATGTAGGTATCCAGACGAAACTCAATTTAAAAGTTTTATAGTTTTAATAAATTCGATTTGAAATATCCAAAATCTATGCCGTTATATAGGCATAGAACTTCCGATAACTGTAAAACTAGCTGAAATGTTAGATTTTTTTCAGTAAATCAGGCAAATCACCATGCAAAGACTTACACCAGAACAACATTTATAAATCGGTGAAATTTATTTCTAAAATTCGCATTATGTTCGCCAGACATATAAAGCATTTTGTCAAGTTTACGGTAAGACGGCGCCACAAACCAAACAGCGTGTGAAACCATCATTTTGTTTAACCAAGCTTTTGGTAATCGAATTATCTCAAAAAAATTACCAGTAAATGGACCACCTTGTCCGGTGTCTAATCTCTGGTCTATGCTGATAAACCAACATTTAACGCACTATGGACGAAATAAAACCTGATATGTTCGAAAAAGTGATGCAAAATTAGACCGCCTGGATAGAATTTTTATGGTGCAATCGCAAAAGCCATATGTCATATTTTTGTTTTAAATATTAAATGACAAAAAATTTGTGAGCCAATAAAGACAAAATTGAGATCATTCCATTAAATTTGTTTTTTTATTTATAAAAAAAAGTTCTAGTTCTAAAAGTTATAATAATAAAGTACTTGCCCAGTTGCAACCACCTTATAAATTATGGTATGTTTTTTTAGTACAATACCAAGCACTAAGTACAATATGTTGTACTAACTGCTACAATATTTTTCCAAAATCTAGTAAGTACTAGATTTCGGTATAATGCACGTGCACTGTAAAGATCGAAATTTAACTGCTCAAAAAACTTTTAAAACTATTAGAATCAGAAATACAAATTTGCTACATTAAAGTTTCAGTCAAATCTTACAAAATGCCCAGATTCAAAAACTGAATTAACGATCATAAAATAATTTTAATTAATATTACATATTTATTTTAAAATATCCGCTGATAAGTTCAGGTTGGCAGGCTTTAACTTATTTTTTAAAACAAAAAAATAAGTAAATTATGTTATAACTTACCCTTCGCCCGTTAACGCACAACATCCTTGTATGTGCCATTGGTGTTTTTTAATTGAGGTTAAATCCAATTGACGTGATATTTCCGCTGCGGACATTGAGCCTTTTAAATCCTGCAAAACATTAAATGGAAACGTTATCAATGTCACCAAACACCTAAGGACTTGATTAAGAAATGTAAATTTCAATAATTTTTTAACTTATTTCTAAATGCAAAACAACAAAAAAATATTGTTCCTAACCTGTTTGTTAGCATACACCAGCAGACTGGCTTTACTTAAGTCTTCGTGTTGCAACATTCGATATAGTTCTTCACGTGTCACAGCCAAACGTTCACGATCAGTTGAATCGATAACCATTATTATGAACTAAAATCAAAAAAAAATATTATTTCAAACTACTTATACTAAAAGTATTTAAACTCACCTCTGTATTTGTGTAGTATGTACTCCATGCAGCTCGTAAACTCTGCTGACCACCCAAATCCCAAACCAGAAAATGTATATTACGCCAGACAACTTCTTCAACATTTGAACCAATTGTGGGTGATGTGTGGACGACTTCATTCATAAGAAATTGATAGAGTATTGTTGTTTTGCCAGCATTATCTAAGCCGACCATTACCAATTTGTGTTCTAAAATAATAAGAGATAAATATTAATTAAAAATGTATTTAAGAAGTAAATGGTTTTTAACATTAATACATACATAGATAATATGGTAATGTTTTGTAATTTACATTCTCATAAAATTATAAAAAATAACTCTTTAATATCAGTCATTACGTATTGCTAGAAGTGTTAAGATTATAATCGAACCAGAAGCAAATTACGACATACGAACAAGACCGTGATCGAAGGATAGTTCTGTAACTTAACACCCTAAATGATATAAAAATTATCAAGTGTAAATGGGTATATATAGGTTTGTCATCTATTTTTTATTAATTTAGCACCCCATGTACTGAATTATTATAAAGGGTGATTATATTTTAAGGGCCGATGTTGAATGTGAACCACACCTAAACGTCAAATTTTTTTTCGGCATTTCATTTGACATTTCTCAGTTTCAGACTAACTTATTTTGAACCATGGAAAGATAAACACTCGAGCAATGTGTTAAAGTTATTCAGGCTTATTATGAAAATGAGAGTTCAAATCAAAATGCATATCGTGAACTTTCTGATTCGTCAATAAGCCTCAGTGGATTCGACAA
This sequence comes from Phyto melanocephala, assembly GCA_941918925.1. NCBI lineage: Eukaryota > Metazoa > Arthropoda > Insecta > Diptera > Rhinophoridae > Phyto > Phyto melanocephala. The sequence continues at coordinate 101,362,109 of OW799234.1, read as the reverse complement.
TAAGCAGAATGTCGCATTTGGGCGAATGCGGTTCGAGCTCTATCGTGCTTTCAGCGGACGGACATACAGACGGACATAGCTAGATTGTCATAAAATGGATATATCGTACGATTCTGAAATTTTGCAAACATTGCTTTTTGGTCAATAGATTTGTAATATCGGAAAATTAAGGTCACACTCCACGTGTTGCCTTAAGTTCATATAATTTTTTTGTGGACAAAGATTTTGGAAGAATATAGGACTTTACACTGAAATATCTAAGTTAAGTTCATTAGCAAGTTCATTTCTTTGACACGCCTACTTTAACGTCTACTTCTCACATATTCCACTGTCAATGAAATTCAAAAGATCATCAAACCGATAAAATTTGAAATTTTAGCTTTATCTTAAATTCAAATTATTTCTATATGGACAAAAACTTTGGAAAAGAAAGAACTTCATAATGGATTATCAAAGTCAAATCAAACATTAAAATTAGAAGGTGTCATGCCCACACAAAGCTAATATTATTTTTTAACATATTTTAGAATAGAGACTAGTGTTCACTGTTCATAAAAAAAAAATGTGTTATAAAAGAACTAGACAAAATTGGTGGTAGGTGTCGAAAATTCGGCACAGCCGAAAAAAGTGCTCTTACTTTCTGTTAATTTTAATATTAATAAATATTTATTTAGCTTATTTTCACATCAATAAAAAATGTTCTAATCAAAAGTCATGCAAAAAAAATAAGAAAAATAAAGATTATCATTGTAGTTCATTTCAAAGAATATCTTATACATAGACAAGTCAATTCATTCTTACGCAGCTTTCGCTCACATCTTATCGGGTGATTCATCGTAACGTTTGATTTATAATGTATAATAAAGCACATAAACTTGGAAGTGAACTTAAAATTTTTATATCGGTTAAAAGATCAATTATGGCATTTACTGTTTTGAAATGATATTTTGTAAATGTCACGACTACGTCCGTTCGGAAAGATCTTCCAAAACATCAATCGTAGCTGGCTTATTCCTAAAGACCTCAGATTTTATATATTCCCAGAGAAAATAGTCTTAAAATGTTAACGTGGGATTAAATGATCACCAAAATAATTTCTCAACAAGTTCATTCTTTCTTGCGCTGTATGGTGCCGTCTTGTTGAGATCAAAGCTCATCGAGAACGTGCGCTTGAATTTTAGGAAGCACATAGTCTGTTAACTTTATGCGATATTGATTATCATTGGCGGTAACATTCTGATTTTTTTTCTCATATTTGAAGAAATATGAACCCATGATTCATCGAGCCCATAAATCACACCATACCGTTGATTTTAATGGATATAATGGTAGCTCTTGGTAGCTCAGGTTGCTCATTGCTCAAATACTGCAATTTTGTTAGCGTATCCATTGAGCCAGAAATATGCATCATCAAAATTTCACAATAAAATACCGGATTTTCATTGAGGTTTCACTGAATATAAGACGCAAATTAAGTCGTCTGGCTTTAATTCTTGTACACGTTGGATTTTGTATGCTTTTGGGATGAGATCCTTACGTAAAATATACCAAGTTGTCGAATACAACAAGCCAAACTACTGAAAATGACGACGAATCTATTCGCCACGGCCTTCGCATACACTTTCAGCTACAGCTGATATAATCTCTTCAATACGTGCTGGATATGATCTAAACGGTCGAGTGTCATTCAATTATTTAAATTGGGACTCAAATTTGCGAATTTTATTTTAATGGTAGTTTCATTAGGTCGATTATGCGCACATTAAATTTCTTGAGTCGCACAAAAAATATTTCTCACAGAAAGCTGTTTTTCGTAATAGAGCTAAACAATTTGAAGACGCAATTGAAGAGTGAGTTATTTCATGATGACTTGCAAACGATACTGAATAAAAACCACAAAGCAGTTTGATACAAGTCAAGATTGTTCTGTCAAAAAAATCCTATTGAATTTAAATATAGCACCTCAAATTTGTAACTGGTTAGACCTTTCCAACCTGATCAACTAATTAAGCCAAAGCTTTATTTTTTATTTATTTATTTAGTTATTATTGCCAAATTAAAAGTAGTCTCTGCTAAAAAAAAAGCAATTAACTAAAATATCGTGTAAATAAAATATCGTAAATATCGTATTTATACAAAACAAACAAAAAAAAACATTGTATCACATTACAAAACGCATATGTTGACATGTGATATATGATATGCAAACAAAATACTTTCAGTTGATTTTGTTACCAACTGTTAACAAAAATCAAGTGATGAACAAGATTTGTGTAAGTCAATACTAATACATATTTTAAAAAGCTGTCATTTGTTACAGTTGATTAAATTAATAAATTAAACTGAGAAACTTAATACTGATTTGGTATCTGTTGACTACAACACCAAATCATTTTTAAAAATTTATTTACACAGAGTGAAAGAAAATTATTACTACTAGTAAAGGAATGGGCACAAATGTTGATGAGTTAAACCCATATTCTTTAAAACATCTATGGTGCTTTTAAAAACAACAACACTGCAAGGACAATTTGGCACCAAGTAAATTCACTCGGAGAACAAAACAAATGCAAATTCTATGAGGACTTTTTTTTTCATTTTTTATTTATGAGAAAATTTAAAAAATAAAACAAATGTAATAAAATAAAATAAGCACGAATTGCCCTAATTTTTCATCTTATTGCAATCTGTGGTATTTCTTGGAGCAATATGGAGTTTTTCACTTTAGAGCCCGTTGCAAGGGCTCATTTTACTCAGCACTTTTGAATTTTGTACGTAGTGTAGACAGTGTTCGGTTACTAAATTGCATAAATGGAAATGCCAAAATTATTTGCATACGAGTATGTTTTCTGTACTGCTTAAGGAGCTAATACACGGCATGTTTTTTACATCTGACTTGACAAATTGCACACTGATAAATACCAACATGTCGTGTGTTACCTTTAAAACATTACTTCTGTAAAAAACATGTGTTGAGACATCTGACAAAATTTTAATTAGAGTTCGCTCTATTTTCTTCTGTCAAAACATGTGACATCAGCTGTTGGCAGAAATCTCTGCTGATGCAAAGCAGTCAGCGACGGTTGCCTGTAAAAGTACAATTTTGACAGACATGTAGACTTACATGTGTCTCACAAATTTTAAAGTCAGATGTAAAGACATGCCGTGTATTATAGCCTTTATTGCAGTTGAAGGAAAGAGAAAAATGTATTATAATAGTTTAATTTCTGTCCTATTTGCTGCTACCTCTTACCAAGAATGATAGAAGAAATATTACGACAATTCGAACTCAAAAATTGAATATTCTGCGCAGGTGGGTTAATTGACGTCACGAAACAGTCTGACATTTAAACATGACAGTGGGACAATTTCTTAATTTTTCCCATAAATAATTTTATGAAAAAATTTTTTTTATATTACTTGTAGTTTTTTTTTTTTTTTTGATTACTGTTATGTATTTGTACTTTCAAATGTACGTTCAAACAGTTTTTGACCTCAAATGAAAATTTAAAATGTAATACCCTTTTGTGGATCTAGTGCGATATGTACATACATTTCAACTTCTAAATTGTTCATGTAAAATTACGAACTGTCTTCATTTGTGTCACAATTGGCTTTTTTCGCTTCCTCTTCAGTGGTATCTATAGTCGGAACTGCTCCCGGTTTCAATTTTAAAGTTGCTCTATTACTACATCCTGTACACAATTATTAAATAAAGAACTGCGCAAACCAATATACTTCTAACTTACCCATTTCAAATTTAAAATTTCTTTCAAAATCGTCCGGCTTAAAATTCAATGAGCAAATTCTCTCCCTAGTTTTGAACACAATTTCTCACTTGATTTCTTTCTATCGTTTCGTATGCATTTGCCCACTGCGCACTTTATGTTTACAATTTGCTTCAAATTTTTAAACAGGAATTTTTTACACTTAAAGCTTTTAAACAGCCTCCACACACGGTTATAATAATAATTATTTTTTAACACAATATTTAATATATTAAAACACAATATTCTTGATTTATAACGAAATATGATAAATTAATTTTTGGAGAATTGTCAAAGTGATTTTTGTTGCAGGGTTACCAAGTCCCACATAACATATAAATTGTTTCGAACAAATTTAGAAATAAATCCAGAATAAATTGATCTTTAATATTAATAATATAATTAAAGGTTTTCTAATTTTTGATTTTTTTTGACTCTTCTTGAGTTTTATGTATTTTTTTTTAATATGTTTTTTATTTTTTAACTTCAATATTTCGAGACTCTACATGAACAGATAATGCCCTTTAGATACAGAAAAACCACAATGCTATCATTACAATTGCAAGATATTGTGTAAACTAAATTAAATATTTTTAATTTGAATATAGAAAAATATCAAAAACATATGTATGTACATGTTAGTAATGTCGGAAATTATTTAAACCCACATTGGATCGGCCTTACTCATAAAAAACATTTAATGTTTATTAAGCACTTAATTGACGAATAACTGTAGAAATTTTGTCAAATAAGCCTATATTAAACATAAAATATTTCTTGTAAATAAGGCAAATATACATACATTTAATATACACACAAACGCCAAAATCAGGAACTAAAAATAAAGAATTAGGTTTTTGTCTTAGTTTACTTGATTTTATTTCTTTATTTTTTTATATAAAGTGCATTATTTATAAGGTTTAATGTTATTATTTAAGTTGTCAATTCAATTTTTGGTTCTCAATTTTATAAAATTGTATCAAAAATCAAAACCAAAATATTTTCCTGAAGAAGTGATAAAGTGATACCGAAATATTGAAGTTAAAAAATAAAAAACAAATTAATAAAAAAAAAAACACCTCAAGCTCATAAAAATAGTCAAGAATACACATATAGCCCTAAATATTTTGGAAATACATAGAATAGGTAACCCTAGCTTGGGTTAAGCTACGTCATCTAACGGCAAACCATGCGCATGGCGTAATCTCTTTTTATATCATTCTTGACCTCTTACAGCAGTGCATGTGAGAAAGAAATGACAAAAGCTGCTGCTGGTAGGGATAAAAATATCCCTTAATAGTTGCAAAAAAATATGCCTACAAAATAAGACATCGCACATAAAAATAATGCCTTCTACAACCGCTCTTCAAAGTAGCGCTAAGTAAGTGATTCAAAAGCTTTCTTGAAAAAAAGTTTTTTTATTGAAACGGTTTTTTTGAAAAAAAATTATATATTTGATTTCTTTCATAAACCTTTTAACGCTTATTTGAAAATTATTGATTAATGTAAATTTAAACAACATATGAAAATATGCTTCTTACAAAAAGAAAAAAACAAAATAAAAAACCATGTCTTTTAAAGTGTCTCAATTTCACTTCATATACATAGATACATTATTTCTGTCTGCAGTTGTGTTAAAGAAAGCAGCAATAGCAGTTGGTAAGAAAGAAAACTGTTTAAACAATAAATCGTTAAACATTTTAAATAGAGATTAAAAATAATTAAATTACCTATTTTTATGGTAAAACGAAACTTTTTGAATTGAGAAAATATTGTTCACTTGACATTCGGTTCTATAAAAGTTAAGTATTAATGTATATTTTGTGACATTTGAAAACAAAACAAATAGATTATTAATTTTATAACAGATAATGTATTTAGAATTTTTGTTGATTAAAGCTAATTAAGTTTATATATATTTTTTTTTAATTGGCATAGATAGGCCCAATAAAGAATTGTTCACAAAAAATTCGTTTTTTTTAGTCTAGTGATAGCGCTGTAGTTGTTTTATTATAATTTTGTGTTATCATTTAAAAAAAATATTTGTACGCAATTAAAAAAAATTAAAACAGAGAAAAATTGTGCAAACCTAATAATTATTTATTTAAATTAAAAAAAAGATTTTAGCACTTTTAGTTAAGGCCGCAGCTTTGTATATTTCCTGCAAATAATGCGACTAGTCCATAGGTCACCCAAATGTATGGATATAACATGATCTATATAAAATTACGATGTCCTACGGCTGGGACCATATAACCCCACGAAAATGCTTACTACTTTGTCATTACCCGATGGAGTACCTATACGACCAATTTATACCTCTTGACAATACCATATCAATTGTCACAAGTAGAAAGGTCAATGCAAATTAATGTAACTTTACAGGAGATGATATTAACGTAGTGTCACTTATTGTGAAATTGCTTGTAAAAATTTTATTTTGGATACTATTGCGTTTAATTTTTACGTACGGTCCACACCAGCCATCGATTTGTTCGAACATCGAAAAATTTTTTCTAGGCACATGAATTTGCCTGGTGTGGAACGCTGTGCTCGACGATTTGTTCTTGTTCAAACAGCGTTGTCAGAACATTTGTTCGAACAACGATGTCTGATATTAAATGGCATTTTGAATATGAAAGAAAGAGACGACACATAAAAATATCAACAAAATACACTTTATACGTTTTCTCAATATCAAAGAAAATTAACAATTTTTTGACATTTGCTCTGCTGACGTTTTGTTCTAGTCTGAACAAATCGATGATAGATCGTCTAGACGTAAAGTTATGTCGAGCTGTATTTGTGTAAATTGTATTGGAATCACTGGGAAAACTCAATTTTGTAAAAATGACTGTTTAGGGTCTTTCTACTTCTGACCATCGATATGTTACCGTTAAAACATAAATAATTGTTGTTGAACTACAAACTCTTGTTTAACCATGATTAATGACTGTATTACAAAGTCAATTTTAGCTACAATGAACCACGTAGTCCAGTATTTTCTGCAGGGATTGGCAAAAAAAAATTCAAAAAAATTGTTTTGAAATATTTTTTGATTGATTAATTTTCCCTAAAGAAGCTAGCCAAAGTGATAGCGAAATATCGGTAATAAAAAGTAAAATAATTTGTGTAGAAAAAAGCTGACCTTTAGGTCATTATAAGGGACAAAATACTTGTATTAAGAAACTATTTGAAAAATTTTCTTCTTTTATAAATATTTGCACAAATTTTGTTTAGTAAGTTACGATTCAGTGCTATTTTATTAAGCACAGCTGTTTAATCCAATTTGTTTACAAAAATTTCACTATCAACTAAACAACAAAAAAATCATGTTAAGAAACTTTTACCCTTCACTCTTCACACAATATTTACACATAAGCTCGTACAAAGACGACTGTATAGATAAACAAGGTTGAGTTTATTAAACCCATACTGTATTTAAAAAAAAATAAAATAAAATAAAAATTGTTTGCATTTTAAGACTAATTGTTGAAAATAATACATAACATGATAACAAAGTCTTCCGTCAAGATACTTAATTAAAAAAAAAAAAAACAAATTATAATTCGACCAGCATGATGTTGTTGACAAAGAACTGTCAATGTGCCTAAGAGTAAACAGCATGTTTTTGTAAATCTTTTAAATATCATGTCAAAGTTTATCAATATGGAATTCACTTATACATATATTAATCAAAAAGATAATATAAAGAGATAACATGGTTGCATTAATTGTAAATCAGAACTTTGGTAGAGGATTTTTATTAAGACTTTAATATTTTGTGTTTGCACATAATTTTATAAAATCAAGTTTTAAATTTAACAAGTAAGAGTGCTATATTCGGCCGTGCCGAATCTTATATACCCTTCATAACGTGTAGTCATGAAATAACAGTAGTTGGTATTACCATTCATCTCATATGAAATACGTACATACATATATAAAAAACATATATATATAAAAACATCCCATTGTAAAATTATAAATTTACGTATGTAAAAAAAAAATAAAAAAAAAATTTAAAAAAAAAGTAATTAAAATATAAATAATAAATATAAAACAAAAAAAAAATAAAAAAAAAATTAAAAAAAATAAAAAAAAATAAAAAAAAAATCAAAAAAAAAATTCAAAAAGTTGATTTTAACATAATCACGGACAGACTGACAGAGCTTAATCGACTCCATTTTATGGGGTCGGAAATGAAAATTGTAGAAATTTCACACGGAATGACAAACCTATATATACCCTTTTTCACTGTGTGAAGGGTATAAAAACAAAGTTAGAAATACGACTGCTTTAAACCACCCCTCAAAGTTAAAAAAAGTACGTGAAAAAATAATTAAAATTTAAAATAAAAATTAATATGTATAAACTTTCAGTAAAATAGCAGAAGGTCTGTTCATCGTCATGCTATTTCAAAAGTCATTAAACAGTATAAGAAAGACTTGAACATTGAAAGTCTGGACAGGAAGAAAAAAAGGTTTAGCACCGAACACTTTTATCAGAAAAGAAGCGCATAAAATTAAATGCTCCAATTCTTTTATGCGCAGAGCCAAAGCTGGGTTGATTAAACAAAGTTAAAAGTTTAGAAAGATCAAGATCATAATGAGGTTGAGAAATTAGAACATAACCAATTTTTTCTTATTTTATATCCCGTGGCTCCTATAAGGAGCATAGGGCCATAATTTTTCCTTATTGCCACACTTATATTACGGAGAGTCTACGAAAACGGCTTTTTTCATTCTAAAAATAAAACAGATTGTTTTAATATTTATAGCCCGTTTTGGCATCATGTCACTATGGAAAAAAAGGTCCTTGAGTGGTAATCAAACAATAATCATAATTTTGTATCACGAGAGGCAAATCCACCCAACTGTCCACTACTTCGGCCTGTGAAAAGGTATTGATTTCTTGTAAAAGAATAATTAAAAAACAAATGAAAAGTATTCCAGGACATTTACGATTTTAAGCGTAAGTGCCCCCACCACCTCATCCAAAAAGGTAACGGAAGCAGCAAATATAAAATCTTAAGAAAAAATCGATAAATTTATAAATAAAATAAAATAAATATCGAGTAATACTTATGCCAATAATTTAATGTTTAATGAATTTGTACAATATTTAAATAAATTAACGTATTTTTGAGAATTTTTATATTAAACGGTTTAAGTTTAATTAAACTTATTTATAAGTTTTGTCTGAGTTAATCTTCATTATATAAATATAAATCTCATTATTACTAATAATAATATTATTACTAATATAATCAAGAATCTTAGCTATTTTATGTCAATAATTATATTGAGAAAAAATAAGAGTATTATAGTGCCGAATTTGATAACAGCCTAAATTTTGTTTTGTTTGCGTCGCTATTTTCAATATTGGATTTTTATATAGTTAAATGTATAGTACTTGTCCTTACCTCTACTGATCCCAATCTACTGATACTGTGAGGGTCGAAGGGAACAAAACTGTAATTACTATACATATTTGAAACATACATATGTCACCCATTTTATTTAAGACTTGTTAGTTAGCACTCGGTTTGTTATTATGCATAATGCCGTTAGTTTATAGACAGACAATACATTGTTAGATCAATTATTCATGTACAGAAAAAAAATATCATCCAGTGTTTAAATTTTTTCTCGTTTTTTAGTTTTCTTCCTTTTAATTAAATTGAGTTAACTCCACTAAGATCAAACAAACATTTCTCTCAGACGCCTTAACAAAATCATGCCCAAAATGATGTCAAGTAAAAAAATAATTTTTTTATTTGGGGTCTTCAAAGTGCTATAAAACGATTGGAGTGAGTGGCAATATAATACAATTGCATTACAATTGTATGTATTTTATTTTTGGCACACGTACATATATAAGTACGTATAAAGCGACCTTGACGACGCTAAATTTGTCTTTATTAAAATAGCAAAACGATAAATAATTTAAATTCTAAAAATGATCAAATTCTACAAAACATAAGTAAGTATATAATAGTATGTAGAATCAGTATTGTATTGACATCATTGTTAATAAAATATGTATAGTTTATTGTTGTTTGTTGTTTGTGAAATTTCTTTTATATTCTTCCGTATAATTCACATCTTACCAACCTTTAAGTGCCATTTTGTTTTCTATTTATTTTTTTATTTTCTGTTAGAAATTAAATATTATTTCACATTTTTTAACAAATTGATTAAAGTACCCTCATTCCAAGTTTTATCAAAATCCAGTAGTGCGGTTAAATAACTTGTTTTAACGATAACATTGGTCTGCAAAAATCAAAAATGTCTCGCTTTTAAACCAAAATATGTGGACTAAATACATATCCGCTTTCCGGGCTCAGATTTTGTTAATGGGTATGCCTAATATTTCGCCTGAAATAAGGCGAGTCTGCTGATACGATACATTTCATCATAACATGAGAACGATACCATCAGATTTTTTTAAAACTAAAATTTCCTTTAAGTCAGCTGAATAACGTTTTTTTTTTTTTCAAGTGTTTGGGAGTTATTTGAAAACAAGTGGCGATAATATTTTTATTTTAAACGTCGTTTAAAAATTATTAGGGCAAAAGTTTTACATGTTTAACATTTCTCAGAAAGGTAGGAATATAGGCGATTTTGTCTGCAGACCAGTGTAATCGTATCGTTAAAATTAAAAAAAAAAACAAGTAAAACTGCTATATTCGGCCGTGCCGAATCTTATATACCCCTCACAACGTGTAGTCATGCAAAAACAATTGTTTGTATCACCATTCATCTCATATGAAATACGTACATACATATACAAAACATGCAGAATTATAAATTGAGTTTACGTATGTGTTTCAAAAAAAAAAAATACAAAAAAAATATACAAAAAAAAATGTATTAAAAACAAAAAAAAAACAATAAAAAAATTTTTTTTAAAAAATTAAAAAATATTTTTTAAACAAATTAAAAAAATAATAATAAAAAAATATAAATAATATATAAAATAAATAAAAAAAATTTTTGGCTCAGCTGGGATTCGATGCCACGTTTACTCTAACCAGTATATACAGTACTTGCCAATCCCATTTCTTAAAAAACACCCCCACACCATAATGTTTCTACTACCGTGTTTCACTGTGGCAGTTGTGTCTAACAATGACTCTTCCATCTGATCCCCGGAGGTTAAATTTTGACTCGTCTGACCATAATACATTCTTTCAATGCTGTTGAGTCCAATTTAGATGGATACGTCTAAAATCAAGCCGAGCTTTTGGGTTTTTTCTGACACAAACGCAAAAATGTGCATCTGTAACTTCTAAGACCATATTCTCGGGCCCTTTTTTAATGGTGTAATGACTAACATCTATTAAAAGTTCAGTTTTAGCTTCTTCAAAATTGTTTTTGTTTCCTGCCATTTTTACAAAAATTATTCTGACGATTTTAAAGCTTTCAACAGTTAGTCATAACTATTAAAGAACAAAAATTATAGTAAAATTTTTTAAAAAATATAACGACCTGAATCTCACATTATTAAGAAGTATTGCAGTTACTGTTATTTCCTAGAATTTTCTAGTATAAATTGCTTCGTAAAGAGTTAGAGTACTGAGAGTTGCAAATGTTTTGAACACTTGCAAAATGAATACACCCAATATCATTAATTTTTTTGTAGTTTTCGTTTAATGTTATTAATTTTTTTTTATTTGTTTGACAAACACAACGTATGTAAATATTAAAAAAAAAAAATTTTGGTAACTTATTGTTATTTGAACAAAATAAATCAATGAAAATAACAAATTCAATCCCAGTTCCAAATGTTTTGACCAGTACTGTGTGTATGTTGTTGTAATTGTGAAAAAAATAGGTGGTCGTGGTTTTTCGCTCATATCTCAGAAAGTTATAGGGCGATTGTGCTGAATTTCAATAGCGATACATTCCCGGATATTTTCAAAAGATTGATACCATACTTAGATCTGAGGAACATATAGTTGCTTCTAAAAGTTGATTTCAACCAACACACGGACAGACGGACAGACGGTTAGGGCTTAATCGCCTCCTCTATTCAGAAAATATATACTTTATGGGGTCGGAAATAAAAATTATAGAAAATACAAACGGAATGACAAAGCTATATATACCCTTGTGTACCACAGGTGAAGGATATAAAAAACAATTTTATCGTTTTTGGTATTTAATAAAATATTTTTTTGTTTCTTTTGTTTATTTTACCGGCGAAAAATTAAAATTTATACCCGACTTTTTTAAGACTCGGTTATTATATTTTTTACACAAAACAAAAAGTTTTTTTGATTGAAAAGGTTTTCTAGAAGTTGGTGGTGGGTAACAAAAATTCGGCAAAATAAAATATAGCGCTCTTACTTGTTTATATGAATAAGATTCAAGATTTGTAAAAAAAACATTCGTATTAATAATATTTACCGTTATTCAAATTATAATACAACTATGTGGCTTTTTTTTGTATTACATGTTTATTGATAGTTACATAGCTTTTTTTATCACTGGTTAAAAACAACAACAAAATCTATAGTAATGTAAAATAGTTGATCTGGCCATACAAACTATGTAAATAAATAAGAAGTGAAAGGTTCAAGAAATTATTAACAAAGGCTATTTTAACTAATATGTCTTTTAACTTTGTCTTTCTATATGCTAAATTTATGAAAAGAAGTTTGTACTTTAAAAGTTTGGACATTTCTGGTAAGAAGCTTTTACCATTTTAGATGAACATATACATATGTATACATATATATACATATATACATATATATGGATTTGTTTTTATAGCAACATTAATTGTTGTTCAAATAACATGCTATATTTGTGTAAACTGGTTTCGGTTTATAAACAGGAATTTATTTATGAGCACAAAGAAAAAAATTTTTAAATAAATTTCTTAAACAAAAAAAAGCAGAAAATTAAAAAAAAATCTATTAAAAGCGAAACTGAAATATAACACATACATTTAAGAGAGTAATACATTTTAATTAAAGTAAAAATTTTTTTTTAATTTAGTTGCTATTTAAAAAAAGCTATGAGAAAAGTATTCACGTCACTGTTTTACTAATACGACAATATCTATGTAATTGCTTAAATTTGCTCTTCTTGACGTGAGCACAATTCTTAACGGAAAGGTTTTAAACATAAAGAGAACGAAGCCGATAGGTCAATAGCTGCATCTGCGGACTTGTTTTCGAGCTCTTTAACACCTACAAAAAATAGCAGTAGTAAGTGCCTCCATTTTTACGGTTCAAAAATAAAAGTTCAAAACATTTTTACACATAATTATGTTTTGAAAAAACTTATTCCGCTGGAATACCTTTAGTTTTCTTATTATACCCTTCACCTGTGGTGCACAAGGGTATATATAGCTTTGTCATTCCGTTTGTAATTTCTACAATTTTCATTTCCGACCCCATAAAGTATATATTTTCTGAAAGCTTATGAATAGAGGAGTCGATTAAGCCCTGACCGTCTGTCCGTCTATCCGTCTGCCCGTCTGTCCGTGTGTTGGTTGAAATCAACTTTTAGAAGCAACTATATGTTCCTCAGATCTGTATATGGTATCAATCTCTTGGAAATATCCAGGAATGAATCGCTATTGAAATTCAGCACAATCGCCCCATAACTTTCTGAGATATGAGCAAAAAACCACGACCACCTCGTTTTTTTCACAATTACAACAACAACATACATACATAGATACATGTAAAAAACATACCAAACAAAAAAAATTACAAAAAAAAAAAATATTAAAAATAAGAAAAAAATAATAAAAAAAAACTACAAAAAAATATTTTTAAAAAATTTAAAAATAAATTTAAAAAAATTTTTCTAAAAAAATTTTTTAAAAAAATTTAAAAAAAATATAAAAAAAAATAATAAAATATAAATAATATATTAAATAAAATAAAATAAAATTTGTTTGGCTCAGCTGGGATTCGATGCCACATTTATTCTAACGTGTACATTTGTACGTATTTTATATGGGATGAATGGTGATACAAACATTTGTTATTGCATGACTACACGTTGTGAAGGGTATATAAGATTCGGCACGGCCGAATATAGCACTGTTACTTGTTTAAATAATAAAATTATTGTTTTTAAAACAAATATCCCATTATTTTATCGATATTTATTGAACCAAAAATTTTCTTGTTGAATAAAAACAAGTGAGATCACAATATTCGGCTGTGCCGAATCTTTTATACCCACCACCAATTTTGTGTACTTTTATAGCACAAAAATTTATTATTTCGTTATTAACAGTAAACGCTATGGAATAATATCTTTTTAATTAAATATGTATTACTTTATTTGTATAACTTTTATGCTAGTAAAATGTTTTCGTAAATTTTGTCTTTCAATGAAAGTGGACGTTAAAGTAGGCGTGTCAATAAATTTTCTGCTAATAAATACAACTTAGATATTTCAATATAGTCCTTTATTCTTCCAAAATCTTTATTCATAGAGAAATTATATGAATTTGAGATAAAGCGTTTTATGGGAGGTGGGCGTAAAAGTGATCGTGTCACATTTATTTTCCGTTATTACTAAGCCCAAAAGCAATGGTTGCAAAATTTCAGAATCATACATCTAATTTTGTCAGTTATATTACGTTTAAAATTTTTAATATACAGAAAAATCCACTACGCGGTATAAATTTTCGTATGTTTTGTTCTATAACTCCTTTCCTAATTCATAGATTTTGGCAATTTTTGGCGAAAAATATTTTTTTTACTCAGGAAATATACATTTGAAATTTTATAACTCTACATTAATGCATTTGGACACAATTCCTTTTAATTCGATGTTGGATGGACACGGTTTTTTCGACCTACTCTTGCATTACGAGCTATAACTCACTTCCTAATATTCCGATTTAGCCCATTTTCAATACCAAACAAACCTTGTGCATAAGAAATATTCTGGCAATTTGAGCTCCCTAGCTTTTTCGGTGCGACCTCTATCGTGCTTTCAACAGACGGACGGACATATCTAGATCGTCATAAAATAAAACTCCGATTTAAAAAAATATATACTCTATGGGGTCTAAAATGGATAATTCGATGTGTTACAAACGGAATGACAAAATTAATATACCCCCACCATATTTTGGATGGCGGGTATAAGAACAATTGGTGTATACATGTTACATTTTACGATTGATCTCATCGCTTTATGTAGTAGTTTTTGACGTGTGTGAAGTTAAATATGCCGAGTTAAATATGTTTTGACGTAAGAACATATTTAACTTAGAAGTTAAATATGTTATGACGTAACGACATATTTAACTCAAAAGTTAAATATGTTTCAACGTAACGATGTTATAAACAAAAATTAGATATTCTTAATTCAAAAACATCAAATTAATAACAAAAATAATTTTTTTTATAAATTTTTTTGTATATACATACATATAGAATTGTATTTGTGAATTTTTTTAAAAATTTTTAAAATTTGCACTATGAGAAAATCATTGAATCTCTGAGGGATTTTGGACATATTTGGGCAAACCCTTCGAGGTCACTCATATAGACCATATGGAAAAGGAAGACAATTGTTTGCTCTAATTAACTGTATAACTCAGAATTCTGAATTGTATTTGTGAATTTTTTAAAAAATTTTTGAAATTTGCACTATGAGAAAATCATTGAATCTCTGAGGGATTTTAGACATATTTGGGCAAACCCTTCGAGGTCACTCATATAGACCATATGGAAAAGGAAGACGATTGTTTGTTCTAATTAACTGTATAACTCACAATTCTGAATTGTATTTGTGAATTTTTTTAAAAATTTTTGAAATTTGTACTATGAGAAAATCATTGAATCTCTGAGGGATTTTGGACATATTTGGGCAAACCCTTCGAGGTCACTCATATAGACCATATGGAAAAGGAAGACGATTGTTTGCTCTAATTAACTGTATAACTCACAATTCTGAATTGTATTTGTGAATTTTTTTAAAAATTTTTGAAATTTGCACTATGAGAAAATCATTGAATCTCTGAGGGATTTTGGACATATTTGGGCAAACCCTTCGAGGTCACTCATATAGACCATATGGAAAAGGAAGACAATTAATTGCTATAATTAACTGTATAACTGAGAATTCTGAATTGTATTTGTGAATTTTTTAAAAAATTTTTGAAATTTGCACTATGAATCATTGAAAATCTGAGGGATTTTGGACATATTTGGGCAAACCATTCGAGGTCACTCATATAGACCATATTGAAAAGGAAGACAATTGTTTGCTCTAATTAACTGTATAACTCAGAATTCTGAATTGTATTTGTGAATTTTGTAAAAAATTTTTGAAATTTGCACTATGAGAAAATCATTGAATCTCTGAGGGATTTTGGACATATTTGGGCAAACCCTTCGAGGTCACTCATATAGACCATATGGAAAAGGAAGACAATTGTTTGCTCTAATTAACTGTATAACTCAGAATTCTGAATTGTATTTGTGAATTTTTTTAAAAATTTTTAAAATTTGCACTATGAGAAAATCATTGAATCTCTGAGGGATTTTGGACATATTTGGGCAAACCCTTCGAGGTCACTCATATAGACCATATGGAAAAGGAAGACAATTGTTTGCTCTAATTAACTGTATAACTCAGAATTCTGAATTGTATTTGTGAATTTTTTAAAAAATTTTTGAAATTTGCACATGAGAAAATCATTGAATCTCTGAGGGATTTTGGACATATTTGGGCAAACCAAATCTATATGAGTCTATATGAGTGACCTCGAAGGGTTTGCCCAAATATGTCCAAAATCCCTCAGAGATTCAATGATTTTCTCATAGTGCAAATTTTAAAAATTTTTAAAAAAATTCACAAATCAATTCAGAATTCTGAGTTATACAGTTAATTAGAGCAAACAATTGTCTTCCTTTTCCATATGGTCGATATGAGTGACCTCGAAGGGTTTGCCCAAATATGTCCAAAATCCCTCAGAGATTCAATGATTTTCTCATAGTGCAAATTTCAAAAAATTTTTAAAAAATTCACAAATACAATTCAGAATTCTGAGTTATACAGTTAATTTGAGCAAATAATTGTATTCCTCTTCCATATGGTCTATATGAGTGACCTCGAAGGGTTTGCCCAAATATGTCCAAAATCCCTCAGAGATTCAATGATTTTCTCATAGTGCAAATTTTAAAAATTTTTAAAAAAATTCACAAATACAATTCAGAATTCTGAGTTATACAGTTAATTAGAGCAAACAATTGTCTTCCTTTTCCATATGGTCTATATGAGTGACCTCGAAGGGTTTGCCCAAATATGTCCAAAATCCCTCAAAGATTCAATGATTTTCTCATAGTGCAAATTTCAAAAATTTTTAAAAAAATTCACAAATACAATTCAGAATTCTGAGTTATACAGTTAATTAGTACAAACAATTGTCTTCCTTTTCCATATGGTCTATATGAGTGACCTCGAAGGGTTTGCCCAAATATGTCCAAAATCCCTCAGAGATTCAATGATTTTCTCATAGTGCAAATTTCAAAAATTTTTTAAAAAATTCACAAATACAATTCAGAATTCTGAGTTATACAGTTAATTAGAGCAAACAATTGTCTTCCTTTTCCATATGGTCTATATGAGTGACCTCGAAGGGTTTGCCCAAATATGTCTAAAATCCCTCAGAGATTCAATGATTTTCTCATAGTGCAAATTTCAAAAATTTTTTTAAAAATTCACAAATACAATTCAGAATTCTGAGTTATACAGTTAATTAGAGGAAACAATTGTCTTCCTTTTCAATATGGTCTATATGAGTGACCTCGAAGGGTTTGCCCAAATATGTCCAAAATCCCTCAGAGATTCAATGATTTTCTCATAGTGCAAATTTTAAAAATTTTTTAAAAAATTCACAAATACATTTCTATATGTATGTATATACAAAAAAATTTATAAAAAAAATTATTTTTGTTATTAATTTTTTTATTATTTGATGTTTTTGAATTTAGAATATCTTATTTTTGTTTATAACATCGTTACGTTGAAACATATTTAACTTTTGAGTTAAATATGTCGTTACGTCATAACATATTTAACTTCTAAGTTAAATATGTTCTTACGTCAAAACATATTTAACTCGGCATATTTAACTTCACACACATTAGTTTTTGTAGTCTTTCTATTTGAATTACTGAACAGCAAGTATATAATATTGTTGATCCGTACTCGAAATACAGGATTATCACTGTATTATATATAACCACGATTTTTCTGCATATAAATTCAACATGTTCCTTAAATTTTAGTTTTTTGTCTATTATAAATCAAAGATATTTAATATCATTCACTTTTTCAATTATTTCCTTATTTATTTTTAAAATTGACTGTTCCAATTTTTTTCCATTAATTTTGTTTTACTCTCATTAAGTTTAAATTCATTCATTTTAACTAATTATTCACAATTTTTATGTCACGCATCAAACTATTTTCACATTCTCTATAAGTATCACCTTCCATATAAATAAATATGATGTTGGCAATAGAATTTGACACTTGAGTACACAAATATTTATTACTCGTGGTGATCCCAAGTTAAGTAGAGATTTAAAAATATTTCTTGTGTTGCACTGTTACTTTTGCTCTCTTTTGCCTGACCTTGTTTTAAAATATTATTTTTGTTGTTTTTCACTATATTAACATGTGTTTGATTATGTGTAGGAATTCCAGAATTTAAATTTGCCCCTACTATACGTATTTTTGATTTTAATAATTTTTTGTATAGAAAATCGTAAAGAATTTGTCTTGTCTATACGAAACTGTTTAATATTCCCTAAAAAAATTCAATCAGAAACAAAGCTATTTTCTCTAAAAGTACATTTTCTCTAAAAGAAGATTCTCTGTCAAAAATTGTCAAATTTCTCAAAATCGTTTTGAATCTATGTTAAAAATCTTATCAATTTTCTCACAGTTCATTTTTCGATTTTTCTATCTATTATTAAATTTTCAATGTGATAATCTAAGATACTTTCTTTAACCTTTCGGAAAATGTTTTCTTAACACAAAATTTTTTTAGAATTTAATTTACAATCTATATATATAAAAATCAATGTGTGTTTGTATGTTTATATGTTTGTATGTTTGTTTGTGCTTTATAGACGGTTAAACGGCTGAACCGATTTCCTTGAAATTTTCACAGAATCTTTCTGTATGTCTGGAAGGAACTATAGGCTATACTTTGGTTTGAAATTGTAAGTAGGCGGGGTGCCACGCC
Organism: Phyto melanocephala; assembly: GCA_941918925.1. Lineage (NCBI taxonomy): Eukaryota > Metazoa > Arthropoda > Insecta > Diptera > Rhinophoridae > Phyto > Phyto melanocephala. The sequence goes on along the minus strand of OW799234.1, from coordinate 101,343,096 downwards.
CTATTAAAGAATATGTATTAAATATTATATATCACGAAAGTTAATGCAGCTAGAGTCTTCAAATTAAGTACGGTAAACTTCGACATCCACACGAACATTTGGGTAAAAAATGGGCAATAGTAGGCGTGGCCACATGAATTAAATACTAAAATTCGTATATTTGGAAAACGATATCGATTAGAGTAGTGAAATTTTGCAAAAGCAACTTTGACACCCAAATGAACATTTAGGCAAGAAATAGGTGCATTAACAATAGTGGGCGTGGCACCTACCATATGAATTAAATACTAAAATTCGTATATTTGGAAAACGATATCGATTGGAGTAGTGAAATTTTGCAAAAGCAACTTTGACACCCAAATGAACATTTAGGCAAGAAATAGGTGCATTAACAATAGTGGGCGTGGCACCTGCCATATGAATTAAATACTAAAATTTGGGGTGGCGAAGCACACCGGGTATTAGCTAGTTTTACAATATAAATTCAATAAAGTATCTCACGTCATATAATAAATAATATTTTGATCATATTTACTATATACGAGTACATAATTTTTGCTATTTAAAATTATCAGTGAAAGAATCATAATACAATTAACCTACATGACTACTCGTATTACAATGAAATTCTATAATTATATTTACAATATTATAAATAATATAGAGTCTTTCTTTATTGTTTCCTTGCTAAAGCTTTATGTGGGTCGCACGCTAACGTTACAGAAGACATCACCACAGAATTGAATATGTTATTATCATTTTCTTCTTAAGTAAAACTCGTACATACAGTTCCGGTCAAAATAATAGCACTAGTTACTATTATATCCTTATAAATGAAAAAAAATTAGGATTAAATACGAACTTTTTTTAATAAATGTTAAGAAAATTAAATATTTTCAGATAATTTCATCGATCGATTGTTTGTCAATATACAAAATTTTGTGATTTCATTATAATACCACCAGTTAGTTTATTCTTAATTTATTACTTAATTTACTCTTTAAAATTTGAAGCAAAAAAAAATTAAAGTAAATGAAATACGAAAATTGTAAAATTTTTATTTCATTTTTGTAATATTTACTAAAGTTTTCAATTGCAAAAGCAATGAAGGTTCGGTTAAAATAAAAATAATTGGGACCCGAAAAACACTGCACAGTAAACAAAGCAAGTTAATTAAAAACCTGTTATTTTTAGGTAAGTGTTATTCCGAAATAATAAAATTACTTAACTGTTTCAATATAATGATCATAATACATTGAGAAATGAGACTAGAGTGGAATCACGTAGCCAAAAACGAATTATGTCACTTCTAATGTTAAAGCTTTTAGTTCGAACATTCAATACAATAAACCACCAAGAATTTGTAAATAATAATTATTTATATAAAATTAACAATTTTTAATAATATAGGAATGTTCTAAATATACATATGTATATGAATTGAAAATTACCTTTTAAATGAAAAATGTTTTAGATTCCGAAGACAACCTTATAACGAATTCAAGCCGAAGTTTACAGCAAAAATAAAACATATTGGTTGTAGTATAATACTATTAAAGTGTTTTTCATATCAAGATAATATAAAGGGTCCGCCATCTAATTAGTTGTGTCCTTCCGCTGAACGAATATGGTTGTATATACGCTTGAAAAACGCTGGGAAATATTGCGACATTATTTTGGTTGATTTTGCCAAAAAAAAACACTTTTTTCAGATGAAGCTCATTTTGATCTTGGCGGGTATGTAAACAAGCAAAATTGTAGCATTTGAGGCACAAAAAACCCGCACGCATACATTGAAAAGCCGATACACCCAAAACGAGTCACTGTTTGGTTCGGATTTTGGTCCAGAGGCATAATTGGGCCATTTTTCTTCGAAAATGAGCAAGGAGTGGCCGTAATCAATGGCGATCGTTATCGGGCAATGTTGAACGAATTTTTGTTCACAAAAATTGAAGAGGAGGATATTGGCAACATTTGGTTTCAACAGGACGGCGCTACGTGCCACACAGCCGAAGCTACACTTTTTTTTTTAGCATTTTCAAAAAAAAAAGTTATTTGACGGATCCTTTATATTATATTAAAACATGTACAGATGCAACTATAATAAATAATGCTTATAATGTGGAAGCAGGGCATAACTTTAATCACACCGGCGAATTGGCAACAAGTTCATTGATAACAGTCAAGGTTGGCAACCGATACCGTTATTGATACCGATACCGATTAAATACCGTTTAAAATTGATTACCGGTATCGATACCGATACCGAAATAATTTTTTGCGTAAAATACCGGTATTCAAATACCGTTTCCCTTAATACCGGTATTATACCGGTATCATCATTTCAGTGTTTCGGTATTTAAAATGCATACCAATTAAGCAAATAGCATCAAATTTCTATATGTGCAACTCTATTGTGTTAGTTGAAATAGCTTTTTTACCTTCACACTCCACGATGACAACACTGCCATTGTTTGGCTACTGGCCAAGGAGAATTTATATAGATGGTTGCAGTGTGTCAGCTGTTCTTTGTTTCTTGCAAACAAATTTGCACCAAAAAAATTAAACATATAAGATTTGTTGTATAACTAAGGTCACCTGTATAAATTTGTATTGTTACAACTGAAAAAACTGAAATAAGCTATTCTTTGAAACAATTAAAAGTGACGCGCACAACTTAAGTGATCAAACTAAATTTAAAAGCATTTAAAAAATATTTGAACAATATATGATAACAAGAGCAAAATGCCTCAAGGAAAAAGAACATGTGTGTGTTCCTAATATTACTTACTAAATATAATATTTAGAAAAGAAGTTAATGTTTAGTTAATATTTTTGCAAATTAAATAAATAAATAAATAAAAATTAAATATGTATATGTTCAAAATTTTTTATTTTTAGCCAATACCGGTTTGTAGCACTAATACCGGTATACCGATACCGTTATAATTAAAATACCGATACCGATACCGTTACCGAAATAATAAAAAACTTCATACCGATACCGATACCAATACCGTTATTCGTTTCGGTTGCCAACCTTGATAACAGTCGATGGATATAATTGCAATTGAAAATTTAAAGACCGACGTAAAAATGGCAGTTTCTGTGATGAAACCAAACCAGTACAGAAAGTCTTTGGAAAGTTGTAAATCTATATATATAAAAGAGTAACGTGACTGACTGACTGACTGACTGACTGATTCATCATCGCACAGCCCAAACGCTAAGAGCTAGAGACATGAAATTTGGACAATCGGTTCCTCTTTCGATGTATAGCTCCACTAAGAAGGGATTTTTGGAAATTCGTACTTCAAAGGGGTAAAAAAGGGTAAAAACGGGTAAAATCGGTAATCTTATATCTGCTAAACTAAAAATGATACAAATTAAATTGAAAAAGTATTGTAATTTGCACAAAAAATAAGCTGACAGGTGTCTGGCCTTTTTTGGAATTTTCAACCCCTAAGGGGAAAAAACGGGTAAAAACTATAATTTGGTACTTTTTTGGTACCCCATGTAACTTCCAAACGCATAAAGCTAGGAAAAAAATGTAAACTGTATTAAGTAATCCGCGAAAAAATATTAATAAGAATTCGGCACTTTTTTTAAATTCATATGTATAAGGGGTAAAAATGTTCCCTTTTTTTGGTACTTTTTTTTAAATAAACTTTTCTTATATTATTCAATGGGACAAAATTTGACAATTATTATTTCCTAATAGAATATGGACAACTATTTAGGTGAAATTTTTGGAAACTTTTCGGGGGATAAAAAAGGTACCAAAAGGGGGAAAATTCCGGAAAATGTATGTAATTCCTAATTAGACGGCCAATTTTCACAAAATTTTAAATTGGGATTTCACTAGACATAAAAAATTATGAAATTTAGTAAAAATTGAAACACATTCATAACAGGGTAGAAAAGGGAAAAATCGAGAAGAGTTTGGTACTTTTTACAACATAATTACTTTTATGCAAAAAAGAGTAGATTTACTGACTTTAAATCATGTCTATTAAAATATTTTGTTACATAGATATTTGAACATTTTAAACTTGGAATTTGGAACTTGGACCAAAAATGTACTTTTTCGCTTTTCTATGGTACTTTTTGTATTTTCTACGTTTATAAAGGTAGAATTGTAAAATAAAGGACTAATGATTCCAGGTAAGACTAAAAATGTTATGGGCGACCAAAAAGGTACTTTTTTGAATTTTTATGGTACTTTTTGTATTTTCAACGTTTGCGAAGCTAGAATTTTAAAATTAGTGGCTATTGATACAAGGTGAGACCGAACCTGTTATGGTCGACCAAAAAGGTACTTTTTTGAATTTTTATGGTACTTTTTGTATTTTCTACGTTTATGAAGGAAGGATTGTACAATCAAGGACTATTGACTTCAGGTGAGACCAAAATTGTTATGGGCGACCAGTACCTTTTTGGTACTTTTTTGAATTTTTATGGTACTTTTTGTATTTTCAACGTTTGCGAATCTAGAATTTTAAAATTAGTGGCTATTGATACAAGGTGAGACCGAAAATGATATGGTCGACCAAAAAGTTACTTTTTTGAATTTTTGTGGTACTTTTGGTATTTTCTACGTTTATGAAGGTAAGATTGTACAATCAAGGACTATTGATTCCAGGTGAGACTAAAAATGTTATGGGCGACCAAAAAGGTACTTCTTTGAATTTTTATAGTACTGTTTGTATTTTCTACGTTTATAAAGATGGGATTGTACAATCAAGGACTATTGATTCCAGGTGAGACTAAAAATGTTATGGTCTACCAAAAAGGTACTTTTTTGAATTTGTATGGTACTTTTTGTATTTTCAACGTTTGCGAATCTAGAATTTTGAAATTAGTGACAATTGATACAAGGTGAGACTAAAAATGTTATGGACGACCAAAAAGGTACTTTTTTGAATTTTTGTGGTACCTTTTGTATTTTCAACGTTTATGAAGGTAGGATTGTACAATCAAGGACTATTGATTCCAGGTGAGGCCAAAATTGTTATGGGCGACCAAAAAGGTACTTTTTTGAATTTTTATGGTACTTTTTGTATTTTCAACGTTTGCGAAGCTAGAATTTTAAAATTAGTGGCTATTGATACAAGGTGAGACCGAAAATGATATGGTCGACCAAAAAGGTACTTTTTTGAATTTTTGTGTTACTTTTGGTATTTTCTACGTTTATGAAGGTAAGATTGTACAATCAAGGACTATTGATTCCAGGTGAGACTAAAAATGTTATGGGCGACCAAAAAAGTACTTTTTTGAATTTTTATGGTACTTTTTGTATTTTCTACGTTTATGAAGGAAGGATTATACAATCAAGGACTATTGATTTCAGGTGAGACCAAAATTGTTATGGGCGACCAAAAAGATACTTTTTTGAATTTTTATGGTACTTTTTGTATTTTCAACGTTTGCGAATCTAGAATTTTGAAATTAGTGACAATTGATACAAGGTGAGACTAAAAATGTTATGGACGACCAAAAAGGTACTTTTTTGAATTTTTGTGGTACCTTTTGTATTTTCAACGTTTATGAAGGTAGTATTGTACAATCAAGGACTATTGATTCCAGGTGAGGCCAAAATTGTTATGGGCGACCAAAAAGGTACTTTTTTGAATTTTTATGGTACTTTTTGTATTTTCAACGTTTGCGAATCTAGAATTTTAAAATTAGTGGCTATTGATACAAGGTGAGACCGAAAATGATATGGTCGACCAAAAAGTTACTTTTTTGAATTTTTGTGGTACTTTTGGTATTTTCTACGTTTATGAAGGTAAGATTGTACAATCAAGGACTATTGATTCCAGGTGAGACTAAAAATGTTATGGGCGACCAAAAAGGTACTTCTTTGAATTTTTATGGTACTGTTTGTATTTTCTACGTTTATAAAGATGGGATTGTACAATCAAGGACTATTGATTCCAGGTGAGACTAAAAATGTTATGGTCTACCAAAAAGGTACTTTTTTGAATTTGTATGGTACTTTTTGTATTTTCAACGTTTGCGAAACTAGAATTTTAAAATTAGTGGCTATTGATACAAGGTGAGACCGAAAATGTTATGGTCGACCAAAAAGGTACTTTTTTGAATTTTTATGGTACTTTTTGTATTTTCTACGTTTATGAAGGAAGGATTGTACAATCAAGGACTATTGATTTCAGGTGAGGCCAAAATTGTTATGGGCGACCAAAAAGGTACTTTTTTGAATTTTTATGGTACTTTTTGTATTTTCAACGTTTGCGAATCTAGAATTTTGAAATTAGTGACTATTGATACAAGGTGAGACTGAAAATGTCATGGGAAACCAAAAAAGTACTTTTTTGATTTTTATGATACTTTGGTATTTTCTACGTTTATGAAGGTGGGATTGTACAATGAAGGACTTTTGATTCCAGGTGAAACTGAAAGTGTTATGGGCGACCAAGATGGTACTTTTTTACATTTTTATGGCACTTTTTGTATTTGCTACGTTTATGAAGGTAGGATCTTACAATCAAGGACTTTTGATTCCAGGTGAAACTGAAAATGTTATGGGCAACCACAAAGGTACTTTTTTGAATTTATATGGTACTTTTTGTATTTTTAACGGTTGCGAAGCAAGAATTTCGAAATTAGTGGTACAAGGTAAGGTTAAATATGTTATGGGCGATCAAAAAGGTACTTTTCTGAATTTTAATCGGAATTTTTGTATTTCCTACGAGACACAAAAAAGCCTTTTCGCATTTTTATTGTAATCTTTGAATTTTTACGTTTGTAAACATAGATTCTTAAAATTAGTGTTTTTTGATCCGAGGTCTAACTCCTAATATTATGGACTTTTGGTCGTCCATTTCGTCCCTTTTTATATATTTTGTATACATAGAATTCTGAAAAAAGGTAATAATAAACCAAGTGGAAGTTTTAGTGAAGGAAAAAATGTTACTTTTATTATTTTTAGGGTAATTTTTGCAAAATATGAATCTTAATTTTTGCAACTCAGTAGCATTGATCTTGCTTTTAGTTAGGAAATATATGCCCGATATATCCTTACTCTCATTTTTATATTTCTAAGTAAATTGAATCAGAGATACAAATTTTCATAAATTGAACCAAAAATATTTAATAATTATAAACAAAACTTGAGTATTCAATAAATAGTAAGAACTGCGCTAACGAAGTAGCGGGTTTAATGCTAGTGAAATATAAAATTCCTTTGCTGTAGAAAGATAACAAAACTTAATAAAAAAGGTGATAAAACGTTGTGGGACATAAGTGCAAATAGAAGACATGCAACAAAGCATTAAAAATTTACTTTTATATTTCGAAGGTAACACAAAAGTAAAATATTTTAGTTTTAATTAATTTTCTTATTTGAAATAATTGTGAAAAGTGTTAATATTTTGACCAATTATTTTTTTAAGATTTTTAAAAAATTAATTGACGATTTTAAATTAAATATTTTTTTTTACTATTATCAACTATCTATTACCTGACCGCAGCTGTATGTAAAAATCTAGTTACTAACAAGTAATTAAAATGTAACTTTTAATTTAGAATAAGCAAAATTGAAAAAACAACAAAATTTTAGTAGTTTCAATGCTTTTAAAATCAGCAATTTTTGTTGCTAGAAAGTCTGGAATCTAAAAAATTGATGCTAATAATAACGAAAATATTAACTTTAAATTGCATTTAAAATTCAAGCTGAACAAGAAGGTCAAAGCTTTAATGAATTAATATGTACTAAACTCAATTGATAAAGGAAGTCAATTTTTTCAAGTGTGATTCATGTCTCACCTCCGAAAAGCACCTTTTGTTTTTTTTAGTATTTTTATTGTAAATTATACAAATAATATATATATGTGTGTACATATGAACATATTTTTATTGACCTTTTGTTAAAGATAAATATACATGTTCATATGTATATACACGTTTATTTAACATTTTTGCAGGTTAACGACTTTATGACTGTTTGTGTAATGTTTTATATTCATTATTAATTAAATTCTTAAACATATTTTATAAATGTACATATTTGTTCTATAAGAAATAATTTAAATTATGTACTATAAAATGTAATGGAATTAAATAATAAGAACATTTCAATGTACACTCTTATTGTACTAGAATTGTGTTAGAAAATATTGTCCATCATCACATATGTAATTCAAAACAAATTTTAATATTATTTTATAACCGTTTTTTTATTAATATTACTATAAATATTGTAGAAATTTTTTATTATTATTTTTTTTTCTTAATTTTTCTGGTACCCCCTTCATCAACGTTTTTGTATTATTACATTTTTTTGCGCTATTAAACCCGACTTTACGCGGAAATATTTTTTACAGATGGCGACTTGTTTTATTAACGTAATTCCTCTTTCGACAGAAGCCATGTAGGTACCATTAAATTAAACTTAGTTCTGGACAGTTCGGTGGATTCGGTGAATAATAAAAAAAATTTAAATAGATTTAGATTATTTTAAAACTATTCTACTACTTTTATTAATTCTTATATTTTCGGTTTTGAATCGATTATGAACCATAGACCCATAAAGAAAGTAAAAGTGTAAAGTGATCCCATGATCTCTGTTGACAATTCGTCATACGTAAATTATTGTGTTCTATGTGATGAATAAAACATATACATACCTATACATAGAACACTATAATTTACGAACGACCAATTGTAATCGATTCTTTGCCGTATTGTTGCAAATAAACGTTTTCTACTTCAATATCATCCAATTCAAAATATGCAAATCATATAACCAATTCAAAAGATCGACGCGAAATGAACAAATTTTTGGCCGAATTACGACTTTCGATATTGATAAAAAATTAATCGACATGATAGTTTTACTTGTTTTAGTAGGTACTATATTATGATAAGAATTCTAATTTGCGATTAGCACTATGGTCTACAAAAAAATATTCTCAGATTAACTTCTGCCACCAACACAGTATAGGTACCTACATAGATTTTTATTTCCTTACTATCTGCGTCTTTATATGCGAACGAACTTCTTTAAAAGGTAGGGATTATGGAAAAAAAAAACTATTTACAACTAAGATTTATAAGAAACTGATCGACTTTATATGCGTCAAATTTCATCAGGATAAAATAAATTTTTTGTAAAGTAAATTTCTATAGGGTGAGTTCTCCAGTAGTCGGCACTTTAACTTTTTTTTCATTTTTAAACTGATGCTCTTGTGAGTGCGGACATGATATTGGGTTGTCAACGGATTTTTGTTGCTAAGTGATTGGTATAGTTTTAGACTCAATTAACTATTTTTAAAAATGTTTTTATTTAATTTGAGTAATTTACGTTTTTTCTAAAATGTACCATTTTTGCCAATAGTCGGCACCCGTTTGCCTAATTTCGGCACTTTTTGACCCAATTGTCGGCATTGCATTTTTACTAAGGAAAGAATAGGATCTTACAAGGATTCAAGTTGTTGTTTTATTCAAAAAGTAAGCCATTTGAAATTTTGTATGTTTAATATGTTAATAAACATATAAAGAAGCAATTTAGAGTACTATATTTGGCTGTGAAGAATTTTATATACCCTTCACACAGTTTGTACCATCATATATACATATGTACATAATAATCTGAACTTTTAATTTACATTTTTTCCAAAAATGTCTTTGTCGTTAATTGACTCATTAAACCAAGATTTTCAACTTACGTTGCCAAAGGTACATATTTTATATATACGTAACAAACGCTTTAAGTAGTTCTCTAGAAGCTGCAAAATTTGGGTAAAATTGTTTAAAAATTGTGTTATTTCAGCTCGTAATGTGCTCACATAACTGATTTTCAACAGCAAATTTCTAGAAAGCATATATGATAAATTTGTACCATATAAGTGGATTCCAAAAATTTGATGTTAACATACATACAGACAAACGGACTTAGCTAAATCAATTCCTGTATCTACAAGGATTCAGAATATATATATACTTTATAGTGCCGAAAATTTATATTAAAGAAGTTACAAAAGGAATGACAAACTGTGTAAACCGTTATATGGTTGAGGTCATTATAATCTATGAGCAACATACTACGATAAAACATACAATGATTGCAAGTAATCATTATAAGTTTAATGAAAGTATCATGTAATAATCATGTTGGGATCGCTAATGATAATTAAATAATCCCATATAATCATAAATTTATAATTTAATTTTATATGATCATAATATGATACCACAAAACAACAAATTATTTGAAATTTATTATAATGTGATGTTACACAATCATAAAGTAAGCCTTCGTGATCATTAAATATTCACATACAATAATATCATAATTCTACATAGTCATCATATGACTAAAAATTAAGGAAAAACTTAAACATGATTAGAAATAAAACGAAAATTTTCTAAATTGGGATAAAATTCTTAATTCTTAAACTACTAATATCACAATTTTAAGGTAAAGTTGTTCATAAAAAACCTCGTATCAACTTAGAAGATATAAAAAATTTAAATTAATCATTAAAATGTGTCTTTTAAACAAAAGACCCTCAAGTTGTTCAGCAAATTTCTTATTAACTCAAAATTTGACATTCTGCAGTTTTGATTAAAAGACAGAGTCAGTTCCCTTGTCAATGGGTTAAACAATTTTAAGTCTTCAGTTTCTATGTAGAAGAGAAGTGGAATATCTAAAAGGTAGATGTTTATTATTTTTTAATATATATTTTGAATAATTCGCAATTTTCAGTCTATTGGGACCAGACTTGATAACCATAGGTGATAATCTTTATATTAAGTTTAGATCTTCGGTTAATTAAGGGATATAAGGCACGGCTACACTTAATTGCCTTTTCATAAATGTAATTAACGTAATAAAAGTTTTTTCAAGGATAACTCCTAAATATTTAATTTCGTCCTTAAATAGGATAATTATTCTCCTAGCCGATAAACATCTAGTAGGAAAGCGTTTGATTTGTTGATGGAAATATAATAGCTTGAGTTTTATTTTCACTGACTTATTTACGGGTTAATCTAAGATAATTTTCAATTCTTCTAATTATCGCAATTGAGACAACTAAAGGCGCTATCATTCGCGTAAAAAGTTGCTTGTTTTCAGTCTGCTAAAACTTTAAGTGGACTTAAGACTTAATTTTTCGCGGGGAATTTAAAAATTGAACGATCTCCTGTTCGTCTTTGTATCGTATGCGTTAAACCTTCTCTAAATTTAAGATTCATGGCGTGTTTTTCAATGAAGTTTTCTGTTTCTGCAGAAACTTTAAGAGGACTTGCGACTGGTTTTTTTAAGAATTAAACTATCTATAATTTCAGTTGTCACCTTATTTTCTAATGAATCTTAAAAAATAACTTTATTTTGCTATATCCAGACAAATAAAAATGCTGCCGACTTCAGAATTCTATATACTCCAATACTCGGCAGTCCGTAAGATACTCAATATAAATTGTGCCGACTATTAGGTAAACTTATTTTAAACTCATTTTCTTTATAACTATTGTAAAGAGAGGTGAGAATTAAACAATTTTCTATAATTTGAGCTTAATATGCGAAAACATCAATTTTCCTGAAGTCGGCATTATATGCCGACTATTAAAAATCTTAAAAATTATTGTTCCTAATGTCGGCAGCCATCAAAATAAGCCAAAAAATTATTTTTTATAAAAATTTTCATATCTGAAGCAATATTTAAATAAACCTTTACCTTTAAAACCCACTTTGGTAAAAAAATTAATTAAAATTACATGCTTAAATACTTGTTTAAGTTGGCGCTATCACTAACAAATTTTTAAAAAAACAGGCTCTACCGCACGTGTTGAGAGATAGTCACAGAACGAGGTAAAAAATAGGTTGAAATACTCATCTCAATCAAATGTAAAAATTACATAAAGAAAAATGAGTGTATTTTTAACTAAATCTACATCTTACTTTTATATAAAATTATTGTTATTCTTATTTATTTAACTTTGAAGTCAAAAATGCCGACTATTGGTGCATGCCGAACTTAGGAGAACTCACCCTATAGAAAAATTTTCGGATTATAAAATATGTATGTCGCCTATGTAGGTATCTTTTAATAATAACTTTAAATATGGCCAAGCTTGTCTGTGCAAAATTCTTAGTCTTTAGATAGGTATTTAGTTTATAAAAATGTTCGGATCCTAGGTGGGGTTGCTTTAAAAAATTTTTATAGGTATACTAAATTTAATATTTCTCTAAAAATTTATATACAATTTTTCAAAAATATTTTTTTAACTTAAGCGCCAAAATAGGAAAAATGCATTTTAATTTGTTTCTTACCTTCATTTCCAAACATGCTCCATATTTTTGATATTAGTAGACCCATGATTGAAGTATATTTTTGTTTTAAATAGCTTAAATTATTTTATTAATAAATGTTTGTATGTTATGGTACAAGTAAATATTTGTTTATAAAAGCAAAAACTGGTTTTTTAATTTATTTTTTTTAATGTTTGTTTTTATTGCCTTTATTCGAAAAATGGGAAATTACTTTTATATTGGTCAAACATTTATGGTTTCACTTCCGTTGTCTGCAAACGAAATGAAGAAACAAAAAAATCAACAATCAACCCTTTGAAAATAAAGAAATAAAAACTACATAAATTAAATTTTGAATTATGGTAAATTATGTATTTCGTTTATAGGAATTCATACGATTGTGGAGAGAAAGACGAGCTTTTACCAAATTCAGATTATATTCACACGTTTTTTATAAAACTTTCACTATTTTTATATAATTTTTAACTATTGAAATATTTCTTTATATTTTTATTTTTGTTTTTGTTTTTGGCACAACAATAAATTAAAACGATGACAAATTAGGCACAAAGTATTTAAATGGAAAACAAATAGTATAAAAACAAAAATTTTGCTTTTATCATCTTAAATTAAAATACTCAGGAATTCTTTTCTATTCCTTCACGTTTTATAAAGTTATCTGATTACTTTATAACTACTATTATGATTTTTATATTTTTTAAAATTTTTACCTATATACTTCGTAATACACTCAAAACACACAATCATACATTGTTATATACTTTTTCTATATAGTGCACACGTATAAAAATTACACAAAACGGAAAAAATAGTGATTTATCACCTTGTTAATTATATGTTTTATCCACTTTAACCACATTATCTTTATCAAATCATCTTAAGTACAACACTTTTATTTAAAGTTAAAATATAAAAAACACTTATTTTTTAGCAATTAAATCTTTAAAAAACAAAACTACATTAAAATCGCACAAAAGCTATGGGAGTTTTGTTTAAAAATACTGCACGCATATAATCGTCAATAAGAAAAATTTATAATGAAGAAAGAAAAAGAAACTAGAAAGAGACCTGTTCAAAAGTACAAAGAGAAACCGCATAAGCTAAAAAGCGAGGTTGCCAGACTAAATGATAAATCGGCATTCATATTAAAAATTATTTGATATATATGGCCCAAACTATAGATATTATTATGATTCACGTGTTTAATACATTTTTGTGTAAAAGAACTAAAATGCTTCAAATAATACATATAGAATTTGTACGTTTTAAATTAATGCGACTAATTATAAAATAGTTTTTTTATGAATGTTATTTTCAAACCATGTGTATTTGTCTTTTTCATTTAAAAATAAATATTTTATTTAAAAAATTATATTTCTCTCCATGGCAAAACAAATTGTTTTGCCTTTTTAAAAATTTATTAATAATATTTTCCCAACAATATAAAAATTTGTTTCCCTTTTATCTGGCAACTGTAGAGAGATTGTACTTGTTATTGTGAATGATACTAAATAAAAGTGTTATACACCCAGGATGATGTTTTGTACAGTGTTGCTTCCGATCATTAAAAATTATATAAATTTAATTTTGTTAAATATTTCTAAGAACTTTAAGTACATTAATAAAATTAAAATTTTTAATCTCCTTCAGTTTTAATAGTAAATTTACATAAAGACTTTAAATCCGTTTGAAAATTTTTTTGCTACTGAAGCAATTTTCTTTTTTTTAACTTTTAAATGCAGCTTAAATTATATTTTCTAATATACATACATATGTATATTATTACATTGATTCTGTAGTTTAAAAACACTTAAAATTTATTTTTCTTATCACTTAAATCAAGTTTTCGATCAATCTGTCACTTTAGTTAGTTTTGCCAACATTCTAGTTAATTTTCCTCACGAGTCACAGAGTAATTTAATAGGGATTCGTGGAACAAATGATCTAGGTAAAGTAACGAGTTGGACATATGTCTGCTTAAGTCTTGAAGTGAATCATTTATACTTGGTTTTACTTGCACCCATATCAAAACAGTAACGATGCGAGTAAAGCGTTGAAATTTTGCATGTGCTATATTTTTTGTTAAAATAACAATAAATTTTAACACTCGATACTAAACGCTCTACATAAGATAATGCTGTTAGTCGAACCGATAGATGGTTCTGTCAAAAATAGGTAAATATTTTATTTTTAATAAAATCGGGATTTTTAGAACACACTTATTTTTATGCAAATAATAACTTATACCAAGTAAAATTTTTTTATAAAATAACATTTAAAAATTTTAACTACAAAATTTATTTGTATACCCTTCACCTGTGGTGCACAAGCGTATATAAAGCTCTGTCATTTCGTTTGTACTTTCTACAATTTTCATTCCCGACCCAATAAAGTATATATTTTCTGAGAGCTTATGAATAGAAGAGTCGATTAAGTCCTGACCGTCTGTCTGTGTGTTGCTTGAAATCAATTTTTAAAAGCAACCATATGTTCCTCAGATCTGTGTATGGTATCAATCTTTTGGAAATATCAGGGAATGAAATATAGGTTAAGCTACGATGTGATTTTATACCTATGTACATGATGGTGAAGGATATTTTCAGATTCGGCACGACCGAATATAGCACACTTACTTGTTTGTCTTTTTATTGTGCTTTTTTATAGCCTTCACCTGTGGTGTACAAGGGTGTATATAGGTTAATCGTTCCGTGTGAAATTTCTACAATTTTCATTTTCGACCCCATAAATTATATATTTTCTGAAAGCTTATGATTAGGGGAGTCGATTAAGCTATATCAGTCTGTCCGTGTGTATGTTGAAATCAACTTTTTGAAGCCCCTGTGCCTGGCCCGCGTGAAGTATTAAAATATTGGATATATTCGGAAGAAGATCTGTATTGAAAATCAGAATAATCGGCACATAAACTGAGATATGAAGAAAAAACCACGACCACCTAGTTTTTTTTCACGACAAAAACAACAACACACATACATACAAACGTGGTATACTGGTTAGAGTAAACGTGGCATCGAATCCCAGCTGAGCCAAAAAAGCATTTTTTTTATATATTTATTTCTGTGGCTTGGAGCTAAAACTTTTTCTTAGTGACATTGGCCAGCATTTTATTTATGAAGCTGTTCTGGGTAAAGTATGACTTTAGCTGCTTTACCATAATGAAATAGAGCAAGAAAACAGATCTAGTGCAATGATTAACTCAAAAGAGCAAAAAAGTGGCATTGGCTCTTTTAGCTCCAAGCCACAGATTTTTTATTTGATATACTATTTATATATTTTTTAATTTTACTTTTTTAGTTTTTTTAATTGTTTAAACATACATACGTAAATTTATTATTTTACAATGAGATGTTAATTTATACATATATATATATATATATATATATATATATATATATATATATATATATATATATATATATATATGTTTGTTATAGTTTTAGTTTTATTGGTTGTTGGGTTTAAGCTGGTCTATATGCATTTCACTAGTGCTTATGCCAGATGAAATGCATATAGACCAGCTTAAACCCAACAACCAATAAAACTAAAACTTTGAAAATTATTGGGAGAATATCCTAAACAATTAGTAAATTTTTTATGTTTTTTATATGTATGTATGTCTTTCATATGAGATAAATGGTGATACAAACTATTGTTATGATATGACTACACGTTGTGAAGTGTATTTAAGATTTGGCACAGCCGAATATAGCACTCCTATATGTTTTATATATAAAAGCCCAATTTTTATTTTTATATAAATTATAAAATATAAATCTGGCAAACTTAATTCAAGTAATTCCGTTGCAATAACACTCAATGGCAATATCGTATTTAAACTGTCCTACACATTTAAAGAAAACAGCTGTAATACATTTTGTTTACATTTTGTCGTTCGTAAATTATAGTGTTCTATGTGCCATATAAAACCTATATAGAACACAATAATTTACGAACGACGATTTATAATTTCCAAATATAAAATATATCCAAAGTAAATACATTTAAATAATTTAAACTTATCGAACAATATTATTTAATATTTAACACCTTTTGACAGATGCGAAAACGGGAATTACAGTCAATTCCTTTAAAATTAGCTGAACTTAAGGATTATGATACCGCTAAAGCTGAAAGATCTTTAAATAAAAACAAAAATGCTCCTGATGATAATACATCAAAAGAACCTTCACCTATAGCCAATGTTGGACCAAAGACTAAAAAAGAAATACAAGATCGTTTAAATACTACAATGTGAAAAAATAAAAAAGCTAAGATACAAAAAGAGGAATATTTTTTTAGTAAGATACCTATAACACTAGGTAATTTTTGTAACTTTGACGATTTTACTTTTTTTTTGATTTCAATTAATTTAAACCTTATTTTGCAAGAGCAAAATTTTTTGTAAATAAGTACTTTGTTCTTTACATTCAGTGTAGATCTTGGGATAATTAAGGAGTATGTGTCACAGTAACACAGTAACATTAAACTTCTTGAAAATGTAATTTACATGCTGTTTGAATACAATGTTATTATACTTTAGGAAACATTTGTCCCTTTGAAGGACAGACTTAATATTTAGTTGTAATCCTTGATAAAAATAAATTCTATCCACTTTTTTTATTTTTTTTTTATTTACAATTCAAGTACAAAATTAATCAGAATATATGGCCTCAGCGCCAAAGGGCAAACTGCATTACATTTAGAAAGTTTCGATTAAATGTAGCCGTGCCCTATACACCTTAATTTACCGAATATCTAACTTAACATAAAGAACAAGATATAAATTAAGAAAAAGTATGTATTTGCCGATTATAACCTATGGTTGCTAAGTTTGGTCCCAAAAAATTTTGCTGAAAACCGCTGTCAGTCTCTTGTACAAAAGACAATTTAGTGATTAACGAGGTTTTTATGAACAAATTGTCAATAAAACTGTTTAGTAGTTGCTTTATTTCAACTATATACCTATCCTAAAAAATAACACTTTTTTTTAAAAACCTAAAGCATATAACTATGAAAACTACGTTTCTCGTGATATTAATCTATTATTCTGTTCCTGGGAGAATTACATTGTAAACCCTATGCACTCCTAATTTAGAGAAAAAAAACTTTATTTAACATAAATACAAAATATGTTCATACAATGCACAATTTAAGGTCGAACTTTCTATTATTTTTAATGATATTATTGTATATACACTTAATTTTTCTCTTGGCATTGGGTAAATTTTCTTCTCTGTAAGAGTATTATTAATAATAATTATTTTACCTATTACAAGAGAAAACATCCATCACTCATTTTTTCAAATGCATGTTTATTTATAAGTTAAAAATTTAATTTTTATTAGTTGATTATTGAAAGGCACAATAAAATTATTATTAATAAAATTATTTTTATTATATTCTTACTTAAAGCAAAAGCATTTGCAATTATTTAATACATACTTGCTAAACGTTTTTCTACTAATATTTATATGTATATCTTAGTTAGCCATAAAATTTCGTATTTTTCAATTTAATTATAGGAAAATGTATTACTTTTCCTTTTCGCCAATTAAGAAAATTTTTAAAATGTCAAAACATGTATAAGAACGTTCATCGATAATTCTATACAATTATTAGCGTAGCTAAACATTTTTTCTGGTGGTGACAAAGGCTTAATTTTTTTTTTTAAATCTTAAAATAATTTAATATAAATACATATATGTATGTACATATGTATGTATGTTTATTAAATGTAAATACATAGTTAATTTTTTTAAATTTTGTGAGGATGTGTACTCCCCAAAATGGTCTGGTTACGCCAAGTATACAATAAAAAAAATTAATTTTATAAACTTCATGATACACAATATGTAGCATTAGAGTTGTGTTACTTATATAGCTGCGTTTAAAAAGTTATTACATTACTCTTAATAAAATTTTAATTGTTTCTCTCTTTTGTTTACCATACACTATACAAAAACAATTTGTATTAAATACATTACTATGTTTATTTTTATTTCGTTACATACATGAAGTGTTACTAGCAAGGCGAATCCACCTTGGTTACTAGCCTATCTGTTAGTAGCAACTTTAAATGATTATAACTCCAAAAATAATACACCGATTTTAATATTATCTAGATTCTGCACATCTGTACGAAAATCCTTTAAATGGTATAATTATTTTTTTTTTATTAAAATCGGCTGTATAATTTGAGCGTATACTGTATTAAAAAAAACCGACATACCTATTAATATTTAAAATATGATAGTAACTCATGAAAATTTAAACCACTCTTTCTTCTATAATGAGATTATAAATTTTTACAATAGCGTAATTCACAATCTTGTGCATTTGCAAATATGTTCTATTTGTGTATACTTTGTAAGTGTAAAGTAAAAATATACGCTACTACATATTTTGCAAATGCACTGATGCAAGACCGTTTGCCAAGATTGTGAATTACGCTAATGTATAGGAGATAGCACGCTCGCTGTTTCGCTTACTTTAATTTTTTTTTAAGGTGATATGTATGTACATATGTACTAACAACAAAGTTACTTGGACAACATTTGCAGATTCTTGGTATCGTCATTATTCAGATACATATCGTTGTTCCCAAGTACAAAGCCCCTAACTCAACTTTCAAGACTTCTAAATCAATTGTGTAAAAAATAATGCAACATAATGCAAAATATCTTAAACAATTCATCAAATCAACTCGTAAAACATCGGACGATTTTTACTTAAAATGTATGAGTACTTTGCTTTAATTAGAATGGAGCGCAGTTCATTAATATATTCATGTTAACATATGATCTTCAATGACACGCTAATGTTAATATAATTAGTGTTTTCACTTCGTCACCAGTTAAACCGCTGCAAATTCACTTTTTTGTCATACATTTTTTTGCTGGGTATAAGTGGCTTCTGTATTCCAAGTGAAACCAAATTGTTCGGAAATTGTCTTTGTAGTGTTATTGTTTATAACGACAATACCATTACGATTCCAAACATCCTTATTCAATTTGGAACACAGAAACGGCACGATAATTTCATAGATAAGAAAAAAAACGGAACTTTTAAATTGCCTTTAGTATATTTTATTGATACGAATATTAATAACAATATATTACATAAATGAGTACATATTTATATTTAAATAATATTTACAATATATATTTTTGGTTTGCATTAGTTAAACTCGCTGCTCACAAATCATTTGTTTATATGAGGAGTAAAATAATATTATGTTGTATTAAAGTATTTAGACTTGCTTTTAAATACACATTTTTATGTTTGGTTTTCAATTATATTTTTTATATACATTTGCAATGTTTGTTTCATTATCAATTATAATCGGTTTTAAAATATAGCCTGATTATTATCTTAAAAGCCGATCATTTCAACAGCTTCATGCAGTTTCCGAGGAAAATGGTTTCTAAAAGGATATAAATAATTTTTTTTTAATATTTCGTATTCATAATATATATATATGTATTTTCATATGTAAAAACTTTTATAAATTGTACTTACTTTAACTCATCTTTGCTATTGAGGGTTTTTATTATAACGAATGCCAATAAAACTCCTTGTCCAAAAACTATGTAGATATTTTTAAGCAAAACGCTTGATTTCCTCATATAGTCATCTTTGATAAAGTGGAGTATATGACGATCAGTTGACTCTTGTTTCTTTCGAGATATTCGTTCACCAATTTGAAGTGATTCAAGATTGCCCACTATGTACTGGTTTTCGCGGTCATCAAATCGGTTTAAAGATATAAAACGTTCTATTCGTTCTCCATCGTTTTCATTACGACGAATACTAGATTCGCGGTTACTTCGTTTCTCTATGTATTGAAGTTCATCGGTATTATGTCTACTAAATACCTGTTGAACCTGACGGCGATCCAAATTTCTTGGATTTTCATAACTAAATTCGTGTCGAGCTTCACGCTCTTTTTGGGGAATCCTTGCATCTGAATTCCGAGATTTTCGTGTATTATCAGTTTGTCGACTTAAATCAAGTTCAGAAATATGACGTTCCGATTGCTCCCGCTTATTTTCATCACGACGAATTGTTAGTTTTCGCTCTCTTTGAGATATACGGTCACCTATGTGTTGAGATTCTCGAGTGTCGTCTGATCGTTTGCTTACTTTTTGTTGAATTTCACGACCATCCAAGATTTTGAAAATTACACGACGTTCTTCACGGCCGTTTTCTAAACGCCATAAAATATCATCACGTTGTTCTGTTGGTTTACGTTCACTTTGAGAAAGTCGCTCTTCTCTACGTTGGAATTTATATTCAATTCGTTCCCCTTTGTTGCTATTGAGGCGTTGTATTGGTTCTCGTTCTATTAAAGAAAGCCGTTCCTCTGAATTTTGTAAGTTTTGGGCTTCATCCAAACGCTTAGTAACATCACGTTGAGGTAGTCGTCCATCAATTCGTCTTTGCGTTTCACGACTTTCTAATTTTTCCCGCATACTTTCTTGACGATGAAGTGGTAGTTGTCGCCCCTGCTCCGACCAACGTTTTTCCATACGTTGAGATGTTCGAGTGTCGTCTGATCTTTTGCTTATTTCTCGTTGGGTTTCATAAGTATCAACAATTCTAAAAGTTTCACGACGTTCTTCGCGGCTGTTTTCTAAATGCCTGGTAATGCCACGTCGTTCTTCTCGAGCATCATTTTGAATAAACGTATCATCACGTTGTTCTATTGGTTTACGTTCACTTTGAGAAAGTCGATCTTCTCTACGTTGGAATTCATATTCAATTCGTTCCCCTTTATTTCTATTGAGGCGTTGTATTGGTTCTCGTTCTATCAAAGAAAGCCGTTCCTCTGAATTTTTTAAGTTTCGGGCTTCATCCGAACGCTTAGTAACATCACGTTGAAGTACTCGTCCATCAATTCGTCTTTCCGTTTCACGACTTTCTAATTTTTCCCGCATACTTTCTTGACGATTAAGTGGTAGTTGTCGCTCCTTTTCTGACCGATGTTCTTCTTTGCGTTGAGATGTTCGAGTGTCGTCTGATCGCTTGCTTACTTCTCGTAGAGTTTCACGAGAATTACAAGTTTCACGGCTATCTTCGCGGCTGTTTCCTAAACGCCCTAAAATATCACGACGAACTTCATGTTGCCCTAAAGTATCACCACGTTGTTCTGTTGGTTTACTTTGTCTTTGCGAAAGTCCTTCTTCTCTACGTTGGGATTCACATTCAACTCGTTCCAATTTTTTTTCATTTAGGCGTTGCACGGAGTCTTTTTCTATTAAAGAAAATCGTTCATCTGAATTTGGTAATTTTCGAGCTTTATCCGAACGTCTGCTCACATCACGTTGAGATTCTCGTCCATCAATTCGTTTTTGCGTTTCACGATTTTCTAATTTTTTCCGCATACTTTCTTGACGACGAAGTGGTAGTTGTCGCTCCTGTTCTGCTCGATGTTCTTCTATACGTTGAGATGTTCGATTGTCGTCTGTTCTCGTGCTAACTTCTTGTTGTGTTTCACGAGTATTAAAACTTTCACGGCGATCTTCGCGGTGGTTTTCTAAACGACTTGAAATGTCACGGCGAACTTCATGTTGCCCTAAGGTATCACCACGTTGTTCTGTTGGTTTACTTTGTCTTTGCGAAAGTCCTTCTTCTCTACGTTGGGATTCACTTTCAACTCGTTCCCCTTTATTTTCATTTAGACGTTGCACGGAGTCTTTTTCTATTAAAGAAAGTCGATCATCTGAATTTTGCAATTTTCGAGCATCATCCGAACGTCTGCTCACACCACGTTGAAATTCTCGTCCATCAATTCGTTTTTGCGTTTCACGATTTTCTAATTTTACCCGCACATTTTCTTGCCGATTGAGTGGTTGTTGTCGCTCTCTTTCCGACCGACGTTCTTCTATACGTTGAGTTATTCGAGTATCGTCTGAGCGTTTGCTTATTTCTCGTTGAGTTTCAAAAGTATCGAAAGTTTTCAAAGTTTCACGACGTTCTTCGCGGATGTTTCCTAAACGCCTTGGAATATCACGACGAACTATTCGACCATCAATTTGCGCAACCATATCATCACGTTGTTCTATTGGTTTACGTTCTCTGTGGTAAAGTCGTTCATCTTTATGTTGAGATTGAGCCTCCACTCGTTCTCTTTTATTTTTATTGAAGCGTTGTGTGGAGTCTTGTTCTAAATAAAGTCGTTTATCTAAACTCTGAGGCTTTCGGGCATCATTCGAACGTCTGCCAACTTCACGCTGAGATTCTCGCTCAACAAGTTGTCTTAGAGTTTCACGACTTTCTCGATCATCTAAAATTCTTAAAGTTTCACTATGCTCTTCGCGGATGTTTTCTAAACGACTAGTTATTAAGCGTAGTATTTCTCGGTTATTAAGTCGTGTTGAGGTTGCATAACTATAGTCACGACGATTTAGTGCTGAATTTCTTTCATGTATGCGTCCAGATTCTTGGATGACATCTGATCGCCTGTTGATTTCGCGTTGTATTTTATGTGTATCCATGTTTCTTGAAATTTCACTTCGTTCTTCAATGTTTTTCTCCGATTCGTTAGTTATCTCTTCAATTTGTCTTATAGTTTCATGGCGTCCTTCTTTTTGATTTCTATTTACATTATAAGATTTTTTTAATTCACGTTTCATGCGGGAAAAATGTTCATCTATGCGTTGGGATGCAGAAATATCACGTTGAATAACTTGTCTTAAATTTAGCCGACGTTCTCTACCATTGTTGTCTAAAAACTCAGTCATGTGCTGGTAATCATCTGATCGCCTGCTTACATCATTTCGATCTTCACGTTCAACAAATCTTACTTGCTGGGGAATTTCATCATGTTGAGATTTATGATAATCAAGGTGTCTTAAAGATTCAAGCTCATTGTTTGCTTCTCGGCGCTTAGAATTATCTTGTTCAAGCCGTTCTTCTGCTCTATCACCTAAGTGCCTGGTAATATCACTTGTAGGAGTACTTTGTCGGAGTTCGTTAAATCGAGTATTTTCCCTGCGAGTATATTTTGGCAATGAGGAATTTAACTCATTATCGCGATTTTCTTCATGATTACTAAAGACCACATCTTTTTTTCGTTGAAGCCTTTCACACTGATAACGATACTCTTCTCTTAAATCGTTTGGTTGTGATATTCGTCTTTCGATAGATCGTTGCTCATAACAATAATTGCGTTCACAATTGCGAAGTAGTTCTTGGCCTAGACACGATGCCAACAATAAAATAAAGACAGTTGTTTTCAACTGCCAAGAACCTAGTAACATTTTCACTTAAGTTTGGTTTCTTTTTATCTAACTGATATCAAGTCCAAGAAGTTAAAATAAAGTTTTGTTTTAATATGTATTAACTCTAACAGATATTCTTGGTTTTTTTCGTTATATATGTATGAATATATTTTTTTTAATTTTTATTTATTTGTTGTGATTTTAACAGTCCGTAATATTTTTGTTCGAAGTCTTTCAATCGACTGATGTCCTTAGCTTATTACAAGCTCCTTTTATACAAAATGTTGCTTAAGAAGGAAGTTTTCATTTTTCCTTTTCATTGAACTTCAATTAAATAAAAGATTGATTTAATTGTTTTATCGCATATGTGCACAACTGCACAAGACATTTTTTTATTAGATGAAACCATTTGGTGTTTGTGAATGAAAAATGTATTGAGAAAGGTTATGACGTCAGAGATTTTTAATATTATATACATATATTTATGTACATACATAGTGGGTTATGTTTGTGAGATATAAAAAAATAAGCTAACAAAATTTCGTTAATACTTTTATACACACAACATTTATAATAAATTATATGTCCACATATGTATGTATGTGGACTCTTATTACATCGTTAAGTAAATCATATTTTTTTAATACAAACATTGTGAGTGGGAGATTTTTTTTATAATTTTTTAGTTGTCGAAAATATTCTAAGCTTCTCATTGATTAAAATCTCCAATTTTTAATACTAAAGTTTCTTCTAAAGTTGTTAATCCGTATAATGCTTTATCGCTTGAAACAATTAAATATTCGCCTACGCCATTTTAAACTATAATTTTTTTAGTCATTTTATCGCTACTTATTTCTGAATAACTCCTAAACACTTGAAAATATAAAAAAGATGTTATTCAGCTGACTTAAGAAAAATTTTATTGTTTCTGGTACTTTCATTAAAATCGAACCAAATATTATCAGAGTATGATAAAATGTATCAGCATAACCGTCTTGTTTTGGGAATGCCCATAAAAAATCTGAGTCAGATAAAAAAAACTGAAAACTGATTTTAATTAAGCGCGTCAAAACCTATATAGTCTACATATTTTTATTTAAAGGAGAATTTTCTGCAGACCAGTGCTATTAGAGAAATTTGTACCAAATTAGTAAGAACAAGTAAGAGCACTTTATTTGGCTGTGCAGAATTTAATACTAAAATTAGCATGTTATTAGCTTCTTCGATAGCGCAGTTCTTATTATTTCTTGAATACTCAAGTTCTATTTTTAACTACTAAATATTTAATGGTTAAATTTATTTATCTCTAATTCATTTTATTTAGGAAAAAAAATGTATAGTAAGGATATATCGGGAATATATTTTCTATCTGAAACCAAGATCAATGCTACTGAGTGGAAAAATTACTATAAAAAGTAATAAAAGTAACATTTTGGCCTTCACCAGAATTTTCAAAATCAACTTGGATTTTTAGAGCCTACTTTAAGAATTTTATGTATAAAAAATGTAAAACAATACAATTAAGAAAAAAATAAAATTGTAGTCGTCCATAACATTTAGAACTCGAATCAATAATCACTAATTTAAAGAATCTATGTTCACATGATTAAAATTCAAAAATAAAAACAAAAATGCGAATCTTTTGTATTGCCCATTTCATTTTGATTCTAAACATGAATCAGTAGTCCCTTATTTCACAATTCTAGATTCATAAACGTAGAACATACAAAAAGTACCATAAAAATGCGAAGAAGTACCTTTTCGGTCACCCATAACATTTTCAGTCTCACCTAGTATCTATAGTCATTACTCTCAATATTCTTGCTTCATAAATGCAGAACACACAAAAAGTACCATAAAAATGCCTAAAAGTACCTTTTCGGTCGTGCATAACATTTTCAGCCAGAATCAATAGTTTCTGATTTCATAATTCTAGCTTCATAAACGTATTAAATACAAAAAGTTCAAAAAAAAGAAAAAAAAGTACCTTTTTGGGGTTTCCATATCTATATTTAAATTTCAAGTTTAAAATTTTTAATATCTATCTAACAAAAAAAATATTTTAATAGACATGATTAAAATTGAGTAAGACCGTATTTAGACTATGCAATTAACGCCGCAACTTTTGCGTGCAACATTTTGTTTGTTAGCAAGAGAACACAGAAAAGCATAAATCGAAAACTGTCACAATAAATGCTTGAGAAAAAAATTGTAATGTAAATGTGTGCGTTAATTGCATAGTCTAAATTCGGTCTAAATCTACTCTATTTTGCATAAAAAATAATGATGTTCTAAAAAGTACCAAATTTTTTTCCCTAATTTTCTCCTTTCTACCCTGTTATAAAGAATTTTAACAAAACTATAAAATTTTTTATATCTGATGAAAACCCAATTTCAAATTTTATGCAAATTTACCTTATAATTAGTTCCCCGTTTTTAGTTCCCCTAAAAATAAATAAATGTCCATATTCTATTAGGCGATAATAGCTATTAAATTATGTCCTGTTAAATAATATAAGAATTTTTTTTTAAAAAAGTATCAAAAAGAGGAAAAATTTTTACTCCTTATACATGTAAATTTG
The DNA here is from genome assembly GCA_941918925.1 of Phyto melanocephala. Classification (NCBI taxonomy): domain Eukaryota; kingdom Metazoa; phylum Arthropoda; class Insecta; order Diptera; family Rhinophoridae; genus Phyto; species Phyto melanocephala. The sequence goes on along the minus strand of OW799234.1, from coordinate 101,316,979 downwards.
AAAAAGTGCCGAAATCCGATCAATATTTTTTCGCGGATTAACTAATACAATTAAAATTTTTTTTAACTTTATGTGTTTGGAAGTTACAAAGGGTACCAAAAAAGTACCAAATTATAGTTTTTTCCGCTAAGATGTTGAAAATTCAAAAAAAAAGGCCAGACCCCTGACAGCTTACTTTTTGTCTAAATAACAATACCTTTTTAAATAAATTTCTTTAATTTTTATTTTTGCAGATATGAGGT